>OX346226.1:1250000-2500000 GCA_947049295.1 Ligdia adustata
TGATAACACACGTACGGAAGTTTATAAATAACGACTCGTAGGAATTAAACTTATTTAAACTTCGTCGCGCCATCGCACTGACCGCTAATTTCGTATGGATACGGTCGGACAGCTGTTTGAGCTCAAGTCAACTTCGATCAGCTGACTTGAGCAGACACGCGTTATCAGTTTTAAGACAAATACTTAAACCAATACCTATCTCATTCTCACACCATAGCAATCATGTTATTAGACAGAATACGTATGCCAGGGGCACGTACAAACCAAAAGAAAGCTTAGTTTTTGAGCTTTCTTTCTGACCAATAGGAATTCAATAACTGATCTGAACAACGCACAGGCTGAGCTGTCAAACGACTACATTTCAAAATGAAGCGATTTTTATATTATCTTGCCAAGATGGCTGACGTACGTGGGGTTGGCGTTTTGTGCGAGCACCATAGTATAAAAAATCCAAATAAATTGTACGAATTGTGTTTGACAAATCTAGTGAACTATTTACAGAAGAACAAGTGTGATAGAAATGTGTTGCGAACGCTGCCGGACAACGTTCTCATGGATGTTTACATGGAGGTGAGTTATGTGACTGATTCTCTGATAAAAAGCAGAATGTCTAGCGAGATTACCGTTATTATTGTCCGCGCAATGTGTTCTCGTTGCGATAAGTACGTTATAAGGGGTGTGATCGAGCGATAAGGTATGGTAATTCTGTCGTTTCGTTGTGTGTTGGCAAATGATCGATAGATCTGGCCGTGAACCTCTTGAGAGTCGTAGGTCGGCCGCTGGCGGACAGTGCACGCACGCAGACCCCAGCCGCCGAGCATGCACTTTCACTGAACAAAGGCACACGACTCGCTCTTTGTTACGAAACATTATGCTATAAAACTAGTATCTGGTCCGACTCTATTCCTGCCAATTTTACATGAATTTAGATTGTTATTCTCCTATGTTTACGAAGGCCGCCCAGTAATTTAGCTCGTGTAGATCAGTCTGCCTACAGTGTGCTATATTTAGATTTTTGTGAAATGAAGAATGTTGCCAAACAACAACCAAAGCAAACAAGTTAATAATCATTAGGTAGTTGTGTTTGTTATTATTATTTCACACAGCAATGAAAATGAAGGCAACTGTTTACTTTGGGTATTCTGGCCCGGGGAGAGGTGAAACTACTTATTTTTTTATCCATTCAAATATGATAATGTACCTAAAACTATACCTATCAATAACAATATATTTGATGATTCGGTAAGCTGTGTCAAATTTACAATTAAATATGTCTAATCATGCTAATTTATTTCATGGAAATTTGGATATTTATAGAAAAGCAGTCTAAGTCTGCCTCTCTGCCTTACATAGAACACACAAAACACAATTAGAATATATTATAAAAAAACCTTATAATTAACCCAAATTAGGTACATTTATTACAATAATAAATAAACCTATATAAAATAGTAGTATTTGAGTAACTTAAATCACTAAAAAACAATAACACTGATCAAATAACCCACCCCTGACTGTTCCCGCGGCAAAGGTGCCCATAATACTTGCAACATTACCACACCGCAGGGCCATTCTTTGCACCAGGTACAAAGCGAAGTAGGAGTCACCAGTTTGACAAATAATTATAAAGGAGATGTTTCAAAAATGTATGGAGCTCCGGCTGGGACAGTGTACATGGTACCGTAAATATGTTAGAGACGATTAATCTTTAATTTATTAACCTTATATATTTATTAAAAATCAAAATAACATAACTTATCAAAGTGTACAAAATTATTTTTTAAATCAAAATATTGCTATGCGTTTCTATTGTGTCAATTTTGACATTTGTGACGGGTGGTACAAATCTTCTAGAGATGCTATAATACTTTTACAATTCACAGAATTTACATATATTTGTACACAATTTATTTATTTATTTCGAGTAACAGGACTCATACAAACTTATATTGTAACTTACAATGAAGGAGGTGACTGGTGCATTTTTCATTAATACACAGTATTAACCACATCTTTTGGTAGACTTACACTGTCCTGGCCGAAAATGAAACAAGTCCTTTAGACATTGCTTAAAGGTAATGTTTATCATAGTTAAGAATATTTACTCTAAAGTCATGAGCTTTTTATTTAATTACTGCTTTTAGTAATCACTTAGTAGCGTACCTAAAGTATAATCTGACCTTATTATCCTGTAGGCACACTTTGAGTAACATTACATAGTACATGTAAATTCATCAGCCTACATCACTGTAGGTCATGTAAATGTAAAAAACCTACCTTATTGTATCACTTTAATGTGTGCACTTTAATAATGCAATATATAGATATATTTATTTGCATCAAATATTTTTATATTTTAGGCAGTGACAGATGCATTGTATGGGCATTTTAATTTTCATGGATTTAGTCTATTTTGTATTTAATTTCTTTGGTATATTTAACAATTTTTCCAGTTACAATTCCTTTTTGTTTAGTGAAGTCACCAATTTTGTACTTGTTTACGAGGCCTTCAATCTTGTAAAAATACCCAGAATTTTGAAATACATACATAATTAGCTTGAAGATTTGTGTGAAAAATGTAAATTAGCAACATTCAAGGTCATTATGAAAAGAACATGTTTATTTAATATACTGTGAAACATTTGGTATTAGGTACCTACTCGTATATATAAAGTATGTTTACTTAATTCAAATTCTCATATGTTGTACTTTTCTGTTACACCTAATCTAAGTTATTAAACGTAAAAGTTATTTTTTTTGACTAAACTAAGTATATATAAGAAATCTAGCTGAAACAAAAGGCTGGTAATTGTGCCAACCTCCCAGAGAGTTAGAGGGATATTTTATATAGTAGGGGTTAGCTGTGGGTAGCGGTGATGGGACCACCTCAAGTGAGAAATCACTCAGGATGAGTTAGCATTTGTCGGCCCCATATCAAACACATTTAATACATTTCAATATTGCTAAGTTTCTAATGCATCGTTGTTTCATGGCACTTATCAGTTGATGCGGTATATTGTGCTTTATAATTGATTCGGTAACTGTTGTGACAACCCGCAGCCCTGACTAAGTCAACCCTGCTTAGGAATGATTTTGGGTACTGCTTTCTTTCTTTTGCTTTTGTCTGACAGATATTAACTTCTATAAAGACTTACGGAAGAAACTAAGACTTTTTCTTTGTTCCGAGTGATATCGGCTTTCAATTCTGGAAAGTGTGGCCAATCTCAATGATTGGTCAGTGAGTTGTCATTTGCTTGTGGTTTATTCTGTTGCTGTGCATAATAGTAGTTAAATGGCCCCAATTTGAGATCAATGCTGAGCTATATAGTCATGACCATAAATATGTTTAGACGACCGCCGTGGTGTAGTGGCTAGCATGCTTGCGTCGGTCCCGACGATGAGTGAACGTCTGTCTTCGAGTTTGGGTGTCCTTTGTGAGTGTGTTTGTGAATGTTGCATGGCATCCCCAACACAGGAGAAACCCTATAGGAAAGCCATAAATATGACGAGATATAAAAAAAATAATGTTATAAATATCTAGCTAGATATGTAGATAAGGAAGACTAAGCAAGAGGTTTCAAGATATTGAGCTTTTGAATAATGTGTTCCTTTAACTCATGTTGTCCCATATCATTATCGGTCCAGCAATTTGGTTATTCAAAATATTTATTTTGTATAGGTGTCTTGGGAATATGAGTCGGTTGTCACTTTGTTAAGAAGAACTAAATGGATTAGTTTTCTCTAACCTAATTTGTTATTTACTTTAAATGAAATGCATGTAATTTATTGAATTTCATATTCGGGCAGTGCTAAGTTGTGCCTGTATCATTAGTAGGTATAAACTACTGACTTTTTTTGGCGAGTGCGAAATTCTCTTGAAATGCTGACCAGTTTATTATCCAATGAAAGTGCGTCACAGCGAGCATACTGATCGATTTTTAATCACCATTTCACTGGTGAAAGTCACATGTTGCGTGGAAGGTGTTTTGGGAATTGACTTGCTTGTATGAGCTGTATTGACCTAGTTGATTCCTGTAGCTATATGGCGACGTAAGTCATACGTCGCAGGGCTGATCGAGCTCCGATAACTAAAAGCCAGCCTGTTTGACAAATCTTCTAGACTTTTGGTTCTAATAATGGAATGCAAAATTACACAAACCTCCTTGTAACTTGTAAATTGGAATATAAATGCATACATCGGCATGAAAGTTGATCGATGCGTAAGTACTTAAATTATTACTAGAATATTTTTTATTACTCGAAAACTGTAATTTTGTTGTAAGAATTAGTTATGAAGTTCAAAATTAATATTGGTCGCTTATATGCCAATAAACAGTCACGAGATTACGTGAATCACGTGATTGACACACTAACACGACTCTTAGGGAAAAAGGTAAACATCCTATTCGTATGCATTAGTACATAATAACTTTCTCATCGCTGCTGTCCTAATGTTTGGATTGTGTAAGATACTCTTAACGGCGTTATGACGTAGCTTCATTATTCAATATAAAAACTACTTCTAATGACGGAAATATGTAGTTACGATTTATAAAAACAAAATACTTGAGTTGACAAACCAAAACTTAGAAGATACTTAATTGATTATTTTATCAATTAACACAACTACGCGCCTGTGTTTATATTCATTACTTTATTAGTATAACATATCCTCGCAGATTTAAGGCTTATTGAACACACACACACATATATATATATGTGTTCAATATATATATATATATAATTGGTTTAATACTAGTCCATTGAAACGCGGTGATATTTGAATAACCGGCCAAGTGCGTGTCGGTCTTGCACACCGACAAACCTGTAGGTATACGAATATATTTAAAATTATGGTGTTTTAACTGTTAAATTATCTAAAAATATTTTAATGATGTAACTAAAAATGTGTGCTTTACGCAATTTTTCCTTTATCTGTGCTATAAGACGTTGCTTGGTACCAAATTACAAAATTCTGTGTTCACGGGAAGTATCCTGTAGGCTTCGATACCCTTGCGAGTGTCGAAACATTGCACCATAAACTGCTCCAAGGGGCAGTAGACCTGAGTATTTGATATGAGTTTCAGCATGATACATACATCCACGCATAGCTGAGAAAAAAAAAATGATTTTGAGGTGCGGAACCCTAAGAATTGGTCCGTTTTTAAAATATTTATATTGTTAAATCGATTTAAAATGTCAAATTAAACTTTAAGAAACGCCGAGTTTAAAGTTTTAGGCCATTTTTTTTTTTCAAAAACAAAGGTATAATTAAAAAATATCGCACCGCGTATCTGTATATCACAATCTATTACTAAATGTTTTATTCTGTAACGTTCTTCGATAACCTTTTAATTTTTTTGAAGTCCTATGACATTATTTTCCAGACGCGCCCTTTATGTTAATATATAACCTTTTGACTACACATAAAAACCCATTTCTTACACCCAAGCCGATACTCTCTAGAGTTAAAGGTTTAGACTCTAAAATGCTCGCCTTATTGTACATAAATATTGATGTTTAATAACTATGTTGTACAATGGACGAAGAAAATGTTGTTGGTCTCGTGCACCGAACTATTATTGGCAACGTTCTATAAACATGCAACCTTATAAAATCGTTTACATTGCAATTTCGCATACAAAGTATGGCGATGTTTCCAATCAATACGTATTTACTTTTTGTTAGTGGTACCTATAATTATTATGATCGTGTTTGGATACTAGTTCATTTTCTTTACTACAAAAGTGTACTTTGTGTGTAGGTGTACTGACTTGTGTGTTCGTGCGTGTGCTTTATTTATTAAATAACTGTAACGGCATTGCAAGAATTGTTATATTGACGTCATTAGATAGATAGATAAATAGATCAACGCTTTATTGTATAGACACACAAAACATAACAATACAAAAATATAAATTTACATGTAGTACCACAAGTGGCGGTCTTTTCGCTAAAAGCGATCTCTTCCAGGGAATCTTAGGATCAAAACCTTTAAAAAAATATGACCATCGAATTATTCACGGAGGTACTACAGGCGAGTTATTAGAATTAAATAATTTTATTGACACATTGAATATTGGTTTGTCTTTGTTATTTTAACTTAAAAACCTTACGAGGCACTATTTTGTAGCGCCAGAAAAAATATAATAGTACTAGCTATTGCCCGCGGCTCCGCCCGCCCGTCATATTTTATTTCGCGGGGAAAAAAGCCTAGTCCTAGGCACCCGACGGACTTCGAATTATCATTACTCAGTCGCTGAGGAGAAGATTTACAAACAAACATACTTTCGCATTTATATTATGTGTGAGGATGATTGCGCTTGCTACCCGAGATCGGTTAATGGTAAGATCTCGACGTGAATACTCGATTTTGTAATCCTACGCGTGTTTGGTGCGTGGATACTCGGAAGGCAGTTGAATGCTAGTGCTAGCTAACGCAAGCCACTTCATAAAACAACCGCAAGCATGATTTATTAGACAGCATAATAAAATTATAATATGCTAAACAGTAAAGAGTCTGCTATCTAGCGGTATAATTTTAATTGAGTTTGATTAGCACCAATCAATCAATGTACCAAATTGAATTATTGTATATAATATAATATAACTGTCGCAAAATGTCTTTTGTTCAGAAATAGCTCTGTAGGTGAAATTTGCGAAATGTCCATAACGTATATACTATATAGCAAAATTTCGAAGACAAGAAATACTACTTAGATTTGTTATATTTTATTTAAAGCATTTTTAAAATAGACGTCCTGTGACGAAGTTTTTTTGAGATACCCAGTAGTTAATCTATGCATGAACTTAACGTTTCCTTTGTTTTGCGTAATTCATGCTATAAAAACACCAATAGCAAACTCTAGTTAGCTCTCTCTACCTTCTACCATAGGTAGTTATAATAGACGTGGAAAGCGAAAGTGGATTGTCTTTATGAAGTTGTATGTTCCGCTAATAATGTACTGTTCACACAAGTCTTAGGAACAGTCAACTGATTGCAGATTTTCGTGTTTTTTAATATTTCAAAATTATGCATTCTTGCTTGTGAAGCAAAGCCTACCTTGCTTTTTAGCTTCTTTTTTTGCACAAACGAAAACTACTTGCGTGAGTTAACAGTCGTTTGATTCATAAATCTGGATATTTTCAAGTCGCGAGTTATACGGTTTTATCTAGACGATTGTTTTACATTTTCATCTTGTGTTATCGTCGCTTTACATACAGCAAGCGAGATGCGCTCAGTCGCTTTTACAATAAATAGCTTTCTATAAATAATCTTTGTGTTGCTAGAAAATAAATTCGGACACGACTTTTAAAACCAAACACTCATATCATACTGCATAATATTAAATATCCAGATATAAAATGAACATGTTCAAACAGTGTTACGAGTAGGTAGGTAGTAAGTACTGTTATCACTAATCATCACTGTCATCAACAGACCTCCACCATCCCTCCATCACGCGCCACTGTATTGGCCACAGCGGTATCTTATCAAACAAGCGTCATGCTACGCTTGTATACAAACAATATATACTTGAGTAGGTATATACTTTTTAACTGACTTCAAGAAGGAGAAGGTTTCCAATGCGTTGATTTTATTTTACTGCAAGTTGTTTTATGTATTTATCCCGATTCGAGTTTGAGACTCCTAAAACCATTTTAAAAAATATTATTTGTGCTAAAAAGTATACTTTCATTTGGTCCCTCCCATATTAATTTTATCAAAATCAGTCTTGTAGTTTAAATTCAAAATTAATGAAAAATTTCTGTCAAATTGAAGTCGGCTTTACAGTTTCAAAGTATTGCTTGTGTAAGACTAATTAATTAGCTGTACAAAATTCAAACGCGGAAGTCGGACGCCACGGGTCAAGGGAAAAGTAATAAGATCGCGGCAGCCCGCATCCTAGGATGTTCATGCTAACAATAATATAATTGTGTAAAAAAATTAAATCAGTATCGTTCCAAACAACTATTACTGATATTAGCAGAGAGTCGTTTACTGCTAATACTTGTAACAAGAATGATCGCAGTCGTGAGCAGGCCTCCAGCCCCGCCACCCCCCCATCACGCACCACTGCATTGGACGTCACTGTATCTTATCACTCCAGAGATACCTGGCTTGTAATGATGGTACAGTACATTAGTTCTTCGATAAGAAATAATTTAAGTAAGAAATAATCGACACAATACCTTATAAAAGTTTAATAACCGACTTCAATTCGCCTGACAAATATCTCAGTTATTTTAATTTATAAACCGAAGTACTGGAACGATTTTCATAAAATGTACATCGTATCGACTAGATAGTACACATAGTGTTTGAAACAAAATAAATAATTTTGTTAATTGGTTCAGGTGTAGCTGAGAAAACGAGAAAACTATATTCATAAAGTAAATTAAAAAAAAAACAACTCCTTTGAGATTTTAAAAAACCCCTCGAATCAAAATAATAATAAAAAAAATTATTCGTCAATTTGTAGTGGCGGCCATCTTGGATTTGAAATTTAATATAGTGTATATATACCTATATTGTATAAAATATGTAATTCGCTATTCTGTGGCGGCGGCCATCTCGGACTGGTTTTAATCAAACAAACTTAAGAACACCCGCGACTAATTCATCTTTCAAACAAAAAAAACACAATCGGCTCATTGCTTCGGGAGCTACGATGACAGACAGATACACTCTGGCACGTCAGACTTGGAACATTCAGTCGTTTTTGCGTCGGGGGTTAAAAATGAGTCCTACTCGTACGATTTAAGAACCACGGAAGAGAAAAATTAAGACAAATAATCGAATCGATTAATGAATTGGATCGCGTTGATACAAATAATCGTATTCATTATTTTACGTGTGAACGTCGGTATGCAAACAATGTGTATATTATTATTTTATGCTCACTTTGAACTTGTTCCTAGTAGCGCGACTCCACCTAGTGCTTCATTGACAGCTGTCGTTTCGGGAGTTAAAACATTTTCCAATCCATAGAGCACACCATTAGCCCGTTAGTTCGAAAACAAATCATAATATCTGAGACGGTTTCTAAAAATAGGAACTAATCACGAGAACTTATCATAATATTCATTACATATTTTTTTTCTTACCTTTTTTTTTTTGATTATGCAAGATTTTTGACCACCAGCTCGTACGACCACGAAGTCAGCGACACACTTGCTTGAAGGAGACAAAGGCATTTAGCTACAATAAGAACTAACGATAATTTGTCGTGCAGTCTCGTTGATCATGCATGACCGATGTTAAAATAACAGATTTCGGAATATATTGCACATTTTCAATGCATTGATATATTTTTATTTTTTCTTATGTGGTGCATTGACTTCCATACTTAAATTTTTCATCAAAGAATATATCGCAATAAATAAGTAACTTTGAAGCGCTTCACAGCCTGAAGTCTCTCATATTAACTGTTCCACTCCTACACAGATAAACATGAAGTTTATGTACTATATAAACCGACAATTGACTTTCTTTCCACATCTCTCATTTCCGACCTTGTGCCTTGGGCATAGAGTCGTGGCAGCGAAGCAAGTGTCCGACGCCCGTTTGCCTTCACCCAAAATGCTAATGGTCTGCGTAGCGGTAACTACAGGCCTGATTTCTAACGGTAAAGGACTTGGCTTCAACCGCTGCAATGCATATATGCACCACTAATACTCGTTAATATTTATATAACATACATCTTCATTGGACTAGCGTTTAAGCACAACAAGCGAGACACTGTATGATGCGAAACTGTAATGTATTTTAACAAGTAACGTCATATGGTTTCTAAAATGCGGGCAACATTCTGGGTACGATTATTTCTACAAATCCATGACGGGCGGTTGGCAGAATGTTGTTAATCCACCTTTACTTTCCGACTAAATCGTCATAAACTGCTAAATCAACGGAGCTAAGCATGGGCAGTTCATAAATCGTATTGCTGTAAGTGGTTTTACAAAATTAACAATCAAAACGTGAATTTATGTACACCGTCCAACAACTGTTTAGTCAAGTTCTTGTTACTTCAATTTACTCGTAATATGTATATCTACATAGTTAATTTAGCCTTTCCTTTTCCTATGAGCAGGATCGCTGGATCTGTTGAGCCTTCCAAATGTCATGCAAAATCGTCATTTAATAAGTCTAGACTTGAATTGTTCCAATCCAATGTAGAACGTAAGTGAAACTTTGACTACGAGTTATGCTAATTTTTTAATATCTACCTATACTGTCTGGATCGTTACGTAAATGTCATACAACCGCAACAACATTAACGAAAATTATGTTGTATGTTTTAGATATTTTCTTTAAGACATACAAATACTAAATCACTAATAATATTTTCATTGTACCCAGTCAATGGAAACATTTCATGATTTTTACGCTAAAAAGTAAAAAGAAAATAAAATAACTGGTTTTATTTCTTACCTGTTTTGCTTCAGTAACGTTAATTTAATTACTGTGTATGATAATTTACAAATCTTATTTTTTTGGTAAACGAGAAACAAAATGCTAAAAGATTTCGTTTACCACTTATTAACGTCAGAGTTATTTTGGTTTTTTGTTGCTTGCCTGCAGTGTAGAGTACGCAAGTTTACTCAACACGCCTTAGAAAATGTGCTGTTGTTCATTTACTGTAATACAAACGGCAAATATTTTCCTGAAATCAACTCTTGTTTGTGTAACAATTCACAAAGGCAGCGGTCGCACTGATCAAACTTCTTTAGAATCATGTAAACTTAATGTTGAAATGCAAAGAGTATTGAACACAGGATTGATTCTCATTTAGCGTGCTTTATTTAGCTCTATGGTCTTTTACCTTTCAAGCGGAAACAATATGTTGTAGGTAAAATAATAGAGTTACGGTTTATAGTGCTGGAAAGAAAATCAAACGGGTCTGTGGTTTTTAGAGTCTTCGATGTTCGTCCGTCTGTCTGTTACCAGACTGTATCTCATGAACTGTCATAGCTAGACAGCAGAGATTTTCACAGATGATGTTTTTCTGTTGCCGCTATATCAACAAATATTAAAAACAATAAAATAAATATATAAGGTGGGTTCTCATACAACAAACGTGGTTATAACGACAACAGGCACAAATTCGAACTAATATTGTATAGATAATGGTACGAAACCCTTAGTGCGCGAGTCCGACTTGAACTTGGCCGTTTTTTTTTACTTGTAATACAATTTCGGGTCTCATACAAACTAACATATCAGCAACAATCCTAGTATTATTGAATACATATTTGCATTCATTCAAATTCAATCTTGACAAACTATCTTCGAATTAAGTTGCTCATCATTTGCCTGACTAGTGCACTTACCTCGTCCAGGATCAAATGATGCATCAATATCAGGTCATTACACTTAGAGCCACTGGAGATGCTATCGTAGACTTAAATGAGGTAAATCGATCGTAACGTCCGATGACCGAGTACATACTTTGATATTGTAGTTGAAATTGATTTTATAAGTCTAACGGTATTTTTGTCCAGTTAAAGCTTCAAGCTTTCATCTTTCGCTCTACATTTGTTCAAAACACACTAAGACAGGTAATTGAGTATGAAAACTCATGATTTTCGAATATTCTAACAGGATCTAAAACTTACTCCAGGTAATGTACCAAGTCTAGGATAAAATTATTTTTAAAAGTTTATGGCAGATTATGTGTAAATACAGATGAAATAATAAATTGCAGTCAAAAACTTTGTCGATCGATAACTTTACAAATGTATGTATGTAGAGTGTATACATACAAATATGCACAGAATATTGAGTGAACAATACATATTGATTGGTACATATATGATGCATGTGAGTGTACATGTGTGCGCACCATTGTCGTATACAGTTGGGTGGTCTACCACAACGGCATTAGATACTCAAGTGCTGAATTGTGTTAACATTTACAATTTCGGTGATGTGTGAGAGAGTGAAACCTATCGTCACCGTTCTATATGTCCCTTGTCTCACGTTCCTGTTGATTTTATTTTTATGCTCGCACACTTTATCTATACTTTCAAGCTGGGTTCCCCATCCCTACATAGCAAGTCGTAGTGGGACTAGTTTCTCCTTAGTACAAGAAGGGCTTTACTAGCAGTTTGTTTAGCTCATCTTTATAAATAGTATCATATCACTATTGTTTAAGATGACGGGTTTTCACTTGTACCTGATTGTTGGAAAGGTCCAACTATAGTTTCGTTCACATTCGGTGAACTTTATTATGATGAAATGAGTAGTTCGTGTCATATAGTTGGACCTTTCCAACAATCAGGTACGCGTGAAAACCCGTATACCTGTGTATCAAACACGCGTTGGTTTTCTAAATATCATATCACTCTTTATTGTTCAGTGTTTTTCGTATCAAGTCATGTACAAACAACGAACCTGACCATCACGACCAAGTCTTCATCTTGCTTTACTTTGCTTTCCCAAACTTCGCCGATAAAATATCTTGTCTAATACCTACGAATTATATACATACAGCAAAAAAGTTCTCTAATCTTTCAGTTTTCCTTTTAAACTGTTATGCTAATATTATAGACAAGTGTGGGGGATGTATTGCCATTGCAACTAACACGCGCTAACACGTGAAGCCGCCACCTTTCGTTTTTCAAGGTGAATTTCTCCGGCTAACACGTTAAGGCGATGCGTGATCTCTACACATGTTATATATTTCTGCAAAGGTTTCATAACACACACATATGATTAGAGTGGGAAGTTGTATCCCCTCAGTAGCTACAAACTCAGTTAATTTATCCTCCTCATTGGCGTTTGTATAGACGAAAATAAAAATCAGATCTGTTAATCAGTAGTTTCCCTACAATCAGTAATGGATGAGTAGGTACTTATTATAACATAAGTATAATAAGTTGTGTATCAAAAGGTGTCTATTATGTGATTAATTATCATGCAATTGTAGTTGTTTATTTAGAAAATAATTTTCCATTAATTCAATTTGTATGCAAATAAAACAACGTAACGACTGCAGTAAAATATTATTATGAGATTACAGCTCTACGTCAGTCCTATTGTTTAGTAAAACCTTACAGAAAAAGAAACATAATAAATTCAAAAGAAAAACTTTCTATGGCAAAATCGAACAGGTTCTAAATATTTTAGGTTGGTAGGTTGGTGATGAACTGTTAATATCTATAATCTATAAACACTAAAAACTCAACTAAATAAAAGTGTCTTTATTTAAAAGTGATTACAAAAGCCAACAACAAAATAGATGTAACTGTTTTTCCATGTGTAAGAGTGACTCTTTCGGGGTAGAACATCTTGTATATTTGTGATTTTGAAGTAATTTGTCTCTGACGTTAAAGAGCATGAACCACTCAAAAAGTTCTCCAGCTCGAAAAAATCGTTAATATAATGAAACTTAGTATACTGTCGACGATAAAGCGCTTTGATAGGCTTCGCCTTAACAAGTTGTCGGTGCGGGTCGCGCGGCTTTGCAAAATTTCACTTTCGCTCGCTTACGTAAAGTGTAAACCGACCTTTATGGCGACGCGCAATTCACGGTTAATCACACTATTTTCTCACTAATCTTGTAAATACATAATAATATGATCGACATAAATTTATATTTGAACTTGTTCTGTAGTAAATGCTAAATAAATCAAAATTGACCTTTTCCTTCCAACGCCTACAGCGCAGTACAGCTTTTTTTTTTTACAACTTCCACACAAAGGTGCTCAGGTCTCAAACTAGGCAAAGCCTGTGCTATGGTAACCTGACGACTGATATACATACTTATATAATTAACACCCAGATACAGGTCAAACAGACATGTTCATGCACACAAATGTTTAACCTGTCCGGGAATCGAACCCGGGACCAGCGGCGCAGAAGGCAGGGTTACTACCAAAATGCGCCAACCGGCCAGTCAGCTTAGTATTTGTGTTATAATGTACATCATATGTTTTAAACAATGTGATCCGTTCTTTGAAAGAGTGTGATAAGGACTGCTCGGGGCAGAAAAAAATCTACATGACAAGGGACAAGACATCTTAGATCGCATCGTCCGCGTCGGTTTATATCAGGCTAGATGTAGTCAAACGCAAAACCTATTTTGAATTAAAAAACTCAGTGATTTTTAACCCCAATGAGTTACTCTAGTTTTCACGTACATAGGTGTATCTCGTCGTTTGATTCAAGTATGATTTAATGTTCCATATTTCTAATTCCGGGAAATAG
The DNA here is from genome assembly GCA_947049295.1 of Ligdia adustata. NCBI lineage: Eukaryota > Metazoa > Arthropoda > Insecta > Lepidoptera > Geometridae > Ligdia > Ligdia adustata. The sequence continues at coordinate 1,264,213 of OX346226.1, forward strand.
AACATGAAGAGCTTGCTCTCGGCGGTGTGTGTTTTACGTACCTATAAAAATTAGGTATTTCTTGATAACAGGAAACTTTGAATGTAAGATTCAGTCATTTAATTATGAGTCACTATTTTCCTCAAGTCCTTTAGCGATCGCATTTTATAATGATGTTTAAAACTCCGTTCTTCCGTCCAGTTACTGTAGTGAATGAATAAGTGAACCACTCGCCGTTACTTTCTCGAAACTGTGACAAACGTCACCTGATCGCGTGGGTTTTCTACCTTCCGAATCAGAAGGGAAAAAGGACAATTGAATTCGAAGAAATGTTATTGCTTCATTGTAAACAATGTTTGTTTTGTTGTTTCAGGTATGTTTCGCTGTACTTTCGCGGCTTTTTAGAGGATTTAGGTGATGGTGAATGAAGTTTTTGTATGCTGCAAGTATATTTTATGAATAACTATATGAAAATAATTAAAATATCACACTCCTAGCTTCTCTCGGAATTCTGCTGACATGCCCAATTAAAAACGCACCAGAACCGAAAACAGATACATAAATGACAACTCGCCAGAATGTAAGCAAAAAAGATACGATGCAATTAATATCCTAAATAATATAAATTACTCGTATTCATTTAGCCCTTGAAGATGTAGCCTCTATGTACGAGTAGGCATACTAAACTGAGGATAACATGAAATATGCTTAAGCGGGCTTATCACGATTTACACCTATTAAGATCTATTCGAACTTTCCTTACAACATATTTATATCTAATAAATCCGTTCTAGGCTCGAAGTAATGTACTTAGGTTAGTTCTAAAGATCGCTAGGCAACATTAGTACATGATTACTGGCGCAATCAGAGCGTGTTGCCCTCCTTATCACGGGTTCTTATCAGCGCTGCACTAATAAATTGGGTTATTGCTCTTCGCATTGAGATTGCCTATTTCATTTCAATATTGCTACTCCCATTTCATGTACCTAATCATTTTTTATTACAGAAATAGCTTAAAGATTTCTAATTTCTGATAAAGTGACCCAAGGTATATTATTAATAGCCTGTATTTTTTTTTGCTATCGTTATTTCTTAATTATGAAAGCTACAATCTTCGCCATTACATAGTCTACTACTTTTTTGCATCGTCAGTACAATCTGCAACTATGTAATGCATTGCAAACTTTGTAATGCATTGTAGATATTATTTATTCTTTGATGTAAGCATTTTTGTAGTAATGAGCGCTTTTAATACAAGTTCACAATGTAATTTTAACTTACGATGTTTGATTGTATACAGACTACCTTTGTCTGGACTTCTTTGTAAAATTTTTGAAAGAGCTGTAGTTTTTGCATTTTCAAATTGAATATTGGAAAAACAATTGCTGTGCTTGTGATAGAAACAAGTAAAAGAACTTGAGGGTGACCTGTCTCCAAGAGTGAGACAGCATGGATTAACTAATATTTATCGCTCGGACGTTATTTTACGTTTACGTATTTACCTCTTACATACTCTTTCTTTGGTCTTAACAAGCTAGAACCTGGACTCCGGTAAGTCACACAATACGAAGAAGCATACCTTCTTCGTATCAAGGACAGTGAATAAATGTCTATCTTCCAGAGACATAATTTGAAAGTCGAAAACATACTTCTGAATAAAACGTCATTAACGGAACCTCAAAGCAAATGTCGTTATGTCATTTCATAGCCGGATTCTTTTGTTATTGTCTTTCTCCAGGTATGAACGTACATCATAGGCCTGTTGTATGCAATGGTTTAGTCGTAATAATAAATAATTCGAGAATGGCAATAAGTACACTTGGAATCGTCACTTGTTAAAATTGAGTATGTACGACATCTCCCCACGAAGGATATACAATATTATTTCCAATTACAAGTACATTTTTATTCGCTTAAGATTAAGTATATCTATGTATAGTTGAGTTCTCTCATGTAACTTGTTCTCAGCACATTTTAGCTCTCACCACAAACTATGTGTGTTTTGTCCTAAAAACCCTTTACCGGGTAATAGGCGCGTGCGTCTGTTGAGTGACACGCTTACCCATACGGGATCCATCGCATGCCGACCACACACACACAAACATCTGGATAAAGTGTGTCGCGCGTTTCACACTAGTCTAGACTTGGAACCTAGTATGCAAGGCTAGTGATTCCCAAAGTTTCGTGATCATGTACGTCTTTGCAAAGTTTTGAGACGGCGGCGGCGCTTGTGGCTTCATTATCTTAGCGTAGTAGTGTTGTCAGCTAGTCTGAGTCGTTGACGTGAATGTGTCAAATTAACGCCAAAAAGCGAAATTGAAGCATGCTAACGCTGCGCTGTATGCTTTACTCCTCTGCTTTTAAGTGGAATTTGCATTATGTGACATTAACTTAATGTTTAGCAAAAAGTCTTAGCGGAGATAAACGCCCATCACTGGAATGTAGGTTAAATAGCAACAAATATTATACCTACCAACCATTATTTTCCTACAACCACATGTTGCGTAGAGTTAGCTAACGTAACGAACTTTATGCAACATAGAGCTGGAATTTATTTCAGTTTTTCGCAGAAGTGACTCTGAGAAAATTCTCGATAAGACCATCGCGGCTGCAAAGTTTGCGAAACTTCTCCAGGCAATATCCCATCCAATGCGGTAACCGGGTGGCCCGCTTGCACAGTTGCACGCGCGCGCTTGTTTTTGTAACCCTCTAGCACCGAGATGGGCACAATTACGACCAAACTCGCCGGGTAAGTGGATGTCTGGTGCGTGGAACCAGCGGGCAACTAGGCACACTTTGCCTCCGTGTAACTATGTGTATACTCGTAGTCCGGGTCGTTGCACTGGTCTACTAGATGCTGTTGGAAACAGGATGCTGCCATAGTTACTCGTGTATTTATTATATAGGTGTTAGGGTGGTTGGAGGTTGTTAAATAGAATGTCTAAACCGTCTTTCGGCTTAGTACACCCCTAGCCGATATACCCCTGTACCTTTAGATAATAAGGAAATTATAAGTGTGAAAATATTGAAATTAAAGTATAAGTAAGTAAAGTATATTATAAATACAAATATACGAGGGCATGTTATATTCTGTGAAAATTCCAAACACTTGGCCAGTGCCTACCTGAACTAGTGTTGGTAGTTTGGTTGGACTAAGATCAAAATCTGCATTTTAATTGCGTTTTTTATATAACTTAGTAATAACCTAATTATTAATTATCTCCATTCCATCGACAATGACTAAATTATTTCTATATTACTTTCCTGAATCACACATCAAGTTGTATTTATAATTTACCCAAGCATATAATATCTTTTTACCTCGCTAAGTATAAGTACGAAACGGGTATCTTGATTAGGTACCTGACATGACAATTTGCTGTCTTAGTTTTCTGAATATTTTCGTTTCGAGTCTACATTTGATAGATGGTGCATCAAGCTGAATATTTTCGCCACTTCGGCGGCAAACTTTCTTTCGTGCCAGACGTTTTCTGAGACAGTCAATGAACCGAAACGGACTGATCGGTTGAGCACTGAAGCAGGTGCTCTTTGTACAATGAACGGTAAAGCAGCAGATGGACCGTTGTGGCTAAAAACCACGAAGCTTCTCTGCTAGTTTTGCTACATTGTTGACTTCGCTTAGAGACCGATTTCAAGTATTTTCATTCTTGTTACTTATATTTTATTTTTTGTGGCAAGTTTTAATTACTAGGTTTTTAATCAAGTTGCTCTTATCAATTAGGGTAATATCTGATGTTGCGATATCTCGTACAATGTTTTGCTATACATTACTCACCTACATTTTAAATTAATTTGAGCGACCTTTGCCCCCAGCAATCATCTTATCAGCAAAAATAACAGGGCATTGTCTCTAGCTCGACGTTTTCGCAACGTATTCGTCATAGTTATTGGACACTGATACGTGGGTAATATTTGCGCAAAACATTACCTACGAGCAATGAATGTTTTGGTGTTTGAAAGCTTACTTATTTTAAGTAAGAAGAGGGTTGTCACGAAAAATTTACATGTTAAGAAGAATGACTAGTGGAAGATAGGTCTCGAGTCATCTATTCCGTGTCAAATCCAAAGCATACTACACGAACACCACTCGTTATATTTCTTTAAAAATATCGATATTGTTTCTCTGTGCCTTCAAAATTAATGATAAAAAAACCACTTCAAATCTAAAGTCGCACTTTGCTTTGCATGCCAACCGCGTGCATCTAATCTCGGTTAGCGATAAAGACAAATTCTTGACGTCAAATACAAATAATATATTGCCAATGGATATCATCACACGAGTTTTGCATGACAATCAAGTACATGTACACGTAGGTGTGTAGTTTGGCCGAAACAGGAAGATTGAAAATCAATCACAGTTCACATACAGAATGATCAAAGAGCTATCAACCGGCGCGGGGCGTTAGAATGACAAGCAGGCCAGCGGTCGGCATGAGGAAACGATGTGCAGTTTGGCGCCTGCCAAATGCGCTATAATGACGCAATGAGAAGGTTATATCACGTGCTGATGCTGATAGCAACAGATGTTACAAAGTTATAAATGTTTCAGAAAAATCTTATAGGTTTTAAGGTTATGATGGAAAGGTTATGGGCTTAGACAATAACACCACAGATTTCTTCTATGACTAAGGTGAGCTTCACCGCCTGCAAATGAAGAAAATAACAAATATTGCTGTGTAAAATATGACTACTATACATCTACAATATGCCATGTCAATTCTTGTACCTACATGTTTAAACGTATTTATTAGTTTATTAGACAAATAAAAACCTCCTCGCTCTCGGCAAGTTGACATTCTAAATGTAGCAGAATAGTATTTAGTAAATGTGTCACATCTTGGTCAAGTATCACATAATTGAAAGGTGTCGCGCCGGGTCAACCGAAAATTTGCAAGATTGCGAATCTCTGGATCTTATACTCTCAATCTTATACAGTTTTGAATGGAATCAAGAACATGGGTCATTCGCTATCTATAGCAAAAGTAAAATTACCGGAGACTTCCGTATTTTTTAGCCAGAGTATAGATAGATTATTTAATTATATTTTATGTTATATTAATCCACTGAAGCAATTACGTGTCGCCCTTTACCGGCTTTGCATAAATAAGATTGATGATATTATGCTATGATTTGATATCTACATTTCTGTATTTTTTGAGCTAGGTAAGCAAGTTAATTTAAACCTAGTATGAATGTTAAAAAACATTTTGTAATATTATTATATTAACTGATTGTTCTATTTTGTGAAATAAAATGTCTTCTACTTTGACGAAAAAGATGCCTTTGTTCTTCTCAAAGATATATTCATTTCATCATTCGACTGTTACGGAGAGTTAACAAATTATGTCAGTATGATTGTGTGAGTGACTTATCTATGTACATTAGCTTTCGTCCTAGAAAATTCTTAGACTCGTTCATTAGTTCCTATCATATCTCCTAATGTTATTTGAGTAATTTAGTACAGTATTCGATAAATGGGTTCTAGTTATCCATTTCTACAATCTCTAATGCCCTGCACATCGGCTTCTACTACTGTTGTCAAAACAACCGACTTTGGAATTGTTTATTTGGGTTACTGTGCATTGTTGTTTAATTAAAGTCAATAATGTCTGAAGTTTCATACCATATTTGCATAGATACGTTCTTGTAAATATTTGTTCGTGTGCGTCATTAATCTTTGCCGTTGATTATCAAGGAAACCACTTTTCTTCTAGCATCGGTCATTACTCATAGTTTTTTGCGATATTATGCTAATTCGTATCTATTGGTACGAGTAAATCTTGTAGTTAACCGTTACTTTGACGTGTTTTGTCTGTTTGTGACTGCACGAAATAATTCATTCATTATTATATTTTTTTCTTGCTTATTATCTTATAAGTCGTGATTGCGTTAATTTACCTTATCTTCAAAATCAAAATTCTTTATTACTTATACTGGGCTATAAGTAGGTCCTCTTTACTAACTAAGCCGCTACAGAAATTATTAATTTCATCAAAATCTGTGAACATTCATGCAAACGCAGTTATTATTCGTAACTTTCTTGTTTAGTGCAATTTGGCATGACATTGTTTTTTCCGTAATAAAATATATAAGTTATAATATTGAAATAAAAACGCTATAAACTGTGTATTATAATTTAATCATATCAATATCCCGTCTTGTCTGAATAAACGGAAATTCCAAAAATAGTTTCTGTTGAAAAACAACTAGACCGTTCCAAGTCAGAGAACGCATAAAAATTCTTAGCAGGACGATCAAGTTTTTGTTGTTTTTGTCATATTTAGATTTCTTTGCCCTCTAATAACAGCTAAACGAGATTTCGATATCATATTATTTTTCAATAAGATAATCACATTTGCTTTTATAAATTGATAAATAATTGGTTTATTACGTGGAGACGCTCTAAGGAATTTAGAATTCTACCTAAAGTATTAATTATAACATTAGTTATTTCATTGTCAGACACATATTACCTGGTTACGAAGCAGCACAACAAATTACTGTGCAGGTTTCTACGTATTCCCAAGTTTTCTCTTTTTGGTAATGTATTTCTTATTATAGTTATTAACATTATCATAATGTTACGATGTAATGTGTTGTCACGAGCGTTTTCTATATGTAGCTATAGAAAAGTCTCGCAGGGATGATTCAACGGGTACTGACGCAATGTCTAGTTTCCCGGTTGTTTGATAAGACGCTGTATCTTCAATCAATCTTGGTTTGTTTACCGAGTTCAGTTGTGATGGCTTGTTTATTACATCTACTACGTCCTAATCTGTACTAAGGAAAAAGCCAGTGCTGTATATTGCAAGGACTAAACTAACTCTAAACATTTTAATTTGAATCTTACGACAGACACCTCCTTAGAGTGAACTTCTGAATGTACTCAGAGTTTGACATAGTACAACATAAATTTAGTTTTTACTTGAATCTTATGAATTTTACTTGCCAATAGTCAAAAATGTTACTTTTTAATATATTTTATGCTATAAAAGTATAAAAAAATACAAGTGGATCTTGTTATCAGACAGCCTGCAGCAAGTATTTGTATTGCTGAACGTGCCACTAGCGACCAAACCCATTACCCTTCAAACTAATACATTCTACATTCATGCTCGAGACCTTCGTTCTCCATCGGTTTCAAGTTATTTATGAAATCACAGTGATTTCGTTATAACAGGGGTCCATACATAAACGGGTGGAAATATTGTCGCAACACCGATCCGCCATGACAATGTCAATCTCTCTATTCTTCCATGAAGGTCTGGTCTCCCGCTGAGGAGTGACGGGCAGTGCAATGACCGCTGGTGTCGTAAGATCGGTCAGGTCAAGGTCAAAGCCTTGTTTGACCGCAAGATGATCTGGGTCAATCTAGTAGCAACGGTTTTAGTCTGGCCACATCTGCTCGCAGTGCCGTATGTTATTAAAAAGTTAATGTTCAATTTTCAGTTTCCATAATACAGTTTCCTACAGTTGTAAGTTTTGGAATTAAATTTTTGGTGGTTTGAATTTTAGAGGAAGTTGGTTTTGCTTTTGTTCGTCCTAGGGAGCATAATTATGCGATTCTCCGAAATGAAAGCAAACTGTAGCCTTTATAGTTTAAACAAACCAGAACATACGAGAGTTTAAAATCACCAACCCATCCATCGGTGCCATGTTTTATCCAAAGGTTAAATAAACATGGCAACTTATGCAGTATGTCGCTGAAAGAATTCAATGGCATGTAGTTTTTACAAATGATGATGTCATATGATGAGTAGAGTATGGAGGGCGTATATATAATAACATGTATTGTGTGAATTAAAATTGGAATCCATAAAAAATGTGCCAAGTTTATCTGTGCTAAAAATGTTGTACCTGAACTCATGCATGCAGTTCTTAACCTTTTATCGAAAGCAATGAAAGTAATGTGTGTTGTTACTTTCTACTGGCAGAATGCGGGTCATGTCTCGTGATACTGAATTAAATAAACTAAATGCGCGATTGCACTTTCACTCGCTGACATATTTTACACATACGAGTACTTACGCTTGCACAACATATTTATTTGTATTAGGTAGCAATTTGGCGAGCGAGTTATATCTGCGCTGGCTGAGTTCTACCTCTTAGTGATATCTTTTGTTGTCTTTTGTGTACTACATTTTGGTGTGTTTGATTTAATATTACTAGATTTACACAAATCCTGTTAACTATTGTTAAATTTTCTACATCATTCTTCAAAATAATTCAAATAACATTACAGCTTTTATTATTGCGTCAGAATCGCGTATCTTTAGCGAATCATGTATTGAAAAAAAAAATTACAAATTGATTAAAACAAAAACTATACGGTAAAGACGTGACATACTCGTAGGTAACATGACGGTATGGACCTCTAGTAGTATTCCATCCATTACTGGACCCAGGCCTTCCTGAATGAATATTAATTAGACTATTAGTCTAGCATTCTGAACGATAGCGAGGTGTTATATACGAGTATGTAATAATATCTTTCCACTATCATACCTCGGTAGCGTGAGAATCCAAGTCTAGCTCTGTCTGTACTAGTAAGCGATATTAAAATACTCGTTGTTAACCAGATTCAAGAAAAGCAGGAAGTTATCAATTCGTAGAAATCTTTATATTTTGCTATACAATGTTCCCCGATTTCTCCTCAATTCTTGGATCGATTTGGGAAGTTGTTATTCTGTTCGAGGGAGTACTTGGCCTCATATAAATTTTATAAAAGTCGATCCATTACACGCACGCCTGCCAAACTGAAAACGCTTGTCACATTTTAAAAGTATTACGTGTTAAAGTAAAACGTTGCTACTTGTCATTTCGTTATAACACCCACCAGAGTCTAGTCAGGAAGTGAATCAGCCTAAATCAGGCTGCGCCGGCCTTGAGAAGCCTTCTAGCTAGCTCCACGTACCGAAACGGTTATCGACACCACTTGTCCGTTAAACATAGATGACAAAGATAGATCCAAGTGAATTAAAAAAAAAACCTAATGATGTTCATTCGTTACATGGTATTAAATTCTAATAGTTAAATAATCCTAACGGAAAGCTTTAAATGCGAGACCTTAAAAGGTGCTTATCTGAAAGATTAGCTGATCTCGATTCTCCTATTGACATTTCCCTGATAATGAGTATCTTTGTTTGCTTCTGCGTAAATTCTACGTATGTTAAGTAGATTACGTAGATGAAGATAATCATCTAACAACACGTTTTCTTTCATCTGTGCTCTATATCGCATTTCCATTTATTTGTGTTTAACAAGCTCCTATATATTTTAATTGTTTTTATATGAAAATCACATTGAGAATAATATCGTCAACGTTCACAAACTGATTTAGCCTTGAAGGTCCCACTTTTCGTTAGGCCTTCTTATAACATTCTCTACTTGCCATTCTCTCAAGGAAGGAGTTTCAATATATTCGTTTCAGGAAATTAAAAAAATTCCGTTCCGGTTAATAAACCCGTTTTTAATGTGTCATTATTATGCAATGCTTCTTAAACAAGTGCAAAATTGTTTACTTCATTAGCATTAACTGCCTTATTAATAAACGTGTCTTATTAATAAACTTGAGCGTCTTTTGTCTTGTTTTATCCGATAGAGAATACCACGCCAAAAGAAAACAAAAGATGTGTAAGGTAGTACCTACTTATGATTGTAGTTTTACAAATGCCACCTATGGTAATTGTAGTAGTAGCCTTTTTTTGAGATTGTTACCGGTTATTTAAACTATATTATCCCATCAAGAAATCCCAGAAATCATCGACACAATTTGTAATATGTATATTTTATGTGGTGTAGCTTTAATGACTGACAACAGTTAAGAAACTGTTCCAATATTGTACGGGGTTGTCACATGAGACTATGGGACATACCTATCTAGCGATGACATAGTTCCAATGGAATATTTTACGAAGAAGTGAAACCACTACACTTCTATCTCGCCGACCTTGTATTAGATTCATCGACTGTAACTGATGCTCTACTAATGAACCGGTATAGAAATGGCATTACTGAATTTTCAACAACACTACACTTGTGCGAAACAATACCAGATAAAACATTGTGAATTATATACTGTCGTAGCTAATTATGTTATTAGATTTCTATTTGGTAGTTAATGGGTAGAGAAAGTGGAATGTATGGTTGTTGAATGGCAGAGATTCTCCACACATGGCTTCATAATGGCACTGTGATATGGAATACTATTTAGGACGTAACTGACTCGAGATATTTGAGCTGATTTGCAATACGTGAAACTCTAAGTGTTGAACGTGAATCTGTAGTTAGATAGCGGAGTTTTTTTTTAACTTAGCTAACTATCTACGAGTATGGAGTTTTTATTTAAGAAATTAATTTTTCTAAACCAAGCACCGTGTAAACATGTTTTAATCGCAGAAGTAGCAATAGAGTATTTGATTCAAATGGCGCCGTCGTCGGTTGTGTCTACTGTAATGATTATTATATATGCACATCCACCTAAATGGTGAACTAGGAACGCAGAACAGAGTGCAGTTGCTGAGAAGTTCTAAGATTGCTGGCACCGCACCGGTGCAGAGTCACAATTACATTGGCCATGGAAGCTTGAACTGTAACCTTTCGAGATCGTTAGGAGTACGTGTGAAAAACCCTCGCGCTTTAATTAGTTAGACAAATAAATGAGAAACTCCGCGGAGGAAAACATGGCTTTTCTATAATTGTAGGTACTTATTTTAACTACCTACAACAGAACTGCGAGCTGGAGTTTGAAATTGCAAATATGTAACAATTCTATGTCTTTAAGCTGTAATTATATCTGCTTGTTAATTGATGATACATCAGTATAAGAAAACGCGTTATCAACAGCGATCGTATTGTACGTTAATACGTATTGATTAGTTGTGTTATTTCATATTGAAACTATATTGACATACTCGTTTAAACGTATATTGTTGCTTGACATCTTTAACGACGTGTTTGATGATTTATTGCGTTCAAACAAAACCAACTTTTTATAATGTATTTGTTTAACTACGAGTATATTACTGATATTTGAGTTTACAATTTACACGGCGATATTAAACCTTAGTATACGATCTGTTTAATATGAATAGAGTTGTAAAATGTAGCTGTACGAAGTAGTTAAGTGGTGATAGTGGAGCCAACATTGTCGGCTGGTGGCGGTGGCGGCTAACGACCTCACCGACCGTACTATTTTAATAAAATTTGTAGGGCTGCCAAATTGCAACATATACTTACTATGTATATTTGAATGTGAGTTATTTAGGCTTACTGTATAAAAAACTATGATATGTAGACACATAATACTCGACAGCGAGTAAACCCCCAAGAATACATGAAGGTGGGTTTCGATTTCAAGTTCGATTTGTTGGCAACTAATGTCACCTTAGCGATTTATCGACAATTGATTTCATGGGTGGATATAAAAAATAAATCAACGCTGACCTTAAACCGCTTTACCTATACAGGGTGTCCCGGAACTCAACGTCAAGCGGTCACGGGGCAAGTTGGGGATCATATCAGTACCCGAAAAACAAAATAATAATTCTTTGTCGATTGTTTCTTTGTTATAATTGACAAATTTATGAACTAGGGCAAAATTCATGTCTTTAGTGATAGTGACCTCATCATTTACTAAAAAGTTACAAAGGATTTAAAAAAGAGTGAAAGTAATATTAAAGTAAACGCAGTAATAGTCTGTAAGTAGCGGGCAGCCCTATGTCTACAATACAATGTTAAGTTTACGCTGGTTGCATGAATTAATTTCAATTATCAAGTCCTGCGCAGCGCCGCGCCTGCGCCGGCAACGCGGCGCGATGCTACATTTTAACTGTCCTAATAATATACTTGCCCATAGATAATTAACTTACTATGTAATGTATCGTATGTACCTACAAACTTTACTTTGTTAGAGATAAATACGCGCTTTTTGTGTGTAATGTAATCAGGCAACAGATGTGGCTGTAAATAGGTACAATGCAGTTGTAAATAATATAAGTTATTTTTTTTTAAAGTGACTACCAACTTTCATTTCTAGGCTGGCGTCAGTTATATCGATTTAAACCTCTTAACAGATCTTGATAACATTTAAATGGGACAGGACATGGGTCCAACTGTCTCCGAAAAACCTAGTGACAAAAATAATAAATAGAATCGACCTTTTTTTTGTTAGTCTGTAGTAAAGATGAATACACGCTGTTTGTGCCTAATATAATATAATCAGGCAGGAGATGTAGCTGTGAACAGGTACAATGTAGTTTAAATTTAAAATATAACAATAATTTATAGAGATACATAAAAAAATATTTGGCAATTTTGTTAGAATTACATGTGACTTAAATTAGTATGCAAATGAAAAGGTATGAAAAGGACAAGCCTTCGTTTTGCACTGACATAAACAGGAAATAATATGTTAAAAACAAATCATACAAACAAAAAGGAAAATACAATAACAATTAAATAATCCAATACAACGACGTAGACATTTGAAAAAAAGTTTACATTTTTATTTTACATAGGTATATATCGAGTAAATTTGTTATAATTTGTATATTTCACATAAAATACTAGTAGCTGTCAGCCGCGGCGTTGCCCGCGTCATAAAATTGAGTATAAAATACCCCCTAATCCCTTATTGGTTATATTCCCGAAAACCCTTTCCCTCCCCTACGCTCTAAAATGAATTCACCTTCCGAATCTCATGTCTCCAGGTTCTGCAGTTTAGGCTCTGCGTTGATTCTTAGCTAATATCAGTCAGTCAGTACTTTTGTGTATATATATATATATATAGATTTCATAAACTGAAATATAATTATTACACACGCATCATAAATAATTATGCCACATATTAAAACTTAGCAATTTTTATTGTTTGAACGGGTACATTCCCTTACCTTCTTCTCGAGAGGTCTCATTCTAATTATATCAAATTCGGGCCTTTAAATCGAAATAACTGAAAAAGATCTGTCGGCGCCTCCCGTTATCGAAGTCTTAATCACTTTTTTTTTAAACTTGCTTCATATGTACCACGACATTATACTAGTTGCTAATGAGCCCACACTTTAACACCGTGTCGACATCGCGAACAACACACTCGACAGCAATTACTAAGACAATTAGTACAACACAGTATTAATTCACTTAACACTATTACCTGTATAATTAGCACTCTGCATTATTGTCGTTATGCCATTATTATTGTGTCTATGTAATTATATCTAGTAAATTAATATTTATGACACGTCTCGTTAGTTGTTCTTTAAAATAAAGACAACTCTTTATTAAAAAACAAACTTATAATAATTATTTTAAAAAAAACAAAGCAAAAAGCATGCTAGATTTCTAATGCGCGTATAGGATATTACAATAGTGAAGAGGCCTTAGCAAGGGATATTATAGTAGTAGATAATTAACATAACTACGAGTAACGAAATTATAAAAAATAAATAAAACAATTTTATTATATAAATACATGCAATACTATTTATATAGTACGGCTCCTTGTCCTAACAAAAATCAGTTTTATGGTCCCATCGTGAAGAAAACATGAAACTTGGCATGAATGTAGTTGTCATATATGTGCTTCAATATAGATATGGAAGCATATCGAAAAATTGTTTTTTCCCCCCTTTCCCCCCCTTCGTATGTGCTAAATCGTGGTTTTTCTTATTTTCTATGAAAACGGGTACAGCTATCATAAAACTGTCAAAGAACAATTTGTTCTTTATTAAATTCTCTACAATATTGTCTTTGGACGTATGTTCATAGAACTTATAGTTTACAAAATAATGTACATTACAATACAATATTTCTTTATTGCACACCAAAAACAAAATAAACAATAAGATACAGGCAAGAACAAAACATCGGTAGTACATTGGGCGGCCTTATCGCCTAAAGCAATTTCTTCCAGGCAACCTTGGGATGGATCGGACTAAGTGAGAATAGTCACGTCGGTGATGCATCAATAGAAAAAACAGAAAAAAAAATACAAGTACAAATATTGTACCGCAAAAAAACAATAAGAAAAAAAAAATTAAAAATTAATCAACATACATAGTTAATACATACCTATACATACATGTCATACTCGCAATAATCATTCGTAAATAAATGTTCGGTTTAATTTACGGAGAGATAATGATTTTTCAACAAATTTTTAAATATATATAGAGATTTAGCCTGCCTGATTGACAGGGGTAACATGTTCCATAGCAGGATAGCTTGCACAGTAAATGATGCTTGAAAAAAAGAGTTGGTTGAGGTGGAAGCTGGCAGCATAAGGCGAAGATCACGTGAAGGTCTTAAAGAAATAGAATGAGAAGCAGTCACAAAGACAAAATTATCTTTTAAATACGAAGGAGTGGTGGGATTGAATATTATTTTATAAAGAAAAGACAGAATATGAGAATTACGGCGAAGACGAATAGGTAACCATTTGAGCCTATTACGGTATTCGGAGATGTGGTCATATTTGCGTAACCCAAATACAAACCTAATGCAAAAATTCTGTAAACGCTCAAGCTTGTTGAGCTGCTCTTCGGTTAAATCTAAATAGCAAGCATCTGCGTAATCCAATATGGGAAGAAGGAGCGATTTCACAAGTGCAGTTTTGGTAGTAATCGAAAGAAAATTACGCAGTCTTCTTAAGGAAGCTGCAGACGCAAAGATTTTGCGACTGACTTCTGCAAGCTGTGGATTCCAGGAAAGTGTTTTATCCATGGTTATTCCAAGATTTTTGACAGTCTTGCTAATTTTAATTGGAACTCCATCAAAAAATATTTGAGGAATGCGGCTCTTGTCGATTTTAGAAATCATACGGGAAGTACATTGTATATGTAACTTTGAAGTTTTATTAAAAATATAGCTGCGCGCTACCGCGTGATAGGTATCAGCAGAGCTATGACGACAATAGGGGCGCGGGGCGGAGGAGTGGGGTGTAGCCTTGCCTGCCCGACCCAAGGCATAGACCATAGGCAAGGGAATATAGATGACTTTTTCAAACATGAAAACCAACCGTTTCCTCCGTCCCTCTCTGAGACAGGAAATATAAGATATGTGGCAAAATCGGAACTACTTAAATGTTTTAAAGACAAATATGAAGACAAAGAAGATGAAGAGGAAAATGAAAGTACTGTCATCGAGTCAACCGAGTCATTTAACGAAGATCCCGTAGACTGCACTTCATCGTTTCTAGATGGGCCTGCTGTAGTTCAAATGATAAGACCGAGCAGTAACGTTACATTTGACGATTATCGCAAAACATTTATTAATTATGTTACGAACCAGAATGGAAATCGAGTTGATGTCGTTTTTAATGCATATCATGAAGACAGTCTCAAGAATCATACAAGGGAGAAGAGGGGCACAGGATTTCGTCAAAAAGTTACACCAGCAGGTAAACTTCCAAAAAACTGGCAACAATTTCTTCGTTCGTCACAGAACAAAGTAGAGCTTTTCAACTTCCTGGCTGATGGTCTCCAGCAGGTCCAACATGCAAAAACGATTGTTGCAACCAAAGGGGAACAAGTTTTGTGTAACGATGCCACCGTAGATTTGTCCTCCCTTAAGTCAAGAAGAAGCTGATACCAGACTCTTCCTTCATGTTTCGCACGCCGTGCAGCTTGGCCACACAGAAATATTGATTAGAACGGTTGACACAGATGTGGTTGTTGTAGCTATTGCCTTATACAGCGGCCTAAAAGAAATGGGTTTGAACAAATGTTGGATATCATTCGGAACAGGGAAAGCTTTACGTAGTATTGCTATTCACCAACTTGTGAATAAACTCGGCCCAGACAAATGCAGTGGCATGTTATTCTTTCACGCATTTACAGGGTGTGATACAGTATCTGGATTTTGTGGAAAGGGAAAAAAATCCTTTTGGAAAACTTGGAATTCCTTCCCTGAAGTTACCAAAGTATTTGAAACCATGTCACGACCTCAAAATGAAATTGAAAGCCATCAATTGGATGCTTTGGCAAGATATGTCATTCTGACTTACGACAAAACTAGCGATGTAGAAGACATTAACCAAGCTAGAAAAGAGTTGTTCATCAAGGGACGGGCAATGGACAGGCTGCCACCAACACTTGGTGCTCTTGAACAGCATACAAAACGAGCTTATTTACAAGCAGGATTGATCTGGGGTCAAAGTCTGATACCAAATCCTGAATATCTGAACTTTGAGAACTGGGGCTGGATGAAAGAAGACTGTATTTGGATTCCATGTTAGAGTACAACCAAAGAAACGTCCGCATCTGTAAAGGAATTGACGAAGTGTTCATGCCGCAGCTGCATTAAAGGACGATGCATTTGTAGGAAGTCGGGCCTTCCCTGTACTGGTCTCTGTAAATGTGGGGAAGATTCCTGTGCTATGCATTGAAATAAATGATATATATAATTTTCACTGTATTTTACTGTATTTTTAATAAATTTCTTGAAACCCTTGGTTTTAAGTCTAAGCAAAACAACATTATCGGAAAGGTGGTATTGTAAAAAGGTAAAAAATGAGTACTTGAGTCAGACGCGGCAAGCTGTAACTCTGGAAGTAATGTCTCTACGACTATGAAATAGGTGTCATTTTTTAGCTCAATGTATAAGGTTTCTATTACTTTTTAAGTCTATTTTATCACCGCTCTTGTCGCTTTCCTATAAATGGAGCAAGAAAAAAAAAGTTTGCCTGTTTTTACAATTTCATAATACGTTGGTGGCTGTAAACAGAAATATATTAATCTTACCATTATATAATGTAGTATCGTCTTGTAGGTAATTTATCGACGATGATTTGTTCTCTGAAGAGTAAACTCCTCAGTCTTATCATTTTCGTAGAAAATTCGAAAAACCGGAATCAGGGAGATAAAAAGGGGGGGGAGGGGGGTAAACATTATTTCTTGACGTGCTTCCATATCTACATTGAAGCACATATATGACAGCTACATTCATGCCAAGTTTCATGCTTTCTTCAGGATGGGACCGTATTTTAAGTTAAGGACCCGTACTAATAGGGACGAGGAAAGAAGCAAGTGAAATTACTAATAAATTAAAGACTAAATTTAATTATTAGAGTGATAGGTAATGGGACCACTCGAGAAGTGCCGATACGATACAATTTAAAACAAAAATATATTTTTTTTGAAATTTGTTGTTGCGTCGCCGAGAAATCAGTTAACAAACAAAAAACATACCATCCAATTGCTTCATCCTTTTTTGGGAAAGAATAAGAAGAAGAATAAGAAATATTTATTGGCCTTTAAATAACATTCGTTACAGGCAAGTCTTGTTACATTTTAATTATTAATTATTTTAAAAAGAAACTTAACTTATAAATACTTTAATAGTTATAGTTCTAAGAACAAATAGTTATTATATTATACATTTACATTGACATTTATTTATTTACCTATTACTTACATTTTGTAATTGTTGTTCATCACACAATAACGATGATCCCACAAGCTGCATTGACATATATTCACTGAGTTTATAAATAGGATTTCTTTCAGCAATTTATTTAATTTTTGTTTAAATATTTAAAATTGAATTCCATCACGCTATTTGGTAAGTTATTGTACATTAATATTTTGGTGTAAAGTCTCTGTTTCTTACACTTAGATAATCTGTTGACAGGCAGGACTCGCCCTTTTTTATTATTACGTGAAATTCTTTTTTCCGGTATTTCCGTACCTCGTGTACCTCTAATAAACTACTATAAATATAAACTGTCATTATTTTATCATTTTTAAAGTGTATTCTCGCAGGACTACGTTTTTTCAAACCATTCATTGTTCTCATAGTTTGTCTCTGACATTTTAAAACTTTTATGATATCTTTAGCGTTCTAAAACTTTTATGAAATCTGTAAAAATGGTACATACTCTTTGACGATGGCACTAGTGAATCAAATACGACGGAACCACTAGGTTACGAACTATGCGTGGTTAAACTACGAGTATGTGTGTAAGTGACATTTATTGTCATCCATCACATAATTTAATCGCTCTACTATTATTTTATTGTTGTTACAATTTGTTTTGAAATTAATCAAGTTTGTATACGAAATACGATTAGATTATCGATAGGTTTTCCTTAAAAATGACACCTTACCTAGTGCACATTTGTAATTAAAACTAGGGATTCCAAGGGTAGTTGTTATGTGATTGTAACAATGGGCTCAAGTTATTTCTGTACACGATTAAATAGAGACCTTACATCTGTCAAATGGCGTTGGTTTTTTTTTTATATTCGATTACTTGAGGTACGCGCTGGCGCTGCGAGGAAGCCCAGTCTGACTGCCAATTGATTGAAATTGGTATTGAATGACTTCAATTGTGTGGCCTCCGGTATGATTACTTACATTGTTATATCACAGGAATATTACACTGTATTCCGTATTGATATACACAATATAAGTACATATATATAATATATTCCTGTGATTCATGCTGCACGAATTTATGTTCCTGACGATTTTTAAGTACTCGGGTTTTTTAGTAAAAATAGCGTATGTCGTAGTTCTTACAAAGAACCTAGTCTTCATGCCAAATTCGCGTTTATAATATAACAGATTTACATCTAGAAAAAAAATAAAAAGAACACACTAAAAAGAAAACAGTCAAAATTAAATTTAGCACTTAGAAAATGAGCTCGTCATGCCCGTAGTCAACACAAGGTAGAGCGAGCCATATACATAGTAGCAAGGCGGCCAGAGTGCCGCATGTAATATAGGGCACATGCCCTGTGAATCATAAACTATAGTTGTAGCTTGTTGTGGGTTCGTGGGCGCCGCATTACCGGCGACTTAGTAAACACGAATCGGGTAATATAGTCGTTTGTGTGTGCATCGGTCGGTGCCGGCTGTGCGCGAAAAATGTCTCATGGTTACTTTATATTTATATATGGGCGTTGTTAATCCTACATGAGACGTAGGAGGAGCGCTCTAGACAAAGATGATCTTCACTCGTATTGGTCTTCTTTTCGTGTCGGACGGTTCAATGTCATTTGTTATCATGTTCAGACAATAGGTGGCCACACATTCTATACATGTCCACACATTCTATGTTTGTCTGATAAAGGTATCCCAGAGTGATTGTCTGGACTTCACCATCATCATTGGCCTATATACGTCTACTGTTGAACATAGGCCTCTCCCTTATGACGCCATTCCGAACGACATGCTGCCCAATGGCATCCACTGGTTATTTCATGGCAAGGACCTATGATTGTGTTAGCCAAAGAAGTTTTTACTTTTTCATATAGATCTATTTGAGTATTTTTTTAAATACATAAATGTAACTAGTGCCCTTCCCACTGTGTGAGGGCAGGTGAGTAGATATGTTCTCCATCTTTTGGATATTGGGAGAAAGCACCCTACTCACTCAGTTCAGACAGAGGATGGGCTAGACCCCATTTGCATTTTAAATATCATAACTGCAACGGTTTATCTAAGTCCGAAGAAGGCCAATGTACGTCGGTACTAGATATTAGAAATATTCCGTCAGTTGTTTTTTTTTATGCTGTCAGCCCTGGGATAGCACAAAGGTAGGCCATGTCAGAGGCCCGAGGCTTAGAAAACCTACATTAGTATCAATCAGTCGGTAGCGCCTAAACTTTGTACGATCCTTCTGATTATATTAGTAGCAGCAACTATGTATATGCGTTTTAGGAATATTATGCTTGAATATAAATTAATTAACACAAAACTCTCAATACTCGTCTCGTGCTGGCAGGGCAGCCAATACATACGCAACATATTGATGGATTTTACAATGTCTAAGATGATGTACATGAATAATACTACGACAATGTTTTGGTTTTATACGAGCGACGGCCACTTTGCAAAGCGTCCGTTGACATACAATATTGCGTTTATTGGCGACCGTAAATAATATTAAGTGCACTTCCCGCTAAAAGAAGACGCGTTTTACGACGTCATTGCATACCTACAGTGTCGCTGTAACACATTGTAAACAACGGGCGCTACACTATGTATTTACAGTTCAATGCAAGTAAAATTAATTAAGGTGTTGAGCAGACCGGATGCAGCGCAGTGCAGCGTAGCCCAGCACAGCACGGCTTATGATGTTGTAATGTAGGAAACATTATGAGGAACGGCTCTTCAAACGCACGATGCTGTGCAGCGCCGCAACTCAAGTCCAACTACGTTACTACGCGCGTAAATGTACAGCGATGTGAAACTATCCGCCAAGATATGGGCAACATCGCCTAGTTTGGTGGCCATGGCTGCATCATTTATGTAATTATTTAAACCTGAATAAAACATTTCGTATTTGAAGACTAAAAAAAATGCTATCTCGTGGTCGACAGTCCTCAAAACTGCGAGTTCCTAACAGCTGCTAAACAGTTTTATGTTTGTTCCAGATGTTACACGAGAAGAAGCTGTGTATACTGGGCCACGAGTTGTCCGACCTGCACATCGTGGAGCGGTTGCTGCGGTTCAGCGGATATCACCTAGACCTGCTGCAGTGCTTCCAGGTGAGCTTCTCACCTTACATATCAACTATACGCCAATAATGATACAAAAACGACTAAGGATCAAATTATCAGCTTTTCTTTCAAATTTAGGACTTATTAAATTTCAGAAATTTAATAAGTCCTAAAATGGAGGCCTTATAAGTTTAGCACCGCAAGCGGCGTAGTAAAATATTATATTCTTAACTAAGCAGAAGATGGTCAGATTCTTAAATCCGCCTCTCCTTGAATTCTTTAGAGATTAGAAAATTATCAGCCTAAAGATTTTTAGTCTAAGATTAATACACCAGAAAATAATTACCAAGATGCAATTAATCAATGGATTCAATCGTTTCTTTGCAGAAATCCATTTAAAAAAAATGTTGTTTACGGAATATCTAGTGTTTTCTCTCTTCGTTTTGATATCAGCGTGAGAAAACGATAAATATTTTTTTCTTTATGTTGTGGTTCCTACTCACCTTTATTATTCGCCTCTCTGAGCTCTTTAGACTACCTATAGCGACCAGTGACGTGTACTCCCATCTTATCGCACGTGTTGTGCGTCACAGTTGTTATTGTGTTGGGGGTATTTAAGGGCTGAACGTTCTCTAAAAGAATCTCAAAAATTGTGACGTAACGAAATTAGTTTGGTGCTTGTCTGCGCTTTTTCGGCTCTTAGAATAAGGATAAACGGAATGTATTATTCGTGTACAAGTACATAGAAATCCTAGCAAGACAAATAATGGCTGGTCTATCGTAGCAGTTGGAAATACTGAGACACAGAAAATTTCCTTCCTTGTGCTAAAGCGAAACACGAGTCGAGGAAGTCAGATACTGAGAAGAAGAGCAATAATGTGAGGTGTGGAGGTGATGAGGAGGAACCATACCATATAGACAAAAATATATTTCGTTTTCTATATATCGCTGACATCAAAACAAAACGGGAAAACACTAGATATTAGTTAAATAAAATGAGTTAAATGAGAGAACGAGAAGTCTTCAATAAGTAATAAGCGGCTTTGTTAACATTTAAACTGAGTAGTCAATTACCATTGTACTTCTGGATCAATCCACGAAAATAGTTAGCGTTTTGATTGTATAGCGGTAAAGACAATGATTTTGATTAAGTGACCCTCGTGCAATATTTACCAGAATTAATTCTAGCAAAATTTATTTGGTAAAATTGAGCGAAATAAATCAACCAAAACAAGTTGAAATGGTGAACACATCAAACAATGTGTTTACATGCGCACAGCGCAGAGACAAGACAGGTGTGTGTGTGTATGTGTGTGTAATTGTCCGCTTGTTTCTAAGCACGCTACAATATAGGCGCAATCAAGTCATCGCCAACTGCGATACGTCTATTATTCATTATTCTGGGACTGCGTGTCGTGATGAGTTATGTCATGTCGCTGCATGGTTAGGAAGTTGCTATGCTGTGATAATCTGGTATACACGTATATTACAACAGACACTTACGTCCCACTGCTGTGCACCGGTCTCCCCTATAAAGCAGATGTGAGCTATAGTCCATTACGCTGCCCAAGTTATGGGTTGAGGACTTATATCTTCTCATTAACAGTCTCTATTGATCAGGTTTTCTCATGATTTTTTCTTTCGCCGTTATAGAAAGTGGCAATTGCTTTTATATGACTTCATATGTACCAGTAAAAAGTTCAAAAGCATGCTTGGTATCAAAACCGCGCCCTCTCGCTTAAGGTGCTAGGAGTTCGCCGACTAGGCTACCACTGTTGCATAAAGATACCGAGTGCGATGCTGCATATGCTGCTGTATAGAATACAGGGCGAATGTTTGTGTTTCAAGCGCACGCTCGTGGGTT
Organism: Ligdia adustata; assembly: GCA_947049295.1. Classification (NCBI taxonomy): domain Eukaryota; kingdom Metazoa; phylum Arthropoda; class Insecta; order Lepidoptera; family Geometridae; genus Ligdia; species Ligdia adustata. The sequence goes on from OX346226.1 coordinate 1,286,521, forward strand.
CAAACTATAGTTCAGACCTTCAGCTTTGAATATCTGTTCGCTTATAGGTTTAATTAGAATTAAACCATGCTTAACTCAAAGATACGTACATTGTAGGATATATATGACTAGATATTGTTAGAGACCCTTGCCGAGTTATAAAATACGGTGTGTCAAAATGATGATCAATATAGCACAGCTTTTGGTTATCAGATATGATAATATCAAGAATACTATTCTTGGCATTGAGCTCAGATCAATTGAATTGTAAAAATTGACAAATAATTTGCATGCCATGAATTACACATCTTGGCTTGACTAAGTCTGAATAATACATATGTGGGTATGCAAATTATGTGAGCCAAATATTTGGTATTTAAATTACAAATTACACTTTCCAATAATAGCGAACAACAAATTGTTAGGTCAGTGCGTTCGTTTATGTATTTGTATGTCTCCTAAAATTTCGTACTCGCGTACAGGTCGTAGTTTCCAAACAATATTGATGAGACTTAGTGTAGTGGTTCTACGAATTTTTTGAATCGTTTAATCGTCGAGAATATTTGATTTCTAATTCTGACAAAAAGAGGGGAAGTTTGCTACGGCGCCACTGCCAAATATTACTGAACGATTTCACTAATATTTGGCATAGAAATGCGGGTCATATTTAATCATATGAATTAAGATTTATGAGTATAAATAATCAGTCAAATGGTTGTCGTTTTTTAAACAGTAAATGTTTAATACAGCGACAAGGTTGCCCAATGTACTACCATAGTATAGATTTGTCTTGCTGTATCTTTTATTTTTGTTTGGTGTGCAATAAAGCTATTCATTCATTCATACATTCGTGGTCCACAATTCGCGGAACTACCAGCCTTATTTGCTCAAATACACAATAATTAAGGATCGCTATTTACCACCATTCCCTTACGTAAAACATTAAATATAGATCAACGTCACAGATACATTTCCAAGCGTTTGCTTCACTCAGAGCAAATAACAAACATATACCTATTCTCAATATTACATAGCAATTGTTTAAGAAGTAACACTACCTAAGTTCTCAAACAATCTTGACATAACATCACATTATAATAATAATAATAGCGCAGAGCACTGCTCGTTGACATCACCATCCCGCATAATGAGAACTTCGTGAAGGCTGAAAAGGACAAAGTCAGTAAATACCTTGACTTGGCTCATGAGGTTACCGCCATGTGGGATGTTGATTCGTCGAGGAGTCTCAACCAACATCTTAAAAGGCTCTCGCTAGATGGTTGGATCAAGGGTCAAGTACAGAGGGCGGTGATCCTCGATACAGCACGTATTGTAAGGAGTTTCCTCTCTCTGTAGTCCCTACCACCGGTAGCTTGGGTCCTACCACGCTGCTGGCGGCACTCTAGATTTAAGTTTTTTATAATATTATATACATTCACAGATCATCTGTATTTTCTGTCTCAATACTGAGACAGTCATATTTATATACATAAATATGACGACAATAATGTTTTTTTATAATTTTCGGTTATTACCAAGTATAATTAATTTTTGGGTATTGCTTTTGTACATATAGTTTATAACTTTGTATAGTTTTACTTTAAATTTTATCATATTTTATAACTTTGTGCAATAAAAGATCAAGATTTTCTTGTATAAAATAAAAGTAGGTATAATTATTAGTGCTTTAAAATTCGGTAGGTTTTATTTTCTGACTCAATTCGAATGAAACTTTACTTTTGATTTGAAAAAAAAAAAATTTTTTGTTTGATTTGGTAATTTCGTAGTGGTCAAATGGTTGAAGAGGATATTATGAGTAGGTGACGTATAATATTTGCGTGCCGAATGGAAGTCAGTTTTCAGTTTTTTAAAGCAAACCTCGTTTTAAAAATAACTTGGTCGCTGAAAAAAGTCCTAGGAAGGAAGGAGTTTCGTTAAGATGCAAACACCAGTTAACCTCTTAAGTCTTATATCATAATTCCAATACAATTAAAACTACGGTAAATTGATCTATTACGTTTCATTGTTCACATTTTATAGTGTTAGATAACTTCCAATGGAAAACCAACAGCTGTTCTCCGAGACAATAACAAAAACAAGTTCTATGTACCTACGTATAGTTTATGTGCAATTAATGTACATTATATATACGTATAAGGTAACTGATAAATAGTTATGCTCGTATATAGGTAAGGTTGTTTAAGGATTAAAAAAATAATAAGTTATTGTTTTTAATAGCGATAGCAATTATTAGATAAAATATTATACCTTTAAAAATCTCACCTTATGTAATAAATGATTTAAATAATGAAACGTAACTTGTAAGAATAGGCTAAGTTTTCCCTGAATATATATATAATTTGAAATTTCAAAAATACGAGTAGATGTTTACTTGATTGCGTAAACAGTATTATATCTCAGCGAAAGCAGACTCGCGAAGTCTGCAGACAAAGCTCCTAGCTAGAAGATAATGTACTAAGTTATCAGTTGCTATGTTGAAAGTTTTCTCTATTATATATTTTGCTGTATTAATTCTGTCGGTGTGCAATAAAGATGTGTTGTATTGTTGCATATAAATATGGTGTATGAAAATGCAAAGCAATTGTCAGCGATGAGTCTAAATTAAATGAAAACGGATGCTTGTACAGAATCTACGTAATTATTATTTTACGTAATAGGAGTAGGTTATATTGATGCGGTGCAACCTATGTCGCTAGATAGATAGTATAATGTGACGTGTGAAGAGTGCCTACGTGATGGTGTAAAGTCGACGATCAATAGTAGATAACGCGCGACGACCTGCCACTGCCACCCTGGATGTCGTATTTAAAGGTGCAGTAACACTTAAGCTCTTGTAGAGATATATTTTTAATACAATAATATTAAAGGCTTTTGTTCGCGAAGGACAAATTCCAAAAAATCATATGTCAGTGCCGTAACTTGACAGCGTTCGTGAATTTTGCGGCTAACAGATTATCCGCAGTTGCCAAATGGTCAAGGTATCTAGGCGTGTTACACGGAAGATGCGAATTTGAATCCTGCCTGTTATGTAGTTTTTCGTTCGCTCTCCTTTAAGTAGTCATATTAACAATACATTTAAAGTTGTGGGTTATATAAAAACGATAAAAAATATCATATTTCACCAAAGCCAAATTCGCGAGGCCTGCACATCGCCGACATATTTTTTTTGTAAATGCACAAATAACAAGTTTAGTGTAATCTAACACCTTATGAATGAGTCATTGCTTCATACGTTTAAATGTTATCACGAGTATTAACGCAGCTTCGTGTATTCCCTGCCTAACACAACACTACTACATACGCTGTGACTTGTTGACCTGTGACTCATCGTTCTATATATTTTGTATACATTTAGCCAACTTTGTTTACTTTTAATTTTTACATTGCATTGCGATGACTTTAACGAGTAATTTTTTTTAACGTTACATAGCGTAAATATTATGCACACACTAATACAACATATGTACACAATATATGCTTGTATAGTCGAGGTGTTCTAAACTGATAAGGTTTTGGAAGGGTGTTACGAGTATATAGATAGTTGATGAAAGCGTGACATTATTGTGATAATTACAGCTGAGCTCTACCGAGGGGGAGTCGGATGATACATAAATTGAATGATGGATATGTGTTTTAAGATAATAAAATAAAGTATATGAAGAATTTGAGAATTTAAATATTCCTTCATAATAATTGTATTTTCACTGTGGAGAATGTACCTTGACAACATAGTATAGCCATCCACATTTCACCATCGGACTACTCGTAGTAATACGGCGAGACGCTACCGATACATGGTACCTACATGTTCGATGAATTCGCGCAAATTGCACCTCGTTCACTTTTATTGTATCACTATCTGCCGATTTTTATCTATAAGTATTTCCGAATAAGTAAAAACTGGTTATTTACAAGTCACCAGTAAATCTGTTTCTTCTAAGTGCGGTATTAAAATAGTAATGCTATAATACACCTAGTTGGGTACAGCGATTCAAAGTGGGCGTTGACCTCCGAAAGACAACGCTAACGGATCTGAATAACAGCGGCTATCCAGCAATATCTATACCGACCGACCCGCCCTTTCAGATTCAAAGCCTTCCGGACATTCCAATTAACAGGAGGGGTTAATTGGAATGTCCGGAAGGCTTTGAATTATTCCAATTAATTGAAACTGTTGGTTTACCTTTTGGGATTCCAAAATACTACTTCCTGACATTTTGATTATCCCATTCTCTTTCTCTCCATAAATACTTTAATAATATTAACTGTGTTGTTGTCGGGCGGTGTACCCTTACTAATTGAAAATGTTGGTTTACCTTTTGATATTCCGAGACTATTTCCTGACATTTTGGTTATCCCATTCTCTTTCTCTCTCTCTCTCTCTCTCTCTCTCTCTCTCTCTCTATAAATACTTTAATAATAGTAAGTGTATTGTTTGTTGTCAGGCGGTGATCGAGCACGGCGACAAATTGTCAGTGGAGCTGGCGGGCGGGTACCTGGCGCGCTGTGACGTCACACCCGCCGGGAGGGACAACGATGCGCTCATTCACCTCGGACTCAGGCTAGGTAAATAATAATTAAACATAATTACCATCGTTCGACAATTAAGCTTTAAATTTAGAAAACCTATGGCGATGTCAGACTTCGCTATTTTGTGGTGGCTGCCGTACTGGATATGAAATTTATCATTCCACTAATCAAGCATTTTCATTTGATTCCTATATTAAAGGAGTAGTGACCATATACGTAATCCGCCATTTTGTGGTGGCGGCCATGTTGTTTTACTAAACATAGCTAAGAACATTCCTGACTAATTCAGCTTTCAAACAAAATTAATATCGGTTCATCCGTTAGGGAGTTACAATGCGACAGACGGACACACCCCAATACACAGACATGTCTAACTTATAACACCCCCTCGTTTTCGCGTCAGAGTTGAAAAGACTACGCTGGCTGTGTCCGAATATATAAGAATACAGTTGCAATTAAAATCAAAATAACTTGTTAAAATAATCATTAAAGTTTGTATGAATGTTCTCTACCGTTGTCGCTTGATGTTTCATTGACATTTGACCCTTGACCTATTGCCTGCTAACTGCCTACAAAAAAACTAATTACACAATCTTTCTAATTACCTATTAAATAACGAATAGCAATCAAACCGAATCCATTGTTGTTAGTTCAGTAGCTCATTCTCAATTCTAAATTACTACCAAAACTGAAAAACTTTAAATCAAAACCATTGTAATTTTCCAGACTATTACAAATACAATCCTAAATAATTGTAGAGCACTGACTCTACTCGTAGTATGTGACTATTGGTTGGAGACGACACGAACCAAACATGTACATAGATGTACATGTAATCAAACAATCATCAAATTGTCAGACGAAACAAAACTTTGCCCGACTCGGAACTATTATGTTCATAACAAATTACTATTAAGATCAATTACATTGTGAACGATTTCTCGCACAAGACCTTGTTGATTTAGACTTACTCTTGGCAAAATACGTCGGCAGGCCGGCGTATTCGCAATAACGGTATATGTTGCATGCACTACTCCGACTAGCTCATGACCAATTTGGAAAATCTATTTAAATTGTATTTTGTTTGAGGTTTTGATTTCAAATATAATAATATCTATCCTAAAAATCAAAATGACGGCGCTGGTGCACAGTCTCCAGCTTGTCTTTCGACAAAGGCCTCCTTCAAGCACTTCCATTTATCTCTATCTCTAGCAAATTGTACCCACGCTGCACCGGCTATCTTTTTGATATTATCTTCCCATATTGTTTAAGAAAATGGGTTTTTAACGCGTACCTTAATGTTGGAAAGGTCCAACTATAGTTTCGTTCACATTCGGTGAACTTCATCGGGGATGAAATGAGTCGTTCGTTCGAACGAAACTATAGTTAGACCTTTCCAACAATCTGGTACGCGTGAAAACCCGTTTTTTTAAACAATATCATCTTCCCATTCAATTGTCTACCTAAAATTACCAGTTTTAGTAATATACTTCAATTAATTATATAATTTCATTGATTATAAGAGTCCTGGTGCCGATAGCATTTATTCCACTTAATTAGACAATTAATGAAACAGCTAATTCCATGTTGTACCTAGTACACCGATGTTTTATAAACCTGGCGGAGAGCCAGCGCGAGAAGTGCTCGTATGATAACACGTAAACACTGCTACGATGATGTTTTACAAAGCAATCTCAAATCGCTAACAACAGCTGATGACTGCTACACGTGACGTAAATCAACCCATAACGTCCTACTGCTGCGCTTGGGTTTCCACCATGAAGAGTGTAAGCCATAAAGCCATAAAGTCCATCACGCTAGCCAAATTACGGGTTGGGAACTTCACTTATCTCCGAAAGTTATTATTACCTTATTACAAGCAGATTTCCTCACGATGTTACCCTACACCGTTTAAGCTTGTGGTAATTAATTATAATATGAATATAAGTGAAAAGTCAGAAGTTTTACCTGGACTTGGGATTGAACTCGTGCCTTTGTCGCTTCCCAAAAGTGTAAAATAAATATACTTATATAGGTACTCATCAAATAACCAGCTCTTGACCCGAGTCAAAGACAGCCATCACACTCGCACCACTCGGAATTCGGGATAAAAAAAATCAACTGTTCCATACAATAAGTTGATTGGTTGTCGACATAATGTATGGAAAAGCTGTTTTTTTTTCTCTCGAATTCAGAGTTGGTCCCATAGTGAAAGTTGTTCTTTAGGATGAGTATAGTGATCCCTTTTGGGCTTAGTACGTCCCTAACCAATAACCTTGTATAAGTACAATACAAGTGGCGGCCTTATCGCTAACAAGCGAATGGACACAATTGTAAAAATGTGAAATGAAATAGGATGAATTTTTGGTAAATTGAACAGATTGAACAGATATAGTTACCAATCCATTAAGGAATATTATGATAATATAATAGAGATCGCGTTTTAGCTATTAGACCACCGGTTGTGCCTGTTTTCTGTTGAATTTATGTCTTATGTTCTATTTATTACTTTCACTGAGAAGAGACATAATAAAAACCTATTATTTTGAGGAGTCTGGTTCTGTTAATTATGAGTTTGTAAATGTTCCACGACATAAAGGTTAAAATTTAGTGGAATGATAGAGATAGAAACGTAGGTATTTTGCAACCACAAGTGGTGGCCTTATCCCTAAATGCAAAGAAATATTTATTTACTATAAATAGGGTAATATTAAAAATAGCAGAACGTATTTGAAATTTGTTTAAAAATATTTTCTGCCTATATTACCGTTAATCGGCATGTAAAGGCGATTAATGCCCTACAAGCAATTGAGAGTATTGATTGATATTTGTGTGTTATTATTGATTGATATTGGTGTGTTACTATTGATTGATATCGGTGTGTTATTGCAGGCGGTTTCCTGAACGAGGCTGGTTGGTACGCGGACGCGGAGCGCGTGCTGGCGCGCTGTCGCGACCTGTGCCTCGCACAACCAGCGACCACGTACTACAAGCGACTCACGCTCGAGTGCTGTCATAGGTGAAAAACTGAGAACTGTGTGCTTACTGACAGTTTTCTTACTTGCTTGATCGTGTTGGCGTATGCCTGCGAAGGGTTAGTTTTTTATGGAATTGTCATTTAACCGAAACAGTGACGCTAGATGGTTTTGTTTTTATACAATATTGAATTTACGTTGGCGCGATCAAGCAAATAAGAAAACTCGCACTAAGCATACTGAACACCATGGACAAGTAGCGACATACATTCGAAATTTAGTGACTTCAAAATTTGGAGATTTTCAATTCCGTTGGTATTTTTATTTATGCTCGCCGATGTCTCATAGACGGGATCGATTTAAACAATTATTTTTCGTTCATATTCATTATGATATGTGAATAAAATTCGGTGTGATTGTTTCAGGTTACTAAACACCCAGTCCGCGTATTGCTGCTTCCCCGCGGCCGCACAGACATACTCACTCGCGTTGAAGCTGATGGGTATATCTGAGGAGGAAGCGCGCACTGGACGCGTGGCGCTGCCGCCGGCGCTGGCGCAGGCCGCGTCGAGGACCACCGCCCAGCAGACTAACTCTGACACCAGCGAGATCGACCTACGGTAACTACTTCCTCAACGTTTCAACACAACTACTCCTAAAAGCGAAGAAGGGGGGATATTTGAGCATTTTTAATTCATTAATCGCCACTCGCAAATTGACAATATCCCTAGACAGCACCATAAACCGCGCCAAAGTGTAATGCAAATCTTCACTTGTCTTCGAATCCGAAGTTGCCTGTGAAGATCTTTGCAGCGCCTAGTAAGACGATATAACATCATCGTCCTACGAGGTAGCGCTAAGATCTGGAAGTTAGTTTATTTAATTGCTACGTTCTTTAAACCAACTCGTTACTTTACTAATTCTTTAAACCAAAACACTATCTTGAATTCGTCACTTAACTAATTCTTTAAACCAAAACACTATCTTGAATTCGTCACTTAACTAATTCTTTAAACCAAAACACTATCTTGAATTCGTCACTTAACTAAATCTTTAAACCAAAACACTATCTTGAATTCGTCACTTAACTAATTCTTTTAACCAAAACACTATCTTGAATTCGTCACTTAACTAATTCTTTTAACCAAAACACTATCTTGAATTCGTCACTTAACTAAATCTTTAAACCAAAACACTATCTTGAATTCGTCACTTAACTAATTCTTTTAACCAAAACACTATCTTGAATTCGTCACTTAACTAATTCTTTTAACCAAAACACTATCTTGAATTCGTCACTTAACTAATCAAGTTCATACTTTGTTATCATTAGCGCATGAGTCATACATTTTTATATAATTACAACAAATAGAAATTATTGTTATAAAAAGGTATTAATATTTATTTATGTGATTCAATAATCATATATAGAAAAAATAATTAGGTATATCTATGACTAACACCAATACCTGGAGTTCTAGACTAAAACAAAGTTATAAATTTAAGTCCAATTAAAGAACTCCGAAGATACTGTAATACGAGTAGTAAAACAATTGTCACTGTAAAGCAATAAAAAAATACAATAGAGTGACTGTTCGCATGTACCAGGCTATCAGCAATAGAGAGCGATCGTGCCCCGAGTGTGGGCGCGTGCGGTGCGCGCGGCGCGTGGGGCTGCTCTGCGCTGGCGGCGCGACTCTGCAAGGAGTTCAGCGCGCTGTTCTTCGTGCAGTGCGACTACACGCTCGCGCACGCGTGGGCGGCGCGCGCGCTGCGACTGCTCACACCGCACTCGCCGCCCAGGGTCGTCGTAGAGGTAATACCATGGCTTTCACTACTCTCACTTCAATTACACGGTTACTTTTATCGCTTGCAAGTACATTAGAATAATAGAATATAATACATTTTTATTTGTAAACAACAGTGTACACGACTTAAAAATATATATATTTAAACTTAATGACTGCTTTCCGTCACAAACCGGCCCCAACTCAACATAATGCTGGCTTAATTTTGATTTACCGTTGAAACCGGGCAGTGACGTCGCGCACGTCACAAGCACATAAGTAATTAAGTATGACGCTGGCAAACATGTGAGGTGCCATTAAAAAAAGTTTGACTTTGACACGTTGACTTTGGCAGGATGAGTAGTACGACATTGACATTAATGACATTTAAACAAATATAAAAACTAATTCGTATAGAACACCTGCTTTAAGTTTATGACACTATCATGAAACGGTCACTGGCAGAATTGTGACACAGAAGCCATAAACCAAGAATCTTCGTACAGAAAATGTTGTATTTGAACAAACTATTGAATTAGATCTATGAAAGAATGAATGAAATATACATATAGATGAGTCGCTTGGTTTACCAGCGTGTGTTTGTGGCAGGTGTTACGCGCGTGCGCCAAGGCGTCAGTGGTGAAGCGTCGGTTCGCGGCGGCGGGGGCGGCGGCGCGCGCGGCGGTGTGCGCGGCGCGGAGAGCGTTCGGGACCAAGCACCCGCGGTACGCAGCCGCGCTGCTCGACCTCGGCTTCTACTTGCTCAACATCGACAGCATCAAGCACAGCGTCAGTGTGTACGAGGTGAGTGTACACACACACACACTCTAACTCTAAGCGTACTCTTGCGACAACTAGCTCGTTACTGATACATTGAGTGAGCTGGGTATATGGATTTGCTATTGAAAATCTGACCGTCTACTTTTGCTGTCTCATTAGATTGCATGATATATGAGATGCTATATACTAACATAGCAAGAAGACCTAACCGCTTGCTTGCCCGTGTCAACTAGTAATTAACAAATTGAGAATTTAGAATTGACCATGTCAAAGTAGTAGTTAACATAACCTTGAAGTCAGCTTTGCCTGTGTTAACTGGTAGTTGACAATGCATTTCACTCAGCTGTGACCATGTCAACCTGTGGTTAACATCGCTCCCGCCGTCGAAAAAGCTGATTTTACCCGTCTTTATCGCTCCAAGGCCTAATTTGTATTATTTGTCCCGATAACATTGTTTAGCTACTTTCATATTAAACATAAATATATATAACACTTGACACTCTTTTAAACAAATTGAGTCACAAGAAACGATTTTGTGAAACCCAACCCGCGCGCTGACGGCGCAAAAAATGGCGGGGCAAAGTAGGGTCGTCACGTTTTTTTCGTGGGACATTTGAGGTAGGCACGCGCTGAGGGCCTGGGGCAAAGGCACGCTGCGCGCGGTTAGTAAGTTAATTAATTTTTATTAAAGTGTGTATATAATGTGCAGGAAGCGCTGAGCATACTCCGGTCGGTGTTCGGTCGCAGCTCGCTGCACGTGGCGACTGCGCAGGAGGACCTCGCGTACGCACTCTACGTGCTCGAGTACTCCTCGGGCAGGTTCTACCACGCAAGGGAGCACGCTGAGAAGGCCATACGGATAATAGAGGTGAGGGACCTGGCTACTGATCTACCAATCACCACTACTTCAACTAGTGACTTTGTCTGCGCAGTGTGATGTTTTGTTCGTACGTCGCCTTAACTCGCCTGTCAACCGGTCTTCTCCCCACCTGCGGGGCGGAGTATGGTACCATCTGAGGTAAGCACCTCATCTTAGGGCTGGGCGCAGGGACTCTTAGGTCCCCGGGAATCTCTCCTTCTTCTTCTTCTCGGCGTTCGGGCGAACGCCAATAGTCACGATACGATAGCTCTCGACTTCAGCCTCGTCGCGCTGTGTCACCGCAGCAGCATGGTTGCCGTCGATCCGCCAGCTCGCATCTCGTCCTTAATGGTACAGCCGCCGCTTCTTCGGTCTTCCTTCTTCCGTAAGCAGTGCTTTTGTGTTTCGTGGTTTGATTTGATTTGTTGGTTTGGTTTTTCCGGTGGATATTTGATTTTTCTTGGTTTCATTTTATGATGATTTTATGGTCGGTTTAGGTAGTTTTGAGTGCCGCTTGCAATTCCGGCGCTGGTCCCCGGGGAGGTGGATTTTCCTCCTCCGCGCCTCCCTACGGAACACGACGCACTGTCGCCGCGTGCGCCCCTTGGCAATTCGCGCACAGCAAAGGCGCGTCTGGAGCTAACTGGCACTGAGCCTCTGCGTGCGGCCCTGCACAGTGAAGGCACTTACGGGGACGGTGGCAGTTATAAGAGGAGTGGCCAAATTTTTGACACCGGTGGCACTGTGGCACTGTCGTCTTCCCCCTCCAGGCCTCGAGTACCACCCTGGGCATGTTTAGTAATGAATTTATAGAAAATAATTCCTCCAATTGAGCCCTGCTCATGGCGTCGAATTGGAGGTGGTAGGTGTTTTTTGATGTGCCCTGCCTAGTGGGGAGGGCGTGTGCGAACCTTACCGGAAACCCGAGGTCGCGGAGAGCGGGACAGATGGTCTCCTCCTCGGTGCCCTACAGACTGAGAGTGCCGGTCGATATTCTCACCAACTATTACATTGAATCCTTCAACATGAGCTTTGTGAAGTACCCCAGTAGATGATAGTGACATGATTGAAAAACAATTTTTTATTCCATACATAAAACATGAAACCTACAATCAAATTGTTATTTAACTAGTAGCGGCCTTATCGCTGTACGAGTAAGTGAACTTCCAAAACATTCAGAACATAGAAGACCCTGCTTTTTACAACACAGTTTCTAACTAAAGTAAAAGACAGAGCCCACACTATAAGACGTTCAAAACTATACTTTTGCAATAAATGTTATGATATGTTATTTTAAATATATGAATGTGATGTCCTTTAATTGTCTTGAATGTACCTATTACTTTTATTATATTGTAATTGCAACGCTGTCGGATGTACTGTGCAGTAAATAAATAAATAAAACTGGCCTTGATGTCGTAGTTTCTAGGCTGTCCGAAGGTGTCTGTTATTTTGTACCGTTGTGTTAACATTAAGAGATACTTGCAGTAAGTAATGCTTGTATGTTTGTAGAACCTGGTCCCCGCGGAGCACCTGTTGCTCGCGTCTGCTAAGCGCGTGAAGGCGCTCATACTGGAGGAGATAGCGCTCGACACGCCCGTCGGGCAGGACTCCACCACATCGCGTCAGTATATATTGTACTTACATGTATTTATATAGGATATATAAATACAGGGGTGTAGGGTTATTATACTTATCCCAAGGAACGACTTTCAATAACTCGGAATTCGAGAAAAAAAAACAGCTGTTATTTTTCGTCTTCATATTTGGTCCCATGGCAACAATCCAAATAAAAATAAAAAAATAACTGAAAAATATTAATTATATCGTTGCTTGTGGATTATTAATATCTGAATGAGTAAACAGTATAGCTGGTTCCATTGTGTATTAGCAATAGTGATGTAGGAAGTGTATGTGTTGGACAGAGCCGTCCCTGCTGGAGGAGTCGGAGGCGCTGCACCGCGCCGCGCTCGCGCTCTCCATGATGGCCTTCGGAGAGAAGAACGTGCAGACAGCGAAGCACTACGGGAACCTCGGCCGCCTCTACCAGAGCATGCACAAGTTCCAGGTAATCACTACAATGGAGACACCGACTGCCTGCTCCCGTCTCTGTCACTGTCGCGGGTAGTGGCGTACGTGCGAATAGTAACGCACGATGTCACCACTCGCGCGAGTATTAGTTGTACTCACGGTTACTAATCATTTCTCTCTCTCTCTTCCTAGCTATGAATCAGATTTCCTTATCTTTCGCTTTCACTTTACTCTACCTTCGAAGTGTTGTTCGGATAAATTTCGGTTCTTATTAAAGAACAGCAGAACACTGGAATAACCTGCCAGTCTATGTGTCTCTGTATAAATACTCTTACAACCCGGGTGTGTTCAAGCGCAAGGTGAATAAGTTTTTACTAGGTAAACGTGCTACATCTTCGATCTTCACTGACCACCAGGTGAGATCGTGGTCAAACGTTGCCTGTCAGAATATTCAGGTTACCTACAAAGGTTGTCTGGAAGAGATCGCCTTTTGTGTTTGGTTTCTGTTGTATTTATGTCTGACGTTCTATTATGTCGTAGTGACAATAAAGAGTTTTGTAATATTTAAAACTTGATGTGCTATTTTATAATTACAACTTTAATTTATTCAATTTCTATAAGTATCGTAAATATATCCGCTGTACGGTTACTTGCTGCCGTTTGATGTGTCGCCTCCTCAACTGCACGCGTAGCAAATTACAAAGAGCAATGTACGGCTTGTTCCGTGCATTCACCATATATTTTTGTGTAATGTGTAGGATGCGGAGAGTATGCACCTGAAAGCGATCGCGATAAAGGAGGAGCTACTCGGTCCCGAGGACTACGAGGTGGGGCTGAGCATCGGACACCTCGCCTCGCTCTACAACTATCACATGAATATGCACCGCGCCGCTGAGAAACTGTACCTCAGGTCCATCGCCATCAGTGAGTAGCCCTATATCTCGCGAGGTGCCTCCTGCAGGCTCTCGGCTCGACTCTTGCCAAGAGGAGGTCACACATCCATACTCTCCATTCATTCAGTCGCCTGCGAAGTAGTATTCACAAATTCTTTTTTAATAGATATTGTTTTTGTTGTTTTTAGTGTATAAGTAATGATGTTTTGAGTATATTTTTAAACATTCTCCGTTAGTTTTTATAAAAGGGCGTTCAGCCAAAACTTTAACATAGAGATTTAATACAGGTGTAAAATTCAGTTGACGAAAGTAATAAGAAAGGCTACTCTTGATTCCTCCCTTCGCGTACTAAGCCTAGCGATTGAAAAATCGACAAAGACAAAGCCGAGCAACAATGAGTGTCGAGTCACTCTCGGGCTCACGTTCCCTCACGTGTCCCACATGGAGAGTGCGACGGAGCATATGACACATACATACACAGAAGTATACGAAATGTTATAGTTAAATTATAACAAAAAAAATTGGTGTCATGTTCTCGCCGGGTTTGGCGTACACATACAAATTAAATACATAAATAAATGCGAGAGTGTGACGTGTGTGCAGGTCTGAAGTTGTTCGGCGAGCGCTACTCGGGTCTGGAGTACGACTACCGCGGGCTAGTGCACGTGTTCACGCAGCTCAAGCGACACGACCGCGCCGAGCACTACACGCGCCGCCTGCACCACTGGTCCGGTCAGTGCTCTTATACCGAGACACGAGTAACACCTCACACCAGTACGAGTAGAGTCTCTACCATGTCCCGGTGCCGGTGCCGGTGCTGACTCGCTATATTTACTATAATTTTATATAGCAATCGCGACTCTACAATCGCACGTTGATCGTACTTCTTCGTTGCGTCCCAAATTTGTGTGCGTCCCGCCCCAAGCGGTGGAGGTTGTAGAATGGGGAAATTAGTATGTATCCGATAAAAAAACGGTAAGTTAAAATTCTTCGATTATTCTGAGGTTTTAGGGTTAATAATCTAGGGCATTGTTGCATACGAGTTTTTAGCACGCTTTTTGGCAAACCCCAACACACCAAGTTGGTATCTAACTGAACCATTCCAAACAATGAATTCTGACAAGGTGCTGCAACTAGCTAAATGAATTTCGCATAACTTGAAACTTTTAAGGCTGGACATAATTCGAGTTACGATTTTGATTGAGTAACCATAATTTACACTTACAATTTAATTTATGTAATGTAACGACCGACGTGGCTTTGTTATGGCTTTTTATATCGGGTTCAATCCCCAGTATTATCTTTATTTTGTTCCTGTGGTTATTACTTTTATGCCATAAACTATTTAACTATTTGATGAGTAAATGTGAACATACGTTACCGCAGAGCTCCGCGAACAGTCGAAGACGGAGCCTCAGCCGGGGCTGGGACACGACGAGTCGATCTCTCTCCGCGAGCTGCAGGACAAGTACTTCGGTAACGACTGAGCGACCACACAACCTGCACTTGACCACTTACTACTACTACTACTAGCTTCTACTGTCAACTTTCTTATATTATTTCCTAGCTAATGTATTTAGATTGCTTTAATTTTAGAGACGTGAACAGTAGGATTTTTATTGTCAAATTAGTATTTAGCCATTTGTTTAGCTGACTCAGTTAAATATCTAACCGATTATTTTCGGTACTACGTTCATGTTACTATACGTATCAAGAAGCTGCCCTCACACGACTGTGCAGGTTCGGTTCACTCAATGTGAACTCACGTCTTCCTTCTATTTATTAAAGTTGGACTAACATGAGATATAGTAAATGTGACTCATCGCTAATCAAACATAACACTAGAAATAATTTAAACTGTTTTGTGTCAAGCTTTACTTGATGTGCGACATGTCACAGGAATCGAGCAGTATAACATTGTGTTATACTGAAAACTATGCTCTATTTAGCTTTCAAGCTTCATTATATAGCTTCGAATTTTGATTAGTCGAAAATTATTGATTTTATTGTTCTGTTATAAAACCTAAGGTCACCTTTATAAGTTGAATGGCTGTTGAAGTAGTGATGTGTGAATATGGTCCAAGTTATCGAACAGCGAGTGCAGGCGTGTTCTTGTATATAATGTTGGTGCATTGAAGGATGCCAATGAGATGCTATTTAGACGTCGTCGCATACAACTTGCTCACTCACTATGTGTTCGCACCACCGATGCCTATCGACTTCAAATTAACATTTTTTATATATATATAAAATAATGCGAATATATATATATATATTCGCATTATTTTATTATACAGAAACAAAAACTTCTGTACACGTGCACGGAACACGTGGAATCCAGACTCACTAACTACCCTCATTTGACAGTTTTCTAAAATTGTCGCGGCTCATTTTGTTTCCATAAGTGAGCAAAGGACGTTTTTTTATGTCAGTAGTGTCGTTGTTGGCCGAATTGTGGTTCGACCTTTTTATGTTTTGTGTAATTTATTGTCTCCATCGTAACGTTGCATGGATTAGTTCGCTTTCGGCGATAACACCGCCACCTATGGAGCTAGATGTAAGAATTTTCTCTTGTATTTAATGATTTGTGTGTCTGAAATATAAAAAAAACAGTCAATATTTAACAAGTCATAGTAAACAATTTCGTCGTAGATTATTTGCTATATCGTCGAAGGCTCGGTCGGTGTCAACGTGTGTGTGATGACTTTATTATCATACTTGTATAGAACTAATGTCGCCGAATGAGTATAGATGCGTTATATAATGTACATTAGGTATGACGTCTGCGGGAACTGATTCTAAAGTTCATTGTGAAACATTAACAACTGACACGACTTACGAATTTTACTAGAAATTGGTTTAAAAAATTATCATCTGTTACATAAGTTTTGTCTAAGATCACGATAAATATTCAACTGGCTGACGAGGGACATTCTTCAGGGTGCAGTACGCACGAATCTTTAAAGGCTGAGGTTAGGTGCGAGTGGCGCTAGTGCGCAACGCGCGCGTGTGTGTAATGTATCACTCACACTAACATACGGTGGTGAGCGGCGCGGGCCGAGGGGGGCGGCGGTCCCTCTCGGTGCAAGCTGCGTCCTTTCGACACATAAAAATGTTTACTGTCCCCTCCGACACTTTAAAAAGATTTGCGCTTTTTCATTTGTGGTTCAAAATCATTTAAAACTGCATCAAGAGCATAAAAATTATCGTGATTGTTCTTCTGAATGCTAATAATATCTATTCAGTTGCTTCCTTTATAAGAATTGTCGTATTCATAAGAATATGGCATGCCGTGTCTATGTTCGTCGTTCGTCCGACCGATGTATATTGCAGTTATTTCTAGAGTTGCTAAAGGCAATATTAAATTTTATTAATATTGTGTTATTGGACATATGAGTAGAGAACAACGTGTGTCTGTATTGTTTCTCAGTTTACTCTGCTCAATATTTTTATAACTACCTACTGACATTATAATTTGTAAGATATTCGACCGTTATATATATATATATATATATATAATTTGACTGTTTATATTTATCATTATAAGTTTTTATCATTATTTAAGGTGTCACTAAACGGACTTTGACTTTGTCGCATATCTAACCGATTTAACTTTTGTTTATAAAATACATATCCAAAAACTAAAAATACCAACTGTCAGTGATTGTTTTCAAACTGTAACTCGCTTGCTTACATTCAAGAACAATAATGCTTTGCTTTAGCGTACCGATGTCGCTAGCACACTCGGTACGCTGCCCTCTGGTGGTAGCCAGTGAGAACAGGATCTATAACATCAACAACAACACACAGCTACATAGTCAAAAACTCTGCTGAGTTCATTTCTGTAATGCGTATATTGACGAAGTTGACGTACGTGTAGTGAAGTGTTCGCTTATATACTCCATCAGTCTGTATAATGTAGTTTAGGTATAGAGTGTAAATATGTTGTTTACATAGTTCTTATAGCTTTGATTGTATCGAGTGTACCTAGATACGCGAGTACTAACGTGCAGTGTAACTACTCCTATTGTATATAGATATAATATCTCGACGTATTTTGCCGATGTTGCCAAGCGTTTTATTTTTCTATTTCGTTAGTCAAAAGTTAAGTTTAGTTCATTCATAATACACTATTCTATACTCTTGAGATGTTATACTGAATTTATAGAATTAAATTCTAGTTTGTAATTTATCCATAGTCAGTATTTTATCGTTGATTTGATGATGACGCTGTTAAAAGAAATGTCAGTCTTATTTAGTAATGTTCTTATTTGATTAGTAGCAATTGATTACTGCGTAGGCTCGATGTGTTTACGATATGTTTAGCGTTCGCTCGTAGAGCTCTGTAGTAAGTACAGGATGGCTGTAAGCGCGACAAACGCGCGAATAAATAACTTCTATTATGAAATTGTTTTTTCATTATATATCTAAGTATGTATTCGCCACGGCGAGTCCATGTCATTGGCCCCGATTCCGACAATACAAACTACTAAACTTAATTTGACAGTTCTAAAATTGTCTTTATTTTGTTGAAAAGTATGGGATATAGTTTTAGGAACTTTTAGTTTAGTCAGATTTCTAGGTTAGGTTTATTCGTAAAAAACTCTTGAAACAGTTTCCATGCGGCTCGCAGTAAGGTTTGTCTTTCGAAAGTGGAAATACTTGTTTATCACCATAAATACAAAAGAGCGCAATTATAATGATTGGAGCTGTTATAACAGAGGCCTCACAGTAAGACCTTGTTTAGTGTTTTAGGTTACAGATAGTTCTCTCAACTGAAAAGTTACTAAAATATGGATGGAAATAAAAGTATCGTCTACTAATTAGTTGAGGTGAAGGATTCGACTAATCTAATTATTCCGGCTACGTCCCTCTGGGCCGAGGTCGTTTGATCCGTTTATTCCCACCTGTTCTGTGTAGTAGTTCTGTTGACAGAACTAATGTGATATCAATTCCCAGTAGTTCTGTTACTCCGATATTTAATATCAACTCAAAACTTCGAACCTGTCTTAGTCTTTAATACATGAACCGGAGAGCCACCAAGCAATCTGTGTGACGTGCCGAGTGCGTAGTGACGTATGGCGTACGGAGACATGTTGACTATTAAAACAACGTATTACATTAAAATACACATTTATTGTGATACAGGTTACAGCTAACACTGGTGACATACAACTGGAATGCAAACACTATTCAACACAATATATTCAAATAGCAATAATCAAATTATATAACGACAATAATATCCAATGTCCTAAGGCACTGCGCTGGCGCTACCTGCTGTCAGTCGCAGTATCCTATACCTTCTAATAAATGCGATTACATATAGTCGCTCTGAGTGTTGGCGTGTTACAGCCATTCTATTCAGTATAAACAAGCCAATAAATAATTTTCAATCGAATCTATATTAAAATATATAAATAAACTCTCCTGGACATTTGAGCTAAACCTACCATCGAAATATAATAGCAACCTCGCACTTTAGATGCCACGCACGTTAGGTGCCACGCTAACGCAAACAATATTGTGAATTGTAATGAATATTAAATATGCTTATTTTAATACGAAATAAAAAATACTATTTATAATAATACGAAAATAGCTACACCTGAGTTTATACGGTATAAGTATAAAGCAGACAAACACGAATCACATACACAGATCTCTATAACGATGTAGATTTACATAAACACGTTGGTACTTATATTACGGGACATATTTATAGAAAACCGATGTTGAAAAATAAATTAGACAGAAATATATAAAATGATCAGATCTGTAAGGGATGGCAATTCACAACTTTGCGGCGGCTATTCTAGAAGTAGTGTTCAAAGTTACTTATTTTCTTGAACAATGTATACGTAGTCAACTCTATATTTATCTATATCTTAGAATTTTTCATGTAATTAAAAAGCTTGTATAAATATTTCAATTTAATTAATAATCTCAACAAATGATGAACTGCGAGGAAAGTTTATATTATATTGATAGCAAATTATGCAGTTTACTTGCTGTTATGCCACTTTTGTATTGAAATATACTTTTTATTAAATAAAAACATTGTGTGCGTGAAATCATAAGATTTCACGAGAGAGTAGGCGACGCATTATTTTTAAGTTAATTGGTTTCCCTACAAACTCATTTAACGGGTTATCTTCATTTGTTCGCGTATGGCCAATTTAGCAAACTTTAATTTATATATTTTTTTATAGGCTTGTTATAAAATCTCATCTCGGTTCAATATTTATACTAAACAGCAACATACAAGCATATTAAATACTCGTGACCAGTGACACCACACAGAAAACTGTCACTTACTCAAAAAAATAATGTTCATCTACGCAACGTAGTTCTTCTGTAGATAGTCAAAATGGAAAATCGTAACGCACTTGCAAACTTGTTTCGTGTGACAACGCTATGGAAGAAACTTAATTTTTTATATGAAATAATAATAATATGAAAGTAATGCGGGTATTTTTATTTGTGCCTAATATGGTGGTGAACATGTGGCAGGACTGCTGTTTAAACTCTACATTGAAGATTGTTGCGTGGAGGATCTCTCGTTCGAGTAGTGTTGTAGTGCGGCGGGTAGGGCTCCTACGCGGGTCCGATGAGGGCCACCAGCGCGCGCTTGTAGTCTCCCGAGGTCTCGCCCTGCTGGCTCGTCGCAACAACAACGTTACGCACAGTCACCGACAGATGGCGTTGTACGGGTGCGCGGTGCACGTGCGCATGCGCCGGCGGGAGGGGAACAAAGCGACGTACATTAGTATTTTTGTGGATAAAGTTGGACCCGACGTGCGTTCAGACCAGTAAATTGCTGATTTTGTAAGAGACTTGATTGTCTTGAAATTTAACATGATAAATATCATGTTTCGACGAGTCGAGGGACATCTTAAATGTTTTGTGTATTTCAAGAGCTGTCATCACATAATAATACGATATCTCTCAAAATCGAAATCAATATTCGTTATCGATATAATATAAGTACAGAAATACGATAACATTAAATAAATCACATTGTACTTGTATTTACACAACGTGTAACAGAAAGGTGTAACAATACTTAGGGTGTTAGTCCACCTATCAAAGTGAACCCTGTGTAGTCCAAATAATGTAAAATTAAAAAAAAGGTCCATATAACTTGGCCGATCGCGTGACAAATTTTTGTAGAAGAATTTAATATGTATATATTTTATTTTAATTTTGAAGGATGTTTTTCATGTGTAGACTAAAACCCTTAAGTATTGTCACACCTTTCTGTTCTACGTTGTATTGTAATTTTTTAGTAAAAATAAATATTGATTTTTGAATTTTAATTATTGTCTTGATTTTATTGAGTATTTGATCGCCTAACGTTTCGTATATTCAGCATTTAATTTAGTAGTGATAGCTCGTGAGTTTGATCTAGATATGCCTCTATAGCCACTTGTCTGAACGTCACTGGGACCATAGGAAAAGTGGGTTATTCACATACTTAGGTTTTCATAGCATAGTAACAGTACAGTGTAATATAGCATCGAATTGCAAAATAATATTTTGTAGGAATAATTCAATAACGGATAATATAATGGATGTAAAATACCTTTTTAAATAGATTGAAAAATGTAACAGCGTGTAACAAAACTAAATATATGAAAGGCACATACGAGTATATCACATCGCTACTTATGAAACTTCTAATAGTATTTTACGTATTCAAAGAATATTACTCATTAACTAAGTAACTATTATTTCATATATGCTGGGATACTTCTTTTTTTTGATCGTGGTCAAGATTTAAGCGCAATCTTTTCAAAATTATCACGAAGACTAGAAAATTAATTAAAAAGCTAAGTGTTTCGGTAGTGACCTTGGATGTGACTTCTAAAAGTTTTGTTACGACCGTATAAAGTTAGTCTTACCTCCTTCATCCAGCCACCAGATGGGGTAAAAATATGAATAATACATTAAAACACATTCCAGTACATCATAAAAGTAATAAATAATTGTTTACAACATTGAAAGCTGGTTGACGATAATTTGCGATAAAAAGAATGTTTCATGCCAATTTTACTAAAACTTGAACAGAAGTTTTTATAATGAAGGTAGTTCAGTATGAATATAAATAAATATTACTTTCATGCATGTAATAATGTGCTTTAATTGTAATATACCAGTGCGGTGCAGACAAGCTTGTACATAATTCATTTTGACAAACAGTCGGGTTTGATGAGCTGGCAACTAATGCTTACGAGTATATATTGGTTCCACTCAAATTTTAAGAATGTTGTATTTGTTTTGATTGTCTTGGCGAAAGTACTTCCCTACCCTCAGATAATAAAATATATTATAAATAGTGAAAGTTTTTCGCCATGCTGATTATCTTTAGCTCAGTACACCCCTAACCGATAACATAGAACAACCAAGCTATAAAACTTTTACTCTCCCCATATCGAACCAACTTTAGGTAAATTTCTTTAAAATGAACACCACCTACATTCATCTAGATATTTATGACCAATGTACAGTCGCCAGCGAATCAAACCCCGCACTGTAGCAACACATACCGCGATATCGCTCTCGAGCGTCTTATCGTAGATCCTCTCGTACTCGCGCTTGATGGTTCCCAGGTCTATTTCGCTGCGAGTGGCTATGATGCGCACCAGCACCTTGTCCTCGGTGCCGGCGCCCTGCATGGCGCGGCGCAGTCGTTGCGCGAACCAGGCGGCCGCGTTCTCCACGCACTCCACTAGAAAGAGTAAAGAGACGTTCAGTGACGTACCTTGACCTCGCTGACTAGTGTCTTGTCGTAGAGGCGCTCGTACTCGCGCTTGATGGCGCCGAGGTCGATCTCCGAGCGGGACACCACGATGCGCACGAGCGTGCGGTCGTCAGTGCCCATCCCCTGCATGGCGCGCCGCAGTCGGGCCGCGAACCACGCGGATGCGTTCTCCACGCATTCAACTGGAAGCGTCGGCCGGAAATGACGGTTAGACGTTTCACGAGTTTATGAAGGAAAACTTCACTGTTCTCGTATACAGTGGTAAAATTAATTTTTAAAAGATAACCCAAAATAAGTTATCTAAGAGCTATGTTACTCGTAAGAGTGACTTGCACCGACTATGTAATTTTGGAATTGCAAACAATTTGGTTAATTGGTGGATCAAGACTTGCCAATAAGAATCAAAACACTTTTAAGTACATTTAGGCCCCTCGCCCACGGCGACTTTTTGAAGCGATGCTGTCGCGCGTCGACGGTATCGATACTAACGCGCGTCAGTCGCATTTACAACGCGCTATAGTTGCGATGCCAACACGCTACTAACGCGCGGATGTATCGATGCAAACGTGTTTGATGATATCGAGAATAGAACGCATCCTGTATTGACGCTGCTGTCGTTGCCCACGCTTCGGTTGCTTGCGAAAAAGCAACACCAAGGACAATGTGACTAACGTTGCCTCAACGGAGTTCATCTTATAACTGTGCGTTCGCAGGCATTTTTGTGCCGTTACTGAATTGCGTTTGCATCACGACAGAAGCGCGACAGTATCACGTTTGCATCGCGACACATTATCGTGGTGGGGTGGGCGAGGGTAAACAGCTAGCGACCCCATCGCGACTTTACCGAGGCTCGCGCGACAGCATCGCTACAAAAAGTCTCCGTGGGCGAGGGGCCTTAGAATTACATTCTATAAGCATGCACAATAATGTTTGCGACAATAATGTAACTGTTACGCTGCGTTAAATCAATTATATACCGTTTTCGGTTTCATAAAAATATGCAAATATACTGGAAACTCCTGATAAAAATATAAGCAGACTAGGCCTAGGCTAGACAAAGAAAAATAGAATAATTCCAAATACCAGCATCTATGCTCGCTAAGACTTTCTGTAGTCTTAATGTGTCTGGTAAATGTGACGTATGCAATAAGAATTGATTTATATACATAATATACGAGTATATACCATACTTAACATAGAATTACGATCCACACATTGATACATACCTACACACCACAACTAATGGTCGTCTTCCTGCTGTCTCACACAGACTCCTTAACGAGCTGGTTGTTGCGTCAGCGCAGACTCATGTCGTCTCGACTTATTCATTCAACAATTGATTCAAAGAACGTGCGTTATTGGCAGCTGAGTCAATACCTTACACATCTTAAGGAATAATTCAGTAAATGTGTAGACTAGAGTGCATATTACGATGATATTGACTCGTACATTTGTCGGATAATGAGTAACACATGTTGCGATGTGGTTATCGCCATACCGGACCGGTCAACTATGTACGAGTAACTCAGCCAGAAAACGCAAACGACCGCGACGCTTCTTCTACTTCTAAAACATTTCAAATTATTGTTTTGTATTGTAATGTTTATGTGTCTACAATAAAGCGTTCATCTATCTACATATCTATCTGTCTATCTATATTTTTATCTGTTTTAAAATAAAACGGAACTTCTCATAAATATAAAACGTTTTGAAAACATACGAGTATGACATCGTTGCGTACTTACATACATATCACAAAGGCGCCTCTAGTAGCATCTATAACTAGCATACCTAGTTCCTAGTTACATACTAGATAGATTAATAATCTACAGAAACTTTTTTAGGACAATCTACATCAAGTGAACCCATCTCTCTGTTGCGATGGATAACAAACACACTTCACCAATAATACAAGTTAAAGACCCCATTTCGGCCGTCACACTGACTAAACTAAAAGTTCCTAAAATTATATCCATTCTTTTCTTACTTTTGAAAACACAAAGAGAGGAGACAATTTTAGAACTGTCAAATTAGGTTAGTTTAGTAAGTTTGGCCTGACAGAATAGAGGTCAATCGACTTCAATTTGGCAGACACATTCTTTAGTTATTTTGATTTGAAAAAATATACTTGTGAAGTTCTTTTTTAAAATATATCTATTTCAGACAAGTGCAGTCCATATTATTCAAATCGGTTCTGGTCCTGGCGTCGGTCGCTAACAAATCAAAGAATATACAGGTACAAAAATAATAGATTCCAACTATTTGACAGCCTCCTATTATGAAATCAGCTCAATATATGTGTATATAAGTAGGGACATAAATACTGACCTATAGCAGAGAGCGCGTCCTTGAGCTCCCCGTCGATCTCCGCCTTGATGGCTTGCTCTATGGTGCGCCCGGAGATGTTCTTGTACTCCTCGAAGATCTGACGCAGCTGCGCGAAACTCTCGTGCGCTAGGATCTGGGAGAAACCAATGCAGGGAGGTAAGACCGCTGGTGCAAAAAAGTAATATAGTCTTCATACGCGGTGTTACTAGGACGTTATTACTTTTAAAAAAAGGGACAGAATATTACAAACAGTCATTGGCCTTTCGACATCCGGCGCAACTGTGCTATTCCAAACTAAAACAATCGATGAAAAAAGGCATTGTGAGAAAAGTTAAACAAAATAGATTTTTATTAACATCTCACAAGTGGAAAATTACATATTAAAAATTAAGAACAAAATCAGTCAAACTATACGATGACTAAGTTAAGTTAAGCTATGGCTACACTTCAATGTCAAATAATTTTTAGTAGTCTCCTGCCTGGCTAACTAAAATTTGATACATTTCAGATACTCGGAAATTCCAACAATTTCTACAACTTTTTCCCGATGGTCAAATGACTAAAATAACGTGTAAATGATCACTCACCCTGTTGAACACTTCCTCATCAGTCCCCCACTTGGCCTCTCCCGCGTCGAACAGCGCCTGAGCATCCTCGCGGGCCTTCTCCGCATCCACAGGACCTTCCTCGTCGCGAGCTCCCTTCGAGGCAGACTGACGTTAGGCGTAGAATTGGTTCTCGCAAGCCTTGGGGTGTGTGTTTGGCATTTCGAAAGTAAAGTCTTAGGAAGCTGATACTATTAGAAGGTGTGGCGATAGAACGCACTTACGATATAGTTGAGGGTAAATAAAACCCAACCAATACTAACTATTGCAATGTACTTCTATCAAATTGCAAGTATAGTAATACTAACTTTGCGGGAGCGTGTTTTTTGCCGCCAGACTAGTGCTTTGTGGTTTTTTTAACGAAGACAGCTAGACCAACAAGCTCGCACGACCACGCAAGCGAAACTGTAGTCCAAGATGGAGCATGCCTAGTCTGGAATACACTGGCACTCAAGGAAGGCTGCCGTAACACGCCGTTAGGTGCTTGGCGAAATACATTTTTAACATTATACAAATTGGTAGCTAGTCATTAAAGCGTTAGAAAACGCACTATCGCCATATTATATCCATTTGATCACCACCAAATGAATATAATTGAAAGAAACAAACGTTATATTTAAAATAATACTTATTTGCAAAACCAAAGTCAATGTTGTTATCAAAACCCTCAATATTTTGTGGTTTGATATTTCGCTAAATCTAATATCGGTCGGGGCTATCGCCCTAACAAAACTAACTATGAATATCCGATAGACCGTGAAGAATCTTGGAAAATTGCCAACATTGATACTAAATGGATTAACAAAACAAAACAAAAACGCCAAACGCTTTCACCCCAAGGCCAAAATACAACACAGCGTAAGCGAAAGTAAAAGATTGGTAGCATTGTGCGATCCCCTTCCCATTTTACCTAAATACCTATACATTTGAGTTAACTCTTCCTTTGTTAAACACAAATGTATTGTGGATCTAAAGTTCTAAATTCTTACTTAGAACTTATATATAAAACTGTTTTTTTACAACAGAACAAAATGTGAATTAGGTACTTATATTTATCAAAACGTGGTCATCATTACACCACACAAACGTGGTCCGTGGCTTTTTATAACTTAAATTCTGATTTCATTTGCTACAAAATGTATAAGCAAATATTTATTGCCTTCTAAAACTGCTTGGAGCCTTGTTTTTTTCCCATCTTTCCAAATGTTATTCTCAGATTACATAATCGGTATTGATCGAATTGGAAAAAATACATATAGATAGAGAATACATAGCAGTATTTTGTTTTGTTGACCTATTTTCGCATTGGCCCATTTACTTCCCTTGCTCGGCCTTCACTGTCACACTGGGTAGTATTTTTAGGATGGTTAAGTAGTATCTGATAGTGCGAGTACGAATACTCGTACTATAGAATGGCAGTAGGTAATTTGGCTGAGCTGAGTCACGCCACAATGAATGGTTTGTGTAAAAAACTGAGGCCTCCAGTCTAATGAAGATTGTAAAGATCTTTGTACGTTTTCTTTACATTTGAAGCTCAGTTAATGGACACTTACTTTGTATGTATGTATCAACTATCTTATATTTTCCAACCTCAAAAAAAATGTTATGTTTATCATTCGTTCCATAAAATAAACCTGTAACATTATTAATGTTAAAAATGTTAGTGTGCAAACGAAAACAACAGCCCAAGCCATTTCTAATTATGGTTTTAATACATTAGCAGTTAGTATGAATACATGACATAGATAAGCGAGCTGACACAGAGGAGGGGCGTAATGTTATCCATCAGTCTTGTCCTGACCTAATAGCTGAATAGACTACTTTATTACTCTTTGATTAAAATATATAGTCACGCAAAAGAAGCAATGGAGTCTACTTATAATTTTATGACATTAATTATGCTAATTATATTAATGGAATAAAATGGATCATACGCATTTAGACAAAATAAAACAGATCTATTTTATGAATATATCATCATCTGGCAGGTTTCAGATTATTCGTAACATCTCTTAATTTTTTCACATGTATATTTTATATGCCGTAAATGTTTTCCGTATTTAGATAATGCAGCATATTAGTAATATCGATTAAATATTTAATAATACTAATGAGTATAATCTAACACAAAAAGTATGTAGCTGCATAATTAAAACATTTATACATTGTAGGTACACTCGTACAAGGACACACTGTCACATGCCAGTGGCAAATTACACACATCATGCATGTCGATCATTTTAAAATCAATCAAACTACGTCAGCACAGTTACGGCACTTACTGATATTTAGTCTGTGGCACAGTTAACAGAAATTTCAACTTTTTTATGATTCAGACTCAGACAGCTCAATGCAAGAAAGCTTTTTTATATCAAACAAAAAACATAGTGGACCTTCGACAAAATGGTCAGAAATATAAATAAAGAACAGTAGTGCTATCGCGTAATGTAATCTTGGTATTGTTTTGACAGAGTTGAAGCGGCGAACTGTCATACTGAATCAAAATAGGTTACTTACACTAAAGTAGGGACAAGATAATAGGTCACTTTTGACAGATGTCAGTTTTATATTCATAGTGAGGTGACCTGCTTAAAAACTTCGATTAAATGAATGAATCGATACAGACTTGAAACATATGTGAATTTTAAAAATGATCATGCGAATCCCTGTCCCATTATTATTTTTTCTTTCATAAATTAAAGGAGCAAAATAAGACAAGTACCTACGTAATTTAACAAAAAAATTGCTTTTATTCACTTGAACTTTCGGAACTGCTATCTTCATCACTGCTGTCAGCACTCAGAGATATTATTAATTCATTTTCAATAATATTGTCTATTCTCACATCTCGTTCAAAATCTTGTAAAATTATTTTCTTTGTCTTATCCACGACTTTTCGCCAGTCTTCTGTAGTGACTTCTGCACATGCAGTTTGTAGCAGAGTCATCATTTTAGCAGTACTGAAGGGTGGTTCAGTATTGTTCCGCGCTGCATGACCCTTTATTTGTGCCCAAATAAGCTCGATGGCGTTATACTGGCAATGGTAGGGAGGCAATCGAATAACTTCGTGTCCATGCTCTAGGGCTAGTTCATCGATTACATAGCGGAGCTTGGACGGCTTAGTTGCTTTTACCAGATTTAACAACTCAACTTTTAATAAAGTTGGACTTGCCTCCATACCATTTCTTACCAGCCACGAGACAATTTCTTGCTTTTTATTTGCTTGAGTTGGTGGTTTATCAACTTGTACAGAATGATACGGAGCATTGTCCATTATAATTTTCGATGGG
Organism: Ligdia adustata; assembly: GCA_947049295.1. Lineage (NCBI taxonomy): Eukaryota > Metazoa > Arthropoda > Insecta > Lepidoptera > Geometridae > Ligdia > Ligdia adustata. The sequence goes on from OX346226.1 coordinate 1,315,363, forward strand.
TTTTCTAAGCTGACTAGCAGCTTCTCAAACCACTCTTTAAAAACATCAAAGTTCATTTCCTCATGGTAATCTGTTGTAGTTTTAGAGGCGAATGCGAGGTGGCAGTCTGGAATAAAACCTTGAGAAGCTGATCCCGCGTGACATATAATAAGTCGGGCTCCTTTTCCCGATGGAACTTTTGAGGTGGAGGCCGCTGTATCATCGGTCCATGTCCGCGCAACCTTATGGTTCGCATTCAACCATGTTTCGTCAATAAACACGACATTGTCCCAATCCGTAATTTTATTTACCTCACGTAAGAATGTTATTCTCTTCAAAATAATATCGTAGCGTTCTAGCAGGATTTTCCGCTTGTCGGATTTTTTAAATCTAAAGCCAATCGATTTCAAAACCTTTGATAGAGACGATTTGCCTCCAAAAAATAAACTTGCGCCTTTTAACGAACTCAATAGCTTTTCCCGTGTAGGATATTCTTTTCTCGAGTAATATCCATAAATGTGGTTGCGAATTGCAGTAGCATCAAAATTATCAACGTCAACAATTTTCTTGTCCCTCTTTCGTTTTTTCGGTGTACGTAAAGTATTATCTTCTGAGCCTGATGGTCCGTATTTCTCTTTCAGAATTTGAGTTACTGTCTTCTTCCCTATTCCCAATGCTTCGGCAACGCGTTCTCTCGGTGGTTTCAATGGTAAAAGAGGCCCATCGTTAACTGATTCACGTCCAAAATAATTGTACAATTTCAGCACTAGTTCGCGAGATTAACTGTTTAGAGTTTTCCCCCGTTTCGACATAGTAAGACTGTAATGTTTTTCTTGTTTAATAATCGTTAAGCAATCGGAGTCCAATTTATAGCCAGGTAAACGTAGTCAGTAAGATCAGTTCAATGAAAAAGCCGGATCAGAAGAAAATAACAGAGAGCACACCAAAAACGCACATTCACTTCGCACAACAACAAAAGACTGCGTCATCATCATGTTATGGCGACATGACATGCGTCATCGACAGGCACTGGTGTTGCCAGCAACATCCACCTAAATTGCACCCAACATCAATGACCTTTCTATTTAGTTATTTTTTTGTATTATTATAGTTAGTTAAAAGAATAATAAATATGTATAATTAGGTTTTACTATAATCACAACGTGGTTATAAATTTATGGTGATTTTTCTTCACAAGTAATCATTGCATTCGATTCAACTTACAATCCTATCAGCTTTCGATTTTTAGAGTAAATCCCTAGTGTTTAAAAAGAAAAAGGGTTGACTGACGCAACATTGTAACGACGTTCAGTTCTTTAGATCAGAAATTGTTTATTATGTTTAGAATGGTTTATTAGTAAAAGCAAATCGTAAAATTACTCGTATCGGTTATTATTACAATAAATATGTAAACGTAATTGAAAAAAGTTAAGCAATTGTGCAGTTCTTATTTTATGCCCGCCGTTACAATTTTGTTGAAATTGTAACGGCGCCGTTGTTGAATTTTGATGAAATGTCAAAAGTGACCTATTATCTTGTCTCTACTATAGTTTTACTTATTTCATCGTAACGCAATAGCACCTATGCTATTCTCGAAATTAGCGTATCTCCGAACATCCTGTATATGTTAGATGTGTATATATGTACGTATGTACTTACGACCACGATGAGAGTGAGCAGCCGCCGGAAGTCGCCGGAAGTCTCGGAGCACATGTGCTCGGCGAGAGGACGGTCGTATACTGCACACAAACAATACAACTTCAGAAAAAACAAGTTCACAAAATAAATAACAAAATTTAATAGAACTGACTTCAATTCAGTTTATAGCTTTATTAATAAACGCGTCTATTATCGTTATCTATTAATTAATTATTATTATTGTATGAAAATTTCAGCATCGTCGGTAGCAGCTTTCTTTTATAATGTTGTTGCAAAGGACCTCTCTCTTCTACTACTCCAAAGTTCTCCAATGAGTCTTCTTCGAAGTCCATTACTTCCATGGAGTGAGTCAGCCCAAAATTATACATAAATAAAGCATGTTAAAAGCCAATAGAAATCTCCAACTCACATCTCTCGTAAGCGTCGACAATGGCAGCGATCTCCTTCTTAGTCCTGGTGCAGAGTATCTCAACCAGCGTGTCTTCATCAGTGCCCATCCCATCCATGCAGTGGTTCAGTTCTCGGCACAGATACTCCTCGGGCGGAGTCATCAGAGCGATAATCACGTCCTCGAAGTGACCGCCCAACTCAGACTTTAGATCTTCGATGATATCCTGGATGAGTGGGAGAAAAACATGATAAGACGAGGAGTGAATAAATTAAATTTAAGAATAGGAAAACTATAGAGATTTCCTATTAAGAGATTTAAGTCTAAAAGGATGGGATGGTAAACTAGTTTCGCACTACTCCAATTAGAGGGAGCCAGGATCTTGATATAAGATATCCTGTCGTAATCAGAACTTCTAAATGGTATCTCGCTTGCTTTAATTCTAATTGCAATAATGTGGCACTAGAGCTATTTATTACACGATATATTCATTCTACGTCTCTTGTACACAATAAATACAATATAGTTCTGAACTGAGAACTGAGTACACTTGGGACAACAAGCTGCAACCATATCGCTAAGAGCGATCTGTTCCAAGCAACCTCCGGCTGGAGAGAAGTAAAACATTCAGAAACGTTTTTCATTTAGCTTAACGTTGTTCATTTTATATATCAGACAATGTAAAACCCCTGTCCCGCGTGCTGTATACTACGCGCTGAGAACTACCTCAAACGTGATATACGAGTATAGCGTGAAACGTAGGTATAGTCAGTGATCGTCTTCTGTAGTCTACAACGATACGAGATGGTCTCTTTCGACGTCGAATCCTTATTTTATTTTTATCGGTCTTATTAATAAACGCGTCTTAACTTTAAACGTCTTTTGTCTAGTTTTCACGCGTGACGTTCTTCATCGAATGAAACAAGGGAAAAGACGTTTAAAGTTAAGACGCGTTTATTAATAAGACCGTATATGTTTTGCTGTTTATAATATACAATAAACGTATTAAAGGTTACTAAGATTTTTGGTAACTTTAGTAACCTTTATTACGTGTTTTTTAATTCAGAATTAAATGCGTTAGCCGACTCGACAAACACATAATGCTAACTGAAAACTATGGTAACTAAAAACTTAAAGATAATGAAAATGTAAAAACGAATAAAAGGAGGCTTGTTGCCTTTGGGTTGTTTTTTTCACCATGATCCGTACAAGACCCAGGGAAGACAACGACGTGATAGTGGCTCACGTAGTAGTAACGAGAAGGAAATGCCGGGTCGTGTAGGGAAAAGTACGAGTACGAGAGACTCTGCTAGCGTGTCAATAGAGACACAAGAGAGATTCGAGATTTACACAGAAGCAAGCCACCGTGGGGGTTTTAGTTGGGTAAAATCCCACATAACCCGGTTGTATCCCAAAGCAGTCGGGTATCATGAGAAAATTTCTCCATTCTCCATTACAAAAAAAGTAGTAGGACGCATATGATATAAGGGGAGCCCACGATGCTAAATGGGGATTTACTCGAGCGTCATAGAAACGTATTGCGTTGCAAATCTTGGATGATAGGAAGTAGAAAATATTATAGGTGTTTCCCATTTTAGTGGTGAAGGAAGCATCTGGAAGGATATACATTTTTTTTTCTAAGGAAATCAAAACATGTAAATGTTGGAGCGTGTCAGATTATAATATTTTCTATGCTCCATTATGCTTCTGATAACAAATATATGTTAAACTACAATTTGCATGGTGGGGGTGGCCACACAGGTTGAAAATAGTTAAGAAAAAAGAAATCCCCCCACTCCCTAACATTCCACTCAAATCATTTAATTATTGACATGCACACTGTTTAGCTAGTAATAAACCTACCGTATCTTAATCTGACGCATTTGATTATTTCAGGCAAACAAAGTTTTTTTTTAATATTTTGCGTGCTGCTCTATTAGCTCGGCTCTTTATTGAGAGCTTATATTTGGTAGATACACTCAACAGGACCTAAGAAATCTCCCATGTGTTAATCTGCCACGCTCGAGTATGTCACAAAATCATCTCTTGGGCTCCCCTACTATGATGGAAGGATGACTGATTAATAATTGAACAGTGGAGCAACCGCGACTAATTGTTATTAGCTAGGTACATAAACATCAATCTTTCGTTATCAGTAATTAAAATAGTATAAACAAATATCTAAGACCAGAACAGTGTCTTACTCGTCACAGTTGTGAGTTGGGACTGTACACTTATCGAGAAAATAACATCAAAATGTTTTTAAAATGTGAGTTATAATGCAAGGCTTCTTATGCTTCTTTACACTTATTATTATTTCATAAATACTAACAGTTTAGATAATAATGAGATTGTATATAATGAATAGTGTTTTCCCGCCTTGTCTTGATATCAGCGTGAAAAATCGTAAAATATTTTTGGTTTTATCTATACTAATATTATAAAGAGGAAAGATTTGTATTTTTGTATTTTTGTATTTTTGTATGTAACGAATAAACTCAAAAACTACTGAACCGATTTCAAAAATTTTTTCGCCGTTAGAAAGCTACATTATCCAGGAGTAACATAGGCTATATTTAATAATAGAAAAAATTAGAGATCCTTACAAATTTCTACTAAAACCAATCCAAGGTGTAATTTTTTTTGCCATAAAATGCCTTTCATCGCATACGCTGCGGTAAGTATTGATGATAGAACAAAAAAATGTTCTACAATATTATAGAGCATATCAATATCTACAAAAAAGTTCGCGATAGCATATGTCCAACTATTAAAGTTATGTCACTATAACTACTTTTATACATTTTAAAAGTTGATAGAAATGCCGATCAAACTCAGACCAATTTATCTATACATTCGTATTAATTCTTATCAAAATAAACTGTTTCGTATTCAAGTCTGTTTCAATACCTGTTAATAACTATTTGAATTATTAAAATCGGATGTACCATTCAAAAGATATTACGAAATTAAAAAATAACAAGTCATATCTAAAAAAGTGATAACCACTTCCATTCGACTCGCTAAACTTACGTTACCTATAATGGCCTCTTAGGAAATTAAAAGTTATCTTCAGAAAGATTTGTATACTGGGCTGATTTCAAAAATTCTTTAGGTGGTGGAAAGCTTCATTGTCACTCAGTAACATACAACATTATATTTAACATTAGAGATCCCTACTAAAACAAACTCAAGGTGTCAAAACGTTAGCCATAAATTGTCTCTCATCGAATGCTGCGAAAAATATCTATGATAGAACAAAAAAAACTACGATATTATAGATTATATTAATATCTACAAAACTTTAGGAGACCATATGTCTAACTATTGTAGTTATGTCACTTTAACAACTTTTTTACATTTTAAAAGTTAATATAAATTCCGATCAAACTCAGAAAATGTTATTCATACCTTTGTAGTAGTCTTATCCAAATAAATTATTTCGTATTCAAGAATGTTTCAGTACCTGTTGATTACTTTTATAATTATTTAAATCGGATATTTTATTAAAAAGATATTACGAAATCAAAATATGAACGCCGATAGCAACGCGCCGGCCGCCGACAACGGTATCTTACCACGGGAAAGGGGACACCGGAGTGCGGGAGAGGTGTGCTCATCTACGAAATAGGTAGGCTCCCCACGCAATGGACGCAACCGCCATCGAATATTTAAATTTTGTTCATAGTATATTTTTGTGTCCACATAAAAAGTTTTTTCAAAATTACTTACACATTATTTTATTCAACCTTTACTATTAATATTTTCACTTTATTATTTCAGAACTACCTTCTCAAACCTTTTCTAACGTCAATTTTCTTAGTTTATTTTTTATATTCTCTGATTTGAAAAAACCTTTCAAATAATATGCCTAGAAAAAGAAAATCACAACTATCTAAGCATAGTTCCCAAGCTAGATTAGCAAAACTACGTCGTGATGGAGAATCTTCTTCTAGAAATACAGATCAGTATTTGTAATGGTAAAGACTTTTGATAAAGGAATTCAGAGAAAATGTGATTGTAGCAAGCATTATCACGGGCCCCGCGGCCGGTCAGCTTGCACACATTCCACGGATCCCGATGATACCGACTGATTTGCGTATATCTTTTAAAAGATTACAATTTCCTGTAAAGACATCGTTTGCCCTTACAATAAATAAATCCCAGGGACAAACTTTCTCGATGGTTGGCGTCGACCTAAGGAAAGACTGCTTTTCTCATGGCCAATTGTATGTTGCTCTATCTCGAGTAGGATCTCCTGAATATCAATACGTTTTGTTGCCACCTACAAATACTACTGCCAACATAGTATACAGTGAAGCATTAGGGTAAACAAAATAAGCATAAGCATTAAAATAAAAATATGAATACAGAAATTAATATAAAATAACAAAAATATTTAAAAATAAAAATAAACGTGGTAAGATGTTTAAATAAATAAAATTTTAATTAATTTTAACAAAAATTTGTTTAATAGCTGATTAAGGGTCTTTGTATATAATTTTGCACCTTTTGACGCATTAAGTTAACGAACGTTAATTAGCATAGGCACATATAGGTAAATTATCTTCAATTATCGTAAAATGTTTTAACAAAATATGTCAACCCGTGCGAAGCCGGGACGGGCAGCTAGTGAATAATATTTTAGTTTCGGTAATACTTACTTAATCACTTTCTACGTCTCAAAATACAAATGAGCGGTAGTAAGACAATATATTACAATATTTGTTCAATAATTCAATTATATAATTATAAGGATTGTGTTCAATAATTGTCTTGCAAAAAACAAATTGTAAAGCAATGTACATGTACCTTCCACACATGAAAGCCGTAACCAGGTGACCAGTAAAGTTATTTTAATGCAATGAAATTATATAAGTTTTTATAAAAAAAAATAACATATAGAGGGAACCGAATATCTCATCTTATTTAACGAAGGATCAATGGTAATTTAGGGGCATAGTCTTAAACATGGCTTCTGATGACCGTTAGCAAACATTACCTTATAAATTCTACGATTTTTTAAAATTAGTAAGAAATAGTTTAACATTTGGACGCTGAAACTAGGTTGACGGATTCAACTGCCAGCAGTGACTTACAGCCAGATTAACATCATGTCAAACCAACACCTATAAATACCTTATTTTATTTGCAGTATCGGCAATCGTCATCATGTGCTTCCTCGTAGTGGGATGTAACGCAAAACTTAAACATCTCGATTTAGTGTAAGTATTACATACGTACAGTAAAGATAAAATTCATTGACGTATAGACGTATTCTAGACACCCCCGTACGGCAGAATATATCTGCTAGAAGGTTTCTTGTAGTACTGCGGAAATATAATTAAGAGAAATCAAACAAGGCGGCCGCGCCCAAAGTATATACCGTTAGGTTCACCCAATACTCATAAAAACATTGAAATCGGTTCCTGAACCAGGTTTTTATTTTAACTTAGCTCGCAAAGCTACTGCATCGGAGTACAATATCTACGCGGTTCGAGTTTTCATCAAAAAATTCAGAAACTTCTAAAAATCCTGTCCCTTGAAGATTCTGTAAGTACCTAAATGTTAATTTATCCAAGTTGTTTTCAGCCAAAACGTGAGAAGTTGACCAGTACATTAATAATCTTAGTAATTATCTAATTTAATAAAATAACTGAACTGTAGTGTTGTTGTATATGAAATTAATCATTATCATCATTAAGACAAAAAATCGATACACACAAATTGTCCGACGAAATAAAATTTTGCCAGATTCGTAGCATAGACTTCACTTTGACGGAGCCACTGCGTCAGTGAAGCGAACTGGCTCGGAAAACTAATACGAGTTACTTACATAAACCTTACTTACTTTTAAATACATTAAAACTGCTACAGACGTTTCTTTGTACGGATGCGTCATTTTGCGAATCAGAATGATTTGGTCATTTTTTAAATCCGTCTAAATTTGCATTGATGTCAATTTGCGAATTGGTCAATACGCTGATGTATCATTTTACAAATGCGTCGTTATGCGATAAAAACCAGATTATATTGGTCATTATGCCTCAGAAGGGAATCCGGGAGAGAGCCATCGGCATATTATCGGGAAAAACGAACATAAAACGGGCGGAGCCGCGGGCAAAACCTTAGTAACTAATTGTAATTTCAGGAAGACGAGCAAAATAGGTAAGTTGTTGTAACAGCGTTACGAAGTAAATATCACAGTGGAGTAAGTAAAAGATAAAAACTATGTATAAATAGATAATATGGCGGCTTTAGTAATGACAGAAGGGAAGTTTATATTCTCAAAAATGTAACATAAAACTTATCTTATTTGATACCAGTTTCATGTATGACTCTGGCAGGAAGGAGTAAGTACAATGTGTTTCACATATACATAAACCAGATTCTAATTGCGACTAACGAGTAACAAATCACAACAATTAGTGGAGGCAGGGGCTAACGATCAGTAGTGTACGAAGACACGAAGAACGAGACAGCCACCGGAGGCTAAAGGCTATAAGGCCCTCCCAAATGAATCAGAGATTTTCACATTCACGAAATGTTTTATCCTAATTTCTGAAATTACGAAAAAACTAAATTAAGAAGTGCTACGTTAAGAATTAAGAAGTGCTATGTCCGTTCCTTCACCACTTACGATTATTTGTTGATAATCACATTTTTCCAGCCGTTGGAGATGTCTCGGATTTCAGTTCAATCTAAAAATGCCACGAAAGGCTTACGAAATAAGCAAGAAAAGAGACATGAAACACATGAAGGAGTATGAGAACAAGGGCGCTCTCTATGGAATATTTTCTATGGTTAGGAAATAATATATGTTACTTATATTTATAGCACATTTTACAGTTCTAAGAAATTAAACAGCATTGTTAAATTAACAAATAGGTAAGGAGCATACCTACTCCTCGGTATGCTCCTAAGCCAAGACAAGGGTGGTGATCAGAGTATCACTATCGGGTTTTGTTCCTTTACGGACAAAAGCAGATTCATATAACTTGAAGGACCCTCGCAACCATCAATTCTTAAGAAAAAATGTCGTCTTATCTTGTAACTTCACAAATTTTAGTACAAGTTTTTGCTTATCTTGTGTAACTTACTATTTACGCAAAGTAACTTTTCGTAATTCGAATTGTAAGATTTTTGAATCCGGTCGGAAGCTACATGAATCAGGCTGCTGGAAGAAGTAACGGACTTTGCCTGACTATGTATATTAAGTAAGATTTGCAGGCTTGATAGTAATCATCTTTATTTTGTCTGGTCAAGTCTTTAAAGAAACTGATAAAGCTGAACTTAACTAAAATGGTTTCTTAGGGTTTAGCGAGAGTTATAGATATAAATTAAAGAAATGTACTATTACAAGCTTGTGATAGATCAGTCCTAGCGAAGACAGCGAATGTACGAGCCGACCAAGTGCCCTGTCTTTACAGCCCTTTATTTGAATTGCATATTAAAAGAAATTTCCATCTTTAAAATATATCTTCAACACCCGGGAAATCGTAATGGGGCTTTATGAGTGTAAATAATTTATTTATGTTTAACTGAATCGTCTCTTTGAACAGTTGAATGATGTCCAGGCAGGCGATAATCAAGATGACAGTAAGCTGGACAGTGTGAAACACTATTTGTCGAAGCTGTTCACAGGAAGCAAGCGCAAGAGTGCATATGAGCACTGGGTGGAGATCAGCAACGGAATCCACAAGACTGAGCTTGTAGACTACCCGGCTGACCATCTCAAGAACCGCCTCCTTACACTCGTAGCCCTGAAGGAGGCTAAGCAAGACCAATAAACTATTAGAATGATAAAACAGAATCAATAACGATAATTTAGGTCTTCTATCTTGCTGGTCACAAACAATTAAAGATGGTCAAACATTTCTGAATAAAATTCTCCAAATGAAATCATAAAGAATAATGTTTTTTATTTATTACACATTATTAGTATTAATAGACCATTATCTTAATCAACAAGGTTTGTAAAACAATTTTTATGTGCATTGTCAGCATTTAGATTCAATGCGCACTAATACCTATTTGGCTCAATGTATAAAAATTGCTATTCAGTGTTGTAATGCGCCTAGCATCCTAGGCACGCTGCCTTCTGGTGGTTGGTTGGAGCAATAGGATTATTTTTACATATTAAATGTCTCTAGGTAACCCATCTACTATTTTTTTTTGGTGTCGTTACTCATTTAGTTTTTCGTAATAAAGGCACCAACCCGATAAGATATGTATTTATTCTATTAATAATAATTAGAATAGACCAACCTTATTTTGCTTGTGTTGAATTCTTCAAATATCCAGTGTTTGCACTTACAGTTTGTGTATAGTTTTATTTCTGTACTTGTAATACAAATGAACTATCTTGTGGCAACAAGTACATAAAGCAAAAAAAATTTTGTTACTCATTTAAAAATTACTTGTTTCTTGTTATTACTTGTAATTACTGCAACTTGTTTCTTGTAATTACTTAAGTCATAATCAACTTAAGAATTAACAAGAAACAAGTTGCAGTAGTTTTAATTTATTTATTTCTTGTCGACCTGGGATTATTTGACTATAAGCTGTTGCATGTTTACTGTTCTTACAAGAAGAGAACTCCAATGACGGACTGACTCTCTTTTATCTGCTGTCTGACAGCTCTATATAATATTCATATATTCATTCAATCTATTTGGATAGTTGATATTATGTTATTGGTTCTTTCGGTGGTAAGGTGAGCACTAAATTGAATTAACATTCTGCAATATTAATCAAACAAAAAAATCTCAACAAAAAGCAGCTAAATATCACAAAAAGAAGTTTTGCTGTTTCTTGAGGTTAGAGTGAGATGCAGAAGAAGAACTACTAAAGCTACTTACCCTTCCATACTCATTGGTGAAAGCGTGTGCGATGGCCTGCCGCTGCTGGTTAGAGCGTGTGGTGAGGATGTCAATGATTGCCTGCTCATCTGTACCAAAGCCTTTCATGGCAGCTCTCAAGGTTGCAGCATCCTCTGCAGCGTTGAAGTTGGGGACACCCACTACAGTTGGCTCACGCTATACACACCAAAAATAATGATTATATTATATTGCATATTAAAATATAAGATTATATCAATCCTTTATTTTTAAGTAGGTAATTAAATACCCTATATAATCTCTTCCAACTCTGACAACTCAAGAACCTCCTTCTTTTTAGAAGATGGTTTAAAATACTAACTGTTTATATTTTAATATGATAAAACAAGCTAGTATCATACCATAAAAACATAAACTCCTGAGCAGAGCAGCTATTTAAATAATCACATGCATCTGGAGTTTTTTCTAGGTCATAAAATTATACATATATGTGTCACCAAAACTACTGAGATTAATAATATACCTATAACGCTTGATCAATCTGCTATAAACTCATCAACTACCAAGTCTATGAGTAAGTCTAGTTGATTACAGTGTAACAGGCCAAGGTCGCAGTTCCCGCCCTACAGTAATTTGGTCCTGACGTCATCCCAGCCCGCCCTACAACTGCCCTTTGCGAGTTAACACACAAAATTTTATAAACAACGGTACTTACTTGGTAAGACATTGTAATCGGTGCACTGCCGGAGAAAGTCTTAAAATGTAGGCAAAGCAAAAACTAGTTTCGCCAAGAAAAACCTGAGAACCACTAGCACTTTTCACTTGTGTTATACCGCACGAGAATAATGTAATAGTTTTAGTACACTATTTGTGTTTTAATTTTATTTAATAATTGGTATGTATAAAAGTTTAAATATTAATGCGCAATGCAGGCAACCGCTTTCGACGAAAACTCTTCGATTAATAAACAAGCTGTCACTATCAAGTCAAATCGAGATCAATGGTGACTTTGACATTAACAGAAATCTTTTTTAAGGTTCCGTACATATCCGAAGAGTCAAACGGACCCTATGACTAACTTCGCTGTCCATCCATCCGTCTGTCTGTCTGTCAACACGCTGTATTTCATTAACCGTGATAGCTAGACAGCTGAATATTCACAGATGATGTATTTCTGTAGCCTCTAAAACAACAAATTCTAAAAGCAAAACACACAACAAAATGTGATGGCGTTTTTTGCTAAACATTAACAACAGGTACAGAAACTTGAACTAATGTTGAATATACTTTGGTAAAGTACCGTTTAAGCGCCAGTCCGACTCGCACTTGTTTTTTAAACTATTGCATAGCTTTTATAGGGCTTTGAACGCGGCGACCGAATCAAGAAATTCCGTAATGAAAATAAACCTAACACCCCACACTCCGACCGGCAACGTCGTTTCAGTTCGGCAGACTTCGGCACGGTGTTTGTGTGCGCACGAATAAACGTATGCGTATGCGATAGCTTTACCGCGGCAGTCTCCGAGCGCTACATGTATTTTTTTTGGTTGGTTATCAAACATGCGTAGATAAAGAAAGTTAAAGTAGGTACTTATATGTCATTCTCAGCGTGTCGACGAAAAGGACTGTTGATGCCATTGATAGTAGGAAACCGACAATTGTCTCATTGGTTGATGCAATATTAACTGCCATTTTGATGCAATGGCGGTATTCTTAAGTTTAAATAACTTTTGAAGTAGCAATGGGAGATAGTTTTCTTGTTTTATTTTAAAGCTGGTAAAAGCATATCGCCCGATTTTCTGCAAGAAGTTTCGACAGATCATAACACTTTTTACCGCTAATATTTTAAAGATTAAGGATTTTACAACACACAAAAGATTTAAACTAAGTTTGTTTAGTAACATAAGGTGCTAAACAATGAAAAACCGGCTGTATAGAAAAAAGAAATCAATCAGTCTCTTTCTTCTCCGTTGACATTATATACCTTCTTCAAAGAATATATTATATGATACTAGAGAGATCTTTCTTGTTATAGTGACTAATAGGGCATGTACCCAGTGCCTATAATTTCGTCTGCCTACGATCAACACCCTGTAGTAAGAAATTTATTTATATGCGCATTTAATAAGAAAGACAGAGGCGTCCGTCCTATCGCAATCGGTTGAACATTTCTCCAAGTTTGTTTGTAGAAATATTTCATCAAAATTAACTCCTTTGTTTCAGCCAGTCCAGTCAGGTTTTGGAAGTAGGGGTGGATGTGAAGCAGCGGTGCATTCAGTACGCACGTTTTTATCATCCGACAGTGAGGTTGATGTACTGCTAAAAGTTGATGTTAAAAATGCTTTCAACTCAATTGACAGATCTTCCCTTCTGAACGAAGCTCTCATTCACACTCCAGAAGTTTACATATATTTGGCAATGTTACATTTCTAATTCAAAATTATTCTATAATGACAAACAGATATCATCTGAAGTAGGCGTTTAGCAGGCTGATCCTCTAGGTCCACTTTTTAGCTTAAGAATTCATCCTATTATATCTAATCTAAATTGAATGTCTAGTACCTAGATGATGGCACGTTGAGAGGAATAGTTAGTTCAGTTTTGAAAGATTTTAAGAGAATCATTGATAATTTTCGGAAAGTCAATTTAGGACAAAATTTAGGCAAATGTGAACTCTTTGTCTTAGATAAGTTTACGTAACGATTGCTATCGCGCTAATTTCATTGAAAATTTCAAAAATATTGCTCCAGAAATAAATGTGGTAGAAAAGAACTTACTTTTCCTCCTGGGATCGCCGCTTTGCGAGGATAGCGTTGGTCCCCTTTTAGAAAAGAAAAACAAAATGCTTTCGGATAACGTCACTAGATTGGGCTCTCTAAATTCTCAAATCGCCTAAACCATCTTAAAATATTTCCTTTTTGTTCCTAAATTTACCTACGCATTAAGAGAGATTAGGGTGTCCCCAAGGAAGCGTCTTAGGACCTACCCTCTTCTTGGCTTACATCAACGACCTCTGCCAGATCCAGATTAAGCAAGCCAAATTGTATAGATTCGCGGATGACACTGCTTTAGTATTTCATGGCAAAAAATGGGCTGAGTAATACCTCAGCCTATTCTTGAAAAGCCATCGACCATCGAAAGCCCGCCCTGTGCTACATCCTATTGGACGTAGCACAGAGCGGGCTTTCGATCGATTTCGTTGCGAAATGGCTTCATAACAACCTGTTATTATTAAATACGTCCAAAACCAAATACATAACTTTCTCCATCACTCGTCTGACTTATAATAAGCTCACTAACCTCCAACTTCACACATGTGCTTCTAGACTCAATCTCCCGTGTAATTGTCCAAAATTAGAACGTGTTAAGTACCTTGGAGTCCTCATAGATGACAAACTACGTTGGAAAGGTCAAATTGTACCTTTACACTCGAATACGAAAACTAACACATATATTTTAAAAAATGGGTTCAGTAGCGGATCCAAAATACTCAGAATCGTTTACTATGCCCTATGCCAATCAATTTTAAACGACTGTATAGTGTGTTGGGGATCAGCAGCCAATACTTTCCTGATAAAACTGGAACGCGCTCAGAGATTTATATTGAAAGTAGCCTATAAAAAACCAATCTTATATCCTACACAACAACTTTATCCAGAGACAAAATAACTCACAGTACCTACGCCAACTGTATATTTAATCAGTGATCACTCGTTACCACAAGTCAGCATTGACGACAATAACTCCTTCCTCTGGACAAAATACTTGGACTGTTCCTTTTACCAGAACTGAGTTTGGTAATCGTTCCTTCTGATTTAGAGGGACCTTACTTGTACCAGCGACTTGACCAATCTCTTGGTCTATTACAAACATCACGGTTTGTCTGTAGAAGAAAAATTTTAGCCTGGCTGTTGTCGCTGGACTACGTAACCGAGAGCATACTTCTTATACCCAAATAACAAAAAGGGGCCTGCGACCTCCCTTCGGTCATAACTATCCATATTAAATATAACTTTATAGCATAGTATTACTGTGAATAGTACTTTTGTTTTCGTACATTGCAGGTATTTTATAGTTTTCATACCATATTAGAAATGAAATCTGTATGTAGTACCTACCTACCTATAATGAACTTACCGCGTAGTACTGATCGAATGGTTCTGATGGAATCCAGGCCCCTAACCAACTGAAAATAAAGTCAATTTGATCTAATTAAATATATATATATATAATTTTAACTTTTATGTATGGCAATTTCCACCTCAGATATTCTACCTATATCGCTTACATCGACATTTACAAGTTACATTCAACTTCTTTAACTTCTTACCATTATTAATTACTTATACTGTTATCCTCATTAACTATGACATATGCAGTATTGCCGCGAACCCAGATCGACGGACTGTTGCTACGCAGCACAGCTGCTTTTTAATACGCTTTTTTATTTATTATTAGCTTCAGACGTATGTATGTTAGTATGTTTGTATGTAACGGAATCTTTGAACATGATTTTAACCCCCTTCAAAACGTCGGATTAACTCAAAATTCGGCATACTTATTAAGGACCGATGACAATTATACGTCTCTTACAGAAGACTATATTTTCGTACCGCTTGGCGTAGAAACTTTTGGTCCATGGGGTCCTTGCACCGAGTTTCTTAAAAAAATATGCACTAAACTCACAGATGCCACTGGTGACAAGAGAGCTGGCTCATTCCTTGCTCAAAGAATTTCTGTGGCAATTCAACGTGGGAATGCAGCCAGCGTTCTTGGGACCCTGCCACACGGACATCATTATTTTAGAGACTTTTGATCTTCTTTTTTTTACAGTTTAGGTTATTTTGTATATAGTTCAGTTAGAGTATTTTGTATAAGTTATATAATATGACTTTGGTGGTAAAAAATTAAGAAATGATTCAGGAACTTATAATAATAAACATCCTCTTAAAAAAACTAAGATGGTTTGAAGCTTTGTATGATCAGTGCATTAAGCCAATATATCCATCGTAAAGGGTCTTTCTCATAAAGTGAAGGAGTGAAATAATACTAGGATTTATTTTCATAATTTAATGATAAAAAAATACATTGACATGTCTTATAAGTATATGCACGCGGGTAGGTTGAATGTAATCTGTTCAAATTGACCGAAAATCATAAATACATTTTAAATATCTAGTTCCTGATGTAAAAGCTTAAGGAATTTAATAAGTCCAAGAGTTACAGGGTTACTTTAATCTCATGCTGTATGTAACAGTGATTGAGTGTTACTTACAAATATTAAACGGCTCAGCAGCCCGGTACATAATGAGTATCCGATCGAATACGAAAACCTTGCAACAGGAATTACGCGAAACTTGTTAAAAGATCCTAAATTATGACTTTGAAAATCGATTGTAAATCTACACTAATACAACAATCGTTTTTATTAATCTGAAACTCAAAACGGAACGGAATTCTACTAAACTGAAAATTTAGTAGAAAATTTTGCACCACGAATTACGCAAAGCTCGAACACAACATTTATATTTTTACGTTTCTTGTAGGTATAGGTAGAATGGATTTTCAATGTCATGATTTAGATTCTGTTAATTTATAACAACCTTGGCGTAATTCGAGTTGTAAAGTTTTATCACTTACTTAACTCGTGCACATACCTACTTATATGGATTTTCCTATATATTTTTTAGAGATTTTCCAGTTTAAAATGGTATGCTCTCAATGTAGGTAAAACGCGACAAAAAAGGTTTTTCTGCGTTTGTACCGATATCGGGGAATAGCGGGAACAATGGAGCTACGCGTGAAGCCGACAAGCGCGTCGGAGAGAACGCTATAAAGAGGTAATGATTCGTAATTAGCATAACTTATACGAGGTTTGTGCATTTTTAAATAAGAAAATCTCCATTCAACACCTACTAATCGCTTCGCTAAATCGCACACAATACTTTAAATAGAATATAAACAATTTAAATAGATTTTTGTAAATGTATCACTAAATACTCTCCTTATTTAACATTTTAATAAAAATAAACATAAATCAAATAGGTACCTATATATATATTGACTTATCTATACTTTATGAGTAATCCTAGCAGACTAATGAAACACTAAATCTATTTTATTTTTAATTTCGCACGTTTTCCTTGTAACAATGAACACGCGTCTATACTCGAGGGGGATGGGTACATTTACCGCACGAAGTAAACGAACGTTATACGGATTAAGTAGTCCTTTAAGAAAATAAAATATACATACGTAGATAGAGGGCCTACCTCCCCGCTAGACATAGGTGATGGTTTTACTAGAAGCATTTCATTTACCATAAACTGCAAAGAAATCACCACATATGTAAAACGTTTTCCCCAAATTAACATTAAATATGATCACTAAATAACAGCTAAAAAGATATCAAGGGAAATGTCATATTATTATATCCAGACGATTGGCATTTGTAGATTTGATGATTACAGGAATTATTCTAATGAACTACACACTAAAAATCAACTAGGTACTGACATTAAGACTTGTAACTCTTACAAAAGTACCTTCTTTCTTTAGGTTCTTGTAGTTATTTGTACCCGACTACACCAAAACCTACATACATATATCCAACTCTCTTCCAAAGGTCTTCAAATTTCGGTTATCCAAAGGTCACAAACCCTTGATAGCCTACATTTGGAGACCCATTCTGGAGTGCGAGAGATATCATTGGATTTGTCTTCATCTGCAGGTCACAAGCAGTTTCACTTGTTAAGGTACAGTAGTCTGAAGTTTTAGCAGTCGAGTTTTTTTTTTATCGCTTTTTACAACTTCTTGCTTGATGTTTCTCTGCTTTGTCACATAATCTTTGATAAATAAAATTATGCAGTAAGTAGCCGAATAACGAAACCCCGAGATTGAATAACGATTGATAACGAGGTGCTGGGACCAATTCTTGAGATTTTATGTGACAGACAGAATTTTAAATTTTTTCGTTTCATTTTGCAGGTGAGTTGTAAAGAGGTAACATGATGCTTCAGTTATTTTCAAATTATGATCTTTAGCCTCTAGAATTGGGTCCAATATGATCAACGTTTTATAAAATCTGATTAACTTATACAGGGTTATCGTTAGGGGTGTACTAAGCCGAAAGGGGGTCACTGTACTACTTTCGGCCATTTTGACAAACCTTTCATTATAAGACCAAGAAGAAAATCAGCTGTTTCGTAGAAAAAGTTTATCGACCATTATGTGCTAAACAATCTCGAACTCCGGGTTCGTCCCATACTGAAAGTATCACAATAAGTACAAAGATTTCGGTTGTCGGTTTTAAAGTTCACCCCTGACCAATAACCTGTATTATCTCGCGTCAAGTGGATGTCATAGTAGTCTAAGGTCACTCCCACAGCACCATGCGATAGTTCCTCTCCACGTTGTCGATGTAAAACCCGTTCACGTACTGGCTCGGAAGCACTTCGCTCAGCTGAAAATAAACAACACAGAAATAATGACAATAAAATTTATTTCATTATTTTCAGTAATGCTTTCATGAAGAGATATTCCATAGATAATATTGCCAATTGTAAACGTAACCAAAAATTGTGTAGAAATGTCAATTCAGAAAACTAACGCGTGTTTGATTCATATTGTTTAAGAAAACGGGACCTAGTTTAGTTGGACCTTTCCAACAATAAGGTACGCGTGAAAACCCGTACATAAGAAATGTGTACAAAAATAACAAACACGTACGTAGCTTTGTCGTCGTTGGTGTAGGCGCATTAACGGATTGCTATTATCATAAATGTGTCCGATTGTGAATTTGGACATTCGCGACAGAACGATTTTAGCTGTTTGGCGTCAAAAAATAATGTTGTTCTAATTTTTCAGAAAAAAATAACGAAGAATAGTTTGAATTTGACGAATATATTCGTTACCCAAATCATTTAAGAGTAGTTACCCCCTCTAGCGTGGCCAGTGGGTAAAATTGTTTTTAACCACTTTCACGGGACAAAACTCGAATACTTCTAATTTTATAAGTCATTGCAAGCTTCGTTTTGACAGTCTTATAGCTAATATTTGTCTGATGTAAAACGACGTAGCAGCCTAGGATGTGGCACGCTCGCCTACAAGAAACTGATGCACTCGCGGTTTGACAAGGCCGAGACCATCATCAGGATATAGAGTACTTGGTTGCGAATTCCACAAAATGGCAGTTCACATAGTAAAAGTAGACGCAAAGCGTTCGGTGCGAGACCGTGAAATCTACCATACCTATACCGACGGCGCCTAACAGTATCTCTACTAGTGTGATTGTACAAAGGAAGGCGTACTGGAATTAAATTATGTAATTCTTACATTTTATGATATGTATTTCTGTTTCAATTTATCCGGTCATTATTCTGTCTTTAGCTTTCACCGGATAAACGTCCATACAAGGAAGGCAGGTGACCTAACTGATAATTAAGGAGGACTAGCACTAAATCTTTCTTTAGGGTCATATCTTAAATTACCTATAAAAACGTATCTACGCTACATAAACAAAGCCTTGTAGTACATTTATGAAATGTTAGTTTCATGAGATGCGGGTTGTTAATAAAAATCTGTAAAAATGTTATTGTCAATATTTAATTCTAAAAACATTACAAGTCAACTTTGAACATGTATAACGGACTAGATTCTATGTACGCAATATAACGATCAATATGAAGTCTCGAAAGTTTACATAATTAATTATAAAATTAGACAGAATATAAATAGCCGGATAGGTTATTTGCAAGCAAATAAGCCTGCAAAAAACCTATCTACTTTATAATCGGATATTTATATGTACAGAAAAGGATATTAAATTTATTTTTTATTAAATGTAACGGAAAAAATAATCAACATCTATTAATAATAAATATTGAAAATATATCAATTGCAATCGCATTATAGGTAACCGCAATGGTAGCCCGTCATACAAAAAACTGGAACTTGAGATGCGATATTACTAGAGATGCTCGAATAGTGGTTTCACCGAATACACGAATATTATTCGGTGTATTCGGTGGTGTACTTTGTTTCAAAACACCGCACGATCAAGTTGTAAATAAAAAAACAAAGGTGCTTATAATTATAATAATATAAAAAAAAATCACATATTCGGCAACAAAACCGAATAATTCGGCCGAGTACAAATATTTGAAAAGATACCGAATAACAAACGAATATTCGGCGCATCACACCGAATATCGTACGAACATAATCGTTTGGTATTCGGTATGTTGGCACACACTTACGGCTCTTTTAGTGTATCAGTGTAATGAAACTTTTACTTATTTCTACAATTTTTGATTTCGTGATCGAATAGATCGAATAATAGATCAGTAATAATGGACATCATAAAATGAGTATTTTTATAATTGTCATTTGAATTGAGATAAAATGCTATCAATTTTCGAATCTCAAACTTTTTTTACATTCACATATACATCTTTACTCATTCTTCTATTTAGTTAAGGCGTCAAACAGTGTAGTGTAGTATGTTGATAGTCCATAGAGTCATCTTACAAACTAATATTGGAGGTAATTCTAAAAACTTTAAATAACAGTTCATAGCTAATGCTAAAGCAATTACTAATTATAACAAGATGCAAATATTTAAGTATTTATAAAATAGCTTGAACCGGCACACTGCTAGGTATAGGCCTCTTCTCCATAGAGTCTCTCCTGGGATGCTAATTGTTTTTTTACATTAATATGCACCTATGCTTTAAATCTTTTATAAATTATTCTGAAACAGTTAGCCTGTCACCAACAGTAACAAACCCAGTAACTACAATATCAATCAAACGGATGATATAATATCACTAATGTTCTTTCGTCGAGTACAAACATCGCGGGTCGGAATCCGCCAACATTAAATAACATACTCTAGAGAATATTAATAATATAAGTTATTACTACAACCAACAATCCTTTCATTATACTTACCATAGTTCATTTGTATAAATACTCTCAGCAATTAAACTTTGCAGTTCTTAGAACGGCTCATGGTTTGAGAATATTATAGTGGATTCATATCATGGGTGTAGATAAAGCTTTGTATTGTTAGATCAGTTGATTAAAAGAAGTTGTTTCTAAAATGTATGGAGCGCTGGTCAGGACAATGCACATGATACCATAGATGCGTTAGGGACTACCTATTGATCATTAATTTATCAACCAAATTTTAAATAACGTAACTTATCGCAGTGTACAAAATTAATTTCGAATCAAAATATTTCTGTGTTATTTACGCAAAAGTTGATTTATGCGTTTTTTTTGTGTCAATTTTGAAATTTGTGACGGGCGATACAATTTATAGACTAATGTGACCATTGGAGTCAATCTAGGATACACAAATCTTCCAGGGATGCCATAATACCACTACAATTCACGGAACTTAGATATTGTACTTGGAATTTTGATATATGAAGGACTGACGACGCATTTTTCATTGATACACATTATTAACTACATCTTTAGACATTTTTTTAGACTTACACTGTCCTGGCCAAAAACGAAACAAGTCCTTTTATAACAAATAAATAATTATATATTATATTAATTCACTCATCATTCATATCACCAGACAGTAGAGTGGGAGTCCGTCTCAGTAGCTACATGTGCTACAACCCGAAGCAGAGTCGCTGAGTATCGTAGTGGGTGTTATGCCGAGCGCCGAGCCCCGTCCGTGTCTCCTCGGGCTCGCTCCTCACCACGCTCCACGCAGCCGGACGCTTCGCCACCCGCTGGGGGCGACACAACAACACTTGGACCCTCGGACTGCTATTAGCCCTCTGCCTCGAATATAGCGGGCAGCGGGGAAGCGGCGGCAGTGGCACGAACTTATTCTCACCGCCCCGCTGCCCATTAAATTCGAGGCTGAGCCCTTACTCAATCACTCCCACGAATACCTCGCTCGAACGTGACGACACTTTTTATACGTTTTTGTTCAATGGCGTTATACGATTGGCATATTGATATTTATCAATAAATAAAATATAGAAGTAAAAAATTAAAGTATTAAGTTTAATTATTATTATATAGATTTAAGGTGACCGTGGTTAGGTAACGTGTCATATTTTAACGAGTTTATCTACTAGTGAATAATTTTGCAGGACGTACGTATTTGAATGGCGTGAAAGTGAAAAATGAAAGAGTCTCTCTCGTCTCTTACGAGTACGCCATTTTCTAACGATATACAAAACGTTTAAAACTTACGTAATTTCAAGCGAGAAATTCATAAGAGCGATTACAAGATAGAGCCCCTGTACCACTAGTTTCTAGACTCCAAATTCGATATAACACTGTGAGGATTTATTCTTATTTTCTTACATTTTAGCTAAAAGATTTAATATAATTAAATTTAAAATTGAATTATATCGCATTTCAAGAACATTAAATCTTGTGGTAAAGAAACTATTGTAGGTATATCATACGCCAACAGTAGCGAATAGAGCAAAAAGTCCCGCGTGGTTATCATACAAAAATATTCCTCAAACTCGTTCGTCCGTTTCATACCTGGGGTCTTATTTTTGAAACGATCGAATGAAATAATCACTCATTTACAACGATGCAACTTTTTGAATATCGTTCGTAAATGACGTCATTAGCGAGTGACGAATTCAATCGTTTTAAAATTAAATCCCCTGGTTTTTTTTCTATTTGTATCTAACAGCAACATTATATCAGTTAAAACCATGTAGGATGGTTTCGCTTTTTCAATTTAATAATTGAGGAGGAAATTAGTATATGAACTCTTTATTGTTGAAACACACAAAACATAATCAAAAAGACAAATTTTACATCTTTATAGTTCTTTTCGGAATCAATGTATAAGAAAACCATTGCCGATAGTAAAAGACGCCATGAAATCATGTGACCACGATTCTGGCAGGTCAAACATACTAAACTAACCTAATTTGACAGTTCTAAAATTGCCTCCTCTCTTTTTTTTCTAAAAGTAAGAAAAAAATGGATATAATTTTACGAACTTTTAGTTTAGTCAGTGTGACCGGCCGAATTGGTGTCATAGGTATAAGCTAATTTCAACTTTTAGGAATGGAACGTAAAAGTTCGAGGAACAGAGCAATATCAATACCTACTTTTCTTTTCGTCTCTTGCAGCTTATTTTACAGCCGCCGATAGCTAAAATATTTGCAGAGAAAATGTGCTTCATATCGAACTAAATATTGAGTGACCGACATATGATGTGAAACTGTAGATTCTCCAGTAATTTTACTTTTTCAACTGAGATAATGGTCCCGACTGTGAGAGATCCTTAAGTTTGTCGTCTCTTTTGTTGAACCAAGTTACAAAGAGACGGAATGACTTTAGAATGATTTTATTAGTTTAAGTTAGGACTGTCATAGAAGCATTTAGAGTCGGTGCAAGTATGCGTGTAATGAGGTCGTTTTGAATGATGGCTTTATTTGATAACTACAATGACAATCTCTTAATACTTTTAATACTTACTTAGAAAATGTGATTTTGTGGTTTTTAATGTTATTTTATGAAAGCGAGCATTTCGGTGCCATGATTGTATTAAGTTAAATTAAAATTTCCTGATGGTAAGTAATAAAGCTTTAAAATTTAGTAAAAAAATAGCATTTACTTACCTTTTATATTTAAACGAAGCTGTTTACAAATTATTTTGATGATATAGCTGGCACTTTAGTACTAAAAAGCTGTAAAATTTCGCGAATAGAGATAAGCTGCAAAGCGAGTTCAATTAACCGATGAATGAATTATATGCGTAGTAGATACGAATATACAAGGCTTTGTTTTTACCACATTTGGAAGCAATTTATCTGTTCCAGATTGCAAAACAAACAGAATTTTAACTTTTTTATTAATTCTTAATTAAATTTAATAAAGGCAAATCCTATCTAAAATAAAAAATATAGTCATCAGGTATACGGACATAGTCAACTATGGACTCTTCAGTAAATTGTTTGTATACAAAAACCCTAATCTATAATTTGGTTGTGTTAGACGACAGGCGCGGCCACGCACATTGAGCCTCTGCACCGGCAGTCAAAAGTTCGATTCCCTCAGCCGAGGCAAGTGAGCACTTCACATTATATTTATGTATAATACGCACGCAAGAATAGTATTTGTAAAAAAACTAGTAACAACCTATATTTTAGGCAAACTTGCACCCTAAGGAAAATTATACGGAGGCGACGTAATAAGAACTGTAACTATTGACTGTTACGTCTCGTGTCAAGTTCCCGCTTAATCATTCAACATTATTGAGAAACAAGTGAGTTATCATTATTAAAAGTGAAATAGTAATTAACTAGTTATATCATTAATTATAAACGAGATAGAGTAAGTGCAAGTGAGTATTAGTAAACTCACCACATCAGCGGCGCGCGCGGCCGACTCGTCGGGAGAGTTGGACCGGGGGTGATCTTCTTCGTCTGAAAGCGACAAAGAACACATTTATTTAGTACAAACAGTTACTTACAGATAACTACGTAATATATAAAGATTTAGCTAAGAGCAAGACAATGAGCCCGATTCGGGCTGACAAAACTTACTAAACTAATCCAATTTGACTGTTCTAAATATGTCTGCTCTCTTTTTGTTTCCAAAAGTGTGAAAAGTGATGGATATAATTTTATGAATTTTTAGTTTAGTTAGTGAGATTGGCCGAATTGGGGTCAATGACTGTAAGCATTACGTATTGGCGCTGGGGATTCAGCGTTGATTTTGAGCTTCGTCGTTGATTTAATTGATATGATCGTAGGAATATTATTTATCTTGTAACAGTCTATTTTTACCCGACTGCGAAAGATGAAGAGCCTAAACGGCTTGTCGTATTTTTATGTGAGTGCCGTCAATATATTTGTCTTAGTCATGAGAGTGACACTGGGTCCAACAAAATAAAAAAAAAATAGAAATTAAGGTTGATACACAGGTTTAACGATTTAGCAGTCGGGTTTTTTCGAACTCGCTTCAAACCACATGTTACACTTCAATAACATATAGCAACAATATTTTCACAGCAGGCATTACCATGATGGTATTAGCACGAGTCTGTTAAAGTGCGTTGTTCCACGCTGCGCGACTCTGAGCTGTATGCTTCAGGATTAAGATGTGTTAAACGATTATGTTGTAAGGTGGCTTACACTGATCGCCACTCAACTGACATTAGAAACCTTCAGAGGCCTTATTTTTGAAACGTTCGAATGTATTCATCACTCGCTAACGAAACGTCAATTTGTTTTCCGAATTTTTGAATATCGTTCGTACCTATTTGACGTTATTAGCGTGTGACGAATTCATTCAAGCGTTTCGAAAATAGGGCCCGAGAATCGAATTCAACACAATGAGATTGATTTTGAACGTTTTATCTGTCTTACTATTTAACGCTTTCCTATCTAGTTTCGGTTACAAGTAAACAGTTGTTTATAACAATAAACGTTTATCTAGCCGTATCACAATTTTACCTACTTAAGAAATACAAGTTCAATGTTCTGTAGGTATATAATAAATCATGTCAACGACCGATATTGTTAATTTATGTTATTGTGAAATGCTATTCAATTCTTTGTTAGACAATTTTACAGAGATTTACAAGTCACAGTATTACTTGCTTTGACCAAATAATAACTGAACAAAGGACCGTCTTACAAAAGTTATTGTCCAGTTTTTTTTTTAATTTATCTCGTCTCGATTTTATGCAGAGCCTTTTTTCATCTTTATTAATACTTGTAAAATTAATATAATACGTTTTCAGCAATTTTATGGCGCCGGCCATGTTGGACCGATTTCCATCAAACAACACTCTCACGACCAAGTTACCTTCAAAAAAATCATAATCGTTTCACCAATTCGGGAGCTACGACAGACAGACGCGTCAAATTTATAACATCCCGTCTTTTCTGGGGTTATAAATTATATTCATAACCGCAGGGGATTATAAATAGGAAGAGAAAAACGACTGTCAATAAGAAAAAAAAATAGTTAAAAGCGAAAATTTTCAAGTATATATTCTTTTTCATAATAAGTTGTAAGACATCTATGGCATTTCAGCTGGAAATCGGATGAATGCGTGCTATATTCTCTGAAAGGTTTTTGAACTTATGTGTTTTCAATAGTTTGTCGACAAAAGAACTACTCAGCAGTTACATTATACTAAATCTCATGCTACCAGTGGGTTATCGTACGATTCGCTTGCAAACATTTCCACAGCTAGTCTATCGTAGCGATAGGATAATTGGTAAAAAGGTTATCCTTATCGAACGAAGAAAAACTTAATAACCTATTTACTAACATTGCTGAATAGATATCATTGTGATAAATCAACGACACGCGTGATTAGTATCGCAGTGTATCGGCATTTTATGAATGTATTGGTTTTGTGATTTATAGCTAAAGGATTCAAGCTAAAGACAAATTTAATCCATATCTGTACTGGATTACGGTAATGCGGAAAGTGATTCAGACCTACATGCTGTCTGATGACTGTTCTAACCTCAGAACAATAACCTTTTTTCTAGGAGTTTGTTATAAATAATTTAATGTGTTGGACCAGCTTGGTTTTAGTATAAAATAAACTTTTCTCTCTAACAAATAAGGTTCTACATAGGTGTCGTTCTGAGCTTAAGACACATAAAATAAAAAACAGAAGAAACCCAGAAAATATTGTATACAACTTTAACTAGAAACTAAACTTCGCCTTAGCGTTAGAGTATCTAAAAACATCGTTTTAGTTATTTAAGCTAAGTTTACGTTAAAATATTTATTGACCGTTTCTAAAAACGAACATTAGAGACACAGATTAGATAGTTTAAATGTTACCATCATCAGTGAGGTTGAGCCAGACTTGTCTTTTGAGCAGACGCCGCAGTCCCGGCGGGAGCGCGACCGTCTTCTGACCGGCGAGTGCTATGCTCGAGTGCAGGCTCTTCGCCGCCTCCAACTGGAGCGAGGCGCGCCACGAGGCCGCGTTGATGAGCCGCATCGAGGACTGCGCCGCCGTAGAGCACACCATGGGGTACAGCGCGTGGTGGCGACGCAAGTTGTAGAATGACACGCCTGACATTATAACAAGTATTTATTTATAACACACGAGCAGCTGATGTGTAATATAAGTTTAAGCAGGGAGTATAGGGAAGCGGAGCGTCGACCGACCGGCGTCAAGACGAAGTTTAATAATATAAGAACTGTGGTTGGTTCTAGGCTGGATACGGTAGGCACAGAAGAGAAGCATTGTATTAGAGAGGTCCTATCATAAACAGCACTGCGATAAAGGAGGCTGAGAATATTAGCATTACTAGCTTTGTTGCATACTAGCATTGTAGCTTTGTTGGTAAACTCCTACTTCTCAAGCGAAAGGACGCAGGTTCGATCGAAGATTTAGGCATGCAACGCCGAGTTTTTACACATGTGTAGATTAAAATTAATAAACACTTGCGCTTTATGTGGAAGAGAGCACCAGGAGGAATCTAGCATATCAGAGCAGTTTAAGTAATAGCTTTTAAACTAAATTTGGCCAGCATGGTGGGCTACGGTATAAACCCATTCATATGGAAAACTGAGCCCAGCAATGGAGTGGTATGGGTCGATATGAAGGGCAGCTTACAGCTAAAGTGCCTACATATCATGGTGTTGACTTCTTCGATGACAATACCGAAATCAATGTCAATGTTAATTTAAAAATAATAGTCCTACAATAATATTCCCTACCCACATAACTTCATGTTACTAACTTGCACAGCCACTTTTGCCTAACTACCTACATACACGTACCTATGAAGCACAACTACTTTTCTCCTCACACTTTTTAAACTTACAATGGTCTATTACACCTCACAATGTTTACTTTTAAAATAAACATGGCAATAATCTGCTTAGTGCTTATCAAAAAATTATGTTATTTAGTTAATTCAGAAAAGCTTGTATTAACTAGTATATCCAGTAATCTGAGTTCCAAGATACAAGCTTGTGATTACTTTCTTAGTTACCTAATACCTACATTGTTTATGTAGTTTGCAGTTTTTATGTAATAAACTTATCTTTATCTTTAAAAGACGGGGTCTATCCCTCTACTCTTATTGAGTTGTTCCTGACCGGCCAAATTTATAAATTGATTAATATTATTAGATGAATTATCATACATTCTACACTTATCACCTGTACCTGTGCATATAAGCAACAATATTGCACTGTGATCTTTTATCAGACAGCAGAGCAAATATATTTGTATCTATGTAATAGTGTCTCCAAACAAGATAAACAAAGTGGTATTTCATAGTACAACTTGGTACAACTTACATACTTGGTGTGTATGTGACCTCTAGACTAGTGATTTTATCAATTAATGAGTGTGTTAGTGCAATTGGTAATATTTTATCTTGTTTCTGTTCACTACTATTGAACTAACAGATGTCAACAGATTGATTATAATAGGGAACTAGATTTTGCTTGTCGCTTCATTTTCACCTCCTATAGGGTGGGGGATGGGGTTTCAGAGCATGCCAGGTGAGATCCATAGTGCCCAAGGATTCCCATCCGACCGGCTACTTGAGAAAACAGAGTTACTACTAATTCATATTAAATCTAATCATATTCACATCGTAGTGAGAGTGATGAGTTCATTCTGCAGTACTTTATGGAGCTAGGTTAAGTAGGATGATATGGCAGGGGGGATGCAAAACAAAGCAGGAGGTCAGTGCAGATTGTCTACTTGTATATGGGGCTATTTTGTAATACCATACCTTGTGATTTCCTATTAACGTAGAACTCCATAGTCCCCGCCCACATGTCAAGCCGTACGCCCACTATTGTTCCTCTACAGAAGCCCATAGAATCCTTGGTCACTGTGGCCGAGTGACGGACCTCTCCCTTGTAGGACAGTCCGTACGACTCAGAGTCTTGGCCGAGGAGGGACTTGAATTCAAACTGTGAGTCGCTGAGGGCTGCTTTGTCACTGCACATGCCCACCATCTAGGAATTAATAACAGTATGACTGTGCTTAGAGTATATGATGTACTTTATTGTAAACTTACAAAAGAAAATCCTACTAATATTATAAACGTGAAAGTTGCTAAGAATGTGTAAATGTCCGTTTTGGAACTTATAATATTGAATAACTTATACCCTGGATTATACATTGGACATAGGATACTTTTTATTTTATTATTTCTGCTGCAGGGTGCAGCTATTTATTTTCAATATCAGAATCACCTGTATTCTAGAAATGCAAGCTCTTTGACACTTCATCCTTTTTCATTCCCTTTTAACAAGTACTCAAAAAAGGAGGACCTACCCAATTCCACTGTATCATTGATTCACCCATTTCTCAGATATGACTGGACTAATTAGAAAAATATTTATGTGTTTGAAAGAACATACTTCTGTAGTGGTTTTTTTAAAATTTTATCAAATAAAATCCTTTAGTATTGGTTTGAACCCAAAGTAATAGTTAAGTTGTATCGGCCTTAGCCCAATTGAAGTTAATAATCACTCTTTAAAAAATACTTGTATTTTATTCTTTTAGATTTATTTTTTGAATGAGACTTAGAAAAAAATTTATCTAAGTTTTTTATATATACGTTTTTGTTATTCAATTGATCTTTCATATACGTGCTTTTCTAGTACATTCTTTCTGTATTATTATGGCAGCATACAAACAAAATACAAAACTATGGCACAGTTCCAAACAAATCAGAAGTAAATATCTTGTGTGAAGGCCAAGTGCATGTTATTGAAATATTTAAAGTGAGCACTTTAAAGAGCCACATATACTGATAATACGAGCAATAATCAGTCTAACTGAATATAAACAAGAACATATTATAGGTATTCAAAAAAACCTATAAAAAATAAAGTTATGGATATCCACTTTTAGGTTTAAAGAGATTTATTCTCATTCAAGATTTACATCACTTACATGAGAACATAGTTGAGGTATATTATAATAGAGATGTTTGTCGTCGTTTTAACTTAAATACTTAGATACTAATTAATTTAAAGCTTAGATATAAAATATTACTTACAACAGAGAAATTTAATATTAATATAACTTACAACAGAGAGAAACAAAAGAAAAATAAAATTTTAATGCTATACGAGTGTTTCCTCATTAATAAGGAAGTGTGCTAACTGTTTTAAAAAAATATTAAATGAGGTAATATTTTTTAAATCCGAGTGTGGTTGTTATAAAGTTTCGCTCCTACAAAAATGTCTACTACACACTGTTGTAGCATATGTACAGTTTATACTTTTAAATCTTACATATACATGATATCAAGCTGAATACTATATCACATCAAATCAAATCATGTTGGCCTTGTATGTCTATGTCTACAATATTAGGGCAAGTGACTGTAGTCATAACAGATAAGCTATCTCTAGGAGTAAACTGAGTGATCATATTAAGAGGTTTAATATGAAGATAACATTTTGTTTTTGGCTGATAATTAAAATATTGGTATCATATGACCTCTTAACCCATCTGACCTCTCAGTGGGATGTAAATAAGACTATTTTTAGCTTAGTACCAATCTTGGTTTTAAACGTTTAAGACTGGAACTATAAGGTTCATGTTAACCTTGCCAAAATTGTAAATGTAAACCAACCCAAGACAAATGTTATATTCCTCTGATATTCAAACAAAAACCTTCAATCACATTTCTATTTTAACATGACTAATATTTAAAGTGTTACTTTTAAATCTCAATTTAACTAATTAAACTTTGAATACTTTTATAAAGAGATAATCAACTACAATATAGCACGTCAACTGGGTAGTGATAATTGTCTTCTAAGGTTTTATTATTGTTAGTTTGTTTGTTTTTCCTCAATTTCCTTGAGATTCCATCATCAGATCCTGACTTGTTGATAATGGAACCACATTGGGGGATACCCTAATGATGTAAAAATTTTTTTTTTATCTATTTTTATTTGGAATAAATATCGATGAAAATACACAAAAAAAACATACAGACACACATAGAACCTCCTCCTTTAGGGATGTCAAAAAGTAAAAAAGTGCAAGTTACTTACAATATCTGTACCATAAGTGTCTGTCAGCATCTTCACCTCCCAATAGTAGTGGTTATTGTGTAGCATGGGCATGTCTCCTTTCACCGACGCAGTACCCGAACTGTAGAATGGATGAAAGGTCACAGTCTTCTGGTCCTCGCTAAGTAGCGCCCAGCTGTTGTTCTCAGGAGACTCCCATTTCCATTCCTTGGCTGTAAATTAAGATGACAATTAGTTGAAGTACTAATGAGAATAAATGACAAGCAAATTACAAGTTCCTTATTTTCATAACTTGCAGGTTCGCTAATAAAACTTAGCAGGTTAGTTTCAATTCGGGAAGAAGCTGCAGGCAGGTATGGAGCCAATGTTGACTCAGGAGATAACTACATTAACCTAGAGATGATAGCATGAATTCAGTGGCATTATAATTTATTAAAAAAAAAGTTATCAGGAACCCATAAATTCCTGTGTAAATTATCTACTTCATTATGTTGAGTTTTTTTTTTGAAAATAATTTTTAACATTTACTCATAAGAATGCATGCCTCCTCAAACTTTTTGAAATTATATGAAACGATATTTATTGTTATTACAAGGTACAATGCAGATCAGATAATACTGAACTGAACACATATAGGTAAAGCATGTAAATCAAACTGACAAAAACAAACAAAAAGTATTTTGGAGAGTTATGTTGTGTAATGTTGCACAATACCTAACATGAGATTATAATATAGATAACGAGGTAACTTTCTATCCCTATATTATTCAAGAGCTGTATACAAAACATCTTCATTTCATGACTACTAGAGTATATGGACTGCTTATTTTTAAAACTTGAAAAACCAACAACAGAAATTAACAGAATCTCGACAACATCTGTGGATTATGGAATAAAATTTTCTAAAGGTTACAAGCAACATTAGAACGTTTCTCTCTTACTTTCTTCATCTTCTCCACATTGGCACACGTTAAGCGCCTTCCAAGGCACCGGGTTACCAGGTTTACACTGGCAGTAAGGTTTCGGTCGACGAGGAGCCCGATCACGACCTGGTCTAGAGCGAAACACAGATCCACGGGACATTTTTGTCACACGAAGATACACAAGCACTATAAATCAGTCATAAAAGTAGAAACAAAACTATTTAATGTAAAACGAACGCTTGGAACACAAAAGAGGAATCAATTACGCAAAAAAACTGACTTATTTAGATCAAAATACTCAGAACAACAACCAACATAATATAAGATCAACATTCACAAAGCGACAACGTCAAACGACTATCAAAATAAATATCACTGACAAATCCATAGAATTAGTAAGCGTGCTACTCTTCTTTAATCTGTGGACAAATCACTGATATTATTGATGTAGAAAACTCAACTTCCTTAGCCGATTTTGGCAGCCTCTCATGGCGCCTGGAAGGGGGTTTTTATTTACTTTGCAAAGTTTCGTTCAAAAACAATGAATGAGGCGGAATGCATATGTACATGTTAGTATAGTCTGTGGATATTTGCCGTTTTTGAACGAATTTAATCGAATTTTCCGGAAATCACTGAAATGGCGGTGTTTTTTAATTTAATAAGCTGTTGTTATTTTAATTTTAATTATAATTTAAAGTAACAAAATAATAAATCAAGTGGATTTAAGAAGAATCCGACAAAATATCATTTTTCTAAAACAGTATTGATCTGCGATCAGTGCGTGAAAGTTGGCAATTCCGATTGTTTTGCTTGTGCTGCGCACCCCGCCCACAAATGGCTGTCAATCAACGCTACGATATAAAATGTTTTATATTGTTGTAATACATTATTACCACTGATATTTTTAAGTTTATATAATGTTATTAGTATATTCCGCAAAGTTTTACTCGTTGAGTTTATAAAAACGGAATTTTCGTACTCGTAAAATATGGAAATTATAATTTAAATATCAGAATTAATAGGTACTTATTTTGATTTTATTATTTTCTGTTATAGCAGTGTATTGTGTTCAGATATCCTCCTACCCGGATTGTAATCCGTTAGGTAAGTAATTTTTTTGTGTTTTTAGTTTCTACACCAAATTCCTTTGTTAGAAGATAATACCTGTTGAAATTATTAATATAATCATTTCTATCCACCTGCTTGCTCTAATCCTAGTTAGCTAATTCCTATAGATATGTGGTAGAAATTAATACTGCAATTCAATTTTTTTTTCTCAAGTATTTTTGACGTATATATCCGATGTATAGGAACGTTATAGTTGAGTAGGCAACAGCACTGACCTGCGTGACCTATTTACCTACAAGCGTTAAGTACGATTTCATGCGATCGATGCGAAAACTATTTCACATTATCAATAAAGCCCTTTAAATTGGTCTCATAAACATCACAGTAAATTATGATGGTTATTTATGCACGATAATGTACCTATGCATTAAGTTTGTTGATTTGACGCCCGCATTAGGAGACCAGGTGGTCAAGTCTGTTATTTGAATTGTCTCAAAATTACAAATGCATATTGCCAAATGGCCGTTTTGACATAGAACATATCAGAGTTAGTATTAAAACTTGTGATTTGTTTAATACTAACTGTGGCCTATTCTATGCCAAAACGGCCGATTCAGGTAACGTTTGAATTCAAAAACCACACCACGAATTACGCAAAGCTAAGGAAGACCCGTAGCACCTCACTGCTAGGCACGGATCTCCCCTGTAATTGGGGAGTAGGCCATAGTCCACCATTACAGGAGAGATCCGTGCTGGCAGAATTTCTGGTTGGCAGAATTTTGGATACAAGCTTGCTTAGTAAGCAAGACATTAGATAATTAGCTTCTAGTTAATCGTTCATTTAGTTTAGTTGTTAATAAGTTTACAGAGAAAGATAACTTGCTCTTGCTTTGATATTGTTTTTGTAGAAATAAATATTTTTCTATTATATATTTTGAAGGAGATATGCTTTATCTTTTTAGGTCCTATAAGTAGTTTTATCTATTGCAAGCTTCTCACTATAGCTTCTGTGTGAACCAAAGATAATAATAATAATAGTATTAAACGCAGGGGCGGCTTTGTGGCGAGCCGGTAGTGACAGTCGGTGGGTAGTGACACCGCGTACCCCGATTCCGTGGGGGCCAAATGTCCCCAGCCCCACGGCTTGCCTTAATTGGCCGTTCGGGGGTGGAAAACGCAAGAGCTAAAAACCTAAGCTCCAGGGTGGAAGTGTTAAAGGGCTTAACGCTGCTAGTAGCGCATAGTGAACGCGTAGCACACCTCTCACGCACCCTTGTAGCCGCCCACACCAACGTTGCCCCTCCAGTGCCATTTTCGGCAGCCATAGTGGGGAGCCCGTTTAGTGGGTGGCGAGTCACCACCCGCCGCAATAGTTTGATGAGAGGCAGAATTGGCGA
This sequence comes from Ligdia adustata, assembly GCA_947049295.1. NCBI lineage: Eukaryota > Metazoa > Arthropoda > Insecta > Lepidoptera > Geometridae > Ligdia > Ligdia adustata. The sequence goes on from OX346226.1 coordinate 1,349,618, forward strand.
GTGCAGTACCTCTTCCTATAGCCCAGTAACTAGTAATAAAAAATTATTCACAATTTATACTTCCGTTTCCTGTCTCCATCGTCAGATGGCGGTAGTGTAAATAAATATTTTATCAATATGTCGAGTAAATATTTTTTTTCAATATTTTGTATATAAGATAACTTTAGTAATTCCCAGCAGCGCAAGTACGGTCCGGTGACTCGTGATTACGTGATACAACATGCACAAATGCAACTGATCACAGGAGAGATCACTGTTAGATAAATTATGTTAGATATGTTAAGATAAAATATAATATTACCTACATATTTAAACTAATTATTAAATTCTATTTTACCTAGTTAGACTAATAAATTCAAAACCTATATATATATATAGGTTTTGAATTTATAAGAAACCGGGGAATTCCGGGGCTTTGACTACAGATTTTGGACTCTAAAGAAAAAATATAAAGACGAATTAGGTTAAGCTTTAGAAATAAAAAAACAAACATCTTTAGATGACATGTTTTTGAGTGATGTTGCATTCATTATTTTAGTAGTGTTCCTGTATCCGCCAAGTTCAAACTAGATTTTTTGATTAAAGTAGGTACTTAAAATCAATAGATCTGGATTCCCCGCCATTTTCCATTTTTTGTCATTCCCAGTGCTCTGCACGCGGTAGGCCTCAATTACCCGCAAATCTGGGATTTTCTCCGTAATTGGCAACTTTACCCATGCGTTCGATAACTTACACAGAGTGTGTCGAGTCCTCGACAGTGATCGGGATATTCGATAAAAGCGTTTATAACGGTTAAAACTGTCAAACTACCGATCGGAATAGAACCGTACTTGCGCTGCTTCTTAGCTTTTGTGTAAAAATGAAACTCCTTCCTGTAAATACCGCTAAGTTTTATGTGTTTACCGTCAGATGGCGGTGTTGTGAGTGCGCGGTGCGCTGCAGTGAGGGGAGAGAAGCAGCGAGACGCGGCTCCGATGCATTTCTGGATAGACAAGCGCAGTCAGTGCGCCTACACCGGCCGCCATAGGGTGCCCTCATCGCTATCCGCTGGTTACTACTTAATCGAAGATTTATACGAGTACATACAATTGACAACATTTCATTTTTGCTAAGTGTTGGAAATTCGAAAACCTTTTCGGGATAATGTAATAAAGAGTTCATACTAAAAATACCCAATTTTTATAACCACTTACAATTTATTTACAAAAAAGTGATGAAAAAAATCTCGTATTTATATAAAAAATATAATTGTAGCTGCCTTCTGTGAACCATACCAAAACAAACAACAAAAAATATTAATTATGTATTTTAATTAATGACATCATTTTTTTACGAGCTTTTGACGATAATAACATTATGCTGAACTTTTCTAATTTTTTTAACAATCTTTAAAACGTAAATATTCACCATTAAATAAAAAATACAATAAAATAAACGTTATTTTTCATTTGTCTTTCCATTATCGTAATAGAAATAGGGGGTTAAAAATTTGAAATGTTGTCAATTATATTATATGATTTAGATTTATATTATTAAGTCAACTTTAATTTAGGCTATTAGCTTTAAATAAAGGTATGTAACCAATATGTCTGCCGAAATAAGGTAAGTCACTTGTAATTTTTTTAAATGGCTTTAATACCAAATCAGTTTAACTGTATTGAAACTACCGTGAGACATTATAACTATTAATTGCACCGGCTATTTCATTCTACTATCGGAGATTTTTACTCCGATGATAGTCGATGCCAGCCTAGGCAGTGTGCAGTTTCCTTTAGACAACATAAGTGTGTGTTGTTGTGCGCAGGGCGGTCGGGCGGGCGGCTGTGTTCGGGCGCGGGCGCGGGCGGGGGCGGCGTGCGCAAGGGCATGGCGGCGCCTGTGCATCGGTTCGCAGCCGTCGACTGCCCGCCGCGCCGCCCACACCGCGCGCACAGGCACTACACGTATGTCTCTACACTACCTACACACACACTACACTACACAACTCAAACACTACTCTACACAACTTACACTCTACACAACTCACACTCTACTCAACACAACTCACACACTAGTAGTTCTGCAATTAATACCACATTTATTTCCCGAGATTTGACGCCCTTTGCAGATTACTTCCTCTTTTTGTTTATTAACACAGGAAAGTACATACTTACTTACATCTTGGAAATATGTGTGTGTTTGTCATTCCTGTTAAATATTGCTGTGTTGTGTTATATAATATAGCGTCACTTAATATTGTACAGGCCACCCCCAGTGCCGACAGTCCACAACGCCTCGCGGCGACAGAACGAGGACTCCATCTACGTAGAGATCCCCATGGAGCCCCCCCAACCCACTATCGCGTCTCTCGCCGCGGCCCGCAGCGTAACCCCCGACACGCTACTGCGGACCGCAGCCCTGGGGCTCCAGCACTCGCCAATGATGGCGCCGCATCTCAAGTTCGGCATGTTGGTGTCTTTCGCACTTGCTACCATGTTTCTAGCCGGTGCTAAATATTATTTTGATAAACAGGTACGGAATTCCCTGTGGCTATATACGTAATTAAGTATATGGATGTTTACTTAAGTGGATTTTTAATATGCAAAGAATTAAATAACTTGTACTTATCAAAATTATGTTATCCAAGTGACAAAGATGGTGATTATACTCCTTCAGCTTCTTCACAGTTTCAACTTTCACTTCCTGTCAATTTATCGTGATTTACCAGTAGGTATGCTTGTTCCAGCTTCGCTGACAACGACAGAACTATCGCCCCTTGTAGCAGACATATACCATGAGATAGTTACTATAATAGTGTCTGCGCCTTCTCTATATGAGAGTAAATTCATGTGCTGATGTGACGCAGGTGGTCCGCGACAACTCGTCCGGCAACGAGGCGGCGGTGGTGTGCGCGGCGGTGGCGTGCGTGTGCTCGGTGGGGTGCGCGTGGTCCATGTGTCGCGCAGCGCCCGCGCCGCTGCACCAGCCCGAGCGCGTCTCCTCCACGGCGCGCCGCGCGCACACACACACCGCGAGGGACACGGTAACTGTCTTAGACGCACACACACTACACCACATACAGTAACTGATACCCGCACTAAACACATACCGCGAGGGACACGGTTGTGCGTGTTCCGGGCTCATTATATCGTTTCAACCCGTAGCGGCTGCCCAACACTGCTGGGAACGGGTCCTCTCTATGAAGGAGGTGTAGGCCATAGTCCACCACGGTATTCAAATTGCGGGTGAATATATAAATACGTGTCAGCAATTAATGTTCAACCTTCGCAAAGAACTGCTTCGCGCCAGCATGAACAATAATCAGCATCAATTTAAGCCCCAACCTGAGTGAGATAGAGAGGATGATGTCCAACTTTGAACGAAAGTTGTACAAAAATACTGGTGTCACTTGTTTTATGGGACAAATTTCAATAAGACTAGAGTCAATAGAGCCTTGCATGCTGATCTTAGTACCCGATCAGTAAGCCACGTATAAACTCTTGTTCTGTAGTTAAACTACGTATGTAATTGTGTGCAGCAATCGGAGCCATCGGACGACATATCGCTGGCGACGCTGCTGCAGTCGGACCGGTCGGGTCCGCAAGAGTCCCCGGAGGCGCCGCCCCCCTACAAGATCGCGGTGCTGATGCCGGCGCGCGCGCAGCCCGAGTCTCCACCGCCGCCCGCCTACTCGGAGCTCAGCTAGCTACCGCATCCGGTCAGCCAGGAGTTCATCATCTAGGTTGCGAGTGACGATTGTCTCAGGGTAAGGTTCGCAAGCTTTATGGATGGAATAACTACACACTCGATAACTAAATGTCGGACAAACATATTATATCGCAGAGAACATTATTTTTACTGATAATCTTGTTCTTGTATTTCTCACTCATACTCATTAATGTTTTGAGATGTTTCGTGTTAAAGCATTTAATTATAATAGATTTGATCCATCTTGAAAATGTTGTATATCATGTGATGTTATTCAATTACTGATATGAATTTTGCCCATTGAGTTTGCGTCCAATATTATTCAAGTACCAGCTTGTGAATGGCCTATGATCAGTTACAATAGTGAACCGCCGACCGTCTGTCCTGTAGAAATAATGGTATAGTTAGAAGAAGCACAGATAGAACCTTACCCAAGCTCGCAGGCTAGTCCCTGGCTCACCGCGTAGGTTTGACTTAATAATGCCTACGGAATTATGTAGCATTTTACATTTGATTGTATTTCATTTTATACGTACAGTCATCAAAATATCGAAGACATAATTAGACTAAAGTCGAATCAGTAAGGAAATAACATAATTTTAGAATTCACGATTAATATCACAAGGATAGCATAATTATTACATGCTCCACAATGAATACGCTTTTTATGAAATAATACAATTTCACCGCACATTGTAAACATTGTGAAATTTGAATATTATGGACGGCATAATTACTAATATCACTTACACCGCCATTATCGTGCCATCTCGTTCCAATATAAAGAGCAAACAATTTGCGCGAGAGCGAGGTGACGCGATAGTGGCGGTGTTAAGGTTATTATGTGCTAAGGATGATGATATACTTACTGAATCTCGAATCGAACACAATTAAGCTGCCCAAAAATGTTCATATATATACACTTCTGCCCAGAAACTGTAAAGTAATGTATTTTTACGATTGTACGTACACATTACATAACGTAACGTGATGCAATATAATATGCGATGTCGCGTAGACATCCGTGGCTATTTTAAGCAACGCTGCAGAAAATTTATGAATAATTGAGAAATATTTTAGAAAAAAAAAATTACTGTGCTTTTTTATTATGTGTTTCCATTTATTGGCTAGCCATTTATTGATTAGGTACTGATTAATTAGAAAAAATAATCGATGCGTCTCGAAAGCGTTATAATTTTTAAGAATTACATTTATAAAGTGTTAGAAATTTAATTAGAGCCAAAATGTAAATGAATAATAATATTTTGATGTAAATAAAATAAGCAGTGTTCAAGTTATCAGCAAATGATATTTTTTGAATTATAATGAAAAAAATAGTTTTGTAAATGTACAATTACATTTTAAACCCCATTATACTAATTTAAATGATATGTATATAAATGTTTAATATAGATATACCTAGAATCTCGTCCAGTGTATTAAATATAGCGGTAGTATTAAGCTGGGTTTACATTGCTCTTGACTATATTATATCCGATATTTCGGGTTACTGGAATTTAAAAATAAATTTAAATGACCTTAAACACGGTAAATATTATGTTTAATAAGAACATAGGGTCTATTACACAGATACACAACCAGGTGGTTAAGTCTGTTAGTTGAATTGTCTCAGAATTACAATTGCATTGAGCCAAAATGGCCGTTTCGACATAGAATAGATCAGAATATTAGTACCTATTAAAAATTATGTTTTGTTTCAAACTAACTGTGACTGTGTATTCTTTGTCAAAATGGCGATTTTGGCACATTGCGATTGTAATTCTGAGACAATTCAAATAACAGAGCTTACCTGATGGTGTGATTTTTTTTTGTAAAGTTATTTGTGCGAATGATTTTGACGTTATTCAGAACTGTATATTATTTTTTAAAAAATATTTCAATATTTGTAATATAACTAACTTATATTTTTTTTTGGTGATAATGAAAGTATTGTTAAAGTTTTCAATAACCAAGCAAATTATACACCAAATTGCTAACGCAGATTCGGACTTCTCGCTATCCGTGAAAGCGTACGTAATAGTCCCGCGAGTTGATGTGTAGAAGAAATGAATGAACGAGAGACCCTGCCCGGGCATACTCGTCATTTATTGGCACACTTGAGTTTTTAATAATAGTTCTTAATTCAGTTAGCACCCCGCTTGTGTTCAAGCAATTTTATAGAACAACTTTTAATGGTCATTCTGAGCCGGGCGTTCTCATGTATAATTTATTTTTAATCTATCTAAAAGATAATGCAGGCATAAAGGGCGCACAATTCGAATTATTAAATATTTAAAACTATGACGTATGAAATATGTACCTAATTGTAAGAAACAAAATGGCGGCCGTTTTTAATTCATATAATGTGGTGAAAATAACTATGGGTACATTTACACATAATAATGTTGCCAGATTTAATATTATTCAAGAAATTGAGTAAAATAAATATGTGTTAGTATGGAATATTGCGATAGCCGATAACCACTCCATATTTAACGTTATATATAGTAAAATATATTTTAATTTAAAAAGGCCTCAGACCGTGAAAGGCCATTTTTAGATTTGAAATTGTAGTTATTATTCGTATTTTTGTACGCTGAAAATATTGGATGCTGTTGCAGCTTAATGCTCAATATAATATGTGGATGTTAACAATATTTATTTAATTGTTAAAAATTAAGTCTTCCGCGTTTGCTCGACTCATTTCTACTATTCACAATTATCATCAAAACACAATTCGAGTTCGAGCTAACTCGTCCGCAAGAATCGGCAAAGCACAGACTTTGCTACTAAGAAACTGTCGCTATCCCTGAAAACAAACATAATAGACCTGATTGACGGTCTACTTTCGAAAATATAGCCCCTAGCCAGTAACTCAGAGGCAGAAGTATGCTATTTGAAATGTTTCAGAATTATGAATGCATTGTGTCATTATGATCTTTGTCTCAAAAGCTTATACAGGGCTAGTGTTAATCGGTTATCATGTTCAGGGTAATAACACATTTATGGACAGTAGGTACACTATATACGAAATTCCTTACTGCAACGCGTACCTACTAAACTGCATTATTCTTGGTCGCTGCGAATCAAAAGAGATGATACCGATCAGTCTTTGTCCAGATAAGAGTACACCCTCAAAGTATAAAAGAGAATTTTGATAAGAACGTATCCAAATATATGTTGGAAACTCACAACAACAAGAAATCTGCCGTAACTTACACTATGTCCGAACGCAACTAAGTTTTATACGGAACAGCAGATTTATCGGTCGACAATCGCGCTTACCTACATAGCGAAACCATATAATACAGTAACTAGTCATGTTAGATTAAGTTATGATGTACCTACCTACTCGTAATTAAGTTGTGTTATATTCGTTGGCTATTAGCAAAATATATTTAAATGACGTCCTGAGCATCTATAATACCTACATGTTTCTGAGACAGTAAAACGTTTGCAAAGAGATCCAAAGAACGTTTTACTAAATTCCTCCAAACACGTACTTGTGAACAAATGACTGATAAGATAGCACACGGGCGGCGCGGGCGGGCGGCGGGCGGCACGGACACATGTAACCATTACGAACATAAACAGTTCCATGCAATCTATGAACCATCGCTATGACTTTAAAACCGCGATAACGATACGATATCTACTCTACAATAGATTCGGGACAATTTCTTCTGTGTTCTGCCTAAACCGAAGATAAATGGGGATATAAAAGAACAGCATTATATTGTCACTCACTAGTTTTTCTACTGAAAAATTGTGGTCACAATTATTAGACAGTTTGTCATTTAATGAAAAACATATTTTTTATTTTATCGATAAAATTATTTCTTCGTAGTTTCAATCCATCGCATGTGTATTTATTATAGATGTCAGTGACGAGGTATTTTAATTGTAAGAGTTTTGTTTTACTTTTGTAACTGACGCTTATTTTAATAAAAATGTTGTTTAACTGTGAACAACACTTGTTTTATTATAATTCTAATCAATGTGTGTCAGGGAATAATCGTTGATCGACTCGCACTTGTCACACTAGTGTGACAAAGTGGATTTTTTTCTCGCTAGGCACAATATAACTTCTTGTTGTCACACTGGAGTGACGAGTCGGTACGGGAAGAATCCTACGAAGAGGGATTTTGCAAGGATAAGAATTATTGATTGAATATTGAATTTTCTCTAATAATATAACGTAAATGTTCAAAATTAATTCAAATTTCAAAATTTGCTTCTGCAATTGCCCTTCGCATATATTATGATTTATATTGACGTGTTTTTGCTTTTAGATTGATTTCGTTTGTTGATTTCCGTATTTTAAGATAACAAACCTGTGTAATTTATGCACCTACTTATATTATGTACGGTTTTTTTATGTAATAAGTTTTTGTTAGTAGCTTGTTGGCTACGTCACACGTGCGTGACGTCACTGCCCGGTCCCAGCGGAAGACCAGCGCTGGCTGCTGCACCAGCTGCAGCTAGCATGTATGATGAGTTGGGCTCGGGTTCTGACAAACACATTATAACGTTGTAGTTTTTCTGTTAAACTGTAGTGTATGCTTTTTTACTGTTATTGTGTGTTTTGAAGAAATAAACTTTCATTCATTCATTCAAAATTATATGCTTAGGTATTGATTACGTGTTGATTTCGCTATTCAACTCTAGCAGCACTAGCTGACCTGGATATGATATTCATAAATTACTTTTTTTACCTATAATAGAAAATATTGTAAATATAATATAAGTGGACGTTGCTCCATTTCGATTATATTATTTAGGTAGTCAATCAACAATAAGTTGGTAAAATCCTTAATCTATGGTAAAAAGAAAAACAGATATCAAGCTCATATTTTTGTATATTTCTAAAATTCATAACTTAAGTACATAAGACGCTCGGGCGATATGAACAGTGCATACATTCACACTAGAACAACTACAAGTCTATTCTAACTTAAAAATAATGGTGCAAAATAATTGTCGTTTCGTTTCATAAAGTAACAAATAAATTAATATTCGTATTATTTCATGAATTTCAATCAAAAATAAAAGTAAAGCATTTTACAATACTCCGTGTAGTCTCAAAATCAAGGACACAAATCAATCTATTAAATTCTACAAATTTGCTATTAACAATTAAAAAATAAATAGACGTTGATAAAAATATGCAAAATGACTAGTCGTCAATATATATATTATTACTATTAACACAGAAGCTGTCATAATATTCGTAGATTAAACTTACCCAGGGTTATCGGCTAGGGTGTACCAAGCCAAAAGGGGGCCACTGTACCCATCATAAGAACAACTTTTACTATGGAACCAACTCTGAATTCGAGATAAAATAATCAGCTGCTTCATACATTTTGTCGACGACCGATCAACAGTATGGAAAAGCTGATTTTTTTCTCGAATCAAAGTTGGTCCCATAGTGAAAGTTGTTCCTTAGGATGGATACAGTGACCCCCTTTTGGCTTAGTACACCCCTAGCCGATAACCCTGTATAAAGAGTGTAATAATTTAAATTCTCACTTATTTACAATACGCTAAAAGGTCCTATACATGTCATATTAATTTATGATAATATAATAAATACTCTGCGTGTACTTATGTACTAAAAGTTGCCGGTTTGTCGGTACGAGTATATAGCCTCACATTGATTTTGTTCCATATTAACAGGTTTTTATAAAAAACAACATTAAGTTTTATATTTTAAAAAAAATGTGGTATACACGAGTTTTAATCTCACTGTTATAAGTTCAATGGAGCTTACCACAAAAATAAAAACCAAATTTTAATTTCAATTCATTATTTTTACACAGTATTTTAACAACGATAATTGTCTGAAAGATTCCTCATACAATGTATAACAATGAGCCTAAAAAATCACGCGACTTTTAAACTACATACATAACGAAACAAAACGTTCCTGGGAATCGCCAATATAATTCAACTAAGTATCAAATTATTTTAATAAATGCCATCAGTAGATAATGACTTATCATTTAATTAATTTTTAATTATTATTGAACAGCAAAGCAATAATCACTGGTTGATATTTGGAATGATTACTCGTTTTAACGACACCGACTATGACTCTCTGACTCTCGGAAATAAAGTCCATCGAATTAAAATGGTATTACATCAAACTGTCTTCATTGCAGTGGACATTTCTTTACACACTTTCACTACTTATTACGTTACATTTTATGATAAAACAATATGATTCAATAAGGAATTTTCATAAAAAAAAAAAAATTAATAATTCACATTAATATGTGTGCCAATACTACTAGCTGACCCGGCGAACTTCGTACCGCCTAACAGTCGATTATTTAAGAGTAATGTTACCAGCGCATAAATATTGTAAAAAAATGACATTAATATTTATACGATACTAACGTCACTCAATTGTTTCACCTTCCCGGAACCTCTCCGCTAACAGTTAAAACTTTATGGTATGGTATTAAAGTTCAAATTGACTTTTAAGAATTATTACGAATCAATTGTATGGGAGTATAGAAAAGTGTTGTTTTTAAACGTTTTCAGACAATTTTTTTAATTATATCCATCCTCGTACTTCAAGGAATACTCTAAAAAAAGAATTAGCAAAATCGTTTCAGCTGCTCTCGAGATTTGCGCTTAGCAACACATTCAGCGATTCATTATTAAATTATAGATAAGATAATTGAAAAGATTGAAGACAGTTTCATTACAATAGTTTTATTAATACAATGCAGTTTCATGTATGTTGAAAACAATATACTTTTGATTTAAGTAAATTATTATTTATTGAAGAAAAACTATTCTTGATCTGACAAAAAATTACTTATAATAAATAAATATATACTTGGATTGAAACAAAATGTCTGAGAATATTGATATTCTTTGTTAAAGAAATCTTTTTTCCTGTGTACTGTGTACAACTTAGTTAAAGTTTATAACTGTCGTCTTTATTAATATGGATCCAAGATCACGTCCTTTATATGGGAGCGATCCTTAAATATATTTTTTATTCTGTTATTTAGGCTGAATAAACATGAATCTTCTTATATATAAAAATCAATTGCTGCTCGTTAGTCTCGCTAACACTCGAGCACGGCTGGGCCGATTTAGCTGATTTTGGTCTTGACATGTTTGTCGTACTCCAGGGAAGGTTTAAAACAACTGTTAAGGGGTATGAAGTTCGCCGGGTCAGCTAGTATAAAGTATAAATTAACAGCTATCAGAAGAAAATTCTTGGATTCGGAAAGTTAGCCTTTATCACTTCAGAATTCGGATTTTTCATACGTTTAGAATATACTACGTCAGGAACAGGAAACACATATAATGCTGTAAATTAAAACATTGGATACAATACTGGATCGACTATACAGGGTTATCGGCTAGGGGTGTGCTAAGCCGAAAGGAGTACACTATACTCATCCTAAGGAACAACTTTCACTATGGGCCAACTCTGAATTAGAGACACACTCCTAGCCGATAACCCTGTATACCTGTTGTTTAAGAGGACGGGTTTTCGCGCGTACTTGATTGTTGGAAAGCGCGAGACGTGTCATCGTTGAAGACACGAACGAATCATTTCATCCCTGATGAAGTTCATCGAATGTGAATGAAACTATATTATAGTTGGACCTTTCCAGCAATCAGGTACAAGTGAAAACCGATCTTCTTAAACAATATGAATCAAATAAGAGTTATTTTGTTCAAATAAGACTATATACCTGGTGTCATGGTGTCGTGGTGTCGTGGTGTCGTGGTGTCGTGGTGTCGAGTATGTACGAGTATGGTAGTTCGTTAGTGTAGAGCTGTTATCAAACGCGTTGTATCTCGAACAGTTTCACGTCTGTATCGTACCAGATCGGCGGATCCACGTTACTGCAATAGAGAATATGTGGCCTCAGTATTTACTGATCATAGACTAGCTGGGCTCCGCGGTGTTACCCGCGGATATCTAATTTTTCGTGGTTCCTATGTTACTTAGTGAGAAACAAACGATCAAATCTTTCCCCTGCTATATATAGCTGTATCAAGTATGTAAGTGACAAACCTCATCACCAAGTTAAAAAAGTAAAAAATGTACACTGACCGTATATATATGACGCCCCACAGGTAGGTGCGGAACCAGGCGGCGGTGCCCGCGTTGGCCTGGTACTTGCGGATGAGGATGGGATGTGGTACCGGCAGCAGCCCCACCAGTGTGCCGTGCTGCAGGAACCGCAGGATCTCAGACTCGTCCGTCAGACCCCTGCACGCGACACACAATATACATATAGGATTATCAGTTTAGGGTGTACTAAGCCGAAAGGGGGTCAATATACTCATCCTAAGAAAAAACTTTTACTATGGGACCAACTCTAAATTCGAGAAAAAAATAGTTGTTTCATACATGTTGACGACGACAGATAAACTTTTTGTATGGAACAGCTGATAGTATTGTGAAAACGAGGTAGTTCACAATTTGAAGCAGGTTGAAAGAGATGTCAACAACATGAAGTTGGTCTCAAACAGTCGTACGTACTTGTCGATGCATATCTTCTCGACCTGCGGCACCAGCACCTGCAGCAGCCGCATGATGGTCTGCAACGGCAGCTTGCCGCGCCACCCCGACACCCACTCGGCGGAGGGACGCCACTCGCCCCCGCCTCCGCCCGCGTCCGTCGCGCCAGCCTCGCGCTTACCCACGCGGATGCTTTCTTTCTGAGGGTTCATCAAATTAAAATAACACATTAGCTGCTAAAAACACAAACGTGTGTTTTTATTGAGCGCAACGTAGATGCGACCGAACGCGCCCGGCGTGTGAAGCGCTTAATCAATATAGCTGTGTGGAGAAACACAAACGTTTTAAGACGTTAAAAATACTAAAAAAGGTCTGTCAAAAATGGTAATGGTATTTATTTTAAATTATTATTAAGTTATAACAAAAATAATAAGTGAATGGATTAATGGATTCACTATTTTTTAACAAAGTCTGATCTTTTATTAAGGTTTCTTTAAAGTCAGAAATAACCAGTACATTCTAGAACTACTGCTAGAATAGGTTTCTACGACATTATAGTTTACTAGAAGGCGAAATGTTTACCAAACCACATAGCCGACCAATAATCTTCACTTCTTCCGTTATTTAAAAGTTAAGAAATATTTCTTTATCATCTTCATACATTACAAAGTAGGTACAATTGTAATTACAATATAAATACTACAAATATACGAGCAAAAATAAAGATATTCTTAAATTTGCACAAAGAATCAGAAAATAAACATTTTAAAAGTCACGTAACAGGTTCAACTTGGCTACGTGCGAGTCAGGCTCGGTGAAATATTCCGCTACAGAACACTTACATGAGTAATGGTCCGCTTGTCTCCGTCCTCTTCCCTCAGCGACGTGGTGTCTCCCTCGCTGCGGTCCTCTCCGTCGGGTCCGGCGCGCGCCGGCAACAATCGATCGTTGTCCGTGCGAGGCTCGCTCGACCCACGCTCGGTACTCCGAGGCTCGGTCCCGGCGGAGAGCTCTGCGCTCGGCTCGTCGAGACGTTGCGGAGGGGGGTGCGCCGATTCACGTTCCGTCATTACGGCGATGGCTACAACAAAAAACTAAATATAATAAATACATACAAGTTTGATCTGATGTTATTGGCAGAGACACGAACCCCGAAAACATGAATGATGTGTGTGTATCATGTGACTGGTTTTGTGGAGTAAAAAATAGAAAGAGTAAAGATCGCCCCGCCCGCACTCTACACAAATGTTATAAAATTATAAATGTGAAAGTGTGTTTGTTGGTTTAGTATTTGGAATTAAATGGACTTCATTATTTGCACAGAGATAGTTAGAGGTTGTGCGAGTGCCACAGAATCTTCATTATTTGCACAGAGATAGTTAGAGGTTGTGCGAGTGCCACAGAATCTTCATTATTTGCACAGAGATAGTTAGAGGTTGTGCGAGTGCCACAGAATACTTTTACCTGAGAAAACAAACATGACGTACCAAAGTAAGTTATAAAGTACGGTGTAACATTTAATAAGTCTCGTAATATCGCAAAAACTTCAGCAAATAAAAATATTTTATTTCATGTATAATGCAATAAATTGGCGCTTGGTGTCTTAAAATGGGAGGATTGAAGTGTCGATGTGTTGCGTGTGATACCGGGAGTGTCCGGCAGAGTGGCGTTCAGTGTCCCCGGCTCGGCGGGCTGCGCGGGCCGCGACCCCTCCATGGCCACCTCGCGCACCGACTCTGCACTCGTCGACCTGTGTTCACAACAACATATTGTAATAAACGAATATTATAAAAAATGCATTGCATGTGTCACTTTTCACTCTTGACTTCGCCGTTGGTAACCAGGCCAACTGTGACCTGGGCGTGACTCGATAATTCACCCGTGGTGGAACAGACATACTAAATATTCAGAAATTCTAGCAAGTTACGAAAGCCTTTCTAGTCTGCAATTTTAAAACTATACGAAATACACGTTTCCGTGCTATCATTAACAACCAACTCACCTAGGTAAGGCGGTTTTGCTCGGTACGAATCCCTTCCCCCGGCCGGCTTGCAAAGACCTGGCGATGGCCGCGTGCTCGTGAGGCAGGTTAGCCAGGTTGTGGAACACGGCACGCTTGCGGATTATGGTATACACTAGGTTAGAGTTGCCTGGAGGGACACACAAAGATTTACATCATGACAAAGTGAGGCAGAAATAACTGTTGATAAAGCGGTTTTATTTGTCGTAAACTGGTTTGCAATCAGCAGACGGTAAATGAATGTAAAGAAGGCAATAACCGTGTCTGGCCTGACGCTGCTAATCGCGATGCCACAATCACTACTAAATAAATAATACCGGTAGCAGGATCGAAGGAAAACATCGTGAGGAAACCATAGCATAGGTAGTAGAGTGTTTCCTATCGCTCGCCTGGCTGGCTACCACCCTGAAGTTGTGAAATCTGTTGCCAAGCACATAATGGTCTGTTCCGGCAGCCTTCCTTGAGAGCCAATATATTCCAAACTAGGCATGTTCCATCTAGGGCTACAGTATGGCTGACTTCCGTGGTCGTGCCAAAGTGGCCAGGATGTGTAGGATAAAAAAAGAACAAATTAATAGATGTTCACTCACCATCGAACTGGTACTGGATCATATTGTTGAACATCTCCAACAAGAAGAACACGAGGTGGTGGTGATGTGGCTGCGAGAACAGGAACCACGGAGTGCTGAACGCTTCTAGCAGGTGCAGGAGCTTCGTCGATGCCACCATGGATAGAGTTTTTAAGTACGGAGACACTGTGGGATACATGTTTATAGCTGTATCGGGAACGACCTTTATGAGGCTGAAATCGACAATGCATATACCGCTTCAATCGGTGGTATAAGCTGACGTAGCCTTAGCCTTATTAATAAACGCGTCTTAACATTAATTGTCGTTTGTCTTGTTTTGGCGTGTGACGTCCTCCATTGGATAGAACAAGACAAAAAATGCTCAAAGACATTTGATCTCCAAACGTAATGGAAGTATTCGTTGTTGTCCTTATTTTTCTTTGCAGCAGAGCATGGAACAGGAATTGAATTTACTTTTTGCATCAAAGTAGATTGCGGAGTAGATTGCCTTTTATTAAAAGAAACAAAGGCTTATAGAAAGTTGCAATCTTGTACAGCGCGGGCGAAGAACCTAAAACAATGTAGACTAGTTTGCCAAGCGATTGTTCTACTACCACAGTCGGCGGCCTCACGCCGGGGTTGGCTCCCTCCCCCACACACTCACCGTTCACCAATATAGTGAGCAGACAGTCGAACAGCGGCTGCAACCTCTGGTGTCCGGCGGTGATGAGCTTGTGAAACACTAGGACCAGCAGGTCGGCGTGCGTGCCGGTGAACACGGGAATGTCCATGGGAACAGCGGCTGCGTACGGCTTGTTCAGCCTCACGCCGAGGTTCCGCTCTCCAGATAGCAGCAGCAGAATAAAGACGCCGATGTGCATGAGACCCACGCGCGCTATCAACCAATATTCCTTAGCGAGCGAGAAATAGAAATAACCTTATTTCTATTTCTCGCTCCAATACAATAGAAAAAGCGAGATAACAATAGAGATTTGATAATAACATATTCAGATCTACCTAAACAACTAATTTGGGCATTTTACGGATAAGTTAATAAACGTTTCACACTCATAATGCCTTTAAGAATAGTATGTGACTCATTACAGGGTTTGCAATACGCACTGTCTTGTCTAAACGTGGCACGCGAGCTACGAGTATACGCACGGTAAATAAGATATTTGGAAAGATTTAATAAGATATTTGGAAAGAGGAATGTCTTAATTTAAATGAACTTCATATTCTTGGAACTTTAGTGAATTAGTGAAACTTACATTGGTCTGCTCTCGAATCGTTTAGGTGATAGAGTATGGGCACCAATACTTCTAACACGTCGCTGCTTTTCAACACGTAGTACATGAATTTCTAGAATAAACGACAATTCACATAAAAAATACAATATGTAGTGCATAATTTTGTGAAAAATTATAAGACCAAACTATTATATATAAAGGCAAAAGTAAGTATTAGGTTAAGGTATTTGTATCTGTGAATGATTTACTGCTATTATTTAATTGTTTGACATGAATTAGCAGTCCTTTCTCCAATCAATATGTGGTTTTAATTTAAATACAACTGTAGGTTTCTCTCCCATAAAAAACAGGCTTTTGTCACATTCGCTTGAAGGAGTTGGGTAGGTAGGTCTGCGCGAGCGGGTTGTTAAGGAGTCTACTTGTACTTGATGGATCCATACAGCCAGTGGCACCTTGTTGTAATCACAGCACTTCCAGAACAGCACCAGCAACTCCTGATGTAGCTGCACTCGCTTGGCGGAGTCGGGTAGGTAGGTCTGCGCGAGCGGGTTGTTGAGGAGTCTACCTGTACTTGATGGATCTATACAGCCAGTGTCACCTTGTTGTAATCACAGCACTTCCAGAACAGCACCAGCAACTCCTGATGTAGCTGCACTCGCTTGGCGGAGTTGGGCAGGTAGGTCTGCGCGAGCGGGTTGTTCAGGAGGCGAGTGACACCGCGCAGTAGGAACTGGAAGTCTTCGTCGCGATGGATGCGGGAGAGGTAGTTGATGAATAAGTTGTCGGGGAGAGCCTGCGATAACACACTTATTTATCCATCAAAGTTTACTTGCTACGTGTTTTTTTTCTTAAATTTAAACATGCATAGCACAGGGTCCAAAACTTCACGTTTGCACACGCTTCAGCTGCTTTCGAAACAAAAGTTCGAAACCAGGTCGAAGTACTTAGTGCTTACTTATAAAGAGGTTTCATAATGTGTTAGTGGACAGTAAATTACTTCTTAAACACCTAAAATGATAGGATTATATTACGATTTCATGGTTTCGAAAGACGAAACTATATTCTAAGCTCGAAACGAATTTCGAGATAACAAATATTATTCTTTTACCGAAACCAAATTCGAAGGAAGAAAAAAATTCTTTTTTAAGAACTGGTTTCGAACTTTGGTTTCCAAAGCGGCGTAAGGGTTTGCGCACAACAAAACGGCACATAAGTGTCAACAGTTACGTCCCGACACAAGATGTGGACATTTCATCCAAAAATATGTGAATGCAAAAAACATCAACATGGTGCTTATCATCCAATAGGCAGTGGTCCGACAGCTGGGGAGAAAACGACTCACTATCGGCGATATTCTCTCTCAAGAAAGGGACAATAAATGTACATTCCGTGTCAACGAAAGAGATGCATATATTAAAAGTTACTCTCTGGCTGTTCACACTGCCAGCGACGACTCGCTTTACTAGCCTTGTCGCAGAGCGACGAACTTTCAAAAATTAACTCGCTCAGCAATACTCGTTCAGCGATACTCGCTTGTAAACACATGTAACGCGCCCGCATGTTTGCTCAGGACTGAGCGACCACGGGCGAGTGGCGCGAGTAATCGCTCACTCGCTTATAGCCCGGCGACAAAACTATCGAAACTACACACTCGCTTCCCGCTGTGGAACCATTGCCTAACACACGTAAATATTCAATTAGTGTTCCTGTTAATAACTCACCTCGTCTGAGTCTTCGTTTACTACGTTGCTAGTGTCGTGGTCTAATGTTACTATGAGTATTTGTAGTGATACCTGGAACACAAACGAAACAGTTCTATTGTGTTGAAACATACTGAATGTAATCCCACGTTGGAGTTCTTGGAGATGGCGACTCGACGGCACAGATTACGACCGAGTTTTGAGTTTGGAATAGTAGGGCCTTAGTCAACGGGCTGAGCAAACCATCTCTGTATTCTAGCCCGGGTCGTGGTCCTAGTGGTTCGAGCGTGTCGGCGAACAGCAGATGGTTGTATGGCAGGGGGAGCCCCACCGGGTCGTAGTTCGCATACTGTGTTCAGCAGCTCGTGTGAACAGTAACAGTTGTTATACCTCTACTAGTGGTTCAAGCGTGTCCGCGAACAGCAGGTGGTTGTATGGCAGGCCGAGCCCCACCGGGTCGTACGAACATACTGTGTTCAACAGCGACGTGAACAGCGGCAGCGCGTGACGGTTCTCCGGACTCGTCAGGTATCTGACACAAAACACACTGTTACTTCTAAAGTACAAAGGTCATCTGTAGTAAACTGGGCCCTGGTGAGTGCAGTAACATTTGGATAATGGAGATGGAGTGTATTAGCAATTACTTGCGAGCATAGCGCAATAGGTTCGCAGCATGATTTAAATGCGTCATGTAAACATTTATCTATATCTATATAGTATCCAGTCATATACTCACGCGATCCACTTGTTGTGATGCTTGGCCGCGGTATGCGCGGGCTTGTATATAGTCTCGCTGAAGGCAGTGAGCAAGAGCCGCAGCAGCTCGGTGCGCGCCGCCTCGTGTGACGTCACGCGCGCCGGTGACCGCGCGAACCCCACGCCTCCCGCCCAGATGTACTCGCAGCTGTCTAGAGATGATAGCTCTTCGGCGCGTTCCTGGGTACCATAGACAAACTAGATATGGGAACTACAGCTCATTATGGCTAAGACAAACTTGGCATCGATTATAAATTCCACTTAATCCAAGTCTTTTAGGAAATGATAACTCTTCGGCGCATTTCTCGGTACTATATGCATACTTGAACTGAACATACTGCATACACTCATACTTTAAAGGTGGCTTCTGCCAGGTCTATATACCAGTAGGTGGCCACTTAAAGTGACGAAATTTTGGCTATCACACTCCTTTGCTTTTTACTTCAGCCTGTTTGTTATGTTCTTGCTCATGGCTTGTATTCTTTCATTTTGATATATGTACTACTCTATACAAGGTGTACATAATCTCAAACAAGAGTATGTGGGGTCGCTATTGACCTTTATATTTTTTTTACAATGAGTAGATCCTTATACTAACACTGACTAATCCAGTCATTGTTTAGAGTGGGTGATACAATCTAAAACGGTTGTAGTAGATAAGATAGAACATTTATCAAACAAAATCAATACATACGGGTCCGGAGCGCTTAGTGCTGGTAACTGTGAACTCTGGGCAGAATAACAGGTCCTAGAGGTAAAACATATTATGTTAAACTACATAAAAGGTTTTTCCCGCGATCGCTGAAAAAATTGCGTCACTATCTCTGTATTTATTGCAAATTCTGCAAGCTTTAATATGTAATATTGGTGGATTATTAACCATTTATGTCTTGTTTATGTGCATAAGTGTGGGCAAGCGATATAAAGAAACTTGATTGATTAATAACTTGAAAATTGATAAACTTGACGCTGGCATATATACAAATCGTATGGTGCCATTCATCAAAAGAAAAAAAAACTACATATATTTTCTCTGTCCTCTATATTTATTAAATATCAAAGACAGAGAAAAATAAATTTGTAATCATTAATTATTATTTCTCTTATTAACATATACAAGACAGAAGATTGAAAATGAAGGAATCATTTGCCCTGCAATGGCATGATAACAATATTTAAATCCCTTTGCTATAGCTAGTACAAAATACAGTTTTACTCTATAGATATTATTTGAGACATAAAATAAAATCGTAATCTATTTATTTTATTAATAAGAGTGAATTATTTCCTTTTTTTTCTAATTCTAGGGCAAATGTATGTGAGAGCTCTTAGCCCTTCGAGTTTAAAACACATTTAAACTTTTTGTAACACTTATTTATATAAGAAGGTTTAGCTAAGTACATATACATACACAAACAGCATTAATGAGTGACTGTGCAAGTGGTACAGATTCATTTTCAGCAGCTGCGGGCAGGGAAGACCAGAAAAAGCCGTGCCATTCCGGCTCTTCCAACATGTAGGGCAGAACTCTAGTTAGCAGCCTTGCACAGTTCAAAGCTGAAACAAAAAAATAAATATGTTTTTTTCTATTGGCTTGAAGTGACTTACAAGTGAGTG
The DNA here is from genome assembly GCA_947049295.1 of Ligdia adustata. Taxonomy (NCBI): domain Eukaryota; kingdom Metazoa; phylum Arthropoda; class Insecta; order Lepidoptera; family Geometridae; genus Ligdia; species Ligdia adustata. Next base: position 1,369,717 of record OX346226.1, read on the forward strand.
ACTGAATTAAATTATTTTCTTTGCAATGTTTCAGTCAGCATTATTAGCAATTTCTTATCTATAGTTCAGATGCAAATAATTGCGAGGAAAATAAATAAAATAAGAATGTTCTGTCAAATTGCAGTAGGACTCCAAATAAAATTCAGTACATGACATTATGTACTGAGTTTTGTTAAGTACTAGCTGAACTAGCAAGAAATAGACCCAGATAATACAAATAATAAATATATTATGTGATAATATACATCTCTTTATCAGTTTCAACATGGAAATAAGTACAATGATAATCAAACTTATGTCAGGAATATGTTTTAAACCGAAAATCGATCGTTTCATGACCTTGTATAAGATAAAATGTTGTGTAGGTGTATCACTAAGTGTGGCAAGTCACTTAGAATATAATAATACCCAAACTATGGCATCTGTTAGTATACCATTAGGAAATGTTTTGCTATGTACGAGTACCTGTCTGCTGCTCTCTCTGCGTTCTACAGCTACTGTCCACGATCTTCACGAGCTTCTCTACAGCCTTGTATACTAATGTAGCGAGATTGTTCGGAGACTCTTCGCGCAGAGCCCTGATCTCCGCCCCCGGCACCAAAGCGAACACATCCTGCACATTAGTGACGCTCTCCGACCAGAACTGGTCCCAGAAACTGTCGTCTGAGGCGTCTATAGGCTGAAATCAATTGTTTCATGAATATTATCCCACGTACACTATACATTTTAAATATCACATACAACGAGCTCCTATACCTGTGATTTCGATGTAAGTTGCACCACTGCCTTTCTAAAGTTTAATTTTGTGTCCGCGTTACCCATATTTATTTCTTAATAAATAATAATTTCATTGCAACAAATTCTCGAGAAACACGAAACGAAAACAATGCAGTTGACAAAACTGTTTGACAGTAAGAATGACATGACACTGACAACGTGTCAAAGACAATTAATATTTTTTCCTTCATGTTGTGCTGTCAATTTGATTACACTATCTGTGCCCCTCTATAATCTTATCATCTTCTATGAACAGCATTTTTTGAAGCACGAAAAATGGCTGCTGCGAATATTTTTCGAAGTGCTTTCGGTGGATTGTTACGAAAATCCACCACCTATAAAACACCAGTGGTGTGTAGACTTTCAACCGTAGCCCTAAAACAAAAGTACCACACAGTTAAAACCGCCGTTAATCTATATAACAGTCAATATCTGCAAACTGGGGTAAGAATCTTTGCAATCAATACCAAGTAATTTATTGCATAAAAAGTCAAAATCAGTGCATTTTCTATACATTTTATACGAAATTTGCATCATCTGTTTACCATTTTGTGGTTGCTCTTATTGTTTTGTTTTAAGTAACCTCAAACTTATTGCATAACAAAATTTGTACAGTGTTGCTCAAACTGTTTAGGTACTGTCTCAGCGTACACAGCAGTACTCGGGCCAGTCTAAACCCTCGAAACAACAGATTGAGGAGCGCGTGCTGAAAGTGTGCAAGACATACGACAAACTGACAGATGCAAAGGTACTTTCGCATTATTTATTTTGGCGTTTTGTTTCAGAGCCAGGGAACCGGCCTCCGCCATTACAGCCATGGCCCTCCTCTCACTTTAGAACTTATCCAAAGTAGAGTGCTCCTAGTTCTCCAACTTTATGACAAAGTTGACCCTAAACAGGTAGCCTCTCTATCTATTATAATAAAACCAGAAATCTGTAGACTGGCCACAAAATGTTTATAAAATTGAAGAAGTTGAAGTATGGCAGCCCTGTCGAAGATTATAAAGAAATAACTTAATCTTATTTATGATCTGCTTAGCAATATGAATCTATTCTTTATCTAAGAATTAATAAGGATGTATAAATAATCATTTAATTTTGTTTTTTCAGCTGACAGTTGATAGCCACTTCATCACAGATCTAGGTCTTGACTCCCTTGACCATGTGGAGGTAATCATGGCTATGGAAGATGAGTTTGGCTTTGAAATCCCAGATGGTGATGCGGAGAGGCTGGTTAGACCAAAAGATATAATTCAATATGTAGCGGACAAAGAAGATGTTTATGCATAAAGTTAGGATTGTTATTTGCATTTTGGGCCAGTTGGGACATAAAGGCATAGAAGTTGGAAATTGATGTTTTTTTATTTATTTACCACTGGCATAAAGCTCCAGCTATTCAGCTTAGTTTTAGTTTTACATGTCATCCTGTGAATGAACAATGTTAAATGGACAAAACATCATTTGAAGTTGTATACAAACTGTAAACTCTATTATTGTTGATTACATGCCTCTTAGAATAGATCATTTGTTTTATCAGTTGATCATTGTATGGAACTCCTAGCCAGTTCCTGGTAATAAAGTTAACATAATACCAAAGTACCAGCTTTTAATTGTTATTTTATCTGGTCTGTTTAATTTTATATTGTTCTACTTCATTTAGATTATTTATATATTACCCAGACAGCAGCCGAGCTCCTTTTTATAATTTGTACTGAAAAATTAATTTTGTCAATATAACTTCAGTTTCAAGCACTACACAAAATTTTTTGCAGGTAGAAAAAAGTAATCAAGATCAATTATTGATAGTTGCCTCTAGCATTGTCCCCCAGGGTGACAACTAAGAATTTTCCTCCCAGTTGTCACCCAGGTGACAAATTTTCTCAATAAGTAGGTATCCATGGTCAGATTTGTTATCAAGTTTAATGTGAATGACAATGTTTTGTGTGTGGTTAGATCGTGAGTTATCCATGGTCAGATAGCTTAATAACAAATTAAGATTTCAGAAATAAGTGAGTATCATGAAAACATATTATGTCACCCATTTACCTTTTCGTTCTTTAATTGCAAAGAAAATTTTTTTTAACATATATTGCAGCAGTTAGGTTCCAAAAATTGCGAATCCAATCATAGGATTTTTAGCTCTCCTCTGTAAAGTAGGTAATATTCCTGCAATCACCATAAACAATTCCTATTACCAACAGAAGTGTTACTTTATGAATAATCTTTCCCATACCAGTTTTATTTAAATCAGTTACTGGTGAAATAGAAGATTACACCTAATATTATGTGTCAAGAACTTGGAGGTCATCAAAGACAACATGAACATAGACACCATATATCAAGTTGAGTTTATTATAATCAATGCCATATCATAATAAATATTAAATATTTTTTTTTGATAAAACTCCTGATATCATTTAAACCAATAAATGAAACTACAAAATCCTTAACTTTTTTTGTTGGAGGCCAGGCAATTTATGCTTCAATTATCTTTTCTTGTAATAAAAGTCGCAGCTATTTGACTATTGGAAATAATAAACAAAAAGTAAGATTATGTAATATTTTTTATTAATTTGTAACTTTACAATAGACACAGGAGACAGGAATTGAGATGATTTGTTTCAGTAGACCACACATTAATGTTTGTTTTAGTTCAAGATCCACAGAACTTCTATCCAGGATAGTGGTAACTATAAGGAACTTGCTTGATATTATTGTACTCTTTACACTACAAGTCAGGAAATGTTTTCTCTAAAATTATGAGAAACTGGAATTTAATTGGTCTACACAAATGGTTTTCATTTACATTTGAAGTAATATAATGGTACAACTTCAAATAAGTACTCATTTATCAGTGTATATGGCTAGTTAAAAACAAAACTGATTGACTGTTCTATTTAATCTATATCTAGTCAGACAACATTTGTATGAATTTGACTTTAGAAAAGAGAAACTTATACATTTTTAAAAGTAACAAAAAATACTAAAAACATTAATGTATGAAATAAATTAAACAATAAAGTTTTTTTGAATTACTTACTAAACAAAGCTTTATAAATACATTTCAGTCTAACTACAACTCTCTTTATAAAATTAATATAAACATTTTGTAATCCTATCTCCATCCATCTTTTAAACAAGGGAAATGAGTACTCTAAGCATACTGTATAACATTTATGTACAGACTAAGCTCGCAGACAACTAAATGCACCGCACATGGTATCACACACACACATGCAACATAGTCACACATTCAATATACAACATCATATTTACAGCGCACACACTGTCGACTCGACGCGAGCCTCTCGATATACTCTCGGAAATAACGAAAACAAACAAAATACTGATGCTTCGGTTCGAACACTGGCTTCGACGGCGGAAACGCGCCGCCTTCTAGCACGCGTCTTATATTTACAAAAATAAATAGTCAAATACAACAATTCAATAACTAATCGCGTCGAACACGAAAACTAGATGAGATCGTGAACATTACCGATTGGGTTCTTCTGAGAGAAAGTTCACCGTGGGTTTGTTGCGCCGAGTGCGCGCTACCTGAGTCTGTTGGAGCGCGCGCGCGCCGCCGAGCGTAGACGGCGCGTGGCGGCGGGGTCGACGCGCGCCACGCGCACTACGGGCAGCCAGTCGCACAACCCCTGCAGCGCGCGCCGCTTCTTGCGCAGCTCGCGCTCCTCCGAGGAGGATTTGGATGAGCGCGCCTTCCGCTCCTCCTCCTCCCGCTTGCCTTCTCTTTCCTTCTCCTCGTCCACCACCACCTTCAGGTCTATGAGCAGCTTGTCGCTCGAGTCCGCGTCTATGCTCTCCGAGACGGTGTCCTCGGTGAGCGTCTTGTCGTCCGCGTCTCGCGACTCCTCGGATTTATATTTTTCTGTGACCGTTTTCTCGAGCTCGGTTTCGGACGCGTTGGTGTCGACCTCGCTGAGTGTGTCCCTCGTGTTGTCGTCGTCGGCCGGCTCGGCGGAGGATCGGTCGAGCGTCTCCGTCTCAGTTTTGCGTTCCGACTCTGAGCTGTCGGTCCGAGAGTTCTTCTTCTGCTTCTTCTTTCTGGGCCAACCAGTCTTATTCTTTTTTTTGAACCGTCCGCGTCGCACGCGCGTCCCGCCACCGGTGTCTGCCGCCTCGCGCATCTCGTTGCGTATGATGTCGCAGTCGTCGCACTCGGAGAAAAGACTGGAGACGTCGGGCGGGTTCCGCGCTGGGGAGACTCCCGCCGCGCCGTGCAGAGCCTCCGAGCATACGTCCAGCTCGTCCGCCTCCGAGAACACTTCCGAAAAGAACCTCTGCAGTCTCTCGGAGGCCTCCCGACTCTCCGTCGGGAGCGGGTCCGGCTTCACGTTGATCTGAGTGTCGCTGACGGTGTCCTCGGAGGCGGTCGACTTGGTGTCGTCTGCGAGTTTCCGTCTGTGGAGCAGACCCGCGGAGCCGAGTATGGCGAGCGTGGAGGCGTGCTCTCGCGGCGACTTGCGCGGGTGTCCCTCCAGAGCTATGAGCGCGGCGGTGCGCTTCCGGATCTTCTGTTTCTTCATCCCGCGGGTGCCATACGAGCGCGAGGGACCCGGCTTCTCCTCCCGCTGCTTCACCAGGTCACTAAGAGGGCAGCAGTTTGGCTTCAGAGGTGGGAGCTGCCCTATCTCGTACGGTAACTTTGGTGACGCGTTGGTGTATAACGCTGAAACGACAAGAAATTAATCATTTTAAGTATGAGAAACTAAACTGAGAAAGAGCAGTCGGTAGAAATGGGTGGCAACAATTCCGTATCCAAAGACGTATTTACTTACCAAAATAGCGCGGCACATTTCTCGCGAGCACTTTATCCTGGTCCTGCCTCTTGAAGGTCTCGTACCAGGGTTCGCTCCGCGGCACCGACTCGAAGGCGAACTCAAGCTGTTCCACCGCCGGTGTGTACTTGAGCTTGCCGTCCTCCCACTTCATGCACTTCTCTACTTCTTCGCGTAGCGGACTCACTGCCGGCTCCTGCGAACCAGTTACCACTGGGAGCAGTAACTCCGGGGCGGGTTCAGGTACGGGCTTGGGGTCAGGTTCGACGGGCAGCTCGAGCGCTATCGTCTTGGAAGCCACTCGTCTCGCGCGTTTGACGACGGCGGGACCGCGGCGCTTCCGTCGGCGCGTGTCTTCCGGCCAGCCGTCCTCCTCGGAGGATTCCTCCTTCAAGGCGAGCGGTCTCGCCAGCCGCCTCCTCTCCATAGTGGCCGGGGGCTGCGGCGGACTCTTCCGTTTTGGACTCAGGACCTTATCGTCGTCATCCGAAGAGGTCGAGCTCGTGGAGCTGGCGCGCTTGGGGAACATGAACTGTTCGGCTTCGTCGCTCAGCACCGACAGTTCCGAGCGCCTGACTTTTCTAAACTTTACCACGAGAGGCTCGGCGGCGCCATTCACCGTCAGCGGCGAGTCCTTGCGCTTGGCGAACCCTCCGCTCGAGCGCAGCTTCGTGCTCACTCCGACAACCTTGTAGTACTGGCGGTCCTCCTCGGCTTTCTTGCTGCACCTCGTGTTATGTTTTCGCTCGTCGTCCAGGGCGCCGTTCCGCCTGGGGCTGTGTCCGTCTACGGCGGAGTCCGGTGAGCGGGAACGTTTGGCGCGCTTGTCGTCGGTCTCGAGGTCACCGTTGCACATGTTCCGCTGCGAGCGGCGCTCTCCGTTGAGAGGTGCGGCCTTGTCGAGAAAGGTGGAGACGTCAGCGCCGGATGAGATGAGCGAGTCGAGCGCGAGGAAGTTGTTGGTGTCGCGCACGAAGGCAGCGTGGTGCGCGGAGCGGCGGTGCGCGCGCGCGTCTATGTACTCAGTGTTACACATCTCGCAGTACCCGCCCGCCGGCTGCTTGTCGTCGCGTTCTTTCACCCGCGGCCGGCTCTTGCGAGTCATTCTGTGAACAACCTGACACTATAATACGACTAAAATACTCGTCCGTCGACGCGCACTGCCGAGATCGCTACTTACTTCTGACCTGCAGTAATTTTACGGCTCTGAATTGTGGCGATGAGATTCTCCGGCGATTCTTTTTTCTCGCGTTTCTCTCTAGGCGGATCCAGATCTAGTAATATAGAGGGCCATTCGTCGAACTCCTTGTAGATCGGTCGGCACAATCTGTAATATAACAGATTCATGTCAGTCAAGCATCGCAACACGCTAAATAAATAAAGGAAATTGCAAATAAAGACAGAACCATACTTGTCCAGAAATTCAATCTTGATAAAGTGTTTAGTGAAGAGCCTGACATGCGATTTACGGGACGCCGTGAAGAATGTGTCATACAGTTTATCCAATAGATTTATAGCCTGAAATATTAATAAATATCTTATAACATATACATGTAAGAGAGAGATATACTAGGACAGAGTGATTAGTAAGGAAAGGAAAATGAGATCAGTGCAAAGTGCATGCATCGAATAATATTGTATCAGCAACTTATGAAATCAAATGTTATTGCTACGTTGACTATAACCGTTTGTTAACTTATTGATATTGAGTACATGAGGTTTCTATACATCATCAGAGAGTTAATTTGAATCAGAAGTAGATGTCAGTAGGCACAATGAAACACTGTGCTGTGTCCATTTGAATAACAAAACAATCAATGTTTCATAAACAGTGGTTGAACCAACAACTGTATCTATGTATTATGCACTAAGTAGGAAGGAATTTTGATGCAATAACTCAAACATATCCAAATCCAAATTTATAAATTATTCTACTTAGCCATGACAAGAATTCCATCTATACTAATAACTTACATTTTCATATCTGTATGCTACTTGCACATGGATATTATTTATTTTATTTCACACTTTATGTCATCGTTTTTACATAAATAAAGTTAAATAAAAATTCTTACAAATTGGGAACCTGTTTATTGTTACAAATTAATGAATAAATAATATTAATCTAGTATGATTGTTACTATTTAGAAAGCTATCTAATATAAATTATTAGTTTATATGCACACTGAAAAAAACTTAGGAAACCAAATGTTTATTTTAATATTTTACACAAAATGTTAACAGGCCATTGCGAGAATCAGTCCAGTTTAGGTCTAATGAGAAACTAAGCATGTAGTCCTCAAACAAGCTATAACAGTGACTTGTATAGGACTGCTGGAATAATATCATCTCTAATAAGTGACTCCACTAACATTATACATTCAAGCAAAAAAGTAGGTAGCAGCTAAGAAGTAGGTTGCAAACAACTTTTAGCAGACCTTAACTTAAATTAATAATAATAAAACTTTATTGCTGACTCACAGATCCATACAGGGTTGACACATCAACACATAAAACAAATGAAACTAGGTTGTGTAAATACAACAAAGAAAAAAAATATTAGGTAGCAATAGCCATCCATTGTTGATATGTTGTAGAACTTAGCATACAATCAGTAAAACTCAGTATGATACTACTTTTACATCTGTCAACTCTGGACAAAAACAAGGAAATTCTCTTATGTTGTATGGCATTAAATGTATCAACTAATGCAGCATTGGATCTCCAAAACAGTATATTTTACCTTCTGCACAGTAAGTGTGATGTATTTCTGTTGTTGTTCCGTTGCCTGAGTGTTAATGTGGGGGTCAGCTCGGCGCACCCTATCGAGCATGGCATCGGCGCGGCGCCCCTCACGGCGACCACATCGCGCCGGCAGCGCAGCCCCCGCACCGCTAGCGGAGCACCCCGCACCGTCGCGGATCACGTGTGTCACACGCGACGTCAACACTACCTCTTGATGCTGAAATGCAAACATAACATTAGAATATTGTTAAAGTGATAATTATTATCACTTCATGATACCAAAACTTTTCACAAATTGTACGATTGTTTTTAACAGTGGTACCTTACTCTAAATATCATATTGTGTATAATTTAAGTAGTTGTACTTTATGTTTTAACAACATTACAATATTTTTTAAACATATTTAAAGGCTTATTTGCTCAGCTAACAACACAATGTTGTCTCACTTAAAGTTTTCATACAAATGGTACCCTATTACTAAGACTTCACTGTCTGTCTGTCAGCACGCTGTACTGTGATAGCTAGTCACTTGAAATTTACTTACGTGATGTATTATTGATACTATATACATACTAATCTTATATATAAAAATAATTTGCTGTTCGTTAGTCTCGCTAAAACTCGGGAACGGCTGGATCGATTTAGCTGATTTTGGTCTTTGAATGTTTGTCGTACTCCAGGGAAGGTTTAAACGATGAGAAACATACACAACTGTTAGGCGGTACGAAGTTCGCCGGGACAGCTAGTAACAGAATAAAATAAATATTGAAGAGGGCTCCCATACAACTAACGTGACTTTAGAAATGTTTTGCTCAACAAACAAAAGGTGGATATTGATTTATTGTTTTGAACTAGTGTTGAGATAGTGTTCGATTTTTTATTATTTTTGTAAAAGAGCATAACCTATTTTACAAGATATTATAAAGATTAGCAAAAAGTTTTGCAAATTAAGATATTTGGGTAATAATAGAAGGTATGATTCCGATCACAAAACCGCTTCAGCCATTATGGAAACCGAAGTTTGGAAACTGGTTTCCTAAAAGGCTTAATTTATTCTTTATAACGGCCGAAGCGCACAAAACTAAATAGGTTTACAATCATTTTTACTTTTCAAGATATGGATATTTTTGTAGTATGTATGGTTAGGTATGTAGTAAGTAGCAATTCCTGATAAAAATGAGATTGCAGAGTCAGTCTCATTATTTGAGCAAGGTTAAATTGAATATAATACATTCTCGTAGCAACATTTAATAAACACATGTATTTTGAATAACAACAATTTAATGCAATAAATATTTAAAAATAGATGAATATTCAAATTTTGAGGTACCTATTTAAACTTATGATAAGTTGTTACTTATGACCAAAACATAAGGAATGATCAATGTTCATGATAAAAACCTATGTCATTTATATACAATATTATCTCCCCAGGCATACATGTAAATATCTGAAAACAAGCTGTTCTATTAGCCAAGTTTGTTTATTAGTCATCCTTTGAAATAATTATGATGTTGCCAGTAGCAAAAACTTTGTGATGAGAAAATAGTTATCTTACCTTTTGGCAACTTTTGATAAGGATAAGCTATCAAAACAAAACAAATAGGCGCGAATTTTAATTGAGTGTTGTGTGAACAGAATGTGAAAGTGAGCAGTGCATGAAGAGTGGGCTGACCCAATATACGTGTTGCAACGGCGACGGCGGACGGCACGGCACGGCGCGCGGACGGTTCGGTCAGAGGGCATTCACGGCGCCCGCTCGCCGTGATATCGAGCGAAACACGGCATACACAATGTAGCGCGGGCCGGATGCGAGCGTCGGGCGGCGAGCGGCCGACACGCCGCGGCCCCGACCGCACCACATCATGGAGTTTTCCTTGAAATACGCCGCACAGCGAGCGACGCCGGCCACCTAGCCAGCGCGCCCTCCACGAATCGCGTCAACGGTCCCGCGCAAAAAATTAACACACTACACAGATGCGACCCAAACTCACCCTTACAACTTCTACTATAAGAACTACATCCCTCTGTATAGTACAGGCAATATCAACTGTCAAAAATTAAGCGAACACACGCGTAGCCCTTAGGAAACATGATTCAAACAATTTATAAAATGGATGTAGTGCAACGCAGCACGAATGAGCACGGCGCGCGGCCTCGCCCCGTTGCATTTCGCTCTGCGACGGCCTGTACGACGCGACCGTACAAAAGATGACCTAAAATTGTACTCAAGCTATGAGCCCGACTCGTTACAACGAATGTTTTTAAATAGTTTTCTAAAGCAATCTGACACAATAATTATGTAAGTTCACACGTACGGTTTACGGACACCTTATATACTTACACAAAAGCCGTCCGAGAGGCCCCCGCGCTCCGCTTATCACAAAAATAAGTAACTATATACCAGTCACAGAGACGGACACTTCGTCACCTTAAAATTGTCAACGAATAATCGTTTAGTTGCGAATGAAAAGTCATACACTATTTACCGGGTTGATGGAAATATATTAAAGCATCATTAAATATACTTTTATGGAGTTATTTACATGCATTTGGTTACTAAAATCGAAAAAGTAACAACAAACACAAATCTGTCACACACAAGATGGAGATATTTCACATTAGTTCCTAATATTCACACGAGAGGCGCTGTAGATGCATAGACGTATGGAAGGGAGAATGATTCTGATTGGTCAAAATTACATTACATTCCATTTTTACAAAATGTTTTTAATATTCAATAAATAGAAATTTATTTAAAAACTGTTGATACCATTAAATACGTTCAACTTTGTAAAGTTACCTTTTACTAAATTATAAGTAACTTGTTTAATAAAGAAGCTGTGCGCAAAGAAAAAATCAACCATAGAAAATAATAATGCTACGCATTTTATGTACAATGGAACGTGTATAGCACCACCAGTATGGAACAGCCAGCACTCTGCATGTGAAACAGTACTTACTACCTAATCATTAAATTTGCAGCATAATAGATAATACATAACCAAAAAACCTAGCCATATCATAATGTAATTTTATAGTACCTAGGTCAAAAGGAGTAGGTTTAGGGTACCTTGTTAAAGCTTCTTATAATTTTGGCGGCAAAACATAGGTTTATCCGTACTTACCAAACCAATGTCCTGTATTCTTCGGGATAAGGATCTCGCAAGCCCATGGTCTCGAATATCGAGATAAAAGCAAAAATTTCTTCGCACTGCAATCACACCAGAAATATTTATATTGTATTATTGATAATAGTATATAGGTCACTTTGAGAATGACGCAAACACACACCTCGATTATATTTTTCGTCTAGATTCAAAGTCGAAACCATTTTATCTGTCACAAAATATACCAAAATTCATCAACTTAAAGATAGATTTAGATGCCGTTTCATAGCTGAACTCATAAGAAGCAAAGTTTAAAACTGAATAACGTAAGAAAATAAGTTCTTGTTTGTGAGAAAAATATACAAAAATACATATTGCAAAAATACGTTTCAAATGTCGAAATGTCATTGACAGCTGAGCGAAATAGACAATAGAATTGTAAGCACAGAGATCAAACCTGTAAAATCGATGATACAATCGATATTTATATTGTCTCTGGTACACATGATAAAGGTCGATTTACACGAAACGCATGCGACCCTTCGCTACGCACTGTGCATCTCGTCGCCGTCTCTGTCCGTCTCGTCAGAGTATCTATACTATGCATCTTTATTGTCGTTCTTCCTGGGGTCGCAGCCGCGGACGCAGCTTTAACCTCAGTTTAACACAAAAATCGTGTCTTTCGCGGCTGGATTTACACAGTACGATCGTTGACTACAACTGAGTTGTGGTTTTTATGAAAGGTTTTCTCTTATTCATTCAACTGTAGATGACATTTTATTTTATTAACACGAAGTAGCGGCCCGTCCCGACTTCGCACGGGTTTACAATTTAGGGTTTCGTACCCAAAGGGTAAAAAGAGGACCCTATTGAGACTTCGATGTCCTTCCTTCCGTGCGTTCGTCTGTCCGTCTGTCTGTCTGTCACCAGGCTTTATCTCATAAACCGTGACAGCTAGAAAGTGGAAATTTTCATAGATGGTGTATTTCCGGAGTCCGGAGTGCTAAATTTGTACTTACTGAAGCGTTGTGGACTATGAAGTTTAGATAATAGGGAGTAGAAAATATTATTGGTGTTTCCAACTTTAGCGGTGAAGGAAATGTCTAGAAAGATATAATTTTTTTTCATGGAATGTATGATATGTACAGCGAGCGTGATATGTATTCGAGCGTGTCAGATTACGTTATTTTCTGTGCGCCAACGTGTCTATGATAGCAAACACAATATGTTAATTTGTCAATATGCATTGTGCGGGTGGTGTACCATGCAGGTAAAAAATAGATAAGAAAAAAGAAATGTTATCTAAAAATAGCTGGTGTTTAACCTGCTTTATTTTAATCTGACGCATACTTGCATTTCAGCTAAACATAGTGTTTACTAAATATTTGATCGTGCTAGGCATTAGCTATTAGCTCAGCTCAAAAGCTTAAAAGCTTTTATTTGGATATACTTTACAAGACGTAAGTAATCTCCCATATTATGTTATTCTGATACGTTCAAGTAGTTCCCTTGTTGGGCTCCCTAATATAACAATAGAACAACAAATAGGTACTAAACACAGAATAACATAAATATTTAAGAGAGCTCCCATACAACAAACTTGTTTTTTGCTCGATATTAATAACGGTAACAGGTAGTCAAGTCTGTTATTTCAATAACACTGTGGCAAAATGGCCGCTCTGACATAGAATAATCCATAGTTAGAATTAAACAAAACTTAATTTTTAATACTAACTCTGATCTATTCTATGTCGAAACTGCCATTTTTGCCGTGGTATTATACCACGATTCAAATTAAAAACAGACTTGACAACCAGGTAGAACCTTGAACGAATATTGTAAGATACCTAATGGTAGGGAAGATTTCTTTTGCTCTATTTTAATACCTGACAACTGTTATTTAATCTTAATAACGTTTGAAATATTTAGTTGTGTATTCACTTTAAAAACAAATAATAAAATTAATATTAGCCGGGAGCTCCCGACATACAACAAACGTGGTTTGTTTTTTTCGTCGTTTTTAACTTGATATAAATAACGACATCATGCAGGTAGAAACTTTAATAGATTATTGTACGGAACCCTTCCTGCGCGAATCCGACTCGCACTCGCACTGTAAACAGTTTGGATGCGCTCACCTCTCTCCCGTCGGCGTGTGCTTTTAACCGACTTCCAAATAGGAGGAGGTTCTATGTTCGTCTGTATGTTTTTTTTGTATATGTTCATCGATATTTTCATATATTATTGAATATGATATTTTCGTCAACTATAAACTAATTTAAAAAAAAAACATTATTAGTTCTAAATTTTGTCAAAATCGGTCCAGTAGTTTTTTATTCAATGAAACTTTTAATTTTCTAACAAAACATTATAAGCAACAGACTTGAATACAAAATAATTTATTTCGACAAGAATTAATACAAAGGAATGGATAACATGGTCTGAGTTGAACGGCATTTCTATCAATCCTCAAAATGTAAAAAAAGTAGTTAGCCTTTATCAGAGTTTTTTTAAATACACTAAGTAATAAGAAGTGGATGGAAATGGACATTGCTTAATTCCAAGAATTTACTGCGATGTTTTCATTTTCAGAAGTTTTTAAGGGTGGTTTATGTTTTTCTAAAACTTCTGTTTCCGGATTAGGCCGGTTCTTAATACGGAGTTAGAAACTATAAGGCAATATATTAGATGGCGTTAACAAAATAAGAATTTAGAAGGCCCAATTTAGTGATTTTATTCGAAAGCACAGTATTTTTCTTTTTTAAAAGAGAACCATCGCTATCCTTGCACAGCAGTCACTAGGAAAAGTAAGTTCTGTCGTACAAAATTAATATGTAAAGCATTTTTTTTACAATTGTGATGAAACTGGCTTGGAGTGGCGTACAAAGTAGTTTAAACAATTATTTTCATCTCATTAGTATTAAGGTATACATGTACAGGGTTATGGGCTACGGGTGTACTAAGCCGAAAGTGGGTCACTATACTCAGTCTACTGAATAACTTTCACTATGGAACCAACTCACAATTTGAGAAAAAAAACCATCTGTTCCATACATTTTGTCGTAGACCGATAAACTTTTTGTATGGAATTGTAGATTAGTATGGTGGCCCTCTTTCAGCTTAGTACACCCCTAGCCGATAACCCTGTATAGCCGACTCTTTGTTATATTTGATTCTATTGGTCGGGGGCAGTGTATCTACATACATTAGAGATGATACTTAGGGAGAGATTATTACTCTTAAAAAATACTACTCTTTATATAGTGATTATGAATGTGGCTTACATAGTCTATGCATGTGATATAAATGGTCAATATAATGTTGAAGGACTAATAAAAACTTTATGCAATACGTAAAGTAACACAACACAAACTTAAAATACATACATACAATAATAATATAGTATATAGGTACTTAGTTTTACGTAGTGAGTAAAATTCGTGCTAGTTGTGCTGAAATGATATGTTACTTTTAACATAGGTACAGTTGATCGATAGCTACGATGGTAGCGTTCGTACCGTAGGAACGTAGCAGTTTGTGATATAACATTTTATTGATTTCACGTGTGTAGGTTGATTCGAAGCTATGCATATACCGGAGAGCGGCGGACTGAACCTATCGCAGTATGTCTACGTACGTAAATAACTATCTATAGGCCGCGCCCGTCGACGTATTCATTTAATTTGGGTCATGCGATGATGATGACGCGTTGACTCATTGCACAACGCAAGTTCTTTACTGCCGACTTCCCAAAAAAAGACTAACTAATACCTACGTCTAATAGATTCCCATAACAAAATATTTTATTCGTTGTTTATCGAAGAAAAACAACAAATAATTTTATATCTAGGTTTACGGAATTGTTGCGTTTTGTTTCGAGTTGTTATGAGAGAGTATACATGTCACAGATCTAATTATTACTTAGCATAAATCCTATATCTATTGGGTAAGGTACGTAGACTCTATAGAAAAATGTACTAGTCAAGATCTTTGGTAGACACCTCACAAAGAAATTTAGTTTAGCGCCATCTATACTCGATTAGTAAATTTAGACAGTTTCATTAGAACTCTACTGGCAGCTGTTCCAAAGCGCTTCGCACATATTTATAGAGGGCGTCGTCGCCTAGACATTTTTGTATTTGGCGACAATAATAAGCTGAGTATGAGTAGATGTTAGAGTAATTCTTCTATAGGTAGATGGCTCCAATAATACTGGATGGTGTGGATGCCACTTAAAGAATTTTATATTCATTAGGCCATGTAGGAATCAAACCCGCGATGCAACAAACTACGGGATCGGGCTTTCAATCGGTGTTATATCCTATGAAGCCATAAAAAGTGCAACAGAAAAGTGTGACTTAAGGGTGTTGTCTACACATCAAAGTGAAACCATTGCAAAGTTGTTCGGCAGAGGTAAAGATAACTTTGTTTAGAGCGTATTGTACACACCTCTATGCGTGCAGCCTGTGGGTTAACTACAGTAAAAGAAAGTACAGTGACCTCCGCGTACTATATAATAATGCCTTCAGGATTTTGCTTTGGCAGTCTCGATTCTGCAGTGCCTCGGGCATGTTTCCAGATGCGCACACTGCATGTTTTCATGCGAACATACGTGTACGTGCCGCTTCCTTGGTGCGCAGGGTTCGGGCCAGCGCCAACAGTCTTGAAAATGATAGCGGCCAGGTGGTCAAAGTTGTTATTTGAATTGTCTCAGAATTACAATTGGATTGTGCCAAAATGGCCGTTTTGACATAGATTAGGCAACAGTTAATATTAAATATAAGATAATTTTTAATACGAACTCTGATCTATTCTATGTCGAAACGGCCAATTTGGCACAATCCAATTATAATTCTGAGAGAATTCAAATAACAACTTTGACCACCTGGATGGACTGTATCTATCTCCGACATTGCTGCGAGCGTCATGTCACTGTGCCAATGCCGGAGAGAAGGTACTAGACTTAAGTGAGTATTAGAGTAGTGTTGTGTAATCAGTAAGCCTAATGTTATAATTTAATTGTTTTAATCGTATTTACTATTTTATTTTATAATATTGTGACGTCATTTTTTGTATTTTAGATTAAATAAAAATATTTCGTGAATGTATACGCCTGTTCATTTAATTAATTATTGACTGTCATAATATTTTTTGACATTTTGTATAATTATTACTTTAAATGTGCACCTGGCTGATATGTATTGTTAATATAATATCTAAAATATGGGTGCAATAGCCTGAAATAAATGAATTTTGAATTTGAATAGTAAAACAAATTTTACCAAATAAAAAAAAACATTAGGTTCACCATACAAAATTTGGTCACGTGATCGGCCAAATTGTATGGACGACGCAATTTATTTTTTTAATTTTGTAAAATTCGACTACATTGTGTTCACTTTGATGGGTAGACTAACACCGTTAAGTACTGTCCCACCTTTCTGTTACACATAAAAATTAGCTAAATAAATATCTTGTTATTTTGCAAGATATTTCGTCCTCAAATGACTTTTCAATAAAATGCAAGGTCCCACTTACAAACAACTTATATTTAGATAAAAATTAAATAATTACATTTACATTACATACATATAATATTATATAGGTACATAGCCACTTTGTAGAATAACTAACATTATGTTCAACATAGTACAATGAGTAGAATGTAAGATATCAAGAGTTCTCACAACACACGTCGCTATTTGCTTGAGTATTTCAATCAAGTTCAAATTATTTAATTACTATGAAATTGCTGTAAAATACACATCCACTGCACATCGTCCAACATACAAAAATATTTTGATCTAAATTCCTTTTTTTGATACATTTATACTATTTTTATTTAGTAATGTTTTTTTTTTACATTTGTACGGTAATTCTTAAGATAATCGTAGCGTTGAATGAATGTATGAAATAACTCTTTATTGCTTTCGTTTTTTCCGCAGATTTTAGTACGTTTACCAAAAGAATGGAGGAGAAGGTTATTTTTTTACCACAAGCTCGCAAGACCACGTAAGTCATCGACGACACTGTGGTACTAGATAGAGCATGCCTAGTCCGGAATACACTGGCTCTCAAGAAGGCTGCCGGATCACACCGTTAAGTGCTTGGCGACAGTTTTTTTTAAGTTGGTGGTGGTAGCTAGCCAGGCGAGTGTTAGAAAACGCCCTACCATTACTACAAAAAATAGTCTGAAACAGCTTATTATTTTATTATAGTCAATAGAGCTGCTTACATGGTAACAAAAGCTTTGTATTATTTTTAGAGCCTTCGTTCTCTATGTCTGTAGATTATGAGACTGTTACAGAACATCATTTGCGTAAAATGTCTCTTTATGAGTGTGTAACAAAATATACCTTGTCAGAACTTTCACAAAAATTTCAAACTAAAACTAAAAATCTGCTGAAGCGGCCCAGCCGTTCTAGAGTTTTAGCGAGACAAACGAACAGCAATTGATTTAAATGTATATACATTTTGACAGAAAAAATTGCTAATGGGACTTGTGCGTCCCTAAGATATTTTTGCCGGTTCATACAAACACCTTATATCGAAATGCGCAAACGAAATAGCAGAAACATGGTGAACACTGTCTTATAAACGCGATTCGGCTTTGAGCATCTTTAGTTTCGCTCTATCCAATAGAAAACATCAGGCGCCAAAACAAGACAAAAGACGTCCAACACACGTTTAGAAATAACGCAGTTTAAACTCAATACGCTCAAGGAGAGCAATGAAGACATCATCTAGCTAGGCTTTACCTAGGTTTGTGAACATGCTACTAAAACTGCAAATTAACTTGCATATCTAAATTATTATTTTTAGAACAATATTTTTTTTGCTAGTAACTATTCTTGGCCACCCAAGAATATTTACTTGCTAACAAAATTATCAACTACATTAATTCGGACAAGACTAAGCCACGAGTTCCTGACACAATTTGAGTTCATAGGAAGATTTATATGTACATAGAACAACGGATAAGCGAGATAATAACCCCGATTCGGTCCGGCCAACACTTACTAAACTAATCTAATTTGACAGTTCTAAAATCGTCTTCTCTCTTTTTGTTTCTACAAGTGAGAACCGGATGGGTATAATTTTACAAACTTTTAGTTTAGTCAGTGTGACCGAACGAATTGGGGTCAATGTCATATAAATAAACTGGAAGAATTGAACAAGTCTAATTTCCTTAAGAGTATACTAAAATAACGCCAAACTAGTTGAGTCGGCTTTCCTTTCCTTGCCCGATTTAGATGAAAGTTAACAAAGAATGTGTTTCGAGATAACTTATATGTAACAATAAATATGCATTCTTATAATATACATTTAGGAAACATATATAATATAATATGCGTTTGACGCACATGCTCTGATTAACGACCTCGCGAGTCGACATAACATACACATAGGCACCTCTCTACACCCACCCGGTGGCTCATTGCGGAGGTTTCACATTGTAACTATACTGGGTCAACGGTTAGAGGTGTACTGACCTGAAAGGGGGTCACTACATCCATAATAATGAACAACTTTCACTATGAGACCAAAATGTGAATTAAAAAAAAAAAATATCAGCTCAAATTTTATCGATCGTCGACATAATGTATGGAACAGGAGATTTTTTCTCGAATTCAGAGTTGATTTCATATTGAAAGCTGTTCGTAATGATGAATATCTATTGGCCCCCTTTTGGCTTGCTAAACCTCAAACCGATAACCTTGTATGATTCTGCAGGCTTAACTTAAGAATGCTAAAATGTTTTATCTCCTTTCATTTCGTCTGGAGAGAAAGGGACGTCCAACTTAAACGATTGTTTTGGAACTGTTTACTTAAAACCTTCAAAATGGAGCTCTAAGTCTTCATATTACTAAACAAGAAAGAGATAAGAACAAGGCTTTAGCACGCGTTAGTTGGCGTATATGGCGTAAGTGTAATAGATTTTACAAAATCAAACAGCCCGTGTCTTTTGTCTTGGACGTACTCGTACACTACAGAATTAACATTAATAGACTATGTTCAATTTGGTGGAAGGATTATTTAGGCAGGTCATTAACAAAACATATTTCTGATCAATCAATACAGGGTTGCGTGTTACAGCTGCACTAAGCCAAAATGGGGTCACAATACTTAACATTGTGAACAACATTTACTATATGTAGGTTGAACTCCGAAACTGAGAAAAAAAACAAAGTTATAGTGAACAATATGCAACTTCTATTTTATTTGCTAATGGTATAGGCCTCATGGAGAACTTGATGCCAAACGGATTTCATACTCAAGTTTTTTTTTATCCTGACCAGCTAGGCATTTGACCACCAGTTCGCACGGCCACGGAAGTCAGCGACACAGTAGCCCTAGATGGAGCATGCCTAGTCTGTAATCACTAACTAATTAGAAATCCTATGAACAACGGACGCAGTTTTGTTATATTCTGAAAAAATAATAGTGCCAATATATAATAGGGTTATCGGCAAGGGGTGTGCTAAGCCAAAAGGGAGTCACTATACTCATCCTAAGGAACAACTTTTACTATGGCACCTACTCTTAATTCGACAAGTTCAACAGTCAACACAATGTATGAAACAGCTGATTTATTTTTCGTGATTTCAGAGTTGGTCCCATAGTAAAAGCTGTTCATTAGGAAAAGTAAAGTGACTCCCTCTCGGCTTAGTACACTCCTAATCGATAACCCTGTATTCAACGCATACCTGATTCTAGAGTGTGCGCAGCATCCTTCATATTAAAATAAGCTTAAAATTGCAAAAAATTTACTTTTACAAAGAGGAATAATTCTTTTTATTTATTACGCGTTAAATACAGCACATATGTATATATATTTACTGTGTGTAAGTGTGTTCGTTGTGCATAATGCCGAAATTATTAGCATTCACTATTGCATGAAAATCGTTTCATCTCAGTTCAACCTCAACCTTTTTTGTGGTACTTAGAGAAATTTTACGCGCTGCATACGAGTACTAAAGTAAACTTTTGTATGGTCTATGGCTAGTCCCACAGTATATGTAACTACGCAAAATGTTTTAAAAGTTGAAGCTTTATAAGCGTAAGCCATTTGCGCCCTTCTGACGGCGACATAATGACGATATTGGATAAGCTAAGCATTATTAAAATACTATGAGCTCAAAATTATATGAATTGGTATCACGTAGATTTAATTAAGCTCGGAAGTGATGTTTACAATTATTATTATTATTTACTATTATTCAAGTAAGGTCTAGTAATTAGATGGTATATAAAAAATATTTAGTGTTTTCCCGCCTCGTCTTGAACTCAGCGTGTTTCATCGAAAAATATTTTTGTTTTTATGGTGTGGTTCCTCCTCACCACCGCCACACCTCACCTTATTATAACAAATGCTTTTTTATTACATAAATATTTTTCGATTACTCACGCTGACATCAAGACGACGCGGAAAAACACTAAATATCTTTTATATACCATCTAATTATAAATGTATTTCCGCAGAGTAACGCCTGACTCCGTCAATTAAGGTCTAGTAATTAGTGTGATTTTTATGTGGAAGTACATGTACCTACATGGTTCGAACATGACTGTCATCATGTGTATCTACTAAACCATTACATAGGCGCACAACACAGCCCCCTTGGGAGTCGGCAGCACAGACAAAAGTTCAAAATGGCAAATTTGACAAAAAAAATAACAAAGAATAAATGAAAAAAGAAGAAAAAAAAAGACTG
Source organism: Ligdia adustata (assembly GCA_947049295.1). NCBI lineage: Eukaryota > Metazoa > Arthropoda > Insecta > Lepidoptera > Geometridae > Ligdia > Ligdia adustata. Next base: position 1,390,865 of record OX346226.1, read on the forward strand.
CGTGACTTTTATTTTCATAAATAGATACTTTGTTTATTAGTTGATAAAATTGTGTAGCAACCATATAAATATTATTATTCTTTATTTCCTTATATTATATATTTAGATAGATAAGAAAAGATATATTTATTTATCTAAACACTTGGCAGTTATATATAATTTATAACAAAACAATGTTAGATTAGCTTGAGTTCTATATTAACAACGGGTTCCAAAACTCGGCACTAGCCAGTGTCCAACACACTCAGAAATAGATTTACTTTACTACATTTTGTGCGCGCACTTTAGTTAACTGTTAGCTATTTTGCTGATTTGCTTTTAATAAAACGTTGAAAATATAACTAAATATTCAAAAAAAAGGAGAAAATAAAATAAATAAATAACTTAAATTGATAATTCAGTTGTCAAAACTCTATCGGCTATTTTATGAAGTTAACGACCTTGACAGAGAAATATATAATAAGCAAAATGGAACCACTAGACCTTTTTGAATAATAGTGCAGTTAACAAAAGATATCTGTAAAAAAGCTAATCGAGTCACGCTACAAAAAATCCTCATCGGTATGTCAACACTTCTGCTTAAAATTTAAAAAATCTAAACTCACTTAAATTCAGTCTCAAAATAGCCGAACTCACAGACCATAGACAGTCACTGAACGCACAATAACTTTTTTATAAGTCATAGATTTTTTATACTTATGTGTTTTTGTGAATCTAGCATAGACAATGTTATATTACACTTTTATTGTTAGTGCGGCGTGGTCACATTGTCTTGACCGCCATTGGTGTCTCCGTTTATGATCGGGGGCACAGGCGGCTTGATAGGGGGCGCTGGTATCACCTAGAATCAGAAAAAGATTAGTAAATTTCCAAAAAGCATGTAATATTGTATTGTAAATCTGTTTTTGTATAACACAATTAAAAGTGTAGACAAACATGGCATCTAAACAATCAATTGGCACTGAGCATGCTTTTTTAAAACAAGTTTTAATGCGAAGACCTAAATACTGGTCAGAGTTTAGATTTATAATATGATATGGGACAACATCCACACAAGGGTCTTCAGGTCCCAAACTAGGCAAAGCCTGCGCTATGGTAACCTGACGACTGATATATGTACTTATATTTTACGGAAGGTTATCCTCTAAGATAAGGTCAATTTCCTTCTGTTTGCCGACTATGACTGCTTCGACTATATAATTTTGAATTGAAGTCACTAGCCAACATTCAAGAGGCTGCGTTTCATGTAACATGTGTAACGCAATAAGAGAAGTCCAAAGTTTGTTACTACCAGACTGTAGATTAGGACCCACCAACTCATAACAAAGGAAATTAATATTTATTGACCTTAAAATAACGCTCGTTACAGGCAAGTCTTATTACACTTGAATTAAGAAAGTACATAAAAGAAATAAACTTATGAATCTTATTTATATTCGAGTCGTTATTATGAGTGATTAATTCCTACAACGATTCAAATAATTTAATGAATGTTAAATATGATCAGTTTTTTTTAACTGCAATGATATTAACCGAAGGTTTGATCAGACACAGCCAACTCGTCATTCAACGACTTGCCAGTACTTCTAAATACAGCTTTCCCATAGCTTATAGTTTTATTTCCGCCATATTTGTTTACACGTTTAAATAGGTTAATAAAACACAGACATTTAGAATAATAATCGCAAGATCTACGCGATGAGTGATGACAAAACTTCATGCATGACAACTCAAAATGGCCGACCGTATATCACACACTTTTGCAAGCCAAACAAAAATAATTCACAAATCCCATTTAACGAAAGCAGACGGCAGATAAACGTACACAAATATTTCTTGTAAGTGTAAATTATATATTGATGAAAATCAATATGTATTTTACATTAATATGCTGAGCATACCTTATCGCTTAAATATATATAAGTCTATTCGTGTGCGCTACTATAATAATTCATATTTATTAGCCCCAATAATTAACTGCAGTCTCATTATACTAAACTTACTCGTAATTAATGTACAGTAAACATGTATAGAATAATAACAGTACGTGGTCTCCAAATCACTCGTCAAAACGAGATATAGAATAATTCAGAGAAATTCAACATATTTTCTGGAAGGTTTACATGAAATTTAGATTGCGTTCGCAGCATCATACTCGTTAAGTATCATCATTTTTTTTTAGTTTAGCCATTCAATCGAAAAAGTAACCAAACCATAGAGAATGGAAAGGAGTCAGTGTTAATTTTCGCAAAAAGATTGAAAAATAAGTTTGCGTGTGTAGTGTAATAAATATTAAACATAGGTAGGTATATAGGTATATAGCAGTGGCGGGAAGCTCCCAGAAAACGTCCAAAAATTCCGCCACCTTACAATTTAGAAGTCACTTAACTGTTTGTGTTCTAGATGTTTCTATTGAACATGCTGTCTATTATTCTACACTATGGCTACAGTGGTCATGCCTCAAGCATTCTGTACTTGCACCTCGTCACTTTCGTCTTCAATGTCCTGTCGTAAGATAAAACGTTCAGTTTGGGTTCAATTCAAGGTAAATATTATGAATATATCAGATCGGTGCAATGATATAGCATAGTGTTAAAAATATAAAAGAATCTAAAAAAACTTAACCCACGATAATAAATTTAATGGCGACAAGTCACATTTAAAATAACATATTTTTAGAAGGGCTTTTTAGTGCTTAATTCTAATTACTCACACCAAACAATAAAGAGACCGGTTACCGAAACTTTTAGTTCCCATAAGACCAGACTTTTAGTTCCCATTAACAATAAAATCCAGAGATTTGCCGATGATTATGAAGTAGTTTGCCGGTGATTGACAAGTAGTTTACTGGTGATTGCAAGTAGTTTGCCGGTGATTGTCAAGTAATTTGCCGGTGATTGCAAGTAGTTTGCCGGTAATTGCAAGTAGTTTGCCGGTGATTGCAAAGTAGGTACTCACGCTAGGCTTGGGTCGGTGCGTGTCAACGGCGGCTACTGAGAGCGAGATGTGCTCCTCGCGGCATCCGTACGCGACCGGCGTCAGCTTGATCACCGTGTGCAGCGGCACGTGCAGGTACGGCAACTCTTCTAAAATACACATACAAAAAAACATTCAATTACCTTATTTTTTATAATATCTGTATCATAAGTGCTTGAATTTTTGGTTGAATAGCAAGAACTCAAGTCAACTCAACTCTAGAAAAAAATATGATTTAATATTTTACTTACTAATATGGTAATAGATTGGTCACATTTAGTCTGTGCTCGTTGTCTACCGAATTGTAAAAAAAAGATAACTTCCACATTCCGACTATACTATATATGGGATTTGCACACATCATTTAATTTTAACCTCTCGAGCGTCACAATAAAACTGCTTTATCGTAACTTTTGACGCCAAGGCAAAGTCGTAGGCGCATAGCATTTGATATAATTATCATAGAATTAAAAAAAACATATTTGTGCGGGTATCGGGGAACAGACTCAAAATGATACTGACGAACTGAGAACCACACACTTTTCTATTATTCCTTACAAATGTGCTTCAATGCACTACAACCCGTCAAATGTGAAGTGTACTGACCGGCCGACTTGTCCAGGAAGTAGGCGAGCAGACAGCGCATGACCGCCTGGTGCGAGACCACCAGCACGTTCCCCTGCCGCTCCAGCTCCATGATGACAGGCTCGAGCCGCGCCACCAGGTCCTCGTACGACTCTCCGCGCGGGTACCGGTACGCGAACTTGTTCGCGTCGCGCGCGTTGAAGTCCGACGGGAACTTCTGCTGGATCTCCGCGTACGTCATCTCTTCGCAGATGCCCTGGGGATTAAAGTTGAACGACAAATTGAAGACGTAGAAAAAAATAAAAACGTGTTAAAGATAGTCAATTCCCGGTCGGAGCAGGTGTTCGAACGATGAGTTCGAACATCTGTCTTTGACTCTGGGTGTCGTTATGTGTTTGTGAATGTTACATGGGACCCCCGACACAGGAGAAATCCTTGTGAGGTGCTATGAGTGGGAAACATTATGAAATTATTTTATTTTATGTATAGTCACCGCGTCGATCTCGTTGAGCGCCTTCCACCGCTCCTGCGGCGCGCGCACGTCCTTCACCGTCTGTATGGCGCGGCGCATCCACGAGGTCCACACGCGCAGTCCGGGGATGCGCTGCTGGTCGATGTAGGCCGCCAGCGCGGTCGCGTACTGCCGCCCGCGCGCCGACAGGCTGCTGTCGCCGCCGATGCGACCCTCCATGTTGTGCATGCTCTCGCCGTGCTGCGACGATAGCGAACGGTCAACTACTCGTTCATAGCACAGCTCTACTGAGAGCCATATAACTCGCAATAGTGGTGCACAGGGGGTTATTGAAACCCTAAATGATGTAAACTATCACAATGGAATAACTTATCGTTACCCTCATCTTGTATCAAGTATGTTAGAAACACAAAGCTAGCGATACTAGGAGAAGGGCTTGCCGTAAATATGGCAGTAGAGAATGTACAGCACACCCTAACCTGGAAGTCAGTGCAGAGCTCATTACATCCACAAAAAATAAGACATTACCATTGAATTTTAACTAGACTTCTTTTTGGCCTTTTATTTAGACGCTATTGGCGCACAAGACCCGCTAGCGCTTGCCAAGTATAAACGACGATGGCCCTCAGACAATGAATAAAAACATGACAGTTCTATCATAAAATTAACATAAATACAAAACAAATAAGCCACGCCGATAATATTACATTAACAGAGTTGAAACACAAACAAAATATCAAACAATAACTAATAATAATAATTAATCTTTATTGCAGACTCATAAATAATAAATATAACAGGTAACATAAGTAATTGAGCTTCAACTCTGTAAACCGACTTCTGTAAATTATATACTAATTTTACAAATATTATTTATATTATTATATTGAGAGCTAAATATGTACAAAGATCTTGTAAGCTACTTTGTAGGAAGTAATCACTTAAACTACTGAATTCATTTTGCTCGTCAAATATATACAATATAGAAGACTTTGGCATCCAAAAGTTAAGCCAATTAATAAGCAATTTGAGTTTTCAGTACATAAAAAGAACTTACCCTAGTCAAATAAATAGTCCTGGGCACGATGTGTATATTCATGAGATAGTAGACGATCCTGCTCTGTATATGTCCCTCGTGCTTGTGCACGACGACTTTCTCCCCCGTGTCGTATATCTTCATGAAGCTGTACTCGGACTCCAGAGCTTCGTCCAAAGGCTCGTATTTCTCCTTATAATGCTCTATCCGAAGGAGAAAGTCGTTGAGTACGTTGTCCGTGTTTTGGATGTTGGTGTAGTCTGGGCTGCTCACTTTCACTTCCTGGAGATAGAGATTGGGTTTTATTTGAGTTGTGTGTCATGTGAGGTTTTGAATTACAGTTTTTTCTCCTGCCAACAAAAAAGTAACTTCAAATATTAATATTTCACAATTTAAGTCATGTTAAATAAGGGTCATTCTTAACCAAACACAATTCGAAAAAAGCTCGATAGTGCTGATTAATCATATGAAATGAAATGAAATATTTATTTCACTAAAATAGGGTAACACCTATTACAGTTTTTATTTAAAAAATATGTGTTCTGCCTATTTTACCGTTGATCAGCATGTGACATTAGATTTGTTAATATTTATAATTATAAACTTAAGAATACGTCAATATGATTAATTACTATAATTACGTTATTTAATTTGTAATAAGTAATAAATCTTTTAGTCCGTGTAAAATTGTATAAATCTTTCATACAGTAACAAAAGTTCTCTAACAACATGTTTTAAGCTTCCTACGAAAAGCACTATTTGTTTGTTCTGTAATAGATGTCGGAAGGAGATTATATTCAGTGATACACATGTCATGGCAAAGCATTTTTTAACAATGCTAGTCTCAGAACGCGATTAATTACTAATTTCTGTCCATTTCTCGTATTGCGTGGGAACACATCTTTAGCAGTATTAAAATATTGATAGCTTTAAAAGCTCTCAAAGTAATTATTTATACGCATTGTGGATCAGTTTTCATGTGAGGATTGTGTTCTCACCATAATATTCTGTTCGATGATCCTAGGGTCGTCGCATATAGACTCCACGAAGAACAGTTTGAACCCCATCTTGTGTACGACGATGTCGCGGATCATCCGCCGGCGGTCCAACGTTGAGTTTGTCGCGTCAAACACCTTCAAATGAATATACAATATTTATTAGGAAAAATTAAATAAATCGTGCCTTCATCTTTATTAAGCATATTTATCAAAAAAAAAATATACTAATATGTACATTTAAAATCGGCCAAGTGCGAGTCGTTTCAACGTCAGTTAAACATTTGTTCGTTACCTGTTGTCGTTATTAAAATCGAGCTTGGAACGGCAATAATAACGTTTGTTGTACGGGAGCCCGGGGTGACGGACAGAGGGACAGAACGACTGACAGCTAACTCTGAGTAATAGGGTTTCGTTTATACCCTTTGAGTACGTAGTAGTAGTGACCTTAAGGGAAATGCAACCCGACTTTTATAGAAATAAAAATCGGATTTATAAATTTAAAAAACTGGATTAATTTATTAAAAAAAAACTATGTAGAAGCAATTGGAGAGTAAGTATATATCCTAACGCATCAAAAAGTTAAACCCTGTGAGAAATCAGGGAACATACACAAAAAAATATCAAGATGTATTCAGAATTTCCTCTTTTTGAAGTAAGTTATAAAAAATAGGTTTGACATGGTGGCGGCTGATATGTCAAAAACCAGCGAAGAGATTGATGCGATTGAGTCATTGTGTTTACACGCGATGACCACTAGTCAGTCGCGCTGTGCGTGTGAGCGAGATTACGATATTACCCGCGTTATTGATAGCGATACTGACACACGACAAACGTGAACCTGCACTAACTGACTGCAAAAAATAGGTTATGAAAGAGTCCGCCCTAAACTGGTTATCCGGCCGATAGCGAAACCGAAAGTTAGGCCGTGGCTTCAGTTTCGGCCGAAACCGAAACTCACGTGGTCAAGTACAAAATTCCTTAAAATACTAAAATTTGGTACATTTTATCTATTAAGTTTGTTCAACAAATTTAGCGATAACGCACTAATTTTTGTTGATACGGAACTATCCGAACGGAGCACAACAACGAACAGAGCCGCCAACTTCCGAAACAGCGTTGTCGCGAGAAACGAACTAAGGCGAGCGTGCACGACTACTTCCGAAATCAAACTTAATTTTTGGCCGAAATCGAAACCGAACTTTCGGTCGGACACTAGTTATGAATTAATCGGAATCAGTTTTTTAACATAATAAACAATTAAGTAAAAAACTATCAACGCAGCCTAAACTGCTGAACCTAGAGACATGAATTTGGAAAGGTATATTCAAGATATAAGGTATACTATGAAAGGACATTTAGAAATTCAACCGCTAAGGGGGTCAAAGTGTGGTTAGAAGTTTTAAACTTCTTTGTATTCAATTGAATGTCGCGTGCAACACCTCGGGTGAAAGCTACCATTATTTTTATGTTCTAAACGGTATAGTTTTCAGTTGGTTTCACATAATTTTCATCAAAACAAAACTAGTAGTTTGGGTTATGAATCAAAAGAATAGAAAAATATGCTCACCAAATTGAAGTTAGTCTTTTATTGTTTCTAATGAACTCGTATTACCTACTCGTCTAAGTACAGGCCTAGGGGCATCTATCAGCTAAGGGTGTACTAAGCCAACTTTCACTATGTATATATATATATATATAAACTTAGGTACTAAAACATTACAGTTTCACTATGTATGTATATATATATATAGTTTTAGTACCTAAGTTTATTGATGCAAATAAACTATTTACTATTACTATGGGAACAAATCTGAATTCGAGAAAAAAAAACAGCTTTTTCATACATTTTGTAGATGACCAATGAACTTTTGGTATAAAACAGCTGTTTTTATACCGTGTATAGTTTATGGTAGTACACTTACAGCCACCTCTCCTCCCTTGACGAGCCACTCGCAGACGTCGTGCAGCGCGTCGAGCGCGCACTGCTGCCTTATCGCCATCGCCTCCTTGTTGTCCGCGCGGAAGAACTCGTGGCTGGTGTACGCCGTGGTGGCGTGACGTCGGTACTCGCCCAGGTTGAACACTGCACCATGGAAACCAAAAAGAAAAAAAAGATTTCTTTAACAAAGAATATTAATATTCTCAGACATTTTGTTTCAATCCAACTTAACAGGAATTGGACCTAAGAGACCGAAGGGTATATATTTATTTAATATTAGGTCCTTACATATGAAATTGGCGTTTTGTCGTACTGGCCACTTTGATCTCAAATATCTCTTCTTTGGTTAGGGATTCCAATTTCAAATTTATACAGCTATTTATTCATACATTTGTATTTCGAAAACCGTAATTCATTTGTTTTGTCCTCGTTTGGTTTTTTCTTTGCGTCACGCAGTTTACAAAATGGAAAACTTGAAATATCCGAAAGATCCGATTTAAAATCCCTTCATTATTGTGCCGGTTGAGTAATGTAACGCAGCAGTTGACGCGCGTTTGTCGGTTTGCTGCACTCAATTCATGAGGTACCCACCTTTCAAGCTTTTTCACCTTTCCAATTTGCTTCAAGTGGATTAAAACAGTTTTATCACTAACACCGCAGCCTGCAGCTAACTCGGACGTGGTTTGAGATGGATCTGCTTCCACAATAGCTTTCAATTCTTCATTAGCAACTTTAGTCTCCGGCCGTCCACGAGGCTTGTTCTGCAGGTCGAAATTTCCAGAACGAAAACGTTGGAACCAAAAACGCACTGTGTTTTCTTTTGCGACACCGCCGCCACCTCCGAGCCGTTTCTGCAGCACTGGTACCACGGTGGAACTCGTACTCGTAAATAACGCGATATTTCAAGTTTTCCATTTTGTAAACTGCGTGACGCAAAGAAAAAACCAAACGAGGACAAAACAAATGAATTACGGTTTTCGAAATACAAATGTATGAATAAATAGCTGTATAAATTTGAAATTGGAATCCCTAACCAAAGAAGAGATATTTGAGATCAAAGTGACCAGTACGACAAAACGCCAATTTCATATGTAAGGACCTAATATAAGTATTTTTTTTCAGATCAAGAATAGTTTTTCTTCAATAAACAATAATTTACTTAAATCAAAAGTATATTGTTTTCCCCATATATGAAACTACATTGTCTTGACCAAGTAGATATTGCTTTGATTGGAGACATCTTTCTTTTCCGTGCACCAATTACACACAATTACATAAATAAATATATTTTTATAATGAGTCACATTCATAGCTTTTCACTAGGATCTCTCCCGTGTTGGTGAAGCCATGCAACATTTACAATCATATGCAAAACACATTCAGATATATATTAAAAATCATTGTTCAAGATTCTTAATTCCCAAAATTAAATACTGGAACATCTCAGAGTAAACATGCTGGCAACTAAACCACAGTTGTCAATTCTTAGATTGATCACTGTGTACTGTTCAAGTTTGTAGGTAAACCAATGTTCTCATTCAATGTGCTACATGGTGGATAGGTGACACTATAAATTAAATGTTGGTGTTTGTCAGCCACTGTCTATCCACTCAGCACATGGCTACAATCTATATAATATGTTATTTTCTGATACTTAAGAAATTTCACAATAAGTATTTATACAAAATAATGTATAAAATTCCACCATATTAAGTTCTATTCATTTGAGGTACATTTAATTGTTATAGGCTTAACTTGACTTGTCATAGGTTTAATTTGCCATGGAATTTATTGATTTCAATTTTGTAATTTCTGCATTAAGAATCCTGAATAAACTTGAACCAAGAAAATATATTTATGTGATCAATTCTCCACTATAGTTTGCATGTGAAATAACTATAAGCTCAATAGCACTGAAAATAAACTACAGTTAACTTGACAACAGCGCCTATTGAAAAGTTCCATTAGCCGACTACTTCACAGCATATTATATTTACTTTTACTGCTAAACATTGAAATCTATAAAATAACAGATAAGAGTATAGTAACCACTTGATAAACTGCCTACTTTACACTTGTTTTTGTTAGCTCTATGCTATCTGAGCTGAGGACAAAGGTCACTTTATTTATATAATTTTTTTACATATTTGCTTTTAGATAATATTTTTATATTGCTGTTATGTTTACATATTTGTACTTATTTCTAAAACAAAGCTAAATCCAGGCTGTAGCTTGCTCTACCGCTACATTCACAAATAAAGATAAATAGACATGATGAACATACAAATCTATCATTTTTTAGATTCACACAACTAATGGTATAAGTATTTAATTAGTAGTTAACTATATACTAGTTAAAACTAAGTCTTAGGCAGGACAGAATATACAAATATGTAATTAAAGTGAAAAAGTAGTTATTTTTTATAAGATTGTTATTTTATTTTAAACCCAGAAACTCATTAAAATGTTATAAAACTTTAAAAAATTAAATGTACGTCAGAATATTGCACGGGCCTTGGAGTCTGCAGAATATATTATAAATATAAAATAGGCAGGATGGCAGGCAGCTTGCTAAGCACCTTGAGCCTCTTGGCTTACATTCCAAGGCAACATAGTGGCTATGCTCCAAGGCTGCAGTGTGATCGGCCACTCTATGTGCTGGATATGGTTTTAGATATTATATTGTTTTAAACTAAACTTACTTTTCACAGCAACATACCTCTAGTGTTTATTCCTATCCAATTAAGATAGCGGGAAAGTTTCTTAGATATGTATGTCTTGCCACGCGCAGGGAGCCCCACCATGGCAATCACATGGGGGATGTTCACATAGTTGGCTCGTTCACCTGCCAACAAAACCATGGGTTAATTATGGGTGGTAGTAGATCATTAAAGAATCATCAATTAATACTAGTCTTAGTTTATCAACATATTTTTTATGTACCAGTTTAGATATTTTACTAAACATGTCATGATATATCAAGTACCATGTTAGTGGCACTGTTACTGTGAAGTAAACATAACCTGGAATATATTAATTTTACATTTCCATCATGTACTCATGTCATAGAAAAGTAGAACTGAAATAAATTCATTCAGATTATATACTATTTCAAAATATGTTAATTTATTAAAACAGTTTGGAGTTGAAAATATCACAGACAGAACAAAAGCTGTAAGACTAAGCAGAAATTAAAAACAAGTTTCTGTGTCATAAACATAACAACAATCACTTGATTATCAGTAACACGAGAATGTCAAGTTAAGGCATATTAAAACGATTGCGTTGACCTAATCCCACAAGCCTCCAATAATCACTACTATGCTAATCAACGATAGATATCGTTTTGGTGAAATTATTGATAAAATCAACATCAATATGTTTGAATATTATGTCACGCCAGGATAGATGAATGATTACTTCCTGTTAATCAGCCGACAGTATAAGTAGTGTCTAATATATTCAGGCTATCAAATACCATGTCCTTGAGACAACAACACATTAAAACTGCGAAATTCCTCATGGAAACAAAAGGGTTTAAAATTTCACTAACCATCGCCGAAGTATTGCTTGTTTAGGTACTTCCAGCCTTCGGCACGCTTATCGTCCGTGTCCATTTTAGATAGATTAATTCACGGGCACTGTTATTACTATATATACGATATTAAATTAAGTTAATTAAAATGAAATTCTCGCTCGACCGTCCGGTCTCGCCTGAGAGTCTACGTGAACTGCTGTCACTGTCAATGTCATACGGTGATCGATTAACCATGACAGTTGCGTTTTATCGTTTATCGTAGACAAAGTCCGTTCCAGATATCAATCCGAGCAAATGTCGCAGTCATAAAAATATTACATTTAGAGATCAATTTGGCAAGACCTTGATAAAAATGAATAAAAGTGAAGTAGCTACGTCCAATTAATGAATAGCCAAATGTTCACGTATCACACGTTTGTTCTAAATCTTATACGGTTTATGGTGTACGTTGACCGGAACGTTAAATATTGAAATAAAAAAGCGCGAAAGGAAAATCATTAAATCACCGACCTAGAGGAAATTAAATTATCGTATCAGAAATTCAAAGAATTGCCTGATTCTATGTCAAACCAGACATACTGTAGGATAGTACGAGTATTATTACTCGTATGTATTACCTGCTGTATGTTACATAGCATTGTAGTACAGCAGGTTGACTTCTTTTTTTGATTCATGCAAAGCTTGTTAAGAGATCCTAAATTATGACAATGCAAAGAGATTGTAGATCTATACAGAATTTATTCTTTAAATCATCATCCTCCTGCCCTTATTCTACTACGTAGGGTCGGAACAGCATGTCTTCTACTCTATCAGTCGTTACATCTTCATTCACTCCCTTTTAACACACAACTCTATCTAATCAGGTCGCACTCCCCCGGCACTATAATTTGCCATCATTTTCATGGCCCTATTCGTCAAATTCTTCATATATTAAAGATTATGCATAATTTTATCATGCTGCGAGTAAAGGCGACGGGTGAGTTGGACCAGCAGTAGATAACCTATTGTAATCGCGCGATAAGTTAGTAAAATAATTATGATGAGTTTTCCACGCAGATCTAGCTTTGCCTCGGTAATTATACATATAGGTAGGTAGGTTGTAAACGATAAGAGTTTGTAAACAAAGTAGGTATTTCAATACCTACTTGTACAGATAGCAAACCTACAGATATCTATCTCGGTACCTATTTACAACTACTGCGATATAAATAGCGAAAGTTGTATTTATATATTTTTTTTGGGCAAAGAGATATAAAAGTGACACAGTATATGTCACCTTTAGTGATATCGTTGTTATGTATTCTACGGTAATGCTCTGGTTGGTACATAATAGGTACTTTCTTGATAACTTACCTATTTAGATATATTCTCTTCCTTTATCGCGACATGGTGGTAACAACATTAATAAACACCGTGTCTGCCAAAGCCAATGAATGAGAGTACAAGCGACGCTGTGGCCGGCAGAAGGGGCGGGGAGGTGCTAATTTTATTTCCACATTGCCGGCGGGCCAACGTCACCGCGGCCTTGACATTGCTACGAGTAGCTATTGTAGCGATTACATCGGCGTCTTATCTGTTTAGTTAGAGGATTACACAGAATTGTACATTTTATCAAGATTTTTTTAGTTTTAATTATCTGGACACAAGCTCATAATAGCGTATCTATGTGAGAGTGAACGCTTCGCAGCTGTGTTACGTAGATGGCACTACCTATAGATACTATAGTACCTAATATTTGATGTAGGCACGTACTATTATACTCTATTCTATACTTATTTACGTTAAACCATCAACCAAAAAATTTAAAATGTGGTCCTTCGAGCCGGATATAGTCGATAGTACCGAGCGAGCGAAACGTCTCTGCTTCGAGTGTAGCTTAGTGTGCTCTCGTGTGTCAGTATGTTTAAATGTTAGTACTCGCGTATAGGTCGTAGTTTTAAACCAACTTAACGAAATGTGACGGATAACAGTTTAACGATTTTTTTTGGCTTAGGGAATTTTGAATGGTTGTGTATTTCCCAACAGAGATAAACTTGGCTACGGCGCCATCAAACGACCGATTTAAATAATATTAGGTGGGGAAACTAAACAAAGAAAAAAAAACACGATCTTAAATGAGAATTCTAAAAAAAAATTCAATTGGCTGACGTTTTTTACAAGGACGCAAATAATTGTGGTCGCTTGGTTATCAGTCCACAGAATTACGACTAGTTATTACTACGAGTATTACCTGTATATATAGGTATGTATTTATAATTCACCAAACCAAACGAGCAATAACATGAATTAAGGTAGAATATTCATATAATTTAGAGTATCATTGTGGAGATCTAGAGTCTGTATTACTATGTGCATGTCATCAAGGAAATTACTGCCTACAGCATATGTCGAGCCTGTGCTACAGATTTACGTGGCCGACGCCTACTAGCGCCGGCGGATATGCTCGGCCATTTGTAATCATCATATCTAATGAAATCATTAGACAAATCTCTCACTTCCTTTATAAAACTTCTGTCGGCTTTCTTAGAGTTTGAATAGAGCATACACTATACAAAAATCCAATGTCGTAAGGTCAGGCGGGGCAAGTGCGCCGACGGGGTAAGCGCACCTACCATAAAAATATCGAAAACTACAGATATAATACAACGAATGACATCTTACATCCATGCAACAAACTAAAACACAGTTCTATTTCAGAATCACAGATGTCTCTGTTCACCATAACTTGATGTATCCGCTATTTTAGTTTTAGTGTCATTTAAACCTGTTACCAGAGATAAGCACATGTTACTAATCCCCTTAAATCTTAAAATATTTTACGTGTTGCGGCAAATCAATGAGGTGAGTACAGAATTTAGTTGTTTTTCTTTAAATCTATGTCTGTATTTTAGTCCTAGATAGTGAAATTAATATTTTTTTATAGAATTTAAAATCTTAACCTCAAAATAGTCAAGTGAGGCAAGTGCGCCTAAGTTTTTAGTAGTATGGCGTACTTTCCCCGAGCCAGAAGTCGTCAACTTTTATGATTCAGATATTTTCTTACCCGACGGCCTCTGAATAAGGGTAATGTTTTTCTGTATTGAGAAGTTACTGTCTAGATGTGCTTCAGGTCTTGTGATGAGAAGGCGTTGGGTGATGGGTTTACAGTAAAAGCCTCGTATTAAGTCTATAAACTATTTTTAAATAAGTAATTTTATTTGTATTTTCTTGAAATTTGCTTTTGGGATGCTATAATTATATAACTCGTTGATCTTTAGTGCTAAGTGCTAACAGTAAGACCAACGTACGTGTCATTTCCTTTGTTCGTTACTCTCTGTGCGCTTAGGTGTGCCTAAGCTCGTAAATCGGAAGCGATAATCGAAGTCAAGCTACTTTGGATGGGTGGCTGGTAAACTATCGATCCGGCTGTTAGCATTCAAATAATTTGATTTTATTTTTTCTAATTTGATTTAAAGATATCTATTATTCCAGCCAAACCTGCAAATATTTTTATTTAAA
The DNA here is from genome assembly GCA_947049295.1 of Ligdia adustata. Taxonomy (NCBI): domain Eukaryota; kingdom Metazoa; phylum Arthropoda; class Insecta; order Lepidoptera; family Geometridae; genus Ligdia; species Ligdia adustata. The sequence continues at coordinate 1,405,907 of OX346226.1, forward strand.
TACAGCAGTTTTTCTTTTTATAAAAAAAAACACCAGTAAAGGTTTAGAGCCCCTGATGACTAGTCTATGGCGCGCTTGCCCCAAATTTGTTATGGAAGCTGCAGTAGCCTATAGGACGAGTAAATTAAAAAGAAACCAAGAGTAATGCATTTATTTGTAAATGTTCTATTATGTAAATAATCTGTTTTTCTGGTAACATACGATTTTAGCGTTTTTATTTATATAGGCGCACTTGCCCCGTTTCCAGGGGCAAGTGCGCCTATAGCCATGTTTTACAATTTAATAGAATATATCGTAAAAATATTGATAGATTTGATTGAATCCACGTTTTTTGCAGCTACAAAAGTTCAAATATTGACAATTTAATAAATGTTCACTCATAAGTCAACAATAAAAATAAAAAAATTGCATCGAAATCATTTATGCAAAAACTATGGCGCCCTTGCCCCGCCTGACCTTACCTCTACTACAGAGAGTAGGTACAATAAGAAGATATTTATCTCGAAGAAAAAAACCAATAGATAAAAGCTAGTTTTAAGATGAAATGATGTGTCATAATAGACACTTGTTGTCCGCAGCTGCCTTATCGGTATCGGTATCGAGCCTGCAATCGCTATCGGGTTAATAACTCACTTACTGCGATGTGATATCGAAGTGCTCTCGACATCAACACGTGTGCAACCAGCTGCTGGCTATCGGGGATAGGAGGATTCATATATATTGTAGAGACAAATATATGTAGTTGCAAAATGCCAAATTACAGTTAATGTTACAGTGAAATATATTAGGTATTATTATGTTATAGTCGAACCTAGTTGCTGTCTCCCGCAGTGTTGCACGCGCAAATAAAGATAAGATATAAACTTTGAACACCCATTTAATTTCTAGGGGACCCCTTGAGAGTAATTTTTAAGAAACTTTTGTCATTACATCCTTAATTCCTATAAGCAAAACCTCCAAACCTACAACAAACCCTCCAGGTTCAGCGGTTTTGGCTTTATGTTGACTCCGAGCGAATATCTGTCAGTCGCCGGACTTACTCTTTTACATAAATGAGGACCAAAATACAGGCATTGTTTAGTTTTGCTTTATATACCTACATTTTTTTGGGATATTACTCAAGCACTTTCAATGAAGCTACTTTCTATACTTCGAAATTACAGCATATTTAAAAGTTTAAGCGACGCATGTCATAATGAAAGTTTTTCGTAGACTAAAATTTGGAAAATTAGTTTACAGTTTAAAATAATATTTTTGTGAGTGAAAATTATTTAAAAAACAAATCAAAATCATTTCTAGAACAAGTTGAACCTTAGTGTTTTCTAAGATGGCAAAATACTATCTCGTAGATGTTTTTTTCCAAATGTATATTACACATGTACCCTTTGCCTACGCTATTATATCTTCTCTGAAGTATGGAGACTTTCCCACATAAGAGGTATTAAAATAATTCAGACATGTATGATAAATGATATGACATATGCCTATGATCATTATTTATAATGCCATTTTATTCACATAATCTTAGTGCGTAGACGAGTTATATGCATATGAAACTGTTTTATGTAAAGTAAACAGTCATTACAAATATTTTATCTAAATTTAAACACGTTTGTTTGCAGTCAAGTGGAACAAAGTCATCGGTGTACCTACTGACATACGAGTCAATTAAAAAGACGCAGCCAAATTTCACAAGAGAGAGCTAGTCTGGTTTTGAAGTCACTGCCAAAAGTATAATATTGCTGAGAAAAATAACTGTCTGCATTAAAAAAACGGTCATTATTAGTCACATTTCTTTAATGTTAGACAGAGAAACCGTTCGCAGAATCCTTCATGAGATAAGCTTGCATGAATCTAGCAAAAAGTCGCTAGCAGAGGCCATCATAAATGATAGGACTGAAATGTATCAATGGATAGACAACCAAAGAGAATACAAATTTGTGATTTCTTCTAAGTATGTTGTGAAACATATTTAGCCGAAAAGATAGCAATGGTAGAGTTGGGCAGTAGATACTTTTGATGCATTCAGCGGAAAGCCAGACAAACTATTTGCATTGTGCCACTTAGCGTTTGTTACATGTATACGATAATATATGGGTCGGTTGGTTTCTGTGGATTATTTAATAATTACCTATATAAATTTATATATACTTTTATGTACTAGGTAACTAACGTACATGACCCAGACAGTATCAATCAATCGGCTGTCAACTGCGTTAAGTTAGTAAAGGCACGCCTACTACCTATAATTAATTAGAGCAGAAAAGTCTATTCTATCCAGTACCTTTTTTTACAAGGGGGAAATTTTTACAAGTTACTCGTCAGTATTGAGGTATAATCAAGTGATACTTAGAATTGTACTTATTAAAACCCAATTCGGTGGCCTGCCTCAGTGCTTTACGGAGCACCTCTAGGAGGGCAGAGTGATTTTCGAAGAACGCCTCGGTCTCAGTGGCCTCACATGAATTTGGCCGCCAGAGGCCCCTTTCCATTGCCTCTTAATACTCCTCTTACTGCAGCAGTATTCTAAAACCCTTTTGGTTGTGCTATTTTGTTTAGCGTTCAAAATCCAATTAGCGGTCAATATTTTGTTCAACTCACCTTGTTCCATCATTGTCTGTTTCGATTTACCTCTATACCTACTCTATGAAGAAAGACAGCGTCTGATTTGAATAACCGCAAGCCGTACCAAAGTCAATTGATTTTAACTAAAAGCTGCTTGTAATATTAGGTAGATAAGTAGTTTACCCATAGAGCGGTTTGCATCACATAACTGGACTGAATAAGTTATATAATCGGTTACACGAACAATAATTGTTTGTGTGTATTTTATAATCTTGCGACTGGTGACGCATGACAGTTAAGTATTTTGCCTAACCCAATAACCTTTGTCAATCGTTAACCTTACCTACCACTTCTTGGCAATACAGCGAATTATTTTTGGCCAATTTGCTAGATTACGGTATAATAAAGATTATTCTTGTTTAGATGGTGGTTGATGTACCTACTTAAGTAATTTTTTTACGACTTTATGAAATAAAAGGCCAAGTTTTGATTTGATTATTTATTTTCAGAGTAAATATACAACTTAATATTCTGTACCTAAATGTTTCCAGCATCTAAATGTTGCCGTTAATAACATCGAGCAAAAAACGTAAAAAAAATTACGTTTGCTGTTATAGCGGCCACAGATAATTTAAATTGTCTAGGTATCATGGATCATGAGATACCTACAGCCTGGTTATAGACAGACGGACGAATGGACAGCGAAGTCATAGTAATAGGGTAATCATTATTAATTAGGGTAATTCCTTTGGTTACGGAACCCTAAAAATAGCCAGATACGAAGCGAGAAGCTTCGCTCCCTCGATTAAAGAAACAGGAAATATCACAATAGTATTATTTTTAAGAGTCCTTCTAGATAAACTCTATCAATTTCCTCGTAGCATCATTTGCATTTTAAGCATGTTTTATGCCTCTTAAAGTCTAGAATTTTAGTTACTGTTATCTTAATGACTGTTTGGAATGTAAGCAAGGACAACGTGAAGGGATATCTATTAGGAAAAAACCTACCTTATTATCTCACAATAACCTGCTTTAACTGTTAGTAGGTTTTTTCTAAGGCTATACCTACTACACTACTTCTTACAGGTTCTTACCGTGAATCATTGTAATTTACCTACTTATTTTGATTCAACCAATAGTGGCACCACATGAACAACAGAATGAGTATAAGTAGGTATATAAATAATACGAAGTATTCTGTAGCAGTTAATATTACACATTTTGTTTGCGTTTATCACGCCAGTGCCGGCCGGCAGCGACGTCCACGCTTGAACCTCGTGATCCTCCACATAATCGCCGCCGAATACCAAGCCAACTGCTCTTTGAATAAATTAAAGCTATTGAAATATTCGGGGGTTTTAAATAGAGTCTTTGTTAGATCTCGGCCGATAAAAAACCGTTTACTTGTTTACGACCGCGGATGCGACACTGTGGCTAGCGATGCGTGAGTTGCCTTGAGGCCGTGGACATAGACGTAAGTTGTAAACGAAAAAAATATTTTGTCATAGCTAATATCTTTGAAATAGAAGCACTGTCAAAATAATAATAACTAGACTTTAAAATTTTCCATACTTACTAGTCTAATCTAATTCAGGCTTAGTACTAAGCGGCTGCAGGTAGTTAGAGTAAGATATGGAACGGGTTTCCTCTTCTGGGTCAAGGCCATTTATGGGAGGCTATGTTTAACAAAACCAGTTTCAACTAATGCTAACATTCAGTTAGTCATGTAATCTATTCAACCAGTTAATAAATTATAAAATCAAAACAGATTCAAGAATCTTCAATATATATAAGTTTGAATAAGTATATAGACTACGGTATACGATATTTTTAGATCAAAGTTTATCAATAATTTATCTAAGAGACCTGATATAATGTAATCAAGTATATATATATAAGCTTTTACTTGTTATAATTATTTATTGTTAAACTCTTTTTTTTATAATAGTTATTTTATCTTATAATGCAAGTACATACATACATCAAGCTAAGTACTTAAGTGACGAGCAAAAAATTTTTTCTCGTCGATGGTGACAAGCGATTTTAATTAGAGAAGCAAAACTTGCGTTACAAAAATGTCATCTAGATATGTACCTACGAGTATACTTTAAAGAAAACTAACGGACCGATTTTGTTAAAACTCATATACTTTGGGACCAATTTGAAAGCATATCCTTTCTAACAAAAATTCCTCCATCTATTTGAAGGCTGTTAAAAATTAATTCCTAAGAGCACAAAGCTTTAAAACAGAAAGGTTATTAGCATATGAAACGAACTGATTGACAACACATAACGTAATGCACTCGTAAATGACAGATAGGACAGCAGGACATTGCCCATTCTGATCGGTTCATGGGATCGGTTAGATATAGATAGGTAGGTACCTATAGATAAAGAAGGAAAAATAATCATTTGTTGATTGTTTTGAGAAAGAGTCCGATACAGCAATAAAACAGAATCTCATGAAACAGTGGAATACTTTTACGCTTATGATTTTTAATTTGTATTCAGATTGTGAAGCTACAGCTCAACTTTAATACAGTTATTACTAACACAAATACAAAATATAAAGAAAAATTATAAAATGCGCATTCCTAAAATATATGATTAGGCTCATTTAAGAAATTCGAAATCATCTACATTATAGTAATATCCACGAAAGAATATCCGTATCTGATAGTTATAAATAAGAAGATAGAAGTTCTACGGCTTCGCACGAAACGTCCAATTTTATTGCGCGAAATGCCAGATTGTTAAACCTCTTGCCAACTACTCTATTTCCTGGTAACTATAGTTATTTTCAAATTGTGAGAAAGTCAGCTTCTTTTTAACAAGCATTCAAACAGAACAAGTAAGGTTTCTTTTATTAAAAAACCTCATTTGTGACATTTCAGCCAAACAGGATGCATGCTCGTCAACACTACAAGTATCGTGCTCCATAACCGGAGCGAGCTAGCCGTAACCCAACTGACGTACTACGCCGTATGTGTCATCGCCTAACGTTACCTACCTACCTAAAATTATTAAACGAACTGCAGTATCTAAACTTATCACAAAAAATACATTGATCATGTATCTATAGGCAGACAGGAAACTACATTGTAACACAGATAGCAAGTATTATAATAATTATACTGTACCTAGAGATATCTATAAAGGCAAATACTTGTACTCGTAGAAAGACCAAACCAATGCAAAATAGGACTTACGTGGTCACAGTTACAGTACCTAGGTATAGCAAATTATAAAACAAAACGTAAGCAAAGATGAAAGATGCGCAATAAACGCTTGGTGTTGGAAAGACTTGTAAATTAATTTTCACACGTTGGAGTGACGTGTTTTGTCACTACCTACGTTTATCTCGATTCTCCATGTCGTGAAGATTTGTTTGGTTTTTTTGTGACAATGATGATTTTTTGTTTCAAAGTCAACAATTTGCTAACATTTATTGTTCAAGATTTGGTAAATGTTAATTTGTTTAACTTGTAGTAGCTAACTCGTGCACGTATCGGCTAGGAAATGTAAATTGAAAATGATTGTTTGACGCTGAATATGCATAAGCGTTTGACATTGTAACAACTATTTTAAATAACAACGACGAGAAAATGTTAAAATATATATTAAAATAAATTTTGGTCTTTCGAGTAATTGGATTTTTCAAGTAGGTATCTAGTAACAGCTTAACAATAAACTGTCTACTCTTACATTTTAAGTTCGGTTACCACTGTGAGGTAATCTGGTACCAACTTTATACACCTGAACTGAAATTAGGAAACTAGTTTTATAATTTAGCGTTTATCAATTTATTTTTGAATATTGTTTAGATATCCAAACCGGTACACTGGTTACTTAGTGTAATTTGCCGGTTATTATAAGTAAATTAAACGAAAAAGGACTCCAGGACTGGAGGTAGGCTGTGCTATCGCCTACTATTTATACATTTATTTACTTAAAATAATTTTGTCTGAAGAAAGAATATAGCAAAAATACCAAACTTTTCTGGATAATGATCATGATCACTGTGATATTAAATGAATATTATAATTAGGTAGGTACTGCTTCACGACTTCTGGTGAAATCCAATATAAATTCTGCACAGCAACGGATAAAAATACACGAGTAGGTACTTGAGTAATTTATTATCTATCATATGACCATCGATTATGTTGTGAGTAATATCTGTTTATAGGCAAATATCTCGAGCAAATAATATTGATATCAAGACCAATATAGAGATAGATATCAACGTCTCATTATATGTTAGATAAAAATTTAAATTTTAAGAAATTCTACACGTCAAACACTGATACAATAGATTATCTGTACAACACAGACAATGTGCTTTATTTAGTAACCACATTAGTTTAGATTGGATTAAGTGCACAAAAGTCATTTATGAACTTATAAGTCATAAAATAGTTGTTCAAGTATCCAACATTATCTATTGAGTTGACAATGCGACGCCTTTATCTAAATCACACAAAAAAAACCTACAGCCGTCCGAGCCGTTGATAAAGAAGCAGGGGGCTTTACCCCTGAGGATTATGATATAAATAACCACAATGAAGGAGTCACTAACAATAACAGAGATAATTATAATAAACATAAACTAATTTCTATGTACTAGTAGAGCCACGGACACTATGCGTGTGAAATGACTTACCTAACCTTTACCTATGTCTTACTTTAATGTACAATAGGATCTTCTAACAAAAGTTAATTGATCGCATTCCTTCAATTAGATTACTCCGAAAGTAATACTTTTAAATCTTTCAGTTATTTTACGAAACATTTGTAGAGTAGAGTGTAGAGAAGATTTGGTACTGGATTTATTGGAACTTTTAAATACTTCGGAAACGCAGCATGACAACAACAAAAATGTACGCAGTGAGAGGAAACTAATATTATTTATATAAAACATATTGTAGTGTATAACTTATGTTAAAACGTAATATTTTGCGGCTTATAAAATCGTGACAACTTTATCGAGAGATATTGTAGACATTGTAGTGGTAAATTATGACTATCCATTTTTTAAGATGTAGATAATAATATACTTATTATGATATAGCTTAAAATATTACTTGACTCAGATTTATACGAGTGTAGATGTAGACGAAGGTATAAAACCGGCATTGGTATACTTACACATTGGCGGCTTAAAATAAATAAGTAAAATAATGTAAAGCTCAGCAATAGATAGTTAAGAATTGTGGCAATCTGGTTTGAAAAATGATAGTGTTGTCAGGCACCATCATGCGAAACGCGCATTCAACGTACTGTTACATTTATAACAGATGCAGACAGACATTTCTGAATAGGTATGAAAACTGCCAATGTACTTATTTGATAAACACCTGATACATTTTTGGCATTAGCAGTACAGAAGTAGGTAGGTACATCAGGTATTGTAAGTGTGTAATGTAGAGTTCAATGAGATCAGGAATTCTATCGAGTATCGAGTCGCTGGTAAATAAGGAACAGCCGGAAATTAATGATTGGATCAGATGAATGCTATCCTTAAATATAATAATACAAATATATAGATGGAAGTGGTAAAGCGCTGGAGGTGGATAGATTACGGGCAGCTGTCTCGTCCGCATTCGTATTTTTAGTTATTCTCGTATTATACTCACAGAACTATTCAGATGATAAAATGATTTACCTCGTATAGGGAACGGCTTGGTCATGATGGTTTCCGTAGTGGGCGGCAGCAGCCGCTGTGTCTCCGCAGACATGGCACTGGTACACTGATTCAACTCATGTTTCTTGTCACTGGCGCTGTTTCCGCCGCTGCGCAGACGCAGCGACGGAGAACCGTTAGCCGGCACGTCCATTTGCGTGCGCTGTCACCGCATGACTGGGAGAGCAAGTGCGAAGTCGCGGACGGATGGGGCTACGACTTGACGAGTGGCGTGACTCGCGTGCACTAAACCCGTCCTATCACAGCTGATGTAGTGGAAACTTGTAGCGCGGCCTGCGACATCTGTCTGCGCAGTTTCAAGTGCAAGGGCAGTTGAGCGCCGGGAGCTGAGAGCACGTCTGGTGGCGATCACGTCACGTCAACGACTGGCTGTCAGCATGGTTGGCGGGCTGGCAACTCGCCATTCCGCCAATACAATAAATACTTCCGATGCTATTGTGCCGCGGATAGAGCATATTATTATACCAGATACCGCTTTGGTAGCAGGTAGATACCGGTCCATTCCGAGCGCAAATAATATCAGTACTTGCCAAAAAGCGAGTGCACACCGCCCACGTAATAGCTGGGCTTATGGATTTAAATGGGATCTTAATTGACGCTTTCATTTCTTCGGGTTTATGGCAAAAGTCAAGAAGATCCTATTGTACATCCACCTATTAATATTGTTTTCAACTTTACTAAACAGATTTATCATCTAAACAAGCCACAATCAATATCGGCGCGTATTTAGGATTTTAGCAAGAGAAGAAATTTTCTGTGATCGCTCTACAATACTCTGAACCAATTATTAAGATTTTGTAATGCAGTCGTCGGCAGTTCAGCTTTCAGCCGGAAGATACCATATTATTCATGTGTCACATCTTTCACATTCAGTTACATCAAAATATCATTTAATGCATCTGGACATATTCGCTCAAAAATATAAGTTAGGAGGAAACTACAAGTGGCTAGGGCTCTCTTTGGTAAACCATACCCTATCATAGCCGTGGGGTACCGGCAGATTAGAATAGACATTCCCTCTAGACTGAGGTACTCGAAAACCGACTGATAGCGGTATACCTATCCCAAAATAATGGCGTAGTTAAATGACTGATTGACGAATGGCAGCAGCGTCCCCAGCAGTGCAAGAAACTACGCCCTGCGGCCGCCAACCCGCATGCCCAGCGTGGTGACTATGGGCACAACCTCTGATAGGCACAAATAATAATAAATAATAATTCTTCCCAGCGCATCGGTCTTCGGATGAACTTGGAAAAAACCAAGGTCATGTTCAATAAGCACGTTGTTCCAAGACCGATTGCAGTTCATGGCTCAACTCTCGAAATTGTTCAAATGTATGAAGGTCAAACTAGGCAAAAACAATTTTGAGAGTGAAGCTAACAGAAGAATACAGTTAGGTTGGGCAGCATTTGGAAGACTTCGTCGGGTCTTCTCGTCGTCCATACCGCAAAGCCTGAAGACAAAAGCCTTTAACCAGTGCATCTTACCCGTCATGACCTACTGAGCCGAAACGTGGACACTCACGGTTGGTCTGGTCCGGGAGTTTAAAGTCGCTCAGCGAGCTACGGAAAGAGCTATGTTCGGTATATCTCTGCGCGATCGTGTCCGAAATGAAGTGATTCGATAGAGAACCAGAGTCACCGACATAGCTCTACGTCTTGGAAAGCTGAAGTGGCAGTGGGCCGGTAATATATGCCGTGAAACTGATGGGGTAGACGATTTCTTGAGTGGAGACCACGAACCGGTAAACGTAGTGTAGAATGCAACTAGGTGGAGTAAAGACATAAAGAAGGTAGCGGGCAGGGGGTGGAGACGGAAAGCTCCAGATTGTGCTGAGTGGCGTGGCATGGGAGAGGCTTATTTCCAGCAGTGGACAAGAGTAAGCTGATGATGACCCTGTCATAAAGATTCAATAATCCAAGCCGTCTCAGGCGCTATTATGATGCCTGTCACCTAAAAATCTCTCGTCCCAGCGCACTTTTGCGATTAGCGTTTGCCAGCCGTCCGGAGAAGCTATAACGACCGCCTTTGGTCATCATCAAAAGATGTAAGTACTTATTATGACCTTACAAGGGCATGTACTTTATTAAAATACAAAAGCAAAGAAAAAAAACACATTTACAGTTTTTAAAACTAATCTAATAATAAGCCCGCAGTAGAAGGGAAAGTTCCAAGAATGCTGGCTGCATTGAAAGGTAATGCAAATTTTTAACCAAAATAAGAGCTAGCATTCTGGTCACAAATCGCTTCCACTAGACGTTTTGATATTTCTAAAAATAATTTTAAAGCGCTCGGTTCCCATGTCCCCAAGGTTTTTCTACTGCAAACGGCCCAAATATGAAACCTCTGTCAAGGTTTTCATATTTGCGCCGCTTTATACTCGTAAGTTTTTTCTTGTATTGATTTTAAAAGACCTATTCGATGACAATATATTCTACAAGATTTACATTTCGCATGTATGTGAGCTACCCTTAAAATATATATACCTAATGTATTTTTCCTGTCCCTATATATAAGTCTTGACTGACTAACTGATATTCGCTAGAAATCAACGCAGAGCCTAAATCGCTAAACCTAGTGTTTGTTTTTGTATTTGATTTATTGTAAGCGTTTAAAAATAACTACAACTACTAACAAATGTTAACTTATGAATTGAGATGGTCGAGGATAACATGGAGTAAATATATTAATTCAATGGTTTCTTCAGTTCTATAGTTTGCACACATTACCATGGTTGCCATTTTATCACACACCACACCACGTAGGTACCTACGTAGGTAATTCTGCCGAATGCCATTGTCGCGTCATTATCACCCGGCGTAATCGCGTATTTGAACTGTCTAGCGATAATTTAAAACTTTGATTGATTGATATATCTTTAATTCTACCTAACCTACCTATTGCACATTATGCAACTGAATTTTCTACATATATATATACATATCCATTTAATCCAGCTTAGGTTTGAGTCTGGCAAAGTGGCAATAATGTCTCTTGATGATAAGGCGTGGTATTATTTTCTAACAGGAAGTAAGTAACGATGCCGTGCCGATAGGTATTTGAATGTAGATCAGTTTTACATATTAATATACATACATACTGGGTTTTAAGCGTACCTTAGTACCTGAGTTTTGGAAAGGTCCAAATATCATTCACATACGGTGAACTTCATAAGGGTTGACTTTTTGCAAGACGTGTCACGAGTACGACACGATCGCCTCATTTCAAACCTGATGATGTTCACCGAATGTGAATGAAAGTACGAGTATATTTCAATCCACTGATCATAAAAACCCGTATTGTTAAACAAAATGAATGAAATACGCGTCAGCTTTCTAAATAGAAAAATACTTGGTGTTTCTTCAACATTGACAATGCACGTGGTAGAGTAACGTGATGCGATAAGTACGTGTTTCCAGCAAGTTGACTATTTGTAAGTACATTATATCGTAATGTTTCTAACAAACGTGTAATCAACCGTGAGTATATGAGAAGGTGCTAAATTGCGGTTTTTTATTCTGCGTGAGCGATAGTTTATCAAATTTTTGCACCTAGGTACTGTTATTTCTTCTGTGCCTAAACCTGAGTGATGATTGAAGCGATACTGTACGAACAACCAAGGCTCTTTCTTACGTCAACTCATCTTATTCTATCAAAACACCTTCAAATATAAAGTCTGTATATATAATTGCGGTGTGGGTATTGCCCACACCGCAATTATATATACAGACTTAAACTATTCACGTAGCCTTAAACTATTCAGTAATAGTAGGTACATAACCACCAAATAGTTTTTTTGTATCATCATTAATCCTCCGAGCCGTTTCTGCAGCACCGGTACCACGGTGGAACTCGTACTCGTAAATAACGCGATATTTCAAGTTTTCCATTTTGTAAACTGCGTGACGCAAAGAAAAAACCAAACGAGGACAAAACAAATGAATTACGGTTTTCGAAATACAAATGTATGAATAAATAGCTGTATAAATTTGAAATTGGAATCCCTAACCAAAGAAGAGATATTTGAGATCAAAGTGGCCAGTACGACAAAACGCTAATTTCATATGTAAGGACCTAATACTATCTACTACGTAAACGGTATCGCTTCTCGGCCTTTTGGCTAAGATCATAGTGTGTACGTAAACGGTGAAAATCATCATTTGACATTTATGTAATAAATAATTCCTGCTACATGTATATGATCGCGCGCTCTCTTTCGTAACCTCTTAAAGGAGACCAGTGCCCAGCAGTAAGTAACGGCTCTAAAATCTCTTCAATATTCAGTTTATTAATAGGTGCATTAATAGGTGCACCTACTTGTGCAATATTTTCATATAGATTCGATGAAAATAATTAGCAAAAGTGTTGATAGACCAATGTAAGAAATATTTTTATTTTGTATAAATTACTTATTAGCGTTTGATAATACATTATCTCAGATTTTAAGCGTTAGGCTATATGGAAAGCTCTCGACGAGTACCACGGTGACGGATGCTAGTACCTATTCCATATGCAACAGAAAAAAAATTAAAGTCGGAGCGCCAAGTTACGTAAGTCAATAATCAGCAAAAAGTTATTTGATATACTTACATATACGAGAAAGCCCATGAAACTTAGTACTGCAGTAGTTCGTGTGCTGCTGATAATATAAAATAATAAGTTTACTACTTACTTCCGCAACTAAGCTAAGGTATCGGTTGCGTGGGCACCATCACGTCTCCATCGACCAAACAGTATTCATGATCCTATTTACAAGTAACCAAGAAGTCTGAGTATGACACAGCTTAGTGAACGCTACGTGAGTCCTGCCGCGTGGGGAGAACGCTGAAGATTGCATAATGCGGCTAACGAACCGTCTTTGGTGATTACAACACTCAAAGGTAATAAGAGTATTTGTTTTAAAACATATCTCCAAAAGATTTCATTCTAAAAATATACATTCAATATATGTAGTTTCAAACTATCTACTTAGGTATTTTAAACTTAACGTTATGACGAGAACGTATTTAAATTTTAAAATTTTGCTAAAATGATATTAATCCTACGTGTTACAAAATAAAAGAACATAATTTTTATTAATTTAAGAGACCCGACTAAGACCTTTAAAAAAACTTAGTATCATTATTTACAGTTTTTTTATCTTATTTAAAAACAGACTACAATTATATTTTAAGTCACATTAATGGAAGTAGGTACCTATACAAATAGCTGTGGAACTGTATAAAAGGTAGCCTCTTACGTAGTATTGGTATACTCTTAGAGGTAGCCATAGATATTTTTGTATATCTCAATCTAGGATTACTATTTCACACATGCAAAGAAAAAATTACCTGCTTACTTACTTGCCATCGACCAGAAAAAGGTTTTTTGGCCTCTTGTCAGCTTTCTACAAATATAAGTAGTTCTTTTTTGTTTTCCCGCATATTACTCACACCATACCTTCTTACGACGGAAGTTCTCAGTCCTAAGTTTCAGTAAGTAGTTCTACATAATCTCGTAGAATTTATATACATAAAATATAAAGACATTTTTATCATTTAACTTAGCGTACATTCTATGTAGGTAGTGTAACGCAAACGTTGGGTAACTATATACTGACAATATTTTTTATATATAAAGCGTAGGTAAGTCCTGACTTATTAACTGAGATTCGCTTGGAATCAATGCAGAGCCTAAACCACTAAATCTAGATACATAATATTTGGATGGTGTATTATTATTATATATTATTATAGGAGGGTGCAGGGGTGAAGTTACTAAATAAGGATGTTTGGAAATTCTAATCCTAAGGGAGTCAAATGGTTCAAAGTATAGATATAAATAATTACCTCATTAAATCATTGCGATGCCTACATGCGATAATTACAGATGCAAATGTTCGACAGCTTGCTCAAGTCCATCCCGAAGAACCGTGATGAGATGGTAACAGAGCTTGAGATCCCTGACGTCACACTATCTCCTTACATCTTGGACCGAGACTACCAGCTACCCAAGAGTGACAGCTTGCTCACTACTTCCTCCGAGGAAGAAGAACTACTCAAGACATTAGATACTGACTCTAGCATACCACTGTCTAGAGCCATGACCGATTCGGAGATTGACTATCAGAGATATAGACGAGTAAGTACGAAACAAGTAATTCAGTATTGAAATGAAAACCTGACATTAAATTTATAAGTTAATTTGGTCAAACCAGTTCAAAGTACTGGACCGATTTTGATTAAATTTGTCGGTCTGTAAAAAAAGTCTAGAGAGTGCTATAGGTACTCGTAAGTAGGTATATTAGGCAATTTTCTCCGGTAAAATATAAGGCGGGCGAAACCGCGAGCAAATAAAGCTACTATAACTATAGTTGGATCTTTTCACCTCTTAGTTACGTGTGAAATCCTGTGTCATATCAAGAAATCAAGATATGTTATCATATTACAGTACAAGACTAGAAGCTTGAGTGATCCTTGGAACCAGATGAAGACCGCACTCGACGCCTTCCCAGCTGATCATCTAAAGTCTCTCAACAGGTAAATAAGAGAGAGAGCGACTGGTGTTTCTATTTAGGTACTACAAAGTGTTTAATTGCACGCCTCCCGCTCGCACCCTCAGTCGCAATACAACCTTGCAAGTGACATCACGATTGTTTATCATTTATCCTCAACCACAAACCAAAATCATTACCACACCAGCGACTGTTTTTTACTGACTTCGCAAAAAAATAGGTTTTTTTGTTACCTGTTTCCTCGGAGATGTGGACCAATATGAAAAATCATTTGTTTGTTTGAAAGGGTGAGTAGACCCACCTCCGAAATGCATCTATCTAAATTATATCAAAGTTCAACGCTACATTTAATAACTTAAATGTTTACTCCAATATCATTCCTAAATTATAAGATTCATGGTAGGAGATTTAAGGATTCGGTTTAGCAGAGCATGATAGGTGAGAATGCTAGGATAGCAGAGAATGTTCATATATTTTTTTTATTTTGTGCATGTACATACCTACCTACGTTCTTCGATGAGAGCCTCATGATTCGTAAGAGATGATAGTCAGATACACGTTTTATACACACACAAATACAGTAGACAAAACCTTTACGAACTACGAGTACAGAAGTGTAACAGAAAGAATATGTATAAAGGTATCTATCATTTATACTTACAGTTTTCAGAACTTGTGTACGGACATTGATTACGTATACCCGAGCACGTACGAGCGTCGTCGATATGACGAAGAACTGCGTCAGAGAATGAAGAAATACTTCGACGAAGATTGCTGCGTGTATAAGTCTGACGACCCTGGACTGGAAACATTGACAGAGGCGCTCAAAAATGTAGATATGAAGGTAACATTTAACTATTTTTTCTAAACCTCTATAAAATACCTGGCTACCTTATATAATATTATATATAATCCCTGTATTAGGTATTCAATGGCCCAAATTATATATTTTCTTCATATGATTTTCGTAGTGATTAATTAAGACTGAAAGTGCCGTTAAATTTAGTGTCACCTAGACCTTGGCCTAGAGCAGTTACTTACCTATAGTTAATTGTCGACATGAATGTGTGTAGTTCGTAATTTTGCTAGAAAGATCCGCGACCTGAAGAGATTGTACGACGTTGACAGCAGCCTGTATCCATCGTTGTATTACCCGTACTACTACACTCGGTCTTCGCTGTATCCTTACTACTCTACTTCCTACACGTCGCCGCTACGCTCGAAGCTCTGGCGGAGCCGCTACAACTACTACGACTACTATCCTTGGAACAAGTATGACTACTCCTGGAACAAATTTGACTACTATCCCTGGAACAAGTATGACTACTACTGGAACAAGTACGACTACTATCCCTGGAATAAGTATGACTACTATTCGAACAAGTATGACTACTATCCGTGGAAAAAGTATAGCTACTATCCTCGTACAAAATACAGTAGCTCCTACACCTGGACTTGAAGGTAAGGGATATGAATTCATGCTAAAGGATTAAAGGCTACAGCACAAAATGTTAATAAAGGTTGTCTTATTTACAGAAAATAATAGAGTCGGAAAAGGAGAAGATCATGCAGTAGCAGCTCTAAGTCACTTCGCCTCGCCAATCTTAGCCAAATAAGTAACTAAGGACCTAGGTATTAGCTCCGCATATAATGTACGACTAGACTTTAATAATTACACCTAAAAGTGGCAAACAAATATATTTAGAAGATATTTTCGTATCGAATCGTAATAGTATGGCTTTCGCATTTTGAACATGAGTAAGAATTAAATTCCAATCTACAAAAGCCGGTTTACACCACGTCAAGTACCTACAAGTCACTTGTCGCCGAAGAGAATTTGGTTGTTATGTGCATTCTAGCGAGTTCAGTTGTAAGATTTGTTTAAAGCATCCAAACGTACGAAACAACTCAACTCGCTACTGAACTTAGAACTTATCGAAGTGTAAATCGACCTTAATATACAGTTTAAATAGTGCACTTGCCTTAGTCACACATAAGGCACCAAAAATAGTTTCTATTCACTTCCATACCTCTACCAACTTTATGCTTTTGAAGCATTTAAAGGATATTTTTCTATGTAGTAAAATAGATAATAAAATATAATAAGCAGATTCACATGAACAAAAAATAAAATCACGTTAATTTGTGTAAAATGTACTTTTAATGGGAATGAATTCCAACTTCACAACAACTCTTCGTCGCCATACTGAATGCATCACATTTGTTTCACTAAAATCAGGTTTACATATTGAAAATCTCAGTAGCAATTAAGCTATGCCAGATATTGTAATAATTATATCTAGGTTTTATGGTTAATTGTCTTTACTTCAAAATATATTCTGCTGTATTCACAGACTTGTAATATACCTCTATATGTCAGGTTTTCTATTTAATATATCACGACAACTTGTATCTAAAGTAATCAAATATACAAAATAATAACATTTAGACTGATACAATCATAGAAGCGTTAGCTTAGGTATTTATTTCTACGGGTACGATCTATGACGAAGTATGGCGAGCGGTAATTTACGATCACAGACAGAGCAGTAAAACCTCTAAGATGTTGTTTATAAAATATCTAGCGTTTTCCCGGTTCGAAAACGAAATATATTTTTCGTTTTCTCACGTTTTGCTGACATCAAAACGAAGCGGGAAATCACTAGATATTCTTTAAACTACGAGTATGTATGTACCTACATATCATTTTAAATGAGTTTCCGCAAAGTAACGCCCAACTCCATTGATTTTAATAAAACCTCTATAAATGAAACTTCTTTGTCATATGAAATAAATTTACTATTTTGAGTATAAGATAGAGATATTATTAAAGAGTAGGTATATTATATTACAAGTGTGTGATCAGCTTTATGCAACTGTTGTATTTGTACATTTTCAAATAGACAAATATATAAAATGAATAAACGCAATGATGTGGTCAGTATTTTTTCTTTCAATGTACTCCTTTGACCACAGTTTTATTATGACTTAGTATTGCACATATTTTTTATGCTGGGGAAAGTTTATTGCGTAATTTTTCTATACTTACAAACACAACCTTTTTTTTAAATCATATAACTATGAATGTATAGATAAAATATTTGTGCCATTCTGTGCGATGACTTGTAGGTTGTAGTGCCATCGACTGCTGTAGATACAAGTAAGTCGGGATTTGTGATTTAAAACAACGCAACAAATGGTTATGAAAGTCCTCTCTTGACACTTGATGTTATTGTTAGTTTTACAATACCCAAATAATAAATTACATATAAATAGAAACAGGTGGAAATGTAGGTTTGACAAACATTCATTTATAGTCCACTCTTTTTTGTCGTAGATGTTAATTTTTTAATATCATCGATTAATTTTATATTCTAAAAACTAAAGCGTGTTTCCAAACGACTTAAGTCTATCTATGCAGAATTAGTTATTTAGTAAAAGATACAATACCGATGTTGGTACATTTCTAGAAATATAAACCATAAAAATATTGTAAAACTTTCCCCTCTAGTCATACTCGTAATACGGAAATAGTACTTTATAAATTACTTTATAAATAAGTAAATTTTTAGCGCGTACTTTATAAATTTAAATATGATTACAAGAGGGGCGCGCTGCATTATACACGCGAAAATTAACACATACAGCAGCGTGATATTTTTAAAATAGGTATTTATTTTTAGAAGATTAAATTAATTAATTTGACCAAATGCGTCCAAATTTACCTTTTTACAGTTTTGTATTAGTATATGATGTTTTAAATTGTTAGGAATACGTTGTAGACACGCCTGTTTAATACTTTTTAACATAGATTAATATAACAAAAATATCATTATCAGGAGAATGTGTGCATATTCTGCCAATATGTGCACAACTTTAATGAGATTCCCGGAAAATAACATTTTGACAATCAAGCCTATCTTGTGTATGTATGTATGTAATGTAACTTGTTGTCTATGGTGAGAGATCCATATCGTAGATATGAATCTTGTACTCCCGTTGTAAATATCCACAAAATGCTTACACCCAAAACTTTCAATCGATCTGGTGTCTTGCTATGAAATCGGAATAATGAATTTTGAAAGTTTGGTCGTTAAATAATTTACAGAGAAACAACTAAATATTTTTGCACATTGACAACATTTATTGAAATGATTTTAAATGCTGCCAACATGCAAAACTCATGACATAAAGATTTAGAAAATTAAACTTAATATAATATTACACATAAAAATGGTAAATGAAATTGTTTTTTTGCACTTCAATGGGCAAGCTGCATTTTAAAGTCGACACTTAAATCTAAATTGCACGCACGAAAATAACTAAATATACTTTAATATAAAGTATTAACAAACTTATAACAATAAATACACAGAGTAACTATTTGTGTGAGAAATGTGAATAGTAAAATTATGATGATTCTTATAGTTTATTTAACAATACGCAGTATTTGTTACTGTAAGCTATATATATTTAAAATGTTCAAAGCATCAGCCGATACAAGTACCATCCAGTGATGTTTATGATCATTCATCATTTATGTAAGTATGTGTGTACTTAACCTATAACTATTTGAAAATTGACATGATAATAGAAAGTGTCTATTGTTTACTTTGAGACAGAACAACATGAATTTTTTGAGAATACTTTTTATATATACTTGTACGGTAAATCGTTGATCATGTTCAGATTGATTGATTGATTATGTTTTAACATTAAGTTTTTGCTATAATGTTAAGTAGACGAGTGAATTATGTAAACCTTTAGGTTATTAAATGGTTCGCTTTTACTTTACCACATTTCGAGCACTTTGCTAGCAATTCGCGCAACAGTGTTGTGCATAATAACAGACACCCTCTCGCTATCCCCAAAGGTTTACATAATATACCTATTTTACAATGTAATTAACTCGTTAGAGTACTCGTAATTAAGAAGGTAAGAAAAAAACGTTCAGTAAATTATTGTGTATACCAGGCGGTGTTATTTGTTAGATCATGCAAACATTCCATATAGCAAATATATTTTTTACACTTGTTACAACTTGCAAATAGTACGATAAAGTTTATTTGACCTCGTAAAATTGCCACCACCAAAAATTATAAATTTAGTACCATGCGCTGCTGTATTAAAGCGTGCTATAATTACATAGTTTATAATACTCACAAATATGAATCCGTACAAAAACCTTTCCCATCGCAAGTCTTGGCTCTACGTCCACGTAACCTCTTCCATTGATTCTCTACACTAGCGTTTGATACTAAGCTAATACAACCATTAGCTACAATACAAACTACCAATTTCATATACTAACTACATTCATATTCACCCGTATCCATATATATTGAAATATTTCTTATTACAGTGAAGCGAACTCGCAACAACGACAGCTTTAAAGCGAATGAACATACGAGTATGTAGTTAGTTTAGTATAGAGGCTGAACAGTCAACATTTTGCAGTATTCACACGTGAACTGTATATAGAAAAAATCGCCTAGTTTTAGGGGTTACCTGATCTGCTCGCGTAGCAACTACGAAACAACAGCAAGACTAAAGATTACCTAACGATTTCGAGACTATCCCCGGTTCTTGACTTTGGCTCCGTACAGGCGAAAGTTCTAAGGTTTTAACAATTATTTTGCTAAGGGATGTCTAAAATCCAAGCACCTGTCAAAACTATTCTAGAACAAAATACTAGAGATCTAATGTCAATATTGGTAGTCAGCCAAGGTTAAACAAGGTTTCATCAAACATCTTTAACAGGGTGGTTATTTAAACAAATGATAGCGCGGAATTTTATAAAGAAAAGAACATGAACATCTGTTCAATAGGCATGTCCAAATCTTTTGTTGATGACGCGTTACATGTGAACTTTAAATATTGTATATTTGAACATAGTACATATGTGGCATATACAAAAATTAACTTTGTAAATTGCGAGTGGTGGACCACACCATGAAATGTTATCAGTTTCTACGCGCTTAAACAGGTGGCAATATTATTTGCGATTTTTGACACAATTGGGCGGAAATATGCAGCACTATAAATACATTTATTACTGAGGTATTTCAAATTTTTATATCTATCATATTTGATGCCACGTACCTTCCATGAATACTGCACGTGTTTAACCAGTCAGCCCGCACAGTAAATTTATTAATATTTATTTCAAAGCATGTATAGGTCTATTAAAACCAGGGTGTTTTTGTAATGTATTACAATAGTCCATGAATACGGGACGATTTTGTTTTCGATGCATTCTCGTTCCAAATAACAACACTCGTGTCTAAATGTTCCTAAAATGCAGTATAGTTCCCTATTAGCACTGAGAAAAATGCAGAAGTCAAGCTAGTTACAATGCACTCAATGCGGTTACTATTTATTATCGGAGCGTTTGGTTGCTTAGACTAGGATGTCTAAGCAATCAGTCACACTCTACAGACATATTATTCCCCGTATATGTTTCGCTATTTTGAAATTTTTTCAAATTGAAGCTGCATTTTTTGGTTTACAATTTATTGTTCGATGTATTAATTGTAATATCTAAACGCGTTTGTAGATCATTAATAAAATTTAGCATGTTTTATACAAAAATAAAGTTCATATCTACAAGGAAGAACTTTCGAAGAGGAAAAAGGTGCAGACACACATGACTATGGCCACAGGTAAAATGTAAGCTCCATATATACATATATTTTTTACCAAATACACAAAACATACGACATATTTCAATGATTGACTGAATGTAAGAAAATATTGAGTATATTAATGCGATGATTTAATGATTTCAAAGAAAAAGAAACAATTGATAAAATTGTTTTCTATATTATTATTTTTAGTAAGGCTATCGTGCCTTCGATACATTTTAATTTTCAAAAGTGATTTTAATACGTATTAGATCGTGGGATAAATCTAAATCGCAAGTCCTGCTTGCTTAGTGCGAGATACGAGTATGATTAAAAAATTAGACGGTTTTTGGAGAATAAATAAATAGTTTTGTTTGCATTCAGTGAACTAACTCGAGGTAGTTATTATAATAAGTACGATGCGGCACAATCGGGAACACAATCGTCTCATAATAATCACCCCGATGAAGTTTCCCGATCTGGACTGGACTGGAGGCCCAACGATCATCCGTCAAAATATGAAATCATAATTAAATTCTGTAATTTATTGCGACCATAGCCTTATAATATTCTATTGTGAAAATGTGCAAGCACGATACACCGACAAGAAGAAATATACGCTCTTATTAATAAACGCGTCTTTGTTTTATTTTGACGCGTGACTTTCTCCATCGGATAAAACAAGAGAAAATACGTTTAAAGTTAAGACGCACTTATTAATAAGACCGATAAAGTTAAAATATACATATAATTGACATAATTAGCACGTACACATTTATGTAAGACGGACAGTTTACATGCACATATATAATTCTTATACATCTAGAATACTCGATCTTTTGGAAGCAAGCACAACGCCAAGTAGGAATATTATGTAGAATCGAATATACGAGTGCATATTGTGGCTTAGAATATAAAAAAATATACCATAACAAAAACATACTAAATTTAGTACAATAATTTTGGTTTTTTCTTCTCCTTTTATATTACTCTATGACATTTGCAAGAGGAAATATATTAAAATATTAAGAAATGATAGTTAATGAATCTATTATACCAATGTAATTTTTCTATACACTGAACCGCAACATGAAATCGTCAAGATATTGTAATAGAAAGATTTATTTCAAGTAAGGTAGTGAAACACAGAAAGGCAATGAGAATAGAAAGTCAATTAGTTATATTAATGTCATACGAAGCAGGAATTATAGAACATTACAAGATATATTGTGTATCCAACGGGATATCGGGACAGATATAATCAGCTTTTAAATATATGTAATGTCCTTTAATGTCATGCTATAAGTATAACACTCGTATGAAAGGAAAGAGAAACAAGTTTGAAAGGAGGGAAATAGGTACGTATATATAATTCAATATTTTATCTCTTTATTATTTTCGCATCTGTATAATATACACTCCTAAGGCGCCCCTGATATGCATACACTCCGTTTAAAAAAATAAACCACTCTGCACTTTACAACAATACTTTTATTTATTTATATTTGCCGTGATGATTACATATATATATTTTCGAATATATATATGATTTAATAAAAATCACGTCAAAACTCTGCCTCATTGCCTTCAGGTGTCCGGGAATATAGTGTAGGATCTAATATTAGATAACAACGCATTTCACTACCATATTGTCGTTTAACATTTATGAACATTATTCGTAGTTTCAAAGCTGTGTCTCCTTACGCTAAAACCGATGCAATAAATACGCTATCATGAAACACTTTGTTTGAAGCTTACTATCTAAAATACCATATGACTACGTATATAATCCTAGTGAAGGTATATATTTAATACTAAATACATTCGCACCAGTCTCAAAACAATATAATCATGTGTCGACGTAATATTGAAACAAATTACACAATCACGACCAATTTTTTGTTAAAAACATAAAATCACAGCATAAATCACAATCACGTAAACAAAATAAATCACTAAGTAATTATTTGCAATTAATTTCCTCATCTCCGATTACTTACGTCTTAATTTAAGGTGAGATCTCATTACAAAAATATGATATTCTAATAATATTGCAAAAAAAATATATGTAAGTAATTCAAAATATACTATATAATACGATTCTATATCTAGCAACATTAACAATTTCATTTGAACGGTAAGCAATACTTTTTCTAAAACGTATTACATATCTCAGTTACCGGGGTTGCCAGAAGTATTATCAATAGAAGCGTTGATGTATACGCCAAAAGTCTTGTAAAAAGTATCAAAAGTAAATGCAAGCATTCAGTTCTTATTTTCAAAATAATGACAAGAACATTTCGAGATGGCAACCTCCACACTACAGACTAACTCGGAACCGCTTATAAAACTAGAAAGTTCTCTCTCAGTTTTTAGGTAAAGCTTATTAATATGCCTTTAGTTTCGTCTCAAAAGGTGACACATCTAGAGCTAGATTATAATATAGGAATCGAATGTTGTATTTCGGTAATTACCGGTTATATTAAATAATTAACAACAATTGAATATTCGTTGATATTTGGGGCATAACGTTGCATGTTACATGTCCCACCTTCTGAGACTAAGTAAGTTGGCTAGCAATGTACCAGTAAATGCTATCGCATACAAGCGCAACGTCTAACAACCTAAGGATACTTTACCACTCCGTTTCTCTATCACCTCTCATGCTTGATATGTCCGTCTACCCTTAAAATGCTTACAAAATCACTGGATCGGAAGAATTTAGATATTCAGTTTCAATCATTTGGATGGATGAATTTAGGCTCAACACTTTATTCATTTCAACTAATTGATAAACCATTTTTTTTCCATAACGGCAACACCGCCACAAGTGCTGCCAGAAATAAATTTCTATTTGAAAAACTGTTATAAATGACTTTTAAGTTTAAATAGCATACAAAATTGGCAAGCATGCCGAGCGTTTGCAGCAGGCGACAGATTGTGACCGACGCTTGAGAGCGAATAATTGACAGATCATATGTAAACTTCACAGTCGGCCATGTAGGTGTCGCCTGTGGGCTGGGATCATGAGAGCACGCCGGAGTCTGTGCGGTACAGTATCCTTAGATTAAGAATGGACGAGAATCAGACCCGCCGCGGCTTGCCCGGCCCGGGGCACTCCGCCGACTTGATGAGCGAGCCGGGGCGCTCGCGGACCGGCTCCATCTCTATGAACCCGGGGTTCAGAATAATGTTAGGCACTAGCTCTATGACGTCTTGCTCCTCGCCGCACTCTACATGCGGGTTAGTAATACGTACCGGTCGGTGTGTGTGTTTGTTTGTTAGTGTGCCCGCAGTCCAAGCGTGCGATCCAAGCGAGTGCGATAGAGGGAAAGAAGAAAAAAATTTGAATGAATAAAAAAGTTCAGCGATTACTTTCGGCATCGATTGTCTTATTTAATGCAAAATATACATGCGAATTAGGTCAACTCGCTCTTCGGCTCGGCTAAACTGTACAAGCATTTTAAGAGCGAGTTTTTAAAAATGTATAAATTTAGCAAAATTATTAAGTAGTTTAGATTTTGCTTGAAATGAATTTCGTACAATACGGAAAATAAGTTCAACACCATAAAAGATCATTCAATATAATAATCATATTGTGGATGCACGAAATACATTTCATGTAAAAAAGGTTTATTTGAGCGCTATGCGAAGCTACTCAAAATAGTAATAAAAATCTATTTATTCCTAAAGAAGTAATAAAAAGCTTTTTGTTATATAAAAAAAAAACAAACCTGCCCCAGATTTTAACGCATATAAACTTAGTGATAAGTAAAAATTATTGTTATATATTAAGTATATATTTATTTACTGTACAAAAATTCATGTTATCCTGTCTCATATTTAAATATTAAACCTATATGTAAACCTAACTATTTCATATATTGGTGCTTTATAATAAACTTGTGCATTGAATGCTTCAAAAGTTGCAGTTATTAGTGAAGGCTATTATATATACTAAATAGCTAAATAGTGGTCCAAGATTGTTATGAAAGTGGTCCTATATAGTTATCACAAGAATGAATCATATACATATACAAAAGCTAATAGCCAGCGCTTACACATAGGATGGCCGAACTGTTATACTTATCGCCTATCGGTTCAAGTTTTATTACACTTCGGATAATTATACTTCCTGAACTGAGTCTGAACGATTTAGTTATTTTATAATATACCTATATACGCGTCTTTAAAATGAGCTTCTTTTCTATAGAAATCTATAAAAGCATTCAAGTAAGATTTTTTATATATGATAAAAGGTTTTTATAGAAAATTGTAAAGCTTTTAATATTCCAATACTATAACGTAAGTAGTATACTTTTTGGCAAGAATATTAGTTTAAAAATGAGCTGCAAGGCATAAGATCTATGTGTTATATTTTATCTTAATTTCTCTTCTACGCATCTTGTACTTAACTTTTCTATATGAATAACATCTATTACTAAAGCCCTTCGCATACAAGGCAAATCTTCGATACCCGGGGTTTTTGGTCTCTAAGCGACTGCCGGGATACGAATTCAAAGACGCGTCGCCAACATACGATTTTGTATTGCAACGGTTCGTTAACGATGATCTTAGTATCTACTAAGATACTATCGAATATTTGCGTATCCTCGTGTACGAAAGGAATAAAAGAACGACTCGCATGTAAAAGAAATAAAGCGGTTTCTTAAAACTTCCTAAATTATTTTTATTAATATCAATTACTAACTTGATCATAAAGCTTTGGAATTTATAAAAACTCCACTCTTATTTTTAAGGTACCTACTTTAAAATTTATTGGCAAGTAATGAAATGGTTAATAATTTGATCTATTTGCAAAGGAATGTTACGAGACGCATTTGACTAAAATGCTTTTAGTAATGGAACATCTATTGCTTTTAATTGACTCTTTGTAGTATATGTTGGTCCATTATATCTATGCATTTTTAGGAAATGTCTTTATAAATAAATCTCTAATATTAATATTTTTGGTTTAATTTTTCATGTTTCATTTGGCATGATTCTTCCATAATATCACAATATAGTTTCACCTAAGTACCCAAAATAGTTTCACTTAAGTTCCACAAAGGAATTTGAAATGTATTATTTTTATTAGCATAATAACAGCAAAAGGTAACTCGAGCGAGATTCTATCGATTACTTTTTGGTATACATTTTAAATCTATATGATATTTAATGACATATCTCTAAACACTAACTAATAACAATACGCATAGCACCGACCGCGTAGCATATTTTAAAGAGGAATGTTTTTATAATTAATTATATTTTAAAACTTCTTTTTTATCAATTCCATATTATTATTTTTTGCAAAACTACTAAACCTACTCGTAAAGTTAAAAATATTTGGAATATATCAAATATTGGCACTAATTTAAGATTATTAATTGATTTGTAGCTTAGCTCGTAACATCAAAACTTTTTACAAAATTAACAGTAACGTAGATTGCACTCTCTACTTAGACCTATGTATATAAAGAAGTCTTTTAAAATATTGCTAGTTTTCCTCTATCATGGACCTAATGTCAGCAAGGTGTATTGTCGTATGACTATATATAGAATACTTTTAAAATTGACGTTTACATATCATTTGCGAGATATTTTTGTAATAAAAAAACAATACGCGTTTTGTGCTTTACTGTAGTGGCATTGTTACGTTGAGAAACAATACGACAATACGCAAAAATCTTAGAGCTCCAATTCAAAATTATCTACACCTTAAATATTAGGAATAATACGAATTGTCCTAAAGTAACCTGCCCTCTCTTCATTTAAAAAATAAACAAGCATTATTCTATATTCGAAACCCTAAATAAAAACAGAAATTCTATCAAAACCTATTACTGTTCTCTAAATTCTTAATACTTTATTGAGACTAATTCCATCTCGCTTTCGCAGATTACCTTACAAGTACTAGTAACGAGATAGCATATCAAAAGCAGCTTAGAACTGAATTAAGCAATCTAGTAAGAGTCTAAAAAAACATCTTATCTCGTTATTATTTTATTTGCTTGCTATTGCTATGTTTGGGGGAACAACCACTAGAGAACCGAGTGAACATTTTCATTATGCTCGTAGAATTGACCAATTGTTACCCTAACTAGTTTACTTCATAATGACTTGAATATAATTTTTTACCACTGGTATTTGCTGACCTAGTAAAAATTTCCGTTTTATTTTTGACCAGTATTTATTTTGACTATACCATTTAACGCATTTAAATGAATGGTATCATGGATTGTCATAGTGAATTCTTGTATGAACACTTGTATTTGGTGACCGAGTGTTTTTTTTTTGAGACCCGCGTCTACTAATAGAAATCCTTTGTACACATTCTGTTTCGAAAAGAATTAGAGCCTTAGTACAGAGATGTGCTAACGGTTTATTCATTCGGAAGATTCACTCAGTCATTGCTCCGTTCTACTCTCATAAGCAGAAACTTGTAAATGGATGTGCTAAGAGTTCAGTTATTAGATGAGACACTTAACATTGTCAATGTTCCGGTCTAAAGAAAGTATAATAAATAAGACTCAGTTATCCGACCAAATTCTTCACTCAGTCATTGTTCTGGTCTTGTCAAATACTGCTTGGTAATGGGTTGTGCTAAAGGTTCATTATTTGATAAGAAGCTTCACACGGTCAGTGTTCGGTCCTAGTCGTGTAGATGTAAAAGGGGTGTTAGATAAAATAGAGGGTCAAGATTCTGTCAGAGGTTTCACTCTGTGTCCAGCCTACTCCCAGAGGAAGTAGAGCCTAGGTAAGGGTGCGTGCTATGGGCGCGGCTCACCGGCGCGGCGCCACTCGCGGCACAGCACGGCGCACGTGCCCGCGGCCAACACCACCAGCGTGCCCATCACCACGCACACGGCCGCCAGCCACGTGCGCGTGTCGAACGTCTCCGCGCCCTCCAGGAAGTGCTTGTACAGCTCTGTGGGTGGATGGTTAGTACAGATCAGCTACTAAGTAAACTTGAACGAGTCAACTATTACAGTGATCACACGACCATATTTTTGCTACTTTTCTGGACCTATTTTTTCTAATATGAAGTCTGTATACTCAGCTTGAGAATTAAGGCTGGTTGGAAATTTCAACCCTTACATCAGTACAGACGTACAAACAAGAAAACATTGCATGACCTGCTTTTGCAAACCAAACAATTAAAGGAACATCGATAGTATTTTCAGAACTAGACGGTTTATTCTAACGGCTTAGTAACGTCTAATATTGCGGATTATGCTAACGGCTTAGTAAAATATCGTTAGGAATAAAGATGTTAACCTAAAACTTATAGAATCCAGGGATAGTAAGCTAGTCAAACTGCGATTTATTTTATTGGTATGTTCCACTTTTGAACTGCTCCGTTGAATTACACGGTAGCACTTGAATACGTTATCGACTTAAGGCTGAGTCCAGAACTAACGTAGCACCCTGGCAATCTTTTTGTATAGGAAGAGTTGATCGTTGCTCTTTGCTCCGAGGTTGATTGTTAAGGCAATGTAGTATATTTCCGTTCGCCTACCTACCGTTACCAGCTAGAGGTTTGAGCGTTAGGACGCGTTTCTCTTTGTAAACTAAATCGTTCGGCTTAACCCGTTCCATTTCAACGGGTTACATACGGCTCGTATGGTATACCTGCGTCCTGGTCGGTGTAGAGCGTGGTGGCGAGCACCTCGACCGGCGGGCCGGGGCCCAGCACGTTGCTCGCCCACACGCGGAACCAGTACGACGCGTTAGTGTCCAGGTGGTACACGTCCACTTGACGCTGGAATATACATTACATAACTAGATAACAGTGTACAAGTTAGCTTTTACTCTCGTGCGGCCATAGCTTACAATGTCTTGAGACCGTCTGATCGCTTTTGATGTAAATGGCCTGCGATCGTGATCGTATACTAAGCTAACTATGACATGAAAAAATAAATCTAAAGTATCCCAAGCTCAAGCCCAGGTCGGGTACAATAAATGATACAGCGTATTGGTAAGCAGTGGCCCAGCCTAGACGTTAATGTGCATATATTGATGGAAAACTTATCATTGTATGCACACAGCATAAATTGGAACTATTACTTGCATTCCAACAAGTAGCAGCGCTAATTATCGCTAATAGTCATCTCTTCCAGGCAGTACAAGAAGCACTTGTGAGAATTTTTTTTCAAATAAAGACTGATAAGACACCACGACTCCGGAACCGTTAGTTATCAATGTAAAGAGGTCCTGCGCCGAAAAATCTATGATAGTATGACCTTTTCCGACTAGTATGTCGGGCAGGATCAGAACCAGGATGCA
The DNA here is from genome assembly GCA_947049295.1 of Ligdia adustata. NCBI lineage: Eukaryota > Metazoa > Arthropoda > Insecta > Lepidoptera > Geometridae > Ligdia > Ligdia adustata. The sequence goes on from OX346226.1 coordinate 1,435,581, forward strand.
GTGGATGCCTACACTACCACGTTCATTAGCACTAAAAAAGAAATCTAGCGCTGGGTTTTTCAGTAAGCACTATGCTGAGTTGGGGTCGGGTTATGTTGTTTAGTTATGCGTGTTTTTGACAAATAAACTATTTATTAATTCATAAAGTGTGAAACTTACAGAGTTGGGACTGATGTGATTAGGACTGATAGGTCGCCACGGCTCCAGCGAGCCGTTGACAGGCGCTGCGGACCGGTACTGCGCCGTGAAGTCTATGATAGGATGCCCTCCGTCTCCAGCCACGTTCCACAGGATCAGAGCCAGGATAGTAGACGCATGTACTGTTACGTTCACTAGTGGTGGGGGTTCAGCTGGAAATTTATTGTGTAAGTGTTAGAGAAGATTTAATGACCGAATACTTAAAAGTTATATGAGTTTATGAGCCGAGCAGATTGTCACACACAGATGGTGCCTAACGGTTATAAAATTAACCAGCCATTAATGTAGACTGAGGAATGACTTTGGAATGACATTTGAAGAATTAGTCGTTACATTAATCGCAATTGTAACAGAAACGTAAAAAACTAATTATTTAAAATACTTACTGCTACTTTTTATTCTGTAGTATGGCGGTCCTTACTACAGAATAAAAAGTGGCCTATGTGTTCATTCAAGGTCTAAGCTATCATCGTACCATATTTCATCCAAATCGTTTAGGCAGTTTTTGCGTGAACGAAACATACATCCACATTCTAACAAACTTTCGCGTTTATAATATTAGTAGCACAGTGAGATTATAGTATTTATGTTTGTGCGAATACTTGTATGTTATGATTTGGTTTAGGAATAGGTGACCATTTGCGGTTTGTGGTCGACATACAAACTAAATAACTACACATAATACTTCATGAACGTAGTCATAAGTAGGTATATATTACACGAATAAACATATAAATTATGCTAAAACAATAACACAAAAAAATCTAGTACGATATAACGGGGATGGTATTGAAGTCCAGCAATCCCTGTGGTAGGTCTTGTGTACGATCCCCTTTCTATGTAAAGAACAACTATCTCACTACAAAATAGACCATTTCAGATCTACAGATAATGCAAATACTCCAAATAAATAAATCAACAGTAACTTAACGGTATTTTAGTCTAAACTCTTCAGTCAAATTCTCTGCTATCAGTACGTACTCGAACTAGGCGATAAGTTGCCAAAACGGAAGCACCGACGGCCGAGGTTGGAAACTTGCTAACTTAGTACCGACTGCGAGAAGTCTACACTAAATGAGAAAACTTCTGTGCGCTGGCAATTTGTAAGATATAATTCAGAATAACATGGCTAAATGTTAGTAAAAATAAAGCTAATAAATAAGTAATAAAGCTGGGTACGCTGCCCTCTGGTTGTGGGTTGGAGCAATTGGATCATCTGTAGATCTTAAAAGGTTTATAGGTAATCTTTCTGCTGTATTTTTTGCTGATGCATTTAGATATTTCGTTTTTGGTAATAAAGGCACTGACCCGGTAGTTACTTTATAATAAATATTGTAGTAAAAATTAACAGTTTTACGAGAACTTAAGAATGATGATCGTCGCTGACTTGGGTACGAAGTAACCCAACCGGTGAAGGAAAACATCGCGAGGAAACCATAGCATGGTGGTAGAGCGTTTCCTATCAATCGCCTGGCTAACTACTACCCCCCTAGTTTTAAAATCTGTCGCCAAGCACCTAACGATGTGTTCCGGCAGCCTTCCTTAAGAGTCAGTGTATATTCCAGACTAGTCATGCTTCATCTAGGGCTACAGTATCGCTGACTTCCGTGGTCGTGCGAACTTGTGGTCAAATGCCTAGCTGTGTAGGATAAAAGTAAACCACCAAGCCATAAATCCACCAAATAAATGATTACAGTATTGGCTAACGAGCATCAGTAATTAATTATATACGGTTCAGAATAGGAATATAAATACTACTACATTATAGTCTAGGCAATAAAGAACACCAGAATACTTATAATTTACAAATAAATTACTTAATACGAGTAATAGAGATAATTTCTCGTTAATAATATTTACAATTTATCGCTTAAACCCTCAGCCTTATAGAGTATTATACATCCTAATGTCAGACTTGCTCCTTACACAGTAGTTAGTAACTCCTAGTCAGCATAATACATAAGCGCATTAAAATATTCAGCTACGTCGACGCGTCACGTTTTATAAACCTAGGGGCCCAAAATATTATATAATCTATCGAATAATTCAGTTGTGTTATATAAAAATTCGGCAAAAACGTTCAGTATTTACGCGCGTCATCCTCAATCTGATGTAGCTGCGCGACCTCTAACAAATTACACATTCACATGCATACGGTCAATACTACGGCAGTTACCTTGCATATGGAATCGACATGCGAGTGGAACAATGGACGGAATATGAAATGGATTGGAACTCATCTCGGCCTGGTTACACCACCGACCGACGACCGAACTCTTCATTATATGCGCATATAAATAATACAATAAACTTAATAGACTTATGATTACGCAGACACTCACATATACTAACTATCATCATCATCATCACTCACTCACTCTACAAACTACAGGATATAAGTCTCCTTTCTCTTAGGCTCTATTTTGAAATATTAGTTGTCAAAAAGATCGCACTGTCAGGGACAAGCTACATGACACTGATGTGGCTTGTCCCTCACAGTGCGATCTTTGCAACCTATCTTTTCCCTTGAGATACCTATAAAAGTTTAACATTACTTTTTCCGATTTCTTTTAGCTTGTTGGCACTAAAATAATATGTTGTTGTAACTGTAACTCAGTTGTCAACACCTACAGAGTGACTAGCAGGTATGTCAATCTACAAAGAAGTATTCGATATACATTACAGAAGCTTAATCAAAAAGTTTGAAACGAAGAAGATCCTTTTTTCGCGTTAATTCAGAGCAAAGCCCCACAGTTCTGTGATGTTTTGCTAAACCTAAATGTTATATCGTCCCTATTCTATGGCGTATCTTCTGCTTCAACCGCATTGTACATTCAGCTTTAATAATCGAGCCACACTGCATCTGCACCGTCCTACAGTGTCTATCTGTAGAGCTAAAAGCAATTAGGTAAATGGAGTAATTACTTAATACCAGTGGAAATACGGTTGTTTAACTAATGAGGGTGAGCGGAAAGGTTCCGACCCAATAACCCTTTGTGCTAAACCAGGTACAGATGTGAAATACTCTGAGTGATGGATAAAGCGTACGTCTCAGCGAGTTGAGCTAAGCGAACTTATAAAATAAAGTTCAGCTTAACAAGAATCATAATCAAACTATGATAACAAAACTATTCAGTTTGTTGAACTAAATATTAACAAAGAACGGATCAAGTGACGCTTCTTTTTCCCCCGGGACAGTTGCTTGGCTAGAGTAGTAGCGTCTGTTATCTTATTATTCAGAATGGTAGTTTAGTAAATATTCAAGTTTGCTACTTCCATAGTATCCCCTCATAGGAGAAGTACGCGTGGAGTACATGTCACCATTAAGGTATTTTGACTGCACTAATTGGCTGCAAACTGCTCCTCTTACTCGAATCTTTAGAGGTAAGTTTCGTGGTAACGACTCCCAAGATAAGTAAGTAAGGGAAACTTGCAATTTTAGGGTTCCAGTAAATGTGTCTATCCCACCGTTAACCGTCGTATTCTACACTAATATACTAATGGAGGAGACAGTTCTCAAGGGAATATCGTTGTAAGCCAGTGACTGGGCAACTTCAACAATTTCTTGCTTATCCTGGATGAATGATCGTAAAGTAGCATTTTAAACCGAGTGCTGAGAGTAGGCCTCGCTTGTTTATGGTTCGATAACAGACATATTAATATGTCATGTCGAAGATATTCAAGCGATCTTTACAAAAGGAGAAGCTGAGAAATATGAATTTTAGTACGTTTTATTATCTCATACTAACACTCTCTCTGATAACATTACTAAAACTTGTCTATGAAGTTCACCGAATGTGAACAAAACTATAGTTGGACTTTTCTAACAATAAAGTATGCGTGAAAACTCGTATTGTTAATCAAAATGAATCACACATTCGTTTTCTAAATAAAACATTACTAAAATGGCAAATTAACGTCTAATATTGCGGATTTATAAAATAAACAGTAGTAAAAAAAACTTCGAGCTGAAAACTATAGAGTTTAAGGCTACGGTGAGTAATATATATTAAAAACGTACCACGAATTTAAAATGAAATAAACGGTACCCGAATACACTTTTAATTACTTCATAGCGGTTGAGCATTCGATCGTAAAACTGTAATAAAACCGTGTAATTAGACAGTTTATCGCTTCACTGCGGGATTATATAACGTTGGTGGTTATTGCATTAATAAATTAAATATAAAAACAATATAATTTTTTACAATCTTGCATTTCGTTGGTCGGGTCGTTGGATAACAGATTCAATTCAAAACAGTCACAGGCCAAGTGAGAACCCTTCGGGCAACCGTGAAACTATGGAGGACATCAGCCGGTTCGGGAATGCAGGAACAGTGCCAGTCTCTTAATTGAGATTCTTTTAAATGCTTCTTCGATCCTGTCCAGCATCTCAAAACTTGTTTCAGAAAGTAACCATACTATACATCATCAATGAGAAGGATTCCGGGCAGCACAGGGCACCAAGTAAAATATATGTATCCAATCTACAAACCGCTGAAACACTAAAAGCTGAGAAACTCTAAGCTTGCCATGATTTGCAAATCGAGAGCAATTTTATAAACCCCAATATAGAGCGGTTATAACTTGCACAGTCACGGGTTAAGTGACACTGATAAATAGCACTATAAATGTTTTCTTTGAACCATCAGATATCGGGGGGTAGGTGTTATGAGGCGTGGCGACTCCCCTTTTGTAAACATTCAGAACCCTGTATATGTGTTTATGCAACGTTCGTGAGGATCAATACTTTAGTTAACAAAAGCTGAGGATTTTAAAGCCGGCCTACTATATGAGTAGGTATCAACTTTATAACCCTTACAAAGATGCTATATGTGAAGTCTAATCACAACGAACAAATTACAGAAAACAACTCGGAATTCGTGAAAAATATATGCTGTTTTTTCTCTTTCAAGCTACTTTTAACCGGTGACAGTAATCTTGTGTAAGTAGCTCTTTCTAAGATGTGAGTTTATGAGGTGGATTTTTGGTTTTTTCTCTAGGTGTGTTGTGCATGTGTTTGTAAGTGTCGCATGGCATCCCCGAGAAAGAAAAACTCTAGTGGGGAAGCTATGAGTCAGAAACTGTTAAATTAAACAAAATTACCTAGTTTTGTTATTTATTTAGAAACCTGTTGGCTTATATGAGTGACTACTTACTCGTATATAGGTTCATGTAAAAACGTGTCCCTTTCAGCAACGCTCGGTCAGAATAGAGGCAATCAGCTGGAGATCTAGATAGACTGGTCGCTGCCCGTTTAATGACAGTAATCACAGTCGTCACGCGACCTTCGCTCAACTGAACTGTACTTACATCTTCAGGTAATCGTTGTGTTTTTACATTTTGTTATTATAGCCATAGGTACATATTATTATACGTTTTGTGATGACAATATTGTTTCAGTCAACAACGTTGTACACTCAGTTTACATTTTGTTTGGGTGATTTTAACTTACGCTAACAATTTAATTCAAGTTGTTTTGCTTATAACTAATTAAAATTTATTTTAGTTCAGTAAACGATGAAAAACTATAAAAATGATTGTAGTGGGCCGAAAAATAATTATCAACGTTGGACTACTCAGTAAAAATTAAAGCGTGGTCATACAGTAACTAAAGCACGAATTATTTTTTGTCAAGCATATGACGCTCTCATACACATATCTCGACAAATGCTGACGGGAATTAAGATATACACAAAATTATACATCGTTCACAAAAGTATTAACTCTTACTTTTGACTCCGCTGACAGGAATGCGCCAGTAAAAGTATTGCTCTTTTTTGTTACAATTTCTAGCTCCTTCCCTACTCTATCAAGCCTATTCTAATTCATACGATGTTTTATTGTATTCTAATATATACCCGACTAATTTTATACTGTGGTTTCAACGACATCAATAATATGAAGTCGAAACCCACGTCTAGTTCCCAAATGGCATGTCAGTTACCAGTGTTCGGTCAGCGGACACCATTGGACAAATTCAAATTACTTTCTGACATCGAATCGGAACATTTCCCCAGTATTCCACCCATATCAAATTACCCAAATTAAAAGGTTATTTTCTTTCTCATTTGCTCGCAAAATAGCGGGTATTGTGTGAATAATTTTATTAAATTGCTATTGCTATATAGTTTAGGTTTATGTAGAGAGCAGTGCTTCGAATTTTGCAATTGCTTTGACGTTGTTTTATAACACGACTTTCTAAGTTTAGCTGCGTTCTTGCAGAGGAAATCACTCATCCTAGTCTAGTAGCAGAACATGAAGCATGGTGTTGATTTATTCCCGGGTTCAAGCCTGCAACTCTAGCTTTTTCGCTTTTTTACACCGTATTAGCTGTAGCTATAATAAATAAAGTGTTTCAGACCGACAGGAAAAAGCAATGAGCTACTCGAGTTTGGCACGCCTACCTTCCAATCTATACATTGCAAGTACCAACACGGATGTGTATGACTGTTGAAGTTACGCTGTTATGATTAGCCAAAGCCTCTCAGTTTAAACACTAGAACTACAAGAGAGTAAGAAGTATAAATAACAATATGTTTTTCCACCACATCACATATTTAGGAATTACAAATATTAAGTGATTACAGATGACAAAAACTAAATACGTATTAATTTTTCAAAGTCGTATGTATATACATGAATGAAGTGGGTATAATTAAAATTTAAACTTTATTTCTCAATGTTAGGACTTAGCGCTCCAGAGAATTTAGTTATTAAGTAGTAAAGTTTTTAACAAGTTTTCAACCGAGAGATCGACAACACGCTTTGCAGAATTAGTTTTGCTTAGTTTTGTAAATGAATTAAGGTTTTGAATAAATCAGACTCTGAATATCATATCTTGCACCTAGCAATGTCTCCTTAAGGTGACCAGACAGGAGATACAACACAACGGTAATGCCCTTTGTTCGCCATAGAAAAATAATAAGGGTCAGTCATCTATTTTCTATATTTTCTTTTTAGGGGACAGGAATAAATCGATCTAGCGTTTCTAGATGTATCATACCCATCTGGTAATAATATAATAATGTATGGTAATAATATATACAGATACTTACTTCTGACAGTAAGGTTGACTCTATCAACAAAAGCAGTCTCATTCTCAACGCCGCACTCGTAGAGGCCGGCGTCTTCCACTCCTATGTGTTTCAGGAGTAGGCTGCCGTCCGTCTGCAACAAGGGGATTACATTCATAATAGTGAACTAATAGTGGTCAAATTGGCCTGGCAGTTTGCACAATAAAAGTTTCGAAAAGAGTTTCATGCGAGTCCGCATATTGCAGGTTCGGTGGCGTTTCGCCATCGCCGTCTTGTAAATTTTACAGCTGTGAATGAGAGACTTAATCTTCAGGAAAACACGTACATACATACATTGAAATGTAAACGAAGATGAATTCTTTTACTACACGTAGATAACTCTTTAATATTCGACCAAGAAACGCGACAATCTTCATTTACGATTTGTAATTTAGTAAAATTAATAAAAGACGAGTTTAGTTAGTATGAAATGATTGCGGCGCCCTGTCAAAATCCAAGGCTTTTGTATAACACCATTAGATAGAGCCGACCGCATAAAGCCACGTCTTTATCACACCCGTCGACCCGCGGGTTGATTGAGGTTAACCCACTGAAAACACTCGCTTGTGTTGTAAAATGTAGGTTACGCTAATACAGCATTAAGTAAATAAATAATAAATATAGTTATACACTCATAGGTCAATAGTTTATCTAATGTGTCTGGGAAGACATGTAATTCACAAGCAGACCTTAATCGTTCGTTCGAACATTTGCTCTGGCCGGATGGCCGGGTATCTGGCCCGGTATCGCCTAAACCACCGGCCTCAAGCCTAGTACCTACGCTTACCACTAAAGACACGGGGTTGCCTAACTATACTTATTGCTGAATTAGCACTATAATTTTTGTGATGCAAAATTGATTAAAAGCCATTCTTCATCATTTGAGGTCTAAATATTTGAAAGGCCATTTTGCTTCCAATACATTCTGATCCTCAATGATTAAACGACAGGAATTTTAAGCTATACTTATAATAGTGCTTAATTTTGTTTATATAGTTTCAACACTACGACACGGTACCAACTTCCAAATTAAACAATTATCAGCAAAATGTGCAGAGGACTTAAAATTTCCTTTACCAGATACGATGCAGCCGATAATTTTAGACCTGCCACTTAAAAACCTTAGACTACGTATCTACTTACATTTTATGTACCAGCATTATACCTCTAATGGTCGGTATCGAGCCGAGTCATTCCGGTAAGCACTCGTACATCAGATACCACCTAAATAAATAAAAGATTTGTTGCCGGTATAGATATAAAATATACCCGTATATTGCCCGTATATATATATATATATACCCGTAAATATATATACATTTATTTATTGAAACTGCCAAATGCCGGTTACTTGTACCAAAATAATAAACGAATGGCTTTATTACTGGATCTTTAAGACGACAATTCTTTCACTACGTGCTTTAAATAATATGAATCTTTGCTACAGGATCAACCTTAAAATCTTAAAAATCCTTGATGATGTCATCACCGGAGACAAAGGGAAAGGTAAGCATAGCGTTCTCATAAATATCACTCCAGTAGCGACGTCATCACAACAATGTAATTGTGATGCTGCGGTAAAGGAATGCAAACACTTAGGAGAGCAAGATAAGTAAGTGAATTGAATCCCATATATATTTTGCGAATCAACTTACTTTGAATCCAATGTTTGAGATAATGTCAGAAGACATAGGGAAATATTTTCAGGCTATGTCATCCACCACTGTATGAAGCGGTCGCTCAACATAATTCGGACATAAACGCCAATTTGCGAGCATTATATTCGACTCGGGCTTTATTGCGGCGTTTAGGCAATATCCGATAATGTGACTGCCGAGCCACGGGCCACGGGCGGCCTTGTCGCGATGGAGAACTGTATTATAGATAGAAAGGTATTCACTTACTATGTTTATTAGCTTTTTCACGCAAAGTAAGCTATAGTAATCATACAGAAGCTGGTAGAATAGAGACAAGAACAGGCTCACATAGCAAGTGGATCATTCAATTCTGCACTCTAACATATTATTTAGTAAGAAATTGCATTTTTAGATTATAGGAAGTAAACAAGTAAAATTGAAAATTTTGAATAACCTCCGATATTTGTTGTTGCAGCCATCTTGAATTTGAAATTATCATAGTGTTTAACTAGTCAAGCCCTTTCATTTGATACCCATATTGAGGAAATGGAGAAAAAATTTGTACTCCGCCATTTTGTAGCGGGGGCCATTTTGGATCGATTTTCACCACCCCGTCATTTTTGGGTCGGTGTTAAAAAATAAATGTTACAAAAACGAATAAAATTAATTTCAACGCCATTGATGAGGCTACTGAGCCAGATATGAATTTACTATTTCCACCCTTGGGGCACATGGGAATACGGGGAATAATGATATATGTTATATGAATATTATTATTGTAATTGGAATGCAGAATTTTGTCTTCCTAAGGATTGCAACCCATGCAAAGTCATAATGCTTCTCGAAGAAATCAGCTTCAACGTCAGTGATAGTTCTTGCCTTTATAAATTCTACTTCGCTCTAGCTTCTCATCTATAAAATTTTTGTTTAAGCAACTGCAGCTAGACGTAACAAAGCGAGCAACAAACGGTAAAGCCAAGCAAAGCCTACACTAAACAACCATTCTTCCAGGTCGAGATTTAGTGTTTTATCTTGAAATAATGGCAAGACCGTGTACTTGTACTGTCTGCTGGTACCGCGGCCTTGCTGCGAGCCTTGAACGACGATCGATATAGTGGCCCGTGTCAGTAGACGTGGGGTTAGGCATCACCTAGACGGGGGTCCCTTCCAAGATATATTTTCAGGTTCTGTAAACCTGAAAATATATCTCCTAGATAGCATAATTATACTTGTCTATATAACTGATCCACATATAACTAGTAGTTCTGCCAACTGCTGACCTCGCGAAAACAATTATTTTGCTACACTGACAGACGAAAGAATAATTTACCACTAGAACAAGATCAGTATTCAGTTCGGCTCGAGGGCACAATGAAAAGGATTCGTATGAAATATTTTCGAAATCAGAAAATATATCTGTTAATGACAGTAAACTTTGCAACTTGCAAACGTAAATCGTGCATAATTTGTGTCACGTTTAAATATTTATCTGGAAGATAAACGCATCTAAGAGGAATGCATGTAGCAGAAATGCGAATGTCGAGATGAATGGACAACATAAACGCATCTAAGAGATCAATGAGAATGATGATAAGCAATAGTGCAGGGAGGAAGCGACCGAAGAAGACATGGATGAGTCGTGTGAAAGAGAAATGAATGAAGTGATAATGGATGATAGAGTAGAATGTAGAGACAGACATGCCTTACCAACCCCACCTGTGAATGGCGCGGTATCAATTTCTTTTCTTTTGAGAATCGCAAATAATTTTTTCGTGCTGGAATAGAGGACTTTTGACCCGTCAAACTTCGTACCGCCTAACCGTTATGTATGTTTCTCTCCTTTTAAACCTTCCCTAGCGTACGACAATCATTTCAAGACTAAAAATAGATATATCGGCCCAGCCGTTCTCGAGTTTTAGTGAAAGAAACGGATTCATTTTTTATATATTTTTTTTATTTATTTTTCTGTTATAAGTACCTTCTCCTGACAATAAAACACAACAAACAAAAAATAGGTGATGGCGTGACCAAGGGATATAGGGATTCATTTATATATATATATATATATAGATTAATGAAAAAATATGTATTCGGACAAACCAAACTGGCCGTAAACAGGATACACTTATCATTAAGCAGATTGAAGCACATAACAAATATGAAGAGTTATTCAGAAGTTCTGGCTCGCATAAATAGTTAAGAGTAAAAAAGCGCTGCGCGGCTCATTACACTAAACGTTCACGAATACGATGGGTACTATTGGGACGCCACTTATCGAGTTATTCATTTATATACTCGTTTTATTATGTGTGTTTTGGATGTAAAATGAAGTTATTATATGGTGTAAGCTAAATGGAGGATATCTGACATGTCTTTCGTTAGTTCACTGTTCATTATATAACACAGGAAATTTCATATTCAGTAAGTACATTTTCTTTAGCCGACAAACTCCTTCGTGTCGCGAAAACAATAACGGCAAGATCTAAAAGATATTTCACTAAAGTGAAATAAGATATTCGGAAAATATTGAGCGTGGAATCCAACTCATTAAGGATGCAAATTGTTTGCAGGGCGTTTGAAAACGCCGATGTTAAAGAATTTTTGCCACGTAGCCTACTTTTTCCTTGAGTTTTTTACCGTTTTACAGTTGTATCTTGTCATTTGTTAAGTTTAGTTTTGGCATTAAATGCCAGACCATTAAGAGTCTTTTACAGAATAATTTGTATTTGATTTTGTCACACTCAAAAAACGTAGTTTTATCATTTATAATGGCACTGTTATGTAAGGGCAAAATTAATGCTTCTTTCGATTGTGATTTTTTACCCGATTGCGAAAGAAGGAGGGTTATTTGAGTATATGTATGTATATTTGTTTGACACGCCCTAGAGCCTAAACAGCTTGTCGTATGTTTATGTGAGTGGTGTCAATAGAATCGTCTTCACCTGCAAATACTAGCTGCATCCCGCGATTTCACTTATTAAGATATTTGGATCTTAAGTTCTTGAAGTCGAGTTTTTTGTAGTCATTTTAACCACTAGTTTAATTTGTTGACTAAAGTGTATTTCTTCTATGCTGAAATTAGGCTTGTTTTTAAGATTTGAGGGTCAACGGCACGCCCCTGGTTCAATATTTGCCGAGCCGCGACAGGAATGACTGAGGGTGTAATTTTTATGAACGGATTTATTACCAAACTCACGCAATAAACTATACGTTTTTGGTTAAGGCTTTTGAATACTCGTATTGACTTATAGCTTCATGCTCAAGTCTAATTTTTAAGTACCGATTATACATATTTTTTAGGTTTCCATTTTTAGTTTGATTAATTCTTGGATGGCAATATTTGAATTATTTTCAAGTTTAATTCTTTAAGAAATTCGAAATTATTAATTATTTTCAAAAAATGTAAAGGATTAGGCATTGACCACCAGTTCCCGTAAACGATAATGTTGTAGTTAAAATTACTGCTATCAGAGACCATATTTTTTTTTCTACTCGTAAATGTAAAAAAGCGGTACCTAATCTTGATAAATTAAGTATAGTTACTGTATTTAGTTTACGGGTTCTCCTTAAGCAATAGAAAACTGTCTTTAGTGCCTGATTCTATTCCAAAAAACTTCAAAAACTTCGAATTTCCAAGTTCTGTTTATCACTTATTACAAATTCAAATTATTTGGGAGCCCCGGGCAAAGGGGCGTGCAGGGATGGTGATTTAGGAAATCTCTCTGTAGAAAACGAGACACGAGAGTTGCGGAAAGTCTAAAATACGATTCTCATTTATCAAGCCTTTCTGGAATAACTCGCTAAGCCCACAGACATAGCAGATGTGACGGGTATATAGAGGCGATTTATTTAACTGCCACCCAAGATAGAAAATTTATTTAGTGAACAAGTCTTTTTTAATAGTCAACAGAAGCCAATCGGCAAATGTTTGACAACAGCATAGATAAATCAATTTATCGTATACGTTATCCACATTCACAAATTAAATAAAACGAGCCCAAAAAGTACTCCGATCAACAGATCGTACAACCGGGTGGTTGTACGATAAGAAAAAATATATGAAATTTGGGTAATTAATAACAGTTGATTATGTACGTCTTAAATAGCCAATGCATAGTAGGGATGATATATTGGCTTTAATATATAATTCAAATCCAGTGTCGGAAATTTAAGTTGATAATTTTCTTGTTACGACGAGTCAGTATCACAAGATTATGAATTCAATAACGTGAAAAAGATATCTCTTCAAAACAATTAATGTGATCGGATACCAATAGATCAAATGTTTGAATGAAATATTGCCCTAAACCAAAGAAAACAACGTATAGACTAGCATTACATTACCATGATTACTATTGCAGTTGAGGTATATAAGGTATCCATCTCTAAAACTCTCTATCCACTGTATGTAAATTATTTAAGCTCTGCTGGTGACAGCGACAAGTTCAAACTAACTAACTACATATATCAAAGTTGTTGTAAGTGTAAACGACGCAACCAAAACTACTAAAGGCATGTTTGCTGAAGCTAGATTACTTCGGTCAACTAATTAACCCTAAACTGCAGGGGGGCACAGAATAACTAGTAGTCAATATTGTAGGTCATAAACAAAATGAATTATAAAAGAGGGGGTGGGTTACCCACAACTTCTTGTAGTATTATGACAATTACTTTGCACTTGCTTATGCATTAAAAGCCTCAGCACAGGTGCATTTTGACGAATTATTTTACTATATTTATTAGTAAAAGGGATTAAAAATTACAAAGTAAAAAAATATTACTGATGGTATACAAGAAGTTTAAAACCCCAGCAGATACGGGTAAAGTTTGTATTGCATTAAAGCGTGAATAGTTTTAAGAGACTCTAGTCACGTAAACCAAAATTACTGCATGCCGCCGTAAATATATATAGAGCAGACATTTTTGAGCATTATTTAAATGAGAAATTGGATATTTTTAGGTGTTTTCAAATTATTCTAAAACCAACACATAGCACAAGGCCCTATTATGCTGAATAGATAAATTTCACATAAACAACATCATTTACATTTTGTTCTCGTATGGTAATTGAGCATTGTTTGGTTTAGTTAGACGTTGTATATTCAAAGCAAATATTTATCTTCGATCACAAAGCCTCAAAACCAAATGTTTGGATTAAAAACGGCAATAGGACTAAAAATAAGAACTCGCTACGATTAATGACAGGTCAAAAATACAATTAGTAATTAGATACCCCACTTGTATATTCTTAAATTAGTTTTTTTTGTGTATATAAGTGAACTAGCGGCCCGGTATGTGCTTCGCTACGTATACACATGCTTGTACTATCAACACTGAAAAAAGTTTCAATTTGACAGTTAAATCCTCATTAGCAAAATGATCCGCCATTTATTGAATTCGTTTGTTACAAAAAATGTGATAAATAAAGAACCGCTCGACCGATTTAGTGCAAACTTCACAAAAACCATCTACTAAATAGTCCGAACAAAGTCTAAACATTTGGTTTGGATAGGTGAGCCTGTTCTTGAGATATAAAATTTGAACGAAAAGTGTCATTTTTATATATATTGATTTAATTAAATTGATATCGAAATCGTTATCATAAGAAAGGTCGATTTCGACGTTTTTAACCTCATATAAATATATGACAACAATGTTCTGAAAACTTTACAGCAACTAAAAGTCGCATTTTAAATAGTTAAGGAGTTAGATGCATAAAAGATTAGAGAAGGTACGATGAGCTTTTTTATGTGTGAATAACATTAGGTAATCAAGAAGGAGGGAACGAATACAGAAACATAATTGATTATTACAAAATATCTTAAGAGATGAGTTAACAGAAATACACATTAGAGTAAAAGCCATTGATGAAAATACGCTATAGCAATTAGATTTAAGGTAATTGTTTTAAAGGGGCAAAAACTTTACGAGGATTCATCAGCTGCGACAAACAAACAAATCACTGTTCGACCCATTTCACTTTACGGCTAAACTTTGCTCTCGCGTGACTCTACAATACTTATTGTCCGATGAAAACTAAACCATGAAATTGTTCATCTGTAATGGGTAAACAAGGTTGACATGACAGCGAATGACAGCGATGAATAATAGCTAAATAGCAAGAGGTAGTCGATGCGGCTAGACTGCTGAGTTTTATAGACAGCTTGTGATGGTCCTAAATGGTCCTACACACCCATAACTCGACCTAAACCTCTTTTGAACACGCAAATATCGTAAACTGTGAGTTTTGAATTACATCACAATGTTTGTCACAGGCAAAAATAAAGATTTTACATGCAATGTTTACTTCTAACGACTATGGTTGTAGCCTGGCTGGTCTAAGTGCTCCTAAATAACTACCGAAGTTACACAAAGTTTGGCACAGTCTGCCTCTGCATTGAAGTTAACAACTGAGCGATACCGACAGCCTGTCCCAATTATTATAGATATATTATAGATGAACCGTCCATAAAAAACAAGTCTTCAAATGTTAACAAATGTCTGAATAAAGCTACTGTTTTTTTCTGTCAGTAGTTCCATGAAACCTAGACTTGGTTCTTGGTAAAGTTACGACAGAACTTAACAAATAAATCACTACTATTATGATTTCATGGAACTACTATGAAAAAAAAAACAGTAGCTTATTAGAAACTGAGAAGTAGTTTCATGGAACTACTGTGAAAAAAGTCCGAGGAGTTCTATCATTTAAATAGCCAATGGGAATAATCCCAAAAATCAGTCAGAAATCGTGATATCATTCAATTGAACTACTAAGAGAACAAAGCCTCAATAGCCATTATGAAACTAGCCAATAGTATAGTCCGGTAGGACCCTTCCAGACTTACAAAAAGGTTACTGATAACTTTTGGCTTATTTCTCGCAGACGCCTATGACTCACGGAAGTGAACAAACTATTGCCTTCATATGAGTCAGTTACAGGAAAAGGGCGAAGCTTCTCCTTTAATGCCATGCACCCCCTCTACATTTTACGGAAGGTACGCAGACTACAATGAGGGATAGTGGAAATTTATGCGACGGTCTTAGTCCTAACAGGAAGGTTAGTTTTGTGGGGTTTAGAACAAGAGCCATAAGTGGTATATACGTACAAATCTAAATTTGTCTAGTCTTGTCAAATGCCTTTCCAAAATTTACTCCTTGCACCACTGTTTTGGTCTTAGTGCAAATCTCTATTATTATGTCAATGCCTTTCACAGACCTGGTACAGCTGAATACACAACCAAGCAATCACGGGACGTCAAAACAGATAATGCAACAATATCTGAATGACTAAATCAAGACCTTTTATTTCGACTTGGTGTATATTTCCGAAATTCCAAGTGCAAAACCGCAGCGAGTCGCGAGAGTTAAACTAAACTTAGACGTAATATAATTTTAGCAAACAGCTGACGAGGACAGGCGCGCGGTTGGTTGGGGGACGGCTTTACAAAACGGTAAACAATATATCTTCTTTAAAAAGAAAAACGTTTCTTTTTAATCCTATTAAACCTAAAACCCTATTTAAATAAGTGAACGTAGAACATAGATGTAAGATGTAAGTTCTGCCTATGCTTGACAAAAAAATCTTTTCAGTGCGAGGCTAATTATCGCCGACGAGACTGCTAAGACTTCCCAAGTTTCCACTAGTTGCTCCATTCTCAGACAAACAATGAGACGCCCGTCAGCTGCCTTTGTCTCAGACACCTGTCTAAATCATGAAGAATTTTCATGAAAAGTTCACTGCCACTCGGAAATTTATAGTTTGTTCTTTTACTTTTCCTTTTACTCTGTGAAACTTGCTGAGTGTTTATGAAGAATGCAACTATACATAAACAGGCACAATATCTATGAACGGGTAATAAGTAATTTAGTTGCTTTAGCAATGTTTTACACGCTCACGACCTGATAATAAAGTTGTAGCTAAACTGTTAAGTGTGTATCCTAATCTACGTATGTGCACAAAGTGTATTTAACTACCAACTGTAAGAACTAGCGTGAATGTAAATTACAATTTGCATACTGAAACGTCGTCGGGTAAAGTCTTCAAAGAATAAATCGATCTTTA
This sequence comes from Ligdia adustata, assembly GCA_947049295.1. NCBI lineage: Eukaryota > Metazoa > Arthropoda > Insecta > Lepidoptera > Geometridae > Ligdia > Ligdia adustata. The sequence goes on from OX346226.1 coordinate 1,452,554, forward strand.
CATAGGAAAGTTTGCAAGCTACTAATTAAATTAGAACTTAGGCTACTTTTAACACTTCAAACGTGATCAAGATTATATAATTAATACACATACAAAAGTCTAAAAACCAAGAATTTATTTTTGTTCGAATCTAAAGCATGCCGGCACTATCTGACACTCCACGTCACATTATTTTGCTAATAATATTATTTTATTTGTACATATTTAAATTACAATAATAGGTATTTTAACAAGTGATTCAAAATACACCTGCAGAGTAAAAACACGCGTTTCGAATTGTTATTCTTTCCCAAGAATTTTGCTCGTAAGGGTGGTACAGTTACAGGTACAGTAATAATAGGATTTTACCTAAGCTATGAACTCGTAGAAATACTGCTTGGTGAATCTGTAATGATAATATAAAAGCTAGACTTTACAGGAAAAAAGTTTGTAAATTGTAAGAGTTATCGTGTGTATATATCGTTCAGCTAGTACTCGTATATGCACCTATTATAAAAGTTCTATATATGTATCTGGCAATGTTACTGTTACTAGTTCTATAACATTTAGTAAAGCAATTAAAACTACTAAAGCTATTTTTCTCTTGCAATCAATAAAATTTTGAAAGGCTTTTCACTGTGCCCAACATGGTATAAGCGGCATTGAATTTTTGCTCTTCTTTGCAAAACTTAATCGCAATCATGCCGCAGCTTTTAGCGACAGAAACTGCAGATTCGTGCAAAGACTATTTCTAGCTGCATTGGAAGTCCCACACAAAGTAGAACGGGAGTTTTAATGCATTCAGCTATTACTAGGAACAATATCTGCTGTTTTATCTAGGGAAGGACATGCGCCGACAATTACTACGAACTCGTAAGCTGTATGTACTCTACGTGTTACAATACATATACTTGTGATGTATATGACTGTAGGGTAGGTTTTAATAAGTATATTCAAGTTGTAATATCTACCTACATGACAATAATAAAATCAGTGTTGAGTTCAACGACATCGTGTTTGATTTACGCTATAACTGACGCTTCCTAACTGCAGCGTTTGTCTAATTTGCCACTTGGAGTTACTCGTATAATTACTTGTAAGGGTCTAGGGTGATTTCTAGGAAAAATTTATTAGTAAGTTTAATTGAGTATTACATTTTTGTAACCTTTTTTGAGAAGTCCGTAAAAATATAATACTGCACTAGATTGTAAATCATTCAAACAATAAAACTTAAACATTCCAACGTGTCGTGTAAGAAACCTATAAAAACAAGGAAACGGTGAATGATATTGCTACAATCAAGGACGCCTTACTATTATCGTCTTCCACAATCACTTCGACGGTATGAAAATGCGTCGAGTCAAATAATACGTTGACGCCTCGGCATAAGTTCTACACACGATTATTTGTATAAATATGGTAAAAAAATGTATTAAGTGTCATTAATTTACTTTCTTTTTATTTTATTTGTTAATGTGTGTGATATATTAAAACCTTTGCGTTCATTACAGACGATTAAACAATGTCCGTGGGATATATCGGTATATTTTTCTGGTGTATAAACATAAGCCGATTCGGGAACAACAACCCTGTCCAGTGTCCACCCTTGTTCAACTTTGTATAGGTTCATTACTTATATATCATTATAGTAACATGCATAATGGTGATTTCACTATCAGAATGTCAATCGCATGCATATTTTTGTGATGCATACTTACGTCACGCTCATGGCTTTTTCCATTGAAGAAGGAAATTCGACATCTTCCCACAATATCCTTACAAACCACATTCGCATGTTTTATTTTTAATCTTCCTTACCGAAGCTATAAAAATCACATTTTATTGTAATTATTTCACTATGTTGCCCAAAAATTTATCGTGCGATCTATCGCCTCTACATCCGGTCTATTTTTTACAGATTTTATTCCATGCCTGCCTCTTACCCAAGTAAATACACGGCCATTAGCAAGTGTGGAAATGAATGTCTCTTTTGTTACCTTTACAATATTGATGGCCTAGAATGGAAACGTCCTACAATGGTAACATTTGGTTGTACTATTGTGTACTCTCCATTACAATAGAAAAATGTCTTTGTGGGGCCTTCCACGTTAAGTGAAAATAATTATTTCTCAATACAGAGAAACATAGTATAATAGTGAATAATGAAATAAACTTATATTATACGTATGCCCAAAAAAATAAGGTTACATTAATTGGTGAAAATGTAGATATGACGACCGGTAGAGTGGCGTGAAGAATTCAAACATTTTATGACGAGCCCATATAATGAAATAAGGAGCATAAGATACTAGTATTGAACGCTTCATTGTCAAGTGTAGGATTATCAGTTATGAGTGTCCAGAACCTGAAAAAATCATCATTGAAAAAGTCAGCTACTTTGTAAAAAAAAGAAATATCGGCCGAAATTTATGTCGATTAGCTGATTTTTGATGGCACTGAGACGTGGTTTTTAACTGTTGGCTTGCTAGATAAGTTCAAAGTGGCTCAACGGGTAATAGAGAGAGTTATGCATGGAGTCTCTTTGCGCGATAGAATCCGTAATGAGGATATTCGCCAAAGAACCGCAGCTACCGACATAGCCTGTAGGATTTACAAGCTGAATATTGGCAATGGACTAGCCACATCGCTCGAAGAACCGATAACCGATGGAAATGCAAGGTTCTTAAGGTTTTAACCGGAAGACGCAAGTAGCAATGGACTAGCCACATCGCTCGAAGCACCGATAACCGACGGAGATGCAAGGCTCTTAAGGTTCTAAGTTAGGCCTTCTACAAGGTGTACCAACGGCATAGTAAAAGTTATAAATATCCAGTAGAAGCAATAGGCAGTATGTCGTTCGGAATAGCGTTCTAAGGGGAGGCTATTGTTCATCAGTGGACGTCTTCTGGCTAATGATGATGATAAGCTGATTTTTAGAGAGATTTGTGTAGAATTGAAAATTCATCGAGATGAATACAATGGCTCTGCTTAGTACCCTTAACTGACATCCGTGTACAAGAATACTTTCCACTAATCCTATACTTGAATCCATAAAAAGCCTTCAATAGACATGTTTGGGTGCTCGTATAGTGTAACAATTACGGCGTCTGATATTAATCAAGTGACAAACAAGTAAGGGCTTTGTTTGCGAAGGGAGGAGACGAGCCGGGGACTCTACGTAATTAAATAATATTGAACCTGACGTCGCAATACACTCATGTTCACCATATCCAACGGTATTCTTGCGAAAATTAGATTCTAAATCCATGTTTTTTGGTCGTTATATTGCTTGCCTTCACGTCAGAGTTTTAGGCTTCTGGCAGAGATAATCAAGGTAATGGTAGGTAACATATCCTATACTTATTGGGCTTACATATTACACGAACTAAAATGAAACTGACACCAAGGCGAGTTTCCTACCTCAATGGAGAAAACATAAGTCTTAGACAACACATTAAGTTAGTCGCAAAGACATATGTATGTCTCTGCGACTAACTTAATAAAATAAACGTAGGTTTGCTTTTGCTACGTATGTCTAGCATATCCTGTATCAAGGATATAGCTAAGTCACGACACCATATGGTAGCTTTAACCCAGGACATCGCACAATTTGATTTACGAACCGCCGCACTATGGGACAGAACTGTGCGTATCGTCTCAAAAATCTGTAACTTTTTAATTATTCGAAATAAACGGCTGATTATTTTTTTACACTATCTCTAATACATAGGCTATAAAATAATAACACTTGCGTGAAAAAAACGGTTTATTTAAAATAAATAAAAAATATCAAAAAAGGCACATATGCTTATTTATATTACATTTGGTGAATTTAGGTACTTATTACACTATAAAAAAAAGTATTTGTTGGTAAAAATTACAGCTGGAACCAACAGCTACGAATAACTGTATTATTCAAGAAGGTATTATACATCAAGAAGGTTCTTAGCTTCTTCAAAGAGCTCTTTTGAAATAGTTTCTGATGCCTTTTTTAGACTGGATATATAAGGATCAGAAGTGTATAAAAGAGCATGAAATACGTCCTCATTAGTCGCTGACCTAGAACATTTTCTAGCATGGGTTAATCTTATTTTTTTGTAGTCCTTATTTCGTGATTCCTGGGCATCTTCTGCTAAATTTCCAATAGGCAGAACAGCGAAGTGTCGTATTATATTTTCTCCATGTATCAAAATCTTGTGAACTGAAGAAGGCATGTAATACCAATTATATTTTTCCACGTATAACTGAGCAGTATTTTTTGTATATTCACCAAATTTTTCCGGATTGACAGACATACCTGATGCTAAAGTCTGTAGAATTATATAGAGCCTTTTAATGAGTTCTTCGTTAACTCCAGTGATTTCTGAAGTGCAATGGTAATTCATGAAAAATCTACGAGCTGTATTACCATCATTGCTATTTCCGCTTCCTTGTCGAGGTTTATCGAAATGTAACCCCATTTGGCTTTGAAACATATTTTGCACCAGTTGTTTTTTCTCCATTTTGATTCTTTTGTTTTCTGGAGTGGTTGCTGACCATTTTTCAAAGGAAAGGTTATATGATATATGTAAAATCATTTCCATACATCTAATCCATGCATGCAAAATAGATAATCCATTTTCATAGGCGTTTTCCTTTTCAGGCTTTGATGTTACTTTTCTTAAATCATTCATCTCCCTTGGTTTAGCACCACAAATAGTACACAGCACCAGAACTAGTATCTGTTAAAACTTGCGTTACCTTACCGTCAACCATAGTGAGAAACAACTCGTGCTCAATTTCAATCAAGTGGTTATTGTGGTTTATTTTAGAAGTTTCCATTTTACTGATCTGTGACCGAACATCACTCACTACAGATCGTGTTTTTTCAGGCGTTTCTTTTGCAAATTCCATTAAAATTGGTCGACAATAACGAGGTGAAAAGCATGTTGGATTTTGCCATATAATCTGGTTTGTTTCTACATTAGTTAATTTAATGGGTACAAGAGAGCATATGAATAGATTTGCGTCGGATATAAATTCATTTTCACCGATTAAAATTTGTTTGTATTCACTTTGTCCTGAGGACCCATCACAGCCCCATTTAGTAAACAATTTGAGACGTCTTAGTGTAGAATTATAAACAGATTCAATCTGTAAAATACGAGCAATAGTGTGATCCAGTAAATCCTGCAACTTCACTTTAGCATAAGTGTCAGTTATTTCAATGCTTCATTGTGGAGGATAACACATCTTTTTTGCAGTACTTAAGATGGAAAAATATTGCAATTCTTCTGAATCAAACATGCTCTTAAGTAACCATACTGAAATTTCGACAAATCCATATCAATACTCAAAGCCTCATGAACAGAAAAAGAACCTACAGTTCCAGATTCATGGAATATTTTTTCCTTGATGACTCCTTTTTCGTCTCTAGTGAAATCCCGCATCTCGGCTACAAGAAAAGCTTCTTCTGACTCTCCTTGAGATCTAAGTTCTTGTATGTAAGCGTTACGTACATGTTCAAATCCGTATTCTTGAACTCCATGTTCTTGCGTTTTTTGGACTTCTCTGATAAGTCTTCATATGACTTCGTTGGTCGACCACGTTCTCCAGATGCTGGTGACAAGGAGTCCAAAGGTACTTCAATGAATGTTACTTTAAACTCACCGTCTAGCCACGATGAATTTTTGTTATTGAATCGTTCTCTTGTTCTGTTAGCTTTTCCCCAACGATCAGAGAAGCTTGAAATAAGCAATCTCTGAATACTTTCCAATACTTGTTGGCTTTTCGAAGACGATAAACTGTAATTTTCTTCTAAATGTGTTTTAATATCTTCAGACTTCGTTCCATTGTTGATAAAAAAGTTGCATAGTACGCGACGAGTAACAACGAATTCACTCATTTTGAATAAAAAATGCTCTATTTGCAATAGGTTTTAATAGCAGCTGACGCAATTGTAAACTGTAAATTGTGACCCGAAATTTATGGCATTTATAGTTACTCCTTACAAGTGGCGGGTGCAAATTTTTATCAGTTATGCACTCAATTATGGTTTTTTGATTGATACTATTATCTTACTAAACCACTATCAATGAACCTGGTCAGCACTGATAACATTATCTATTAACTATTGTTAGACGTCATGACCACACTTCCAACCACAGTAAAAATCAAGTTCTTAGTTGTTTTTTTTTTTTTCATTTGCTTTCCTTACATCTAAAAATATTTAAAATGAGCCATTGTAATGTTTTAGCTGAAAGCTCTTAAAAAACTCGTAAATCATTTAATTTTTTAATTTTTTATTTTTTTCGCCGTTTTTCCCCTCTGACACATAAATGTGTTTTATCTGAAATGGGGCAAATTCGGGCAAAACTTCTCTTTTGCCTTTAATTATTCATTAAACATTGAATTTAATAAGATAAAAATCTCAACTTAGGGAAACGTAAGTAACTGTCAAAAGTCTATTCAAAGTTTATAAATACAAAACTTATGCGTACTGTCAATAAAAATATTTTTTATTCACTGCACAATATTTACTTTATATATTAATATTTTTTTTAAAGTGAGATGTATTACCTTTCCAATGATATACAATACATATGCCCCCCCTTTTGAAATAAACCCGGAATTGACATTGAAAGTGTTGATTCCCTACAGTACGATGATAGTATTATTTAAACTCACTTCTACAAGTTCATGTTTTGAATGTAAATAATGCTTATATATACATATATTATGTATTACTAAGTAGTTTCTGTATCCTATTATGCATATTTGTTGAAAATAATATTGATATCATACTTATACAAAATACATTTTTGAGACGATAATCACTGTTCTGTCCCATAGTGCGCCGGCAGGCATTCTGCTTTTATTGGACAGATTCGATACCAATTGATCCCTCTATGGCGGTGATGACACCTAAAGTTTAGTGGAATTGTATTAATTGGATTGATTCAGACGAATCTTTGACCATAGTAGGTAACGAAGGACTTAAGTCTAAAGACGTTAATGATGGTCTGATGGTGATTGTTGCCAAAATAATAGATTCATTTGAGTCGCTTTTGTAATGTAACATATTGGTTGGTATTTCTTGAGTTGTAACAGTAGATAAAGGTAGCAAGTCAACACGGCAAGCTATGAAGTGCGCCAAGTGCGAATCGAACTGGCGCGTGAAGGGTTCCCTACCATTACCTGTACAACATTAGTTCAAGTTTCTATCTGTTGTCGTTATTAATTTCAAGTAAAAAACGGCAAAAAGTCACGTATATTGTATGGCCCCCTTAACTATTTATTTTATTCTGTATTTAGTATGTGTTGTAATAACGGCAATAGAAATACATGATCTGTGAAAATTTCAACGGTTTATCAGATACAGCCTGGCGATAGGCCCGGGTCTCATTTTTACGCTTTGCACGTAACAAATTATTCAATATTCAATTCGATCATAGGTCTACTTTTACGCTTTTTTAAGCGATCTCCGACATTAAGACGGTCTCTAACAATAGGACGTATCTTCTTCACACGACGATGAAGAATAAATGACCCTAAAATGCAAGAATTAATCCGTATTCTGTAAAATAATTAGTGATTTAGGACAGCTCAGCTATTTAATAACTCATTAAGAACAATGAAACAAAATTTGGGTTTGAAATGTTCTCTGAAACACCCGTACCGGTAACATATGAGACTTATCTCCGCAATAACACACATTCATACCATTACATACTGAATACAGCTGAAACCAATATCGCAGAAGAACAACAGAAAGAATAGATAATGTATTGTAACATAACGCGGCATTGTATTATAACGTAACCACATGTGGTTCATTTAACAAAATTGCGGCACTATTTAGTTTCATGATTCAGAAAACAATATTTGGCAAAAAGTGTTATGTATTTGCTCGTGTACACCATCAGTAATAATATAATGTCTTTATATGAATAATATGATGTCTTTATAATGTCTTTATAGATATGTGCACGTAGATTATAAAGACAAGTGACATAAAGTCGAGTTTGCACCTTAGGGTTTGCTCTTAGACAAGTCTCGCTATGACTGAAGCTTGCCATATATGATTTAATAAGGTAACTACATCTTACAAGACTTCAAGATAACTGTAGAAATAGCTTTAAGGGAGAGAAAAATTTGCACTAACAAAGAATGAATACAAAAAATGCTGTTCTGTTATCTATCCAATATTTATCTTGTAGTTCCGCATACCAAAGTGTTTCGAAATTTAGCTCTAAATGGAGAAGATGACGATAAATCTCACATTTATATAATTTCATCAAAAAAATTAAGTTATCCCTGATAGACCTTCTTTATACGGTGCGAAATATAAATACATGTCACTATTATATTCATAATTAAGCATTGACAATCGTGTTTCCTAAACCCAATTGAATAATTTCCTATGCAACAATCACTCTACGTGTTTTAAATATCGCATACGAAAAGCTCATAAATCTTCATGCGAGCTAAACATCATCATCAAGGAACCACTTTCATCGCACACACACATACATTCCCAAAGAATGAGATGGCGAATTGTGGTCTGCAAGTCGATTATCTCCCAATGAATACCAGTTACATCCAGATTCGACGAGGTCGCTCCGCGGCTGCGCAATGGAACCAGAATTGGCGGCAAAGGGGTTTAGTTTTCAGCTTTGAGACGCCCAAACGGCCAATCTCGAATGTTTTATTCAACGCTTCAGAAGGTAAACCTTTGAACTTTAAGAAAGTACACTTAACTTTGATAATCTAAAGCAAGAAAAGGAATTAATTTAGCTGCTAAGTAAGCAGATATAATAGTGGCAGAAACCAAGACTTATTCAAATGAAGAGTGTTGAAATGATGATACGCAGATGAGCAGCACTTTTAGTTGTTTAACTAATGCAATGTCAAACAAACATTTATCTATTTAATGTATGTAAATTATTGTGGTTAAGATTAATTCAAATTGAATACAGTGTTTCTTCATTTCTAGATGCCAAGGAATATATTAATGGAGCTATATAAGACCTACTAAGTAATAACAACATTAATTGGTTTTGATGTTAATAGGATAACGGTTTCAACATAATATACAGTAGTAGTTGCGTTTGAAATTAGAAAACACTCTACATACGACCTTATTTTGAGAGGACGTGTGGTAGAGCACTGAAGTATCAATAAGTATAAAATTTATATTACAGCAACTTTTACAGTTGACAATAACCGTAGAAAGCAAATCATTTTTATAAGCAAAATTACACCCATAGATGGTTTAGATCAGATAAAGATATTAGCCTTCTGATACACCCCACGACGGAATTCAGACAAAATGCTAATGTTTGAATTATTGATAAATTAGCTATCATCATTATAGGCACCTCAGATGTTTAAGTTTCATGAGTCTCCTCTCTATTACGCCAAATTATCCTGTGTTGGCTATTTCGATAGGGCTAATTAACCATAATTTCTTGTACTTAATTCTTAATGTTATTTAAAACTGAGGCAACAATATCGCGGGGCTATAACGAAGAAGTATTTTGGTATGAACCAATGAAAGGACATTTATGATGTAGAATAAGTGTTACTGGTCTAAGTATAGTACAGGGTCTCTGTTGTATGTTTATTTATAACCCTTATCACGATGAAGAGCAGGCGTAGGTCCGGTCCGTCCCACGATCTGCTCACGTAACGGCAGATCTATTGTGTTTTGGTCGACAAGGTCGAATACGTTAGCTGCCCGGACACGGCAATTGCCCACTAGTGGCGGACTTACTATTGTTTAATCTATATCAGTGGTGGAGTAACTGTGATTAAATTTATACATACAAAGTTATGATAAAAAGAGTTCGGTTCATCGAAGCTCAACCACTTTTCTTCCAAACCTTTGCCAAATTCTGTTAGAAAAAATCTGGCCTTACTGTGAGTGTTCTAATCATATACCCAATCAAGCTAACGAACATGTTTACTAGCTACCCCAATGCGCAAGACAACGATTAATAATTTAATGTAATATTGTTTTCTTTTATTTCGTTGACATACTTTAGATCTTAAAAGAGAAGTAGATAGACTGTTAGATAGATCATTGAGCTTGTTAAACCTCCTGATCGGAATCGATACTTTTAATGTTAAACTCCACCTATAAATATTAAAATATAACTAGTTGAGTTTTAAATTTCAATGGGTACACTGACACAAAAGTGTATCATACCCCCGGATTTCGCCCCTCGACGTAGGTATATCAGAATAAAGCTCATGACATGATTCACCCGAAGGCCTAAGCGCTATTGTCTTAAAATCGATATCTCTCGTAGAGGGGTTATCGAGACAGGCCATAGATGAAGAATGAGCTCTGGGACAGGAGGTGGAAATAGTGCTTTACTTAGTAGCGATGATGGCCGAGTGGTTAATAGGGTCCATTGCCGTGCAAAAGATACGAAGTTCGATTCCACGAAACATGCAAAAAGAGCCCGAGCTACCCGTGAAGGAAAAAATCGTGAGGAAACCATAGCATGGTGGTAGGGCGTTTTCTAACGGTCGCCTAGCTAGCTACCACCCCCAATTTATATTTCTGAAATACTGATAAATATAATATCGACAGCTGGAAACACAAACCGTACTAAAACAAACAACACGATTTATTGACTCAAACACGATTAATAGACCAATAAACAATACTGAATTAACCAATGCTCAACAGAATCTGCGGAATTACTTCAATAAAAGCCAGAAAATAAAATAAATAACAATACAAAAGCTTTCAGACCGTTAAACTGAAGCAATCAATATCAGTCAAGATATCGAGCCGGCTGGCTGTCAACAGGTCCTAACTAGATTGGTCCGTACCGTGGCTATGAATAATCTATTACTGATGTAGGCCAATATTGTGGTACCTGAAGAATAATGTACATTGTATTCTATGTTATACAGGATGTTGGTTAGGGGTGCACTAAGCTGAAAGTTAGTTAACAATCCTGTATACGAGAATAAAATATTAGATGTTTGATAGATAAAGTTTATTTACTAAATAAAGTTCACAAGGCCGGCGACAAAATGTATAGAATAGCTATTTTTCCACATTCCTAGTTGGCACAAGAAACAAAAATGTACGTCATAATGATTCCCTGTTTGAATGTTCGCAAAACAGATCTCACAGTGTTTTAGAAGTCGCACATGGGCTATAAGTAACTTGGTTCGTCATCACGAATCCCTTAATTAAAAATACAAGTAAACTTACGATGTTACCTCTGAATATATGTATGTAATTTCATAAGTATTTGCTAGTAAGACTCTTTAACTATGTGCTACGTACATGCAACCTACTAGTAAAACACTGTAGCTCATAGCAAAGAAGCCATTTATAAAAATTCTAACAGTAAAATAGCAAACTAAGAGGAAAACTATTTCAAAAGAGCTTGTCCCAAACTCGCAAGCTTGATGATAAAAAGCTCCGGTTATTTTCTTGACACGAAAAGGTATGTGAGAGACTATCTTATCCCAAACGAACTATATTATATTACTAGCTGTACCCGCGACTTTGTTTGCGGTTGCTAACCTTTCATATTCATGTCAGTAGGACTTACAACCTCATAATTTATATCAGTGGTCCTTCTGAAAGTCTTATCATTACATACAATAAAACAGCACGTTGAACTGTACATTTGATTAATTAAAGCGATACAGAGAAATTCGCACAATTATGTTTCGCATGAGTGGACAATTTTTAAGAACTAAAGATTCTGCATAGCATTAACGCCTTTTTCATTATGCGAATTCAGCACTTATTTTAACCCGTAGAATAGATTACATTAGCTAACTAATGTATCTATGCGTGGGATACACATTTTACTATTTTTAGATTGCCAATTCATTTTTATTCAAGACAGCTAGGTATTTGACAACCAGCTCGCACGACCACAGAAGTCAGCGACACTGTGGCCCTAGATGGAACATGCCTAGTCTGGAATACACTGGCTCCCAAAAGAGGCCGCCGAAACACACCGTTAGGTGCTTGGCGATAGATTTTTCAACTTAAGTGTTATCCTTAAACTTAGTTAGCTCAAGCTCTGCTTGCGTATTGCGTGGAATGGAACCTCGTACCTCTCGCAATCTACACCCTTCGTCATCGCTACAAAAAATTGTGAACGCTATGTGTTGATACACGTACAATCATAATCTATGCCGCAGCTATAAACTCGTGATTATAGTATTTTGTGGCTGTATACGTTTAGTCTAACTGTTGCAAAGATACTCTTAAGATTTGTATGGAACATTTTATTAAGATTTCCATTAAAAAAAACCTCGTCGATAGTTTATCGAAAATATGAACTAACAATGTATTTTTTTTTGTGGTACACTAATTTCACTAAGGCTGATATAAAAAAACTTCCTTGCTCCAACGTTTAATGAACTTCAGCGTCCAATAAAAGATTTTTTGTTACAACTACAAAGCCGAAGGAATATTTTTTGGGATACAATAATTTCAGTTAGTGATTTCTAGCAAATTATATCTTTATTTGATTTCCATAAAAAAATTACTTGCTGTAATGTTTTTCGTTGGCGTCTACCACAGTATTTTCATAAAAACTAAAAAACCGATGACGTTTCTTTTGCGGTACATTTGAGTTTAAATCGAATCACGCGTTATCGAGTTATAGTTAAATACGAGATACTTTTATCACGTCTGTCAAGGGTAACCATACTAATTTTTGGGATAACAATTATATAGTTCTAACAAAAAAAATATCATCCAAATCGAAGCACCCGTAACTGAGTTATTGTTAAATACATGCCCTTTCCCACGGGAACCTTCACCTATTTTCAGGATAACATTTCAGTTAGACCTTTCCAACAACAAAAAAATATCATCCAAATAAAAGCACGCGTTAGCGAGTTATAGTTATGTTAGTGACGCCATGGCAACACCTTAGGACACTAAGTTTCATTAGAATCCATCCAACAGTTTCGGAGTTACGGAATATTCAGAAACAGATAGACAAAGATGAAAATAAAATAGATTTGGGGTCTGTATCGTTAATAACACCAAACGCGAAAGAAATTTTTAAAATATTTATTACTACAGAATTTGGCCTGTTACAGTTTTATTATAAGTAAAGATTATTTTAAATAACAATAATCCTCCGCCTCAAGGGTTCTGAGGAGTCAGATTGTAAGTTAGTACGACACCTCTCACACATTAAAAATGATCCAGGCAGAAGACTACAAAAAAATATATAACAATATTTCCATAAATCAGCAGCATTATTCCCAAGCTAAATCCTAGCATAGTAATGGAGAAAACGAGAACCCTTACTGCTAATTAGCCGAAAGCGACAACAACACGACCCAATTTTCTTTCTACCCTCTTTTTGTGAAATAACAAGTTTCCGACAGAAACGATTAGGTGAAGTGGACGACATAAACACGGAATAATATATTGTTCTATAAAGGAAAGTAATGTGGCTAAGTAGAGCTTAATGTGAAAATCCATCATATTATGTAGTACATAATCATAAAAGGAAACTCATACATATTTTATTTGATGTAGTCGAAAACAACACAACATGAAAAATACGAGCTGATTGGTTTGGTTTTTAGAAGCATAACAGCATATATTATCATATAGAATTCAGACAACGCCAAAATGTATACGACTCATAATAAAAAGTGAGAATTATGAGAAAAAACTGACATTTAAAAACTGCGGGACAGCATTTGACCACATCTTCTAACGAAAAGCAAAGATGTTGTGTAAAGGTTTAAAAGTTTGCTCGATGTAAACTTACGAATTGTTAAACTGAGCTATCAATCTTATAATATCTATGTGTCATTGTTGTTGATCTTCCTGTACAATCAAAGTATATTCTCATTTAAAGTCAAACCTAACGTTGTACGTGTTATACTAATGCATTGCAACTCTTTCATTGTCTGTGACTTTAAGAACGTTCAACGATATCAAATGTCTATAAATAAATGCAGGATTAACTTCCCTCTCCCGGGACAATTTGTAATTGGAAAATAAATAGGGGACATTCGTATAAACCACTTCCCCATCCTTGAGATTAAGCTTAAGACAAGTAAATTGGAACCAATATGATGGACCCGCTAAGCAAACATAAACCTGATACGAAACATTAGAAAAAAAACTACAAATTTTAGGAAAGTAGATAAAATGCTTAGTTTATGATAGTACTACTATGTATATAATGTTTTATTTGATAACATGATAGAATTAAGTACTCGGAGATTTCGTCTTGATTGTGCTGAAGCACTTTCAAATGTACTAGAAATTACGATTCTTGCAAAGGAGCTCAATTTATTTATTTATTTCAAAGTGCTTTGTAAAATGGTTTGGGTTTACGATACACGAGTAGATCCAATTTTATAATTTTCCGTGTCATTTCCCTTTATCCACGAGAGCTTGAGTTAAATTGTTGCTTGTTACGCTAATGATGGCTTAATTTCTGTTCTTCCACAGCTCAGTATAGAAAAAAATAAGTTTACTTAATAGTTTAGTCGCTGACTGCAGATTACTGGATGAGCTGTTAATTAGAACGATTTTTAATTTACATGTAGAATTGCTCAATACCAGTTAAATGCTCACAGAGGTAATCTAGTTTATTTTTTTATCAAAACTATTCTCGTACGATAGTGGATGAGTATTTTAAAATTTTAGGTAGCGCGCATCATCCTTTTCAACCAGGTGTCTGGTTCAGGCCATCTTGCTTTGGTAACTAGATCAAAAGGGAATTTTCCACTTCAAAACAGTTCATTGATGTACAAAAGTGGCTCAATTGCCCAAGTTAGTTTAGTGAATCGATTGAATACTGCAATTGCACCAGTTTAGGCTTCATGTAACCGGAACAAGCTCGCGTGTGAGAGGCAGAAACACAACACGGCTAGATACTTTGTTTGCTATGAACTTAGATGTATATAAAATCTTAAATTTTACAAATATCGAGACATTGTACGAGTAAAGCTTCCGAAAACAAAGTACCGTTTGAATTGTCATAAACTTTTAATATCTAACATAACTTTTAGAATCAGTATCAACAATTTCTTCTAAACAAGAATTTTAATCAGTTTTATAATGTAAAACATGTATTTTATGATATTTTTAAAACGATTATCTTTTTTTGTCAAAAGCAGTACTGAAGAAGAATAAGCTATCATTTCAGAGCTCTTATTGTTGTAAGTTATGACGTGGGCAAGTTAAAATAAGTACAAAGCTGACCTTGCAATAAATCCTTCGAGGCAGGTACGAGCTTAACCGACGGGTGCACGAAAACCAATTTGGTAAGTGAACTAGCGCAATTCTTCAGAGAGCTTCTGAATATTATGCTATACGAAAGTAAGGAAACCAACATTTTATACCTTACTTGAGGCAGGTAGAGCATATCAATACCATAACTGCTTACTGCACTAGCAGACAAAGATTTTATGAGAGTAATAACTTACAATAGGTATGAAATGAATAGAATGAAATTTATTTGCAACATGAAACAACAACTTAACAAATAATGATTAACTTACATTCTATCACAAACCGGCCCCAACTCTGCATATAGCTGGCTGAAACCAACAGCGCAGCGTTGATCTTTTTTGGAAATGGGTGGTTGGTTTTTCTCTACACAAAATCTTTTCCGTTTAGGCTGAACAAATTACTTATATCACAGTTTTTAGGCCCCGCAATGGCACTACTTTTATGAGCGTCAAATTAATTCCATATAGGTACAACACCGCAGGCGACAGATGTAACATATTCTCAACATTTAAATAAGGTTTAGACAAATTAAATGAGTAGCCGTGTGCGACTCGACATGTTGGCCCTCGTCAAACGTTGCGGTTTGCCCTTTAACCAAAGTCGGTCCTAAATCTTTCCGGGAACATTCCTTATTATTCAACGTTTCAAACGTACTCATAACTTTTTTTAAATTACTTGGTGTAGTAGTATCTTGTTTTGTTTAACGCACATCGCACAATAACGTAACGAATTAATAGTTTTTTAAGAAAAATCAGTTAAGGAGCATTAAGATGCCTAAAGTTGTGAAAAACCCAATCAAGTCCATTCAGTAGAATGTCAAAATTAAATATTGAAAATAATGTAGCTAAAGTGTGTATATATGTATAGGTACATTAGCAAAAAAAATGGTAGTCTTAGTATTGTTACGAGTAGAAAGGTCAAGGATCATTAAGTAAGAATTAAATATATATATATATATATTTATTTCTTTCTCATTTTCTTTCGTGAATCTTAGTATGTATAGAATAATATTATCCTGACGGATCGTTTAAGATGGCAGTACAGATTGCAAAGAGCAACGACCCAGCAACGGCCGCCCCACAAAGAAGATAATTAATTAAAGAGTAACAGGACCAGCCGTCTGTCTAATAAGTGGAATACATACTAAATATTCTACAACCTAGAAACACTTCTTCATGATTGTAAAGTAGTAGTAGTAGTCCTGACTTACTGATATTTGCTAGGAATCAACGTAGAGCCTAAACCACTGAACCTAGACCGACCTAGAGGCACAAGTTTTTTACAGAAATTCAACCCCTAAGGGGATGAAATTAGGGTTCAAAGTTTAAAGTTCTTTATATTCTATTTCATGTCGCGTGTAACGCCGCGGGTGACACCTAGTCTTTAAATAAAGAACAAAGAGAGAAAAGTTTTCTCGCCTCAGCGTCTAAGTCGTCGAACACACAAATGTGATACTTTAGGATACGTTTATTTTAAAGGAAATTCAATTAATAAAGTTTTCCGTTATCTGTTAACATCTAGTAAGTTTATAATATGGTAAAGAAATAAGGAAAACAAAGACAAGATTTTAAGTTTCAATAATAGCAGTATCTTTGAAGTCAATCAAATAATCAAACAGATTCGATCGATACTCATTCAAAAGCATAACATGCAAAACCTTCAAAACGTACAAATCTGGCTGATCTAAACAGGTCAAATGAAAACAAAATTCAAGTAGTCAAAGCAATCACCGCACACCGGTGACCTTTCGCGTGTAATAGAGGACAAAAAGTTTACGTAAACACCAATAAAACTTATACCCAGTTTGGTTTACGTCCTTAATTAGCGGTCGGAGCCATATTCGGAGCACCAGTCGACAGGAATAGCTGCCACTTTGTGAGGCAGAATATTATTTTATGCGAGAATATATCGGTATTAGGCACAAATACCGGGTAACTTTTTGTTTATAACTTGATTCGCGACTGATATAAGTCCCTTTTAGTAAGTAGTAGCAGTAAGGAAGAGGAGAAGTGAGAAGATGGACAACCCTTTAATATAAATGTAATATATAAGAAGCTAATATATTGCCCTAACCCTAGACTAATATATTAAATCTATACACCTTAACTAGGACATATCTATTAACCTTAACTAGGAGTCTCAGACACAGGTCAAATCT
Source organism: Ligdia adustata (assembly GCA_947049295.1). Classification (NCBI taxonomy): domain Eukaryota; kingdom Metazoa; phylum Arthropoda; class Insecta; order Lepidoptera; family Geometridae; genus Ligdia; species Ligdia adustata. The sequence goes on from OX346226.1 coordinate 1,469,932, forward strand.
ACTAATACGCGATGAAGGGCAGTTTAAAGAATCGATGTATAGATGCCGAAACCTAGTCGACGCACCTAAGTAGAGACAGAAGACAGCAGGCGAAGATTGTAGTGGATGACATGGTGTAGGTTACTCGAGATAATCTGAGAGCCTGTCCTAATCCTAAAGTCTTAGACAAGTAATCAATAAGGGTAAAGGATTATCATCATCATCAGCCAGAAGACGTGCACTGTTGAACATAGGCCTCCCCCTTAGAACGCCATTCCGAACGACAAGCTGCCAAGGATTTTACATTGCTAAACTAAATGAAACTACTTTAGCTTGACACGCATTCAAATCCACTTGACGGCATAACACGTATTCACCCCACTCATATAAGTAACTTAAATAAACTTAACCACGACAGATCGTTATCGTGAAAATTATTTTGATAGCAATAATAAAATACGTTTAGTGGGCGGCGCCAAAATGACTGTAATGAATGCGACTAATGAAGCGTTATAATTTTATTGCTTTAATTTATTATGCAAGACCGGTTTGATTTGATAAATATAGTGATTATGAATAATTCATGCTTTAAATACATTTTTTGGTATTTTTTTCTTGGAAGTAAATCGTTACGTCGCCTATGCTTATCGGAGAAGGTTGATATCCAGCTTTGGAAGATAAGCCCATCCCGTTGGCCAAATTGCGGGTTGGAGACCCAATCCCCATGGTGAACTATGGCCTACAACCCCTCCATACCCGAGACCCGTGACAGTAGGACGCAATGGGTTGATACGTAGGATTGATTATTTAGTGTTAGAAATGTCTGAAATTTGTACGTGTTTGTAGTTAAGTATGTTTATTTCGTATCTCTTGAGCCTCATCCTATATATTAGGTCCATACATATGAAATTGGGGTTTTGTCGTACTGGCCACTTTACTCTCAAATATCTCTTCTTTGGTTAGGGATTCCAATTTCAAATTTATACAGCTATTTATTCATACACTTGTATTTCGAAAACCGTAATTCATTTGTTTTGTCCTCGTTTGGTTTTTTCTTTGCGTCACGCAGTTTACAAAATGGAAAACTTGAAATATCCGAAAGATCCCTTCATTATTGTGCCGGTTGAGTAATGTAACGCAGCAGTTGATGCGCGTTTGTCAGTTTGCTGCACTCAATTCATGAGGTATCCACCTTTCAAGCTTTTTCACCTTTCCAATTTGCTTCAAGTGGATTAAAACAGTTTTATCACTAACACCGCAGCCTGCAGCTAACTCGGACGTGTTTTGCGATGGATCTGCTTCCATAATAGCTTTCAATTCTTCATTAGCAACTTTAGTCTCCGGCCGTCCACGGGGCTTGTTCTGCAGGTCGAAATTTCCAGAACGAAAACGTTGGAACCAAAAACGCACTGTGTTTTCTTTTGCGACACCGCCGCCATACACATCATTAACCCTTCGAGCCGTTTCTGCAGCACTGGTACCACGGTGGAACTCGTACTCGTAAATAACGCGATATTTCAAGTTTTCCATTTTGTAAACTGCGTGACGCAAAGAAAAAATCAAACGAGGACAGAACAAATGAATTACGGTTTTCGAAATACAAATGTATGAATAAATAGCTGTATAAATTTGAAATTGGAATCCCTAACCAAAGAAGAGATATTTGAGATCAAAGTGGCCAGTACGACAAAACGCCAATTTCATATGTAAGGACCTAATATAAGTGGGCTCCATAAAACTAAACGCAACAAAATTTTTTTCGTTTGTCCTTAGTCGGCAAACTTAGTGGATATCTGAGACCATGTGTTCACAAGGTCTTTGCAATACAATGGCAAAGACAACAGATATTTGTATATTATGCCTAGGGTTGAAAAGGTTAGGGTCAAATACTCGTAGTTTGTAAGTTTAATTACTGTCTTTTGTTTTACTTTTCGCAGCGCATGCGACAAAAGACATTCTTTTTTTTACACCTTGGGTTAGTTAGCTTAGAAAAATATTTGTTAGGTTTTAGAAAGAATGTCTAAGGACCTCTAAATAGTAATAAATATAAGCTATGTTACTCAGTGATAATGCATCTTTCTAATGACAAATTATTTTTTTGCAATAGGTCTAGTAGTGTGTCATTTTATTCGTTACATACAAAAATACAAATCTCGTCTATTTATAATATTAGTGTAGATGTAGTTTATATCTTCTCTGACCCAACGTAAGAAATCTTAGAATAGAAAGGTATAAGCTATGAGTCTATGTACTATGAAATAAAAGCTATCAGTCTTACAATACTACTATACTTGACCGAGTCGAACGAAACGTCTCTGCTTAGACTCTGACAAAAATTATCATTTTTCTGGTACTCGTAATCAGGTTCTCGACTCATTCTAACGAAACTAAGTAAGTATACACGTTTTGCGAATTTCAGACTTTCCTAAAATAACGACTGTATTCGTATTTCTTCCAAACTACGGGTAAGTATGCTGTAGCGTCATTTATCAGCAGATAGGGACATGCGGTTCTAAAGAAAAAGGTTGTCGAGATGGCAGAACTTCCTACCAGTAATGTGTATGTCCGAGTGAAAAATATTACGTGTTGTGGCAAAGAGTTAGTGATTGCTTTATTTTATTATTTGCATTAACCGAAACCATTGTGGTAAATTATTATAATAATGTGAGTAAAGGTACGTTTAAAGTTGCCAAGCTTCGAAGGCCAACACCGTAGTTAGGTCAGGTGAGGTAAACCCTACAAAACTGAACAGAATGCAAGATTTATACAAAACATTATATCGGATCCTTTTTTTTTTCTAGTAATAAATACAGCATATGTTACTCAGTGATAATATAGCTATCTAACGGCAAAAGATTTGTAGAAATCGGTCCAGTACTTTTTATATTTATTCGTTACATACAAACTTTCCTGTTTTGAATATTTGTAAAATATTTTACTATAATTTTAGCAGGGGTTTGTTTGCAACACAGTCAATGTACGGTAGCGCGCAGTTGTAAATGCCACTCGATGGTCACCCGTCTTAGACTTAGAACTGGAGCTGAGACTCTATTATCTACTGTTGTGTACTTTCTTGTTTTTAGATTACATAATAGACACGCGCGGAGTTAGTACCGATCTACCTAAGCAACCTGTGTAGGGATATTACGTAACTTGATTAAATGTAGTGCTACTGTGCTACTGTACACTACTACACGGTGCTGTGTATATTCATAGAGACAATATGAAAGTAATTTACCAAGATGAGGGAGATAACGATGACGTTATTCATCCTACAAATGTACCTATTGGAAAATAAGTGATTCTGAAACTGAATAATTCCATAAAATGTAGTTAAACTAAAAAAAACTACATGTAAGTAAAAAAAATGGCACGGACCTTGAAGTCTGTGGACCGTAATAATATGTGTATCATAAATTATAAAAAAACACAGAATAATATTAATACATTGTTGTTGTAACCGGCTTTAAAAAAAGAAGTTTCCAATTCGCCGGAACCCCTTTTTGTTTGTGTATATAGAATATTAATAGTAAATACTTATTTCTTCTAATGTAATGCTTTATCCGTTTATTTTATCGTTCGACAAATCATAGGTGCGTTTACCGAAACCAATTTATTACAACCACGATTATAACTTAAAAACTCTAACACAGCAAATATTGCCGAGGTTTTTCACCCCTAATACCCAGGGGGTGGGTGACGCAGCATTAACAATGGCAACTCGGCCGGATGTGATATATATACGACTTTCATAAATATTATAACGATTTTGTGCGGAACTTTCGTGACGCATAAAATGACGATGAATTTTTTTCGTACTAAGGCTATGCACATATACATATAGGCACTCTGCTGCCGTTTGTGGCGTAAAACGTTGATTTATCGTATCGCAGATCAGTGATATTCGTAATTTATTTGTGAAATGCGTCTGCAAGTATGAAGAAATCAAAATCCGACTTCAAAAAGATCAACCAGAATATGATCATTAAACAAATTTACACGCTTAAAAGCTATACTGAGCTTATAAGTATGTAATTTTAGTTTCATGCTAGGAAGTTTGGCGAACCTTACCAGGGACCTTGCTAATTATTATTCTTTATGAATAACTAGGTATTCATGTGCAAAAAGAAGGCATCAATACCTATAGCAGCTGCACAAATTCCACAAACTTGTCATCATTATTGACTGAATTCTTTCCATTATTCATTTTCGTAATTTACGCAAATAATAAAATGAATAAATCATACCTTTGAATACCACCACTAAATTAATTATTTTCTATCAAATATATAGTAATATTATAAACGCGTAAGGTTGTGAGAATGTGCATCATGCAAAAACTGCTGAACCAATTTTTATGAAATTTGGCACCAAGATGGCCGAGACCCTGGTACTACTTTTTATCCTGTACTAACGCGGGTAACACCGCAGGACGTAGCTAGTACAGGTATATATAAATAAACCTATAACAAGTTTACCACATACAGGAGTATAAGAAAATAAGTTCAATGTCAAGTAGGTAATTATATATTGTCTTTTTTTTATACTCTACATTTATTTATTTATTTATCTAGGCTATTAAAATATGTAATATATTTATAAATTAAAATCCTAATTCAATAAACACAAAGACTACATAATCTTATTATTATGATGAATAATTCATCGAAATAAAATAAAAATGTATTTTAAGCACAACATTGTATAAACATACACATGTTTAAAAAAAATGGTGGATTTTAAAAATACTTATCCAAATGTATTAAATTCTAACAACTCACCAGGACTTCATGATGAGTGCGGCTGCCTCGGTGCACCCACTGCACATTAGGTGTGGGTGAGAGCAGACCACTGCAAGGTACAGTCACATTAGTGCCCTTGTCCGCCGCTACATGCCGTATCTCCACCTCTTCAGCATGAGAAACCAGGAGCACTGCAAACAACATTGATTTATAGATTTTTAATTAGCTTTTAGGTCTGAATGTAATACTAATGGGAAGAAGTCCTCAACATCAACTTTTTTTTACATATAATGTAAGTTAACAGTTAATAATTAATACAATGAAACATTTTTAACAGATCCTGCTGGGTACCTAGATAGAATAGGATTTAGCTAAAAATTATTTGGTGATTCCAGATTTTATGATATCTGAGGTCTGGGACCTTAACTCTTGGGATGGTGACTATTAATTAGGTATGAGAAGTAAAGCTTAGGATATTCTGACACTAAGAAGAGCCATTCTGCCTAAGTGAGGAAGAATGTAAGTTTGAAGAATTGACAGTGTGATCAGAATATTTATTACAGGTAATTTAATAATTAAAGTTATGAGTTTAAAATGATGGGCACAGTTGATGAAACCAACACTAATAATAATGAGATTTACGTGATTATGATATTGAAATGAAACCAAATTTTCTGTTTGTTTCACATTTATTTTACATTGTTGTGATGATATCATTTTTGTAATAAGTGTAATGATTAAATTTAAGATTAAATAAAGACAAAAGCTTAGTTATCTTAATAATAAAGATTTTTTATCATTAATGCAAAATGTAACAAATTCAAAATATACGCAATTATTTTCGTCAAATATTACTTAGCAGATAGAAAAATAAGTGAACGCTAATTAGAGAAAAATAGTTTCTACTAGTTACCAGCTGCACAAATTTGGTGAACTATTGTTTTAGAATTTATTAAAGGCAATGCGCCAATTAATTTATTTACCTTCGAATGAAAAGCAGAGAACGGGCAACAGTAAACGCTCGAAAAACATTCTACTGTAACTACATCTACACAGCTAAAGAAAAAAATATACTCGAGCTACACTTTCTCTAAATAAAAGATTTGTTTCCTATCTACTTTTTACATCACACACATTATTTTAAAAACGACGGAAGGCGAAAATAGGAAACAAATCTCACAAAGTACGTGCTCACTCCATTGATGAAAATCATAGACTAAATATTCTTCTCATATTTGACAGCTGCAAATAAGTATGTTACCATTAGACAAAATAAAAAAAACATTTAATGTAATAATTCTAAAGCGTTCTAAAGACGATCAAACTTGCAAAAAGGGAGGTACTCAATTCGACTGTATTTTTTTCTTTGATTTGTTGGAAACGAAGTGGGACCGATATTAAAAAATATTTTTTTTGGTTCAATGAATATACATTTCATGTAGTCCCATTTTAATTTTATCAAAATCAGTTTGACGTTTTATTTTTATAAATCGAAATAACTGATAAAGTTCTTTCGGCGCTTGCCGTAATCGTTGTCGGTAGTCACTTATTTTAAAATAATTATTTAATGTCAACCATTCCTAAAATGTATGTTTGTGAGATATTCCAATTTCATTCGATTTATCAATCAAACTAAGAACTGAACCTTGATAGTGTCACCCACCATTTGAAACTCATAGACAAGATGGACTGTCAGTGAAATTTGTTTATGGTTTACAAATAGAAAATCATAGACAATATTATAGATTTTCTTCGGACATGGCTGCTGTATCGGCATACAACATCTGCAATGTTTTGTAAATTCATTTATATAAAATGAATAGGGTGTTTTTTATTTAGTTGTAGTGCTTAGTGAACCGTGTACAGTGCTGTGGTAATTGTAATGGATGCAGATAGCGAGTTCGAAAATAAAAGAGCTCGTGATGCAATTCAAACGATAGAGACTATCCAGTCCATGATCGACGTTTCAGCTGATAGACTCGAGGGTTTGAGAACACAATGCTCGACGAGCGCCGAGCTGACGCAGCAAGAAATCCGGACTCTGGAGGTGAGGATACAGCCGCCCGCGCGCGAACGAACACTTGCTAGGTAAACGAAGTGCCCTTGAAAGTACGAGTTCCGAGGCCCCGGGTTTCAAGGACTTCTGAACTCAAGGACCGGGTTGAATAGTTCAATGCCGTTGCAGGGAAGACTCGTGTATTTGATTTCCCGTCCTATTGAATGTACAGAACTACTGCTTTCGAAATATATAGTCCACATATCTTTTTCCAACTAAGCTATAATGAGTTTTCAGATAATTGGCGAATAATTAAAATTAGCGTGCAGGATGTTAAAAGAATTATGTAATTACGCGCGTTTAATTTTGGTATGATGCAAAATGAAATCAGTTTGCATACAAATGAGAGTAAGAGTACATCACATTCCTTGGGGGAGAGTTGGTTACTGCTGTATAATCAATATAAAACTATTCAGTATGACCTACTATACGTACATAAGATTAGACAATCTTCTGGGTGATATATTTAAGCAAAACATGTATTTCTTTCAATATTTGGACAATTATCATGAAACTTTTTGCTTTGCTTGTTGGAATCTGTTACAATTTTCACATGCATCATTTCAAGTGCATTCATAAAATCTTCAGTAAACAAGATAATGAATAATTGTTAAATATAATTACTGCTATTCAAAGTTTGAGATTTCTGTCTATCTCTTATTGAAATAGCTTGTTTCAGGACATACAAAAGACATAGATACTTGGTCAAGGTTCTAGTGTGGTGATGTTCAGGCTGCTCTCAGAAAAACACACAGTAAACATCATACATGCTACAGTTTCTATTCTATTCTATATTTTTGTTAACATATCTGGTTCTTTGGTGTAGTTCGCAACTTATGAAATGAAGCTTAGCTAAGAAGACAAGCACTAAGAATATTGACTGGAGATACATGTAGACTAATAATAAATACAGGAAAGATTTGTATTTTTGCATTAGAAAGCTACATCTGTGCGAAGCCGGATGTGTCACTAGTAATACATAAGATGCTAGCCTCATAACTAAGTAAATTTGAATCTGAATTTATTGTTATGACATTAATTTATTTATTTAATAACAGGCGAGCAATTTCAAGCTGATGTGCCTATATCATATTGTGTAGAATTCATAAATTATTGTCTAATGCATTGCACAAAATTGTACTTAAAGGTTTGCAAGAGATAGATGATTGTTGTATGACCATTGATTTATCCAGATGATTTTTAAAATAATTTATTCACAGAAACAAATAGAAGGAGGTATAGAATGTGCCAAAAGTGTTAGTAACATATAATAATACTCATACCTGTCACCTGGGCATTGCCTGTGATGAATTTGAATATTTATTAGTTTCAATCTTTGAACACCTTTGGGGTTGAATTTCAAAAAATCCTTTCTTAATACAACCCTACACCCTATAGCAAATACACCCTCCCACATCATGGCTCTAAGCTCAGCATTTTGTCTCTATGTTGATTCCTCGAAAATAACAGTCAGGACATATGTTTTTATGTTTGTTGATGGATCCTTTGTCATTGCCACACTCACACAGACAGACGGCCGCACACTTGTTGTTTCAGTTTGTGAGAACCAATGGGTTATTTTACATAGTACATTTACTTACAAAAATGTCCAGCATTATGACTGAAGACACCTTTCAATAACAATGAAAATAACTTCACCAGCCATCTATTGAATGCTAATTATAAATGAGCTATCATTTCGTAAACATTGCAGGATAGTGTTCCAGTAATATTTTATATAGACAAAGCTATTAGTATGTGACTTTGAGGATGACAGTTTGAATCCTGGAGAGGTCTTTGAATGTTACTTTGAATTTTTGTATTTGGTTCTGAGTGTATTGTGCACATGTTTGTGAATGATGCATTGTGTCCCTGACACAAGTCTGTCAAGTGTATTTTACCTGTTATTGTATTACCTAATGGTATGCAGGGGTGTATCTACCCCAGGCTCAAAAGGGACAGCATAAGCCGCACCTCATTCGTGTTTTTGACTTTGTATGCCTAAAAAAATTTAAAAACCTACCTAATCAACAAACACCATAACTTGTTTTGTTGTAAGTTTGATAAACATCAACACTCACAGACAGAATGTTTGTTTAATTTAAAGGGCAGAAAATCCTATAGATCCAGGGATGTTGATTCGCAAAATATGCCACTGATAGGATGTCATCAAAACATGCAGTTATTAAAGATGCTATTTTATGTTTATATTCAATTATAAAACAAATTTATCCTTGAATCAACAGTAAAATTCAATGTTTACTAATATATCAATCACTCCAATAACAATCTGTCAGTGACCATAATAAAGCAATTACTCAAGTAACAATTATACATACAAAGTTATATCACTGCCTGCATTCCTTAGTTATTACTGTACAATTCACAGAGAAAGTTCCATTTATATATATTTTTTTCAGGACGACAGATTAATGTTGTTTAAGATTTGTTTTCACGCGTACCTGAATGTTGGAAGGTCCAACTATACTCATACGTCTTGCATGTGTGAGATGTGTCATCGTTGGAGGCATGAATGACTCATTTCATACCTGAAGTTCAACGAAAGTAAACAAAACTATAGTTGGACCTTTCCAAACAATCGGGTATGTGTGAAAACTCGTCTTTAACACACGTTGTGTTTGATTCATATTGCTAAAGACTAGTTTGCTAAATTACATAAGACCACAGATTACATGTTAGTATTTTATTCAAGTGCATCTGTAGAGTATAAGTCGGTGTACTCATCTTGCCAAACATATGTTCTTTCCTCTCAACCCAAAATGTGAAAATAAAATATAAGTAATTCCATGGAAATATTTTCAAAGTGTACATAAGACCTGTTTTTTTCTCTTGAATATCAGTTTGGTCCCCCTAGGCAAATTGTTAGTCATGATAAGTACTTGTCACTCGACCTCTTCCAGTAGATTCATATCATGATAGGTTAATTAATATGGTCTGGTTCCAGGGTAAGCTGGTGAAGCACTTCTCCCGTCAGCTAGTCATAAAGTCCAGCTTCGGTGAGGAGTTGCGTCGTGAGTTGCGAGATGTGCCGTGCCTCGCGCAGTGGCTGCGAGTTGTGGGCCTTTCTCCAGACTCCATTGAGGTTTGCATCATCTTTTATTAACATATTATTAAAATATTACTGTGATTCTATTTTTGCAATCAGTCTGTATAGAACTTGAAGCAAGCTTTATTGAATTTAAGGCACATCTAACTAAAGTACTATTAGATCTGAATTATCAGATCAGGCCTATTATCACTTATCAATTGATCTATACACTGTTGTTTTATTATAGACAATAATGCATGTCTCACCAGTACATAGGAAAATATGTAAAATCACCAGCATTTAAGAATGTAATAACATCATCTGATTTCATAGATGGCTGGTTCAGTCCATGCTGGGTTTGGAATGTTTATTTATTTATTTATTTATAATGGTACAGTCACAGACAAAAAGTTAAGTAATTGTTAATGGTAGGATACATAAAGAATCACTTTAAGCTTAAAGTCTAATTACGACTATACACAATTTATCTATATTAAAAACAAAGACACAAAAATTATTACCATGACTTAAGAAAAAAAAAGAAATAGAAACAAACAAAATTTAGTTACAAAATAACAAATACTATAAAAAATAATATTCGTAGGTTTTTTTTACGCACATATTATTTTAATAATAGTAAATTTGAAAGACGATAATGATAACATGAAAATGTCTTTGTCTTTGGGAACACCTTCTGGAGATCTATCGGGGAAGCATAAGTTATTATATGTGCTACACATCCTATTTAAAGGACTGTACATAGACACATTGTTACGGGAGAATGGTATGTGAAATAGCTTTTCAATACGGACTGGACGAGATGGAACGTTAAAATGAACCTGTTCTAATAACTTACTACCATAGGCGCCGCTAACAATTCTATGTATGTTGACAGCTTTGGTTATTGTATTGTTTATCAGTTAATGTAAAATAGAATTTTGTTTGCATTTGGTGTTTTGTTGTTTGACACTAAATAATGAACATCCTTTTTATTGCAGGCGGTATGTTCCCGCATACCATCACTGGAGGCGCTACGAGAACGTTCTGACGCGGAAGTGCGCGGCGTGCTGGCGGGCGCGCGGGACGAGGAGGTGCTGCGCCTGTGTCGGGCCATGCAGCGTCTGAGGACCTATACCGGTACGTATACATACATACCATCACTGGAGGCGCTACGAGAACGTTCTGACGCGGAAGTGTGAGTTGTACCAACTTACTTACTCTTCAACTTTATTGAGGCTCGCCTTGTTCTAGCCTTTTTATTTTACGTGGATAAATGCTGCATGCATACCGCTCTACCACGGGGAGGCAAAGCGATAACCGCTTTATGTGGGACTCATATTGACTAAAACTTCACGGTGTCACTCCCTGCCTAAGGTAGGGAGAGCGGCGCACCTCAATACTGACAGTCCTCTCCCGCCGCGGCCCCATCCTCGGCTGCGCCGTCTCGCGACTTTGCAGCCCGCCTCAGTTGCGATGCCCCCATAAAACACCGCAACCTACCTCCTATAGCCACTCCGACACAGGCTTAGAGGGCAAAACATGGTGGAGCTGCCCATCCCGGGTGCCTCATGCCTACACCGCCGCGACAATGCGGGCATCCTTGGGGCACCTTGTTCTAGCCTAGTGTCGCTTGAAACTCTACTATGGCTTATGATTTCTGCTACGTACAGCGCCTTTAAATTTTATATGGGCAAACTCAGAGGCAAGAATTGCAAAGAGAGGCTGCGTAACTTATCGTCGAGTTTTACGCATGCTGTGAGACGATATTAACCGGGCAAGAATATGCGAAGTTTTTATGGATGTTGCCGGAAAAAAATTGTTACTTCGAACACACTTTCCCTTAAGCCTACGTGTGACGAAATGCTGCAATGACTGACGACACTATATTGTGACACAGAGGCACTACAGCGTGGCGAGGCTTGCGAGGCAGCCGGCGCGGAGCCCCCGCTGTTCTGGGACTCGTGGGAGCGACACGCGCGCGCCTCCAGACATAACAACCACGATACCTCTACTCCGCACCACAAGAGAGGTATGTTGTTTACAGAGTATGCATGCATACCAACCCACGAGAAGCGTCCCACTCTTGGACACGGATAGATAGATCAATTCATTATTGCAGACACAAAAAAATACAACAGAAAAATTCTTACAAAATATAGTGCTACAAGTAGCAGCCTTATTGCTCAATATCGAGGAACGGGTCTTTATGAAAGATGTGTAGGCCATAGTCGACCACGTTCTGGCTAAATTGCGGTTTCGGGACTATACTTATCTGCGAAAGCTTTCGAAGACGAGCAACATTCCTCACGAGGTTTGGTTTCACAGTCAGAGCAAGTTGTATTGCACAGTGCATGCCTGTACTTTGTAATGACCCGCACCCTATGCTCGTGAGGCAAGAGATTTGCAGACCAGAGGCTACCACTAACTTAATACAGAGTACTTACGGGCGATTGTAGCAAACAAATGACAATCACTGTAACTAAACTAAAAGCTCATAAAATTATATCCATTCTTTTCTCACCTTTCGAAACAAAAAGAGAGAGGACAATTTTAGAACTGTCAAATTAGGTTAATTTAGTAAGTTTGGCTTGCCCGAATTGGGCTCATTGGCTACTTTTTAAAGTTTTCTATTACTTATTTCAATGCAGTTATCAGACTGATTTATTATGTTATAGGTAACGACAAGTCCTCCGCAGAGGCGGTGAAGTCATCACCGGACGGGCGCGCGGGTCGGTCGCGTCTGCCCGCGCCGGCCGCGCCGCTCACCAAGTCGCGCTCGCACGAGTCGCAGCTCTCCGTCAGACCGGACGCTGAAGAACTTAGGTAACACGAGTTTTAGGTTAATACCTCCGCAGAGGCGGTGAAGACATCACCAAGCGTCTTCATCTGGTATTGTAATGTTTAGCAATAGCAGTTTCCAACCTATCTCCAAGTTATACGAAATTTAATTAGTTTTTTATAGCTTAAGACAGCAGAATAGATCGCAAACTTGTCCATACAATAAGTATAGCTCTTTTATACCTTTTAGTGTTGTCCGATTCCAGTGGTTTTTTTTAAATGGCTATCACATTATTTACTAGGATTTACCGTTTTATTTTTTCTGTTTTTTATATCACTAAAGTTACAAAGCTTACTAAGCAGTCATATTGTTGCGCTGATACGATGGCTATTGAAAGCCTTTTTTATGCAGAATTCAATAACTTTTTTCAAAATAATAAAACGTGTGGGCCTAAAATACATCACAGTGAAGCGACTGCACCAATAACAAAAAATTACGTTACAATTTAGGGGGTGATAAAAGAGGTAGGCCCCGGAACGAAAATTCTATCAGAAACACGAAAACAATGAAGGGTCGGTGATCATTTTAATAATTAAAGTTATATATATGTATTACAGCGACAACAGCCAGTCGTCGGCGGTGGTGGCGGAGGCGACCCCCCCGCCCTCCCCGCGCGACCCTCCCGACGTCACGCCCTCGCACCGACACAACCAGAACAACTACTACAATAATAACGTAAGTTTAATAAATTGACCATAATATGATAAGATAAGTGACAACATTTCATTTCATTTTTGAGAAAGTGATGGAAATTCGAAAACCATACCAGATTTTACCAAAAAACTGATGAAAAAAAACGTATTTACACTGAAACCGTCAGATGCCACCAATAAAAAATATTATTGTAACTATTATCTGTTTAAACTGTACCAAAACAAACAACAAAAACATTCAGACAATTAATGACATAATTTTTTACGAGCTTTTGACGTGCTCTACGACGAAAAGTGGACAATATTATGCTGTACTGTCTTATATTATCAAAAATCTCTAAAGACGTAATTATTCCATTCTGAACATAAAAAATAAGAGTACGTTGTTTTCATTTGTCTCTCCATTATCATAATAAAAATGGGAGGCCAAACAATTTTAAATGTTGTCTATTATTTATTAAAATCGTAATAAATATGTCACTATAATTTAATTTCCCAGCACACTCTCGTAACAAACACGTTGTACTTACCCACTGACTTTTATCAATTTGTAGGTATACCTCAAATGTAATTACTTTAAAATATATTCAAATCATAATACCTATCTATGAACTGAAAATGCTCGAGACGATAAAACGTTGTTTTTGTTAATTTTTATATTTCTCCATGTATTAGAATCTAATATATTTTCCTGTTGTTTCCTAACAGGCAGTATACCCAGTAGCGGCCCCTCGGTCTCCGCGAACGCCGACAGTGTCCCGATGTATGGCGCACGACATCGCACATCGATTCACGAAGACATTCAACATGATAGCGACTTGCGACTACTGCGACAAACAAATGCTCTTCGGCTCAGGACTCAAGTGCAAGGAGTGCAAGTTCAAATGTCACAGGTATGTAAACAAATGTATACATACGACATCACACTTACTAATCACTCTATGGAATGCATTGTCTTTGTCTATTAGGCAAGCGAAATCTGTTTTTATTTTTCAGGAGTTGGTATTCAGTCATCATTTCTCCTAGTATAAATATGTATAGGTTTTACAACACATTCTTATAGCGTATTTCTTATTAGTTAGTTTGTTTCATGTATGGTAACTTATTTTATTTTTTTGTTAGTATACTTTTGGTTGCACCTGTCGTTTTTTTTTTATTATTTTTATTGGCAACTGGATTGCACCTGTCGTAAATTTGTAGTATTGCCAGATTTTATTTGGAATTAATATTGTCATTATTATACTTGCAACATTAAAATACATGTTTCTGATTGGTCGATATTTAGACCAATCAGAAACGAGAGCCAAATTGACGGGTCCCGGGCTTTTTATTAAAACAGAGGGGGTAGTTAGTTTTCAAGAAAAGAAAATGTGTTGTCTGGCTCATTCCGTCTCCGACCATCGTATCGAAACGTTCTTCCCTGACTTGTTAACTGTATTATATCAACTACCGTATATTTGAAAGTAATTCTATGTGAATAAAAGTGATTAAATTCGTAACTGAGTTTGAATTCATAAAACACCAATCGTTTTTTTTAATATGTATAAGTTTTATCCATCCAAAGGTTGCCTGGAAGAAATTGCTTTAGGCGATAATGGCGCCCAATGTACTATCATAGATTTGTCTTGCTATATCTGTTTGGTGTGCAATAAAGCTATATTCATTCATTTATTGACATTGCTTCACCTATGTATTCAACGATGCTAATAAACAAATGTCACAGGCATGTAACGAGTGTAGCAAACAACATCATATTTTGTTTCACTAATACAGTAGGTACGTATATTCAAGGACGCTTTTCGGTTTCGCCGACCTCATAGAATGCAGGTTCAAATGTCACAGGTGTGCAAGAGTGTGGCGATGTGGGGTGCTTGACGTCAGATCTCGGTTCCAACAGAAGATTAACGCTGGTTGTTACAACCAGCGTTATGCTGAATAGGGACCGGTTTATGATAGAAGTAACAGTGATTTGTGACTTGAGTTTGATTTTATAAATGGTTTATGTTTGTTTTCAGTGTTTCAAATAAATATGTTTTTATTTTATCTACCTACGGCGTGCAAGTTTAAAATGTGTCAGATATGTAACCAGCAGTGCAAGTACAGTTTTATAGGTATATTTATTACGGCCGGTATAACACGTTATGTTATTTATTTAAATTTATTTTATTTGGACAGGCTACGCCTTACTATAAAAAACTACAAACAATTTTTGATAATACATAGGCCAAAAAAAGGTTATCACTAGTAGAAACTAAAAATATAATTAAATACAGTTACAAACAAGTTAATAATCAATTTAAGAAAGACAGATTATTCTATTTACCTAGCAAACTAACAATATACACAAATTCATTATTAAACATTTTATACTTGTGTATACCACCTACTCGTAGTAGCTACATATTGAGTTGAGTGAATATATTAACACAATAATATTAAGTAACCTAAACCAATACCCATCTAACATTATGCTATAACGTTATTTGAAACCTATTGAGTTGAGTGAATATATTAACACAATAATATTAAGTAACCTAAACCAATACCCATCTAACATTATGCTATAACGTTATTTGAAACCTATTAAGTTGAGTGAATATATAAACACAATAATATTAAGTAACCTAAACCAATACCCATCTAAAATTATGCTATAACGTTATTTGAAACCTATTAAGTTGAGTGAATATATTAATACAATAATATTAAGTAACCTAAACCAATACCCATCTAACATTATGCTATAACGTTATTTGAAACCTATTAAGTTGAGTGAATATATTAATACCATAATATTATGTAACCTAAACCAATACCCATCTAACATTATGCTATAACGTTATTTGAAACCTATTGAGTGAATATATTAACACAATAATATTAAGTAACCTAAACCAATACCCATCTAACATTATGCTATAACGTTATTTGAAACCTATTGAGTGAATATATTAACACAATAATATTAAGTAACCTAAACCAATACCCATCTAACATTATGCTATAACGTTATTTGAAAGTACGGATATCACCATCGATAACTGATTGATATCAATTTCATTAGGAATCTATTTCATCTAATTGACATCAAAAGTCAGTTTAACGGTTTTTGAGTCGTTGCTTTCGATATTTATAGTCTAAGATCCGACCGCGTGATTTATACGTTCATATGTTTGATTAATAAAATATAATTTTTATCGATATTTATAACTAAACCAATGCAGATCCGCAAAGGTGGCCATCCAAATTTGGCCGCAATTAATTTTAATTAAAATGTAATTAATTATTTATTTTTGAACAATTACGTTCACTTGTAATTGTTAAAAAATATATTTCATTAGAAAGAAATATACCTGAGATACCGAGAAAGTTCAAGGTGCCATCCCTCACTTGGCCGCAACCTAATGTCAGCCAGGTGTAAACAGGTATAATTTCGTTAAATATATACGTCATAATGTATTATCATGTTATACATACCAAATTGAAGATTAATTCCTTCCCTACATGATGAGATATAGGTGCCTATGCAAAAATGCCCGCAAATAGTGACTGCCAACGATTAAAGATAAATAAAAGCGAGAGAAACTTAAGATAAACACCCCATGTCGAATAAAGATAGAGCATCCCAGCTGCTTGTCGTTTTTATGCTACTGCGCATGCGTCCATAGATAAGGTGCTCAACTAGTAGCTCGCGTATTTGCTTGGAGTTTAAAATACTCCAATACTCGATAGATAGTATTGTTCTTTTTAAAGAAGGTCTGGCTACCTGAGTTCGTTCTTTAAAGGTTTGCCTACCTGAGTTCGTGGAGAAATAAGTATCATTGGAATAATTTTCAATTTTAGTATTAGATGAAAAACTAGGTAGTTGAAAATTTCTGTATATATCGCTGTATTAAACATTATTTTATACATTATTAAATATAAAAAGATAGTCTACTATTATACAAGTTTTATTAGATTAAAAACATCGTACTATTAAACCTACACTCAACGCAATAATATTTATATTTAGTAGCTATAAAATTATTCATTTGTCCTGTGTGATTAAAAATTGTACTTACATTTTGGGTTTTACAAAATTCTTCAAATTGTTCCTTGTATTTACTTTTTACAGTAATAACTTTTTTTAAACAATTCATGTGATAACCAAATTCATTTGTTGATTCCACATTAAGTTTTAGGTTATGATACATAAAATTTTTGTGACGTCGAAACAATATCATTAAAAAACACTTTTTAAATGATACATCACTAAAGTTAAGCACTTCTTGCTTTTCATTACACAACAAAAAACACTTCTTCATTTTATTCTTACGTTTTAATAACGTTAAGAATGAAATATATCAATATTAATATTAACAAAGTTTTATAATTTTGGACTTGAAAAAAAACAACGTGGCGCATAAGACTGTCAAAAACATATGATTGCAATATTCAGTACGGTATTTAGTTGAGCACCTTGCCTATGGACGCATGCGCAGTAGCATAAAAACGACAAGCAGCTGGGATGCTCTATCTTTATTCGACATGGGGTGTTTACCTTAAGTTTCTCTCGCTTTTATTTATCTTTAATCGTTGGCAGTCACTATTTGCGGGCATTTTTGCATAGGCACCTATATCTCATCATGTAGGGAAAGAATTAATCTTCAATTTGGTATGTATAACATGATAATACATTATGAACGTATATATTTAACGAAATTATACCTGTTTACACCTGGCTGACATTAGGTTGCGGCCAAGTGAGGGATGGCACCTTGAACTTTCTCGGTATCTCAGGTATATTTCTTTCTAATGAAATATATTTTTTAACAATTACAAGTGAACGTAATTGTTCAAAAATAATTAATTAATTACATTTTAATTAAAATTAATTGCGGCCAAATTTGGATGGCCACCTTTGCGGATCTGCATTGGTTTAGTTATAAATATCGATAAAAATTATATTTTATTAATCAAACATATGAACGTATAAATCACGCGGTCGGATCTCGTACTATTATATCCAGTGTATTAAGCCCTCGATAATGATCGGAATGAACGTTTATACCGGCACGAATTTCAAAACTCGCGATTGATAGAGAATGGTAGTTGCGGTGCTGTATATTGCATCACCGTAACCAGATATTGCTTTAACTAGATTCAAAATAAGTGTATCATTAAACGAACACCTGCATCCAAATTCACAATGAGTATTCGCTCGGATTCGAAAACTTTGCAACACGAATCACTCGAAGCTTGTTAAGTATTCTAAAATATTAAATAGTGATTATTATTTTAGTTTAGATCTAGAATCGATTTTCAAAGTAATTAGGGTAAATAATTTAGGTTCTTCTAGTAAGTTTTGCGTAATTCGTGTTGCAAAGTTTTCGAATGGGAGCGGATACTCATTGTGGATCTGGATGCTGTTCGCACTAAACTACCATAATGACAAGATAAAAATTGATAATTAATTTATAACAATGTAAGAACTATGTTGTACTTGTTTGTTTTAGGGATTGCGAAAGTAAAGTTCCTCCATCGTGCGGCCTCCCGCCCGAATTCGTCGTTGCATTCAAAGAAAAATTTCAAAAAGAAGGTAAATATTAATTTAGTTGTTGTTTTTTTTTATTTTTCGATTTTTAGGCAACTATTAACTTCTTATACTATTAAGATATATTATTCTCTATTATTATGGAGGCTGAAGCTAAAAAAAGCTATCCAGCTTCTTCTAAGCAAGCGTGCCATATATCAATTAACACGTATCCTCTGTGTGTGTGCAAATAGCAAAGAATATTTACGAACTGTGACCCGCGGGAATTTTATCATCCCATTAGAGGACTTACGTGTTCATTTAGGGTACAAGCTATTTTCATGCTATAATTTACTCCAAATCCGTTGAGCAGTTTGAGCGTGTTGGAGTTAACAAACACACATAGCGGAAGACCAGAACTGGTTCTTGCAGCCAGCATGTTGCTGAGTTGGGGTTGGCTTAGGTTAGTTTGTACTTTTTGTCATTTATGTTTCTCATAAATAAACTATTCATTAATAAATTCATATAAATTTTCGTCTTTATAATGCAAGGTTACCAGTTAGGGATGTACTAAACCGAAATGGGGTAACTATACTCATCATAACAAACAACTTTTATTATGGGACCAACCCTGATATCGAGAAAAAATAAATTTATTCTTCCATAGAAAAACAAATTATCGTCGTCGGTCCCATAGTGAAAGTTGTTCATTGGGGTGTGTATAGTGACACCAGTAACCGATAACCCGATACAAGTGTGATGTTTATGTAACGTTGTGTAGGAGGGTACGTGGGCGCGATGTCTCCGGGCGGCGTGCGCTCCGGCGGCGGTAACTTCCTCGCGTCGTTCGCGCACCGCCCGCGCCGCCGTCGGCCGCCGCCGCAGCACCATCACCACGTGAGATACTTCACACCACTTATATACAATACAGTATCCGGCAAACAGCTTGGACCTTGACTATACAACTTGAACCGATGACCTTGACAATACAACTAGGACCGATGACCTTGACTATACAATTTGGACCGATGGCCTTGACTATACAACTTGGACAGATGACCTTGACTACACAACTTGGACAGATGACCTTGACTATACAATTTGGAACGATGGCCTTGAATATACAACTTGGACAGATGACCTTGACAATACAAATAGGACCGATGACCTTGATTGACTATACAACTTAAACCGATGACCTTGTCTGTACACCTTGAATTGATGGCCTTGATGTCTGTGGAGTGTAAATATTTGAATTTAAAAAAAAAAACAACTTGTAATGTTATGTAATGATGTGTTGTATGTTGTGTCAGAGTGGCGGTCCCGACTCGTCGTCCAACACGTCGTCGTGCAACAGTTCGACGCCGTCGTCCCCCGCGGCGGCCGCGCACGTGCACCACACGCCGCGCGCGCACACCCCCGCCCACCACAACCACAACAAGCATCACTTCCACTTCCCCGGTCAGTCACAAGTCTGTACTGTGCGTTTGTCTGTCTGTCTCTGTCCTTCAACCTTTAGTGTCGTTACAAGTGAGCGAGATAGACTGACGTTAAATTAACAATATATCATTTTTGAAAAGTGACGGAAATTCGATAACCATTTCGAGATAGTGTAATGAAGAGTTCATACTAAAAATACCAGATTTTTATATCCCCACGCACCACAATCACAACAAGCATCACTTCCACTTCCCCGGTCAGTCTGTCCACCTG
The DNA here is from genome assembly GCA_947049295.1 of Ligdia adustata. NCBI lineage: Eukaryota > Metazoa > Arthropoda > Insecta > Lepidoptera > Geometridae > Ligdia > Ligdia adustata. Next base: position 1,490,475 of record OX346226.1, read on the forward strand.
TATCTCTCCCTCAACTGCGAGCGTCGAGGCAAGTGAGCGAGATAGACTGACGTGCATAGGTTACAATTAATCGTATCCACCCATAGTGTCCCACTGGTGACCATGAGCTTTGCATTAATTAAATTCAGACCAAAAACATACAATAAATTAATTAGGCAAATGAACTCTATTCCTGCGACAATAATTTCAGCTGAATTTGTCGCGTTATTTGCGGTGAGACCTGTCGAGGGTTTCACTAATTTTCTGAAGCTGTTCCTTCTCTGACAAGCGGCCCAGCGACCTGAAATGGCACTTGACCATTCGTTTCAACGGCCAAAGTCATTTGGGATTTCAAAATGCGGTTCTCTATTTTATTTATATTCAGGATGTCCTCTAATAGAGTTTCTTATGCAATTTGAAACTTTTTCGAACTCATATCTCCTACCTTAAATTTCTTCTAAGTAAGTAACGGTCGAAACACTCGCGCTTCAAAACCTGATCAGAACATAGATACTCAAACTTATATGCGTGAAAATAGCGGCGTCAGGGACAGCAATATGGTTAGAGAATCAATATATATAATACATTACCAAATAAAATACAAAATGCGACTGACAGTAATGACTTAAAAAAAATCTTTAGAAAATTGATTATTAGATAAGTGCCATTATAGTGTTGAAGAATGTTTAAACGATAAAACTTTAAAATGATATCAATAAATCGGTGCGCTCCACTCTACATATTGCCATACCGAAGTAGAGTTAATATTAGATATATTATTACTTATTGCATTATGTTAAGACCTGCATATGTTATCTATTTAAGCAATAAACATTTTGAGTATTTGAGAACCGGTGCCAGGTTTTATAACATATGATGTGACTATTCCAGAAGTAAAGCCAGCGATATCGAGTCCGAACCACACGAGCAGCGTCCAGTCCCCCGCGCGCACCTCGCACGAGCACAGAGACGAGCTCACCATGAGTGTGAAGAGTGCGGACAGCTCGCGAGTGTCTGTCAGCGGGTCCAACTCTACGGACAGCGGCGGGGCGCGCCAGGACTCGCTCGACCTTAACAACAAGGACTCGCGGTGGCCCAGGCAGAATAGTGTGAGTGTTATTCAGGCATATCGACTAGGGGTGCACTATGCCGGTCCATACAAAAATTTGATCGGTCGTCGACAAAATGTCTGAAACACCTGATTATTTTTTCTCGAATCCAGAGTTGGTCTCATAGTGAAAGTTGTTCCTTAGGATGGTTACAGTGACCCCCTTTCGGCTTCGTACACCCCTAGCCGATAAGTCTGTACAACGTGTAACTAAAAAGTGTGACAATACTCACAAGTGTTAGGCCACCCATCAAAGTGAACCAATTGTAGATACAAAAAATCTATAATAAAATGTTCATCAGGGCAGAGCAGGAGTGTACACCAGTACTCTAGTACACTAGTACACTAGTACACCAGTACTCTAGTACAATAGTACACTAGTACACCAGTACTCTAGTACAATAGTACACTAGTACACCAGTACTCTAGTACAATAGTACACTAGTACACCAGTACTCTAGTACAATAGTACACTAGTACACCAGTACTCTAGTACAATAGTACACTAGTACACCAGTACTCTAGTACAATAGTACACTAGTACACCAGTACTCTAGTACAATAGTACACTAGTACACCAGTACTCTAGTACAATAGTACACTAGTACACCAGTACTCTAGTACAATAGTACATTTTAAATATTATATTTAAAATCTGCTGTACTTATACACTGTAAATAAATAATCTGAATTAAAAAAAAGCTAGTGGAATTGAATACCTTCTCTTTTAAGAAGTCTGTAGAAAAGTATAAGCCAATCTGCAATACGATAGTCAATTCTAGGATGTGGGGTTTGTCCATGTGTGTTTCGTAATATGAGCACTATTTAAAATGTACATTTCGCAGTAGGTGCATATCTTCCTTGAGCTATTTCTTATAATGTGCATTCCGCAAGATGTGCACCTCCGTATATTGTAACTCGTCAAATAGTTAACAATAGCTAAGACCTACTGAGTACTGAACTGCAAACTACGAGTATAATATTAAAATAAACAATATAAATATATATATTTATTTATGTATATAAGTATGTACATCAGTCATCAGGTTACCATAGCACAAACTTTGCCTAGTTTGTTACCTGAAGACCTTTGTGTGGGTATTGTCCCATATTATTGTTATTAACGTCCGTCGAACAGTAAATCAAACGTTAGAGATGAAGTCACACACAGCGGCAGCCGCGACACGTCGACTCCGCCGCGATAACAACACAACCCACACAGATAACTGACGCATTATTATGCTTATACTCTGATAAATCAGTTAAAAGCTCTCCGCGTCTTTTGTGTTTACAACTGTACAGAACAAAATAATAACCAGTCAATACTTTGTTTGCAATAAAAAGTATAAAAGTAATGAGTTGAATTTCAGTGGCTTCGGTTTTTTTGTACAATTTGTTGGTTAGTTCAAGTTTTAAGTTGCAAGTTCATATTCGTGATACTCGTGACAAAAAGTTAAGACAATGAGCGCTTTTACACATAGCAGAAGAATCTTTGAAGAGGTTTGTATCATTTTCTGGCTCTTGCAAAACATTTATAACAGACTTACTTGACAAATGATTTACTGCGCTTTTTACTGACTTATATTTATATACAAAAAAAGGATATAACAAATATTTTTGTCACGATTATTACGTTATTTGCGGTGAGACCTATTCACATTATAATGACACAATAGACGAATGTATCAAGTTCAAGATACATTTTATAATTTAAACTGTGTTAATTCTCTTTACACTACTACTGCTATAATTATCCTAATTAACAACTTTGAATATGAAACCAACCCTAAATTCGGTAAAACAAAATACTTAAAGATTAAATTTTCCTTATTCAGTATTTAGGGATGGATTCATAGTCAAAGTATTTTTTCTTTTCTTGTAAATTTACTAATTTACTAGAAAAGTTGCACATGAGATGTTTTAAATTTGCGACGATGTATAAAACAGCTGATAATTTCTTGAGTTTAGAGTTAGTCCCATAGTAAAAATTGTTCATTAAGGTGAGTATAATGTTTCGGCGTAGTACACTCCTAACCAATAAGTGTATGTAGTCAGTCCTTATAGCGGTTTATTTCCCCCCAGCTGTCTATGAAGGAGTGGGACATACCGTACGACGAGCTGAAGCTGTTCGAGGTGATAGGCGCGGGTCGGTTCGGCACCGTGTACCGCGGCTCCTGGCACGGCGCCGTCGCTGTCAAGTTGCTGCACGTGCACTCCTTGCACGACGACTGCGTGCCGCTCGATACATTCAAGCACGAGGTAACATTATTTATTAATTGACCGGCCGGTTGGCGCAGTTGGTAGCAACCCTGCCTTCTACGCTGCTGGTCCCGGGTTCGAGCCCCGGACAGGTCAAACATTGTTGAGTAGCATGCTTCATCTAAGGTCGCAGTATGACTTCTGTGGTCGTGCGAGCTGGTGGTTAATAGCCTGGCTGTCGTGGCAAAGAAAAAATTACGTTATTTTGCTAGTGCTAACAATTTTGTTTTTTCAAACGTCTTCATCCTAAGGTTGTCTGGAAGAGATCGATTTTAGCGATAAGGCCGCCACTTGTGGCACTACATGTAAATTTATATTCATGTATTGTTATGTTTTGTGTGTCTACAGTAACTTTTATCTATCTGACCACTGTATATTTAGTCTGATTTGTCTTACATCGGATGAAATTAAATTTTCTGCCAGTCATGATTATATTTGTTGAGTTTCTAATTTCTTATTAACGATTGACTAATGGCGACTCGAATTCGCGTTATATCTCAATTCTATCTGAAAAGTTGACGTATCATTTATTGCAAACATGTTTTGACGACATAAGTGATTCTATATCATTGATACATTAACGTCTTTAAATTTTCACTCTAGTCTGTTTATAGCCATATTTTTCTAAATAAGTTTGTTTAAAAAGTCGTCTATTGACCCCGATTCGCTCAGGGCAAACTTACTAAACTAACTTATATTGACAGTTCTAAAATTGCCTCCTCTCTTATTGTTTATATAAATTTATATTTATAATTTTAGGAACTTATAGTTTAGTCAGTGTGACTGGTGGAATTAGCGTTATTGTCGTGTCAACCTTAAACTTAAACATTGTGATTTGAAAACAATTAACAAGGAAAACTAAAAAAAGAAAAATAAATAACTGACATTCGTTGAAACAGGTGGCAACGTTCCGCAAGACGCGTCACGAGAACCTGGTGCTGTTCATGGGTGCGTGCATGAAGCCGCCGCGGCTGGCGATAGTGACGTCACTGTGCAAGGGCATGACGCTATACACGCACATCCACCTCAGGAAGGACAAGTTCACCGCCAACAAGAGCGTCATTGTCGCGCAGCAGATATCGCAGGTATGTACACAAAAATAAAGTTAAAAATTCCAAGTGGCTTTATACAAATTGTTTATAAATTTGATCCAGTGCTTTTAGTACGTAAACTAAAATAAATGCAATAATGTATAGGTCTATCGAGTTGAAGTCGGGTGTCGCTTCTCTAATTATCACTTGCTGTTTAATATCTTGTTGCGGAAGGATAAATTCATTCAGAACAAAAGCGGTATAGTGGCTTAACACATATCACAAGACCGTATTCATCTCAGCGCCTTATGTCAAATTTTAATTACCTTAATCTCACATTTTACATGTGCTTACAGTATTTCTAACGAATTTCAAGAACGAAATTAATTCGGTTCAACTGACTTCCAAAAACCCAGAAGAAATTTAATTTCTTTCTAGGTACATCTGCAAATTTAACCTTAGCTCGCAATAACGATAATCAAAAAGTTCCGTTTATTTTCAGGGTATGGGTTACCTGCACGCGCGAGGCATCATCCACAAAGACTTGAAGACGAAGAACATATTCCTCGAGAACGGGAAAGTGGTCATCACGGACTTCGGACTCTTCAGCGTTACTAAATTATGCTTCGGGAATAAGTAAGTTCACATTTCAAAGGTGCCATTTATGGTATTAAATGAATCCGTATTATTAGTATTCAAAATTTGGGTTACAAGTGGGCAGGACTAGTAATGTTGCCACGTTATGTATCTACCTAACTTTCTAGTTACTTCCTGTGCCAGTGGAAAATAATATTTTTTATTTTTTGCCCGTCTATAGCTACTAGGACTTTTTCTATTCACAGAAAAAATAACGACTTCCTTTTTTTAAAATATATGCTCAATAGACTCCAAGGTCCGTGATTTTTTTTAAGTTTAATCAAAAAAACTTATTTTTTTTAACTTTTTATGAAAAAAATTACCTACATTAAATTTTTCTAAGTTTAATTTTTTTTTTCAGTCTGTATAGCATATTTTTTAAATAAAAAACGTCGATTATAAGTTTGACTATAAATGTTTGATAATTAATGAAGTCAGGCGTTAATATGCGGAACACATGATGATGTCAGCGTGAGAAATCTAATATTATTTCAAATAAATACTTTTCGATTTCTCGCGCTGACATCAAGACAAAGCGGGAAAATACTAGATATTCTTTATATACCATCTTATTATAAACGTATGTGTGAATGGCAGCGCACGCGGCGGCGGTCACGGCGGGCCGACAGTGGGGTCGGGTCGCGGCGACAGTCTCGGTATTCCGGCCGGCTGGCTGTGCTACCTGGCGCCCGAGCTGGCGCGCTCGCTCACTCCGCACGCCAGCCTGCACCTGCCCTTCTCCAAGGCGACCGACGTGTACGCGTTCGGGTGAGTCCGTCTCTCAGCTACACCACACTAGCCAGTCCCCGACATGTCGGCCCACTGGCTGTGCGACCTGACCAAGGACATCAATACTATGTGATGTCTGCGCAATGACAATATTTAGGTTGCTAACTGCCGCACTCAGAGACGTTGATGTTTACTTAAACCATCACACTAAGTAAGGATTTCAAAGTAACCATTAACGTCTCTGAGTGCGGCAGTTTAACGCGTGGAAAAGATTTCGTCGAGACTAATTCATCAATCATAAGTGTACATGTCCTACCAGTAGCCGTATATAGCGACAGTATTGTATTGTTCCAGTACGGTGTGGTACGAGCTGCTGTGCGGCGAGTATCCGTTCAAGGGGCAGCCGCCGGAGGCTGTCATCTGGCAGGTCGGCAAGGGAGTGAAGCAGTCGCTAGCTAACATGCACGCCTCCAGAGATATCAAGGTACGTGGAACCACTGCCAGCTTCCCCTCGCCTCGTCTCACTTAGCTTTATGTGGCTTTGGCTATATTAACTACCGGATTGGCAGATATTGGGTTTCTTTTATATTCGCTGACGCTAAATTGCGACGCTAAAAGAACGTTATCATACATGTCAGTATCATACTGAAATAACTTTAATATTTATACATTTCGTTGTTGGAAAAAAAAATGAATAGAAAATTTTTTAGATGATTAGATCAAATATACAAAACTCTATCGACACCACAAAAAAAAAACTAGTAAAATGGCAAAGCATACTAGATGTAAAGTATACCTATGTGAAACTTTAATTTTATTGATCGTTGTCGACAGGACATACTGATGCAGTGCTGGTCGTTCCGTCCCACCGAGCGGCCTGACTTCCCTCGCCTACTCACCACCTTGCAGAAACTGCCGCGCAAACGTCTCGCTCGCTCCCCCTCGCACCCCGTGCAGCTGTCTCGCTCTGCAGACTCAGTGTTCTGAGAGGCGGGCTGGGCGCAGCGCCTCGTGCCTGTGCCCGAGTGACGGAACATCACCCGAGTCACTGCGACCAACATCAACTCATCACTTCACTGCTGGATGTAAGCTACTTACTCGGTACAATTCATCTCGCTAGCGTTTCGCTCGCTCCCCCTCGCACCCCGTGCAACTGTCTCGCTCTGCAGACTCAAGCGTTCTGAGAGGCGAGTCAGTGCGACCACCATCTGCAGGATATAAGCCTGTATAGAAGCAAGCCACTCGGCCTTGAGCTGGTCCTCTCGTTATCAAGTAGACAAATGGTAATACTACTTGTCCTTGACTACTCCTGATTCATGAAGAAATATCTAAGCTAGTACAAGTTAGCTTTAATTTATTTTTTGTGTCAGCGAAATCTTGTCAAGTTACCTGGATATGGATTATGTGACATTTGTACCCACTAAAAGTATTTGATGGTCTGCTTCTTTGTATATTGAGTACTCTTGAGGTCATAAGTGGAACTCCACTCCAATATTTCATTACTATTTGTCTCTGTATATATTACGGTACTTAATGTAGGCCACATCATACTATGGTTCTGTGAGATGCTTGGTATTTGGGTGATCAGACCGAGTCCTTGCAGACAAACACTTCTGATTTGGAAATTAAGATTCTTGCAAATGTATACTGAGGAAGTATTATATATTTTTAAACCATCACATGTCTAACTTAAATAAAACATGAATGTATATTATGTATGCACCCTTCAAATTTTGAATAGTATTTTTATACTGCTTTAATGGATGTAAATAAAATGGTAGAAAAAGTGTGTCGAGTTGACATTTTGCTAAAGGATACGACCGTAGAATCCTATGGTAATTCAGGTGATCTTGTATCCAATTATCTTTAAGTGCAACAACGAACTGAATAATTTGAAACCATATTCTCATGATAAATGTAAATGTGACTGTATATCAGAAACGTAATGAACGAACACTCGAATTTCACGAGACCGATGTGTCAAACGATTTGACATCGAGTATTATGCTAGGCGATAAATATAAGTTGACAAAATCGCAAACTGTTTATCGAATAAGCAATAAACTTTTCTATTTATTTTGTGTATAAAGTTAAACAAATGTAATGGTTTTACCTGCAAAGTTATTTAAGTAATAACACAAATTGAATCAAAATTTGTCAGCATACTATATCTCTAAAAATAGGAAGGTGGTTGTTTATGGCACTAACAATACAGAACAATACAACCGTCGTACAGAGCCCATAAACTACATACGAAATATCCAAATCTAGGGTAGGACCAATAAGAAAACATTAACATAGGACTACATATTATGTATTCCAGGTGGTCAAGTCTGTCATTTAATTTGTTTCAGAATAACAATTGCATTGTGACAAAATGGTCGTTTCGACATAGAATAGATCCGAGTTACTAATAAAAATTATGTTTTGCTTAATACTAATTGTGGCCTATTCTATGTCAAAATGGCCATTTTGGCACAATCCAGTTGTAATTCTGAGACAATTCAAATAACTGTCTTGACCACCTGACCACCTGATCAATCCCCACACTTATTATTAATGCGAAAGTGTGACCGTTGGATTGTTTGTCTTCCCCTCATCAACTGACTGACAGATTGGCTTAATTTTTGCACAGAGATAGTTCAAAGTACGGAGAGTGCCCTGGGCTACTTTTTTCTCGTCAGTTTCAGTTTGACTTACGTGAAAAATGTTGCGTATACTACAAGAATATCTTTATATCTGGTTCTTGGTTCAAGCGTACATGTTTTTTATCTCGCACTATTCGCTTACTGCAGGTTTTTAAGTTTCGACTATCACGATATAACATTTTCGCCCGAATTACATATTTATATCTGAGATACTATTTGGCATTGCAGGGTGGTAGTTTTCTATCGCTCGCCTGGCTAGCACCCTCAAGTTGTAAAATCTGTCGCCAAGCACCTAACGGTGTGTTCCGGTAGCCTTAAAGCCAGTATATTCCAGACTAGGTATGACATTCCATCTAGGGCTACAGTATCGCTGACTTCCGTGGTCGTGCGAACTTGTGGTCAAATGCCTAGGTGTGCAGGATAAAAAAATAGATCTAGTATGGGATATAGTGTGTGGACGCTTTTGTATCTATGTATGTACATTTGTATGATACGGGTTTATGCTAAATCATTGTAAAATAAAAATATGAAAAAAAGGTGTAAATTGTGTACATAGCAATTAGTGTAAGTAAATCTTGATCTCTAATTAATCTGTAAAGATTAAATTATATTTTCGTATTTATGAGTAAAAGTTTGTGAGAAAATGACTGCTTTGTTGATATCTACCTACTTGTAGCAATGTTGTAAATATGTATTGTACAGTGTTACGAATTTATGCTGTGATTGTGATCGCAATTTGTACTGGACTTGGGTCACATAACAATCTACTATAATATTTGTATCATCCGAACATTTACTGACAAATTGTGGTCTAGGGAGGAGTGAACACTTCACATGAACACCCGAGAGGCATTATCTTAAAGAAATTATATGTAGAAACGAATTTAAGTAAACGTCAACATCAAGTCCAGTGCATCCAGTCCTAATAGACTAATAAATTATTCAAATACCAGATACATAGATAAGTTGTTTAAATATTTTTGCATAACAATTTTAAATAATAACTATCAATAGAATTCTTACAGTAAGACATCATATTCAGTATTTAAGATGATAGTTTCAAGTATTCAAACAGTTGGTTTAATGATTTAGATAAGTTTCCGTAACTTATCTTGAAGATACTACAAAATTCAGATTTTCTGTTTTACAATACTATTTTATAGTAGTGTTTACAAAAAATAAATTGGTGATGTTATAAGCAATATAGTATGTAAGCCGAATAATCAAAATTTACAAATCAAAAGAAACCATAAGTATTTAAATTTATTTAATTTGTTATTTTCAGAAAAGTGCTAATACAATTATACAAAGTGCAACAGAGGGGTGTGATAATACTTCATTATCTCACCTTTTTGTAACACCCTTGTGTTAGTCTACCCATAAAAGTGAACACTTGAAGAACAAAATTCTTCAAAATTAAAAATAAAATTGAGTCCTCCATACAACTTGACCGATGACATAACAAATTTTTGAATGGATATTGTTATTCTTTTTTTAATTTTGCTAAATTTAGTTCTACACGAGTTCACTTTGATGGGTAGACTAAACACCCTTAAGTATTATCACACCTTTCTGATACACATTGTATATAATTCATTATCCGAAGTCTCATATTCAATCAATTATGAATTTGTAGTACCTTCAAGATTCTGCGAACACTAATAATAGTTTATGTCTACGAATAAAATAATAAGTTATTTATTCGTAGGTTTATGTAAATATAAAAGACATTCCTTTCTGTAGGTTGTTGAAGTTTAAAAACTTTGATAGTTACTATTTCGTCTGTAAGTGAATTTGTTTGTATAATCTTAATAAAGTTACCACTTTCTGATAGTGTTTCTAAGAGGCTTATAATTAGAGTTAGACACAGTCACCAAATGTGATAGAGGTACGTCTTGGCTCTAGTGATGTATGCCATTCTACCTGGTTCAGTTAATTATCATAGTTCCCGGAACGGCAGCCTTCTCTCTGTTGTATCTTCTCAGATATTTTGTAAATAACACTCAAACGAGAGGAACTTAATGCAGATAGATGACAAAGCATGGTTATACATTATTACAGCTCTGATGTAGATAATGAATACCTGTCACTAGATGAGAAATCATGGTTAATATGAAAAATTTACAAAATAAAAAACAGAGCTAATTTTGAAGAAAGCTTAACTTTTTTTATTCATATTTACTTTACTAAATTATTATTGTAAAAGATATTTATTTCTTGTCAATCAACTTTTGTTGGAACTTTGATGAATGGTGATGTGTGAACGGGTGAGTGTGGTGTGCTGTGCCCTTAAATGTGTATATAGAGTTCTGTTTGTGGCACAGATTGTATTGATATTTATTCTATAGGTTACAGTTTGGTCCCAGTCAGTTGTAGTTTTTACAGAATGTAATGGAAATTTCTGGACAAATAGGTTAGTTACATTTGCCAAAATAAATTTTCAATCACTGTTCTTGTGTTTTTGGTACTGTAACCTTTATTTATCACAATGTGATATTTTTTTTCCCTTACATGAAACAAAAAGAGTAAATATTTCCAAAACATATTTATTTTAATATCATGATACATGTCCTGCTAAGATACTAGCTACATTCTTGCACATAAACTTTATTTCATCATTACTTGCATATTCTGATGCAAGAATTGCATTTCCCAGTGCAATAGTCTCTCTCATGGTGTTTGCCTTAATCCAAATCCTACCATTCATTCCAGCAGCCATCTCAAATGGCCACTCGTTCTTTAATGATTGAATTAGTTGACACTGAGGGTTTAGTACTCTTCTAACAAGATTTAATGAGCACTTGAACAGAAAACCTTCTTCTAAAACACCCAAGCGACCTTTTTTTCCATGTGAATCTACACAGACAAGCTCTGGTTCCATATCTTTACTTGCTACCAGCATTTTAGCGTAAACAATATCTCCGACTGCTACTTTAGGTCTGTTTTTCTTTGTAGCACCTTCAAACGAAAGGTATGACAAAGAAGCACTAGCACTGCTTCCAACATCCACTCTGAATATGTCTCCTAGTTTTTGTATCACCACTCCTATAACATTTTCGCCTCTTGCTGGTATATAGCGTTTCTGATAGTTATCTACCCAGAATGTATGAGGAGAACGTTTCCTCAGGATTCCGGCCTTGGTGATGAAAACTCCATCAACTTCTTTTCGAATACCTGGACCCAGAAGAACACGGCCTTTTTCCCCAATTGTAGCGATTTCATCGCATTGGTCACCAGGTAGGACAATGTCTCCGACTGCTATTTTCATTGTTGTTGTTATTATAAATATTATTTAATCTTTTTCACCAGACAAATAAACTTAAAATAACCTCTCTTCATGACCTACCTCCATTTTTTTTAATTCTTTCTTGATTGGCCACCACACTGTGTATTGTGCCAGTTTTCAAGTTCTTTTCCCTCAATTGAACTAAACCCACAGACTAGTAAGATAACGTTATTTGATATATCCTCTATGACGCTATTGACCTATATTAAACGTGGGTAACGTTTTACTTTGTGGTTAAACGTACGACGTACGTGTTTTTAATGCATTCTCCAAAAACTCCAACTTGAGGTACGATACAATACTAGGGTTGCCATGTTATATCTTTGACTTCAGCAAAAAGATATTTAACTACTTGTTGAAATAGTTAAAATATAAAAATAAAGAAAAAGGTGAACATTTTGGTTTGGTGAATTTATTTAAGTCACATAAAAAAAACTGTAATTTGTTTTACAAAGAAAAAAAAATTCAATTAATATTCTATTTAACTATAGAGGTTTCAATTGCACAAAAAACAAAGTAGGTTAAACTACAACACCCGCCCTCAATTAAAACTCTATATTTCTTGCAAAAACAAACAACAAAAAAAAAAAATATTCAAACTTATGCCTTAACTAAACTGCTAACCCTAAACCATTTATAAATCTTGTATGTGCAACTCGGCCTAATGGTTTAGTCAACACATCGGCATAATTGTTTTCTGAACTGACCAACTGTATTTTTACAGTTCCATCAGTTACTTTTTCCCTAATAAAGTGGTACTTCGTGTCAATATGTTTGGTCCGCGAATGATGGACCGGATTGTACACCAAACTCTGGGCACTCTGACTGTCATTGAATAAAATGACTGGACTATCCTTACCTAACAACTCTAGTATTAGTCTTCTTAGGTAGCACGCTTCGGTAGTTGCTGCACTAAGCGACATATACTCTGCCACGAAGCAACATACAGAAGACAACGCCACTGTATGTTGCTTCTTAGCTTGCCATGCAACTGGAGCTCCTGCTAACGTGAAGAAATAGCCGGTGTATGACTTGCGGTCAATACTACAATTTGCCCAATCTGCATCCGTGTATCCATTAAGATACTCTCCAGTTTTTCTATACGTAAGAGCATAACCTTTAGTACCCTTCAAATATTGCAACACTCTTTTTGCCGCAATCCAGTGCTCTTTATTAAATGTTGTGTTGAACTGACTGAGATAACTCGTTACAAAAGCGATGTCAGGTCGAGTATTCACTACCAGATACATTAACGACCCAATTAAACTTTGATAAGGAACATCTTCTCGAAATCCAGAAATCAACTTTTTCTGATTTGATGGTGTGTCAACTGTTTAACACATTGTCATTCCATATTTCTCTAGTAGATTATTAATAAATGTTTCTTGGCTTGCTTTTATTTCTCCACTCTCATTCTTAGTAATATTGAGTCCTAAGAAAAATTTTAGCTCTCCCAAATCTTTCATGGAAAAAACATCACATAATTCTTGTTTGACAATGTCAATCTTGTCATCACTCTGATACATCAAAATAATGTCATCCACATAAACTGCCAATATGACAAATTCGTTATCAAAAATTCTTTTGTATATACATGGTTCCGAAGAAGTTTTGATGTAACCCAATTTTGTCAAGTTTTGTGTTCCAAGCTCTACTGGCTTGCTTCAAACCATATAAAGATTTCTTCAGCAGACATACTTTGTCATTTTTATTAGCAATTCCTGGTGGTAACTCCATGTATACTTCCTCTTCCAGATCTCCATTAAGAAAAGCTGTATCAACATCTAAATGTCTCATTTTTAGATTCAGTTCAGCAGCCAATGCAAACAATACTCGCAGGGAAGAATGCCGAATAACTGGAGCAAACGTTTCATCATAGTCTATACCTTCTCTTTGCTTGAAACCTTTTGCTACAAGTCTCGCTTTATACTTTATGATATTTCCATGAGCATCGGTCTTCAGCTTATAAACCCATTTGCAAGGTATCACCTTTTTATCTTCATCACACTTATCTACAAGTTCCCATGTTCCATGTTTCATCAATGAATTATATTCATCATTCATTGCTGTCTGCCATCTATCAGCTTCATCAGAATTTATTGCCTCTAAATAATTTTTCGGCTCAGTTACTTGCCCAGCGGCCAGAGAGGTATAAAAATCTGGTGGTCTACGAATTCTATGCAGATATCTATTACCTTGTTCATCATTTTCTGGTTCGTCTCGTGTAGGACTTGTAGGAACAGACTCAGCTGAGTAATAATCGAACTCATCATCGCTGTTGTCATGATGTGGTAATTCTGATTCCTGATTTTCCACATTCTCATCTCGCTGCATAACCTCATTATGTAGGTGAGGCATATCTCCATACTCGTCGTCCTTGTCTTGAAAAACCTCCAATATATTATTAGAAGTGTAAGTCATAGACTCTTCAACGCTCCTTTTTAGATTCGTGAAATGCTCCTCGAAAAATGTAACATCTCGTGACTTCTTCATTTGTCTTGGATTTGAAGAATCTCTAAATAAATATGCATTAGGATCTTCTGTATATCCCACAAAAATAGCTTCTTTAGCCTTTGCATCCAACTTCTTTCTGTGACATGTTGGAACTTGTATTAGTGCCCGACATCCAAATACACGCAAATGGCTCAGATCTGTTTTTTTTCCGTACCATTTCTCATATGGTATTTTACCTTGTAAAGCACGATGCGGTGACCTGTTCTTCAAATAAACAGCCATCGTAAATGCGTCCTCCCAATACGCTTTCGAAAGTAGGCTTCCAGCTAGCATAGAGCGCGCTTTCTCTATTATTGAGCGATTAGTTCTCTCTGCGACGCCGTTGGATTGTGGGCTATACCCAACAGTTGTTTCATGAATCACACCCTTGGATGATAAATATTCTGATAAGTCCTTATTGACGTACTCTTTACCACAGTCCGTTCTCAGAATCTTTATTTTAGCACCAGTCTGTCTTTCCACAAGTTCTTGAAAATGACAAAACTTGTTCTTTACTTGTGCTTTCGAAGCAATGAAATAAGAGTAAATCATTCTTGAAAAATCATCGACGAAAAGTAACACATACTCATTCCCCTGAAATGATGCTTCAGACATTGGTCCTATTAAATCCGAATGTATCAATTCCAACTTCATTGTAGCCTTCTTGTATGTAATCGTTTTAAAAGGTTTTCTTGCCTGTTTGCCTTCAACGCAGGCAACACATTTTGATTGATCTACTGCTGGATAATCAACTCCAATATGAGAGTTCTTGAGTTGGCTCATACCTATGCGACATAAGTGACCTAAACGTTTGTGCCATAATTGGTACCTGCAGTGCGATTCTCTGTAACATGCCTCCCTGCGGGAGCTAGTTTGAGTGATTGGCATTCCCTTCGATCCTGGCGTCAGCTTCACTTAAATTGGCATTCTGTGACCAAGCGATTTGATAGGTGTAGTGAAGTGATAATTGAGTGATCAAAAAACTTGAGGGAGTTTTACTAGGGATTGACACGCATAGTTTGATCCGAATCGACATTACCGGTTTTCCATTATTTCGTGTTTACGGCCATTAAATGCATTTTTTTTAGTAAATTAAAGTATAATATAGTATATTTTACAACTAAACAACAAAACGTGACTTAATTTAGGGGTAAATCAAGCTTAAAACTTTTTTTAAATACTGGCAGAATGATAATAACCGTATGTTGCCACAACCGACGCATGTGGTAGAAAAAACTTTTGTAAACAAAACTAAATATCAAGTCAATGTAGAATTCGAAAGAAATATACTAAAAACCGATTGTAATTCTGTTAAATATAAATGACGGGATCTCAAAATGCCAACAAAATATGAACTTATAAAGATAACCTTAACTTCGTCGAGTTTCTAAGGAATTCTGTTGAGATTGCATCTTGTGTCGTGTTGCTGCATACAGTTGAATACTTTTATATAAACAAAACTAAATATAGATAATATTTCAACATCAGGTAAACATTCTAAGTTACTTTAAAACTCGACCTATTACTTTACGGACATTACTATTCATTAAAAATTTACAATAGTCCTCATATATTTATGTACTTACTTCAATTACAGCCATACTCCTCAACATTCTGGAAACCATTAGCGGCTCAGTTACAGGTGATACTAGGATAATTATAAAGCGTGGGACATCCTAAAGACTGGCAAAATGTGGCAAAGTGCCCATATAATTTGTTCAAGAAATACAGCTACTATTAAATTGTGTCGCTGAAAGTTGGAAACAATGATTGATGGTAATACATTTTTCACAAAATTACAAGGAGAAATAGAATCCGTGGTCAGACTTTACCATCTCAAACGCAGAATCAGTGTGCTCCGATAACAGAAAAATGTCTGAGACTAAAAGAGAGACAGATAGACCTCGAAGATAAGAATGCGTCACTCCTGAGAACTGTTCTAGAACATGTAGAGTAATAAACTCAATAAAATGCTAAGAATGATTAGGAGATGGCAGTGAACACAGAAAATATACGGTTTTAAACTATTGAGTGATGCAATACATTATCAATTGCATGTAATGTATTGTAATATAAAAGTAATCGTTACTAAAAGATTTTTCATGCTGTTTTGAAGTGCTTGTGTTGTGTATATTGGTTTTAGTATTATAGTAGTGTTATATTGTTATATATTATTGATTTTGAATTTGATTTTCTAACCTACTTTACGAGTAGACAGGGTTGACATTGATTTATATTTACTATGTAAGTGTTTTGTAATCATTTCTTTTTAATGTTAATTAATCCTTCTTATTAAATACTATACTTGACCATAATTATTTATAAATGCTTTTTAAATTAACAGTAGTGAATAACCCAGTAATTAAAACCCTGATTTGATATCAAAATTACTGTATCTAGTAATAAAATCCAAATAAAGGTCTCAATATTGTATATTTTATCATTTATTCCAAATATTATAAAGTAATTGGGATAAAATCATAACTAACTTAAAACTATATATCAATAGGTATATTAATAGAATTTCTTGAGAAGCATATATTGATGGTTGTGCATGGCACCGCCATTACTTGTAAGATATTAATCAGCACCTGTAACAATATAATATTAACTGTGTCACTGGTATAGAGAATAATAGTTTTTATTATTAAAATATATTTGTATTTATTACATAATAATTCTCTTTCAGAATATCATTTGAACTCAATAGTACTGGAAAACTTACTAGTAGGACATTCCTGACATGGTATACTTTTCTAAAATAGAAATAACTTGATTTTCAGAATGTAAGCTTTGGTAATCACAATGTCATCAATGCATGCCAGTACACCCAGTTTGTGAAACGTCTCATAAAATCTGTAAATTATTGGGTTACTTTTCAATACAACATAGTACTCTCACTTCTGAGATATAATGAAAGAAAATTTATTTTGTTTCACAGAACCTAAGAAACCTAACCTAGAAATTAAACATTTAAATTAATTTTAAATATCACAACAAATTTTCCTGGCACAAAACGGCACAACCTGAGCATAATGCTTCTAATAACAACCAGCGCAGATCATAATCTTTTACAATGCAAGGTTGCAAACATTATAAATGCAGGGTGATGTTAATGCTTGGAAGATGTAGGCACATACATTTCTCTCTACTTATTTTAATAGCTTCTAGTTGTTAGAAATGATAGTGTGCCTATAGATGATTATATTAATAAACAATGTTTTTTTTATTAAGTAGGTACATTATTTCGGAATTTAATATACCAAAAGTGTCCTATTTAGGTTATATAACTTTGTCCTAAATCAGATACTTCTTGAATTTCTTAGTAGATAGGATGTCATTCTAAGTCTCAGACTATAAGGAAAATCTCAAATCTGTGATCTACGTTATCAACTAAATAGTCTGAAAGTCTCTAAAGGTACCTAACGCAGCTGTTTCCAATCAATGCACTCGGAATACATACAGACGACGCCAATCATATAATGCCTATGAGTAACCTCGGGCTCTTCATAATTAGTCAGCAGCGAAAAAAGTGAACCATATTCTAAAACAACGATACTAAACAATAAGTTAGGTAGGATACATAATTTGTGACATTAACTGATAGATTTTTTTTAGATATATAAATATCAACTTTACACTAGCTTACCTTAAGCTAATTGTATGGACAAACTTATTAATTTCGATAAATAAATTATTTAGGGAGTAAAATTACTATCTCCCATATACTTCACGCAAAACTCGCATGAAAAATAGTAACTTTTAATCTGACACTAGGATTCGAGTTTTTGCGTGAAGTGAGTAATTGGGTGAGGGTCATAAGCAGACGCAGAATACCAAGAAACGTCAAAGTCTAAAATTTGATCACTCACATGTAGTGTCTCTCGCACGCACGGTCGTTCGGGTGGCGCTAGTGACGCCCGAGGTTTTCTTGGAATACCAATCGCAAATCTCGACGCGGATTTGGGAGTCACGCAAGCGAGATACGTTTGCAGAATCGCACTGCTGCTCAACGAATCAAAGTGCACATCATACGCCTTGCTTTGGTGAGTATTAGTTGTACAATCAAGTGTGTACAGTCCACCATTCGCAGAACCATGAAGAATCTTATCACCTTTAACAGAAAAATCAGAATCATTTTTATAAAAATCACAACCATTTTTATCAAAAACTACTGCAATACCTTTCTCTACGACCTTTTTGACTGAAATCAAATTACTAGTTAATTCAGGTACATACGCTACATCCTTTATGCTATTAACAACGCCATGTGCTGTATTTATCGATACGTCTCCAATTCCACCACAAGAAATCTTATCACCATTTGCTACAGTAACAGTGCCACCATCTAATGGTATTATTTCCTCAAACCAATCACGTCTCGGTGTCATATGTTTAGACACGCCTGAATCAATAAACCACTTGTCCTTATCTGACTGGGAAGATTCTCCGAGTGCGCTAAATGTCACAGCATTATTTTCCAATTTAGCAGCTTCCTTCTTGTTTTTCAGACGTAATGGACAATTTGGTCGTTTGTGACCGGGTTTGTTGCACTCATAGCAAACTACTGGTTTGATGTTTCGAGACATATTTGCTTGTTTTTTAGATTGGAAAGCAATATCTGTCGCCTCATCGTCACGTTTTGACATTTCATTCAATAGCTTTGTTTTGACTAAAGCTGTTGTGACGATTACATTACTATTCTCAAGTGCCATTATTAGGGGTTCATATCTAGTTGAGAGACCTCCTAATAGGATAGCCGCCACAGATACATCTTCTATAATATTTCCTATATCTGCCAAGTCTTGTACTTTACATAAAACAGCATTGATATACGTTCTGGTAATCATTCAAGGAAAGTCTATAAAGTTTCCGTTCAAGGGATAATCGTCTGCCCAATCCTTTATCTTCATATGCTTCCTGCAATGCATTCCAAGCTTCTAAAGCGGTCTTGGCGCTTCTTACATGAGTCATCGCAGACCCATCTACAGTCAAGCATAACTTTGCTAAGGCTCTCTGGTCATTTTTCATTCGGACTGTTGCTGACGTGGAATCTCCATTCTCATACCTATTTATTGCGCACCACAAATCTTCATGTATTAAGTAATTACGCATTTTAAATTTCCAAGACGCATATTCACCTTTACTTGATACTTTGAATGTGGGCAAGGATGAGGAATTCCACCTCTGGTAAGTACCAGACGAATCGCCGTTACTGTTTGCCATAGTGGACGACGACGACTCCTTCGACGATAAATTCACAATATTTCAAATTCCCACTATTACTTGTTTACACTATAGTCTTTATTTCATAGAGCTTCGTGCTGATAACGTGTTGAAATAGTTAAAATATAAAAATAAAGAAAAAGGTGAACATTTTGGTTTGGTGATTTTATTTTAAGTCACATAAAAAAAAACTGTAATTTGTTTTACAAAGAAAAAATAATTCAATTAATATTCTATTTAACTATAGAGGTTTCAATTGCACAAAAAACAAAGTAGGTTAAACTACAACACTACTAGATACAGATATTGTATTACCTAACGCGCGTGGCCACTATAGTGCCACGCGCTACATAAAACTGTAATTCCACTGGATAAGGGATAATTTAGTGCTGCAATATTTTTTATCAATTCAAGTATTGTTATCAATTTATCTGAGAATGAGACATAGCGTGACCGCACATACGACAGTTATTTATATTATATTGGGAAATTCTCCCAAAAAGTTGGATAAAATCAGTGAAATACATCTTATGAATACTCCCGAATTTCATAACACCCACAACGTACCTAACTTATGTATTATAACTTAACTATTGACTTATCTGACTCACAGATTGGTCGATCCCACTACCTCTGACAAGATGGAGATTTGGTATAATCGGTATTAGGTCAAGCAAGCCTCGATCGAGAAACTGACGGAAGTCAGCCAAACAATGGCTGACTTCTGTCAGATTTGACAGTTGACCAAGAAAGAGCAAAAAGTTGTGTGAATAATTGGGCGGAAAATATTTTTGACGGGATGTTTACAGGAAAAAATTTGATTTGAAGGTAATCGGAGAATTTTCATTCCCGCCTTAGAACTAGGTAAAACCAAGGTGAATAAAAATATAATATCTGGTACCCCAAAAAATAACACCAATAACTAACTAGTTAGTAACTATGCTATAAAATATATAAAAACCGCTACCAAAACTACTATCAAAGCAAGTATAATAATAATGTTAAAAGGGGTGGGAAAGTGATACTGTAGTTAAAGGTTCGACTTTGAGTATAATGTTATTGAAATTATTTTATTATAGAAATAAAATCGTGTCTAATAAGTATTTATAGCTTGTATTTTTATATAGTTTTACCACGCTAGAAATTTTTGGATGTTTTTTTTTTATAAAACTCTTAGATTTGGGGAATTTCGGAATGTTACGATTGGGGAGAAAACGAATCCGTAATCTGGTAGCACTAGTTATCTCAACTACTCAGAGTTCATATTCTTTGCAACTACTCACCCAAAGAGTAGCTGTGCGCAGAATGTGTCACTGAAATGAAAAGATATAAAACATATCTTTATATATAAACATGACTTTTCACCACTGCAAAGTATATCTATCTTCTAGTTCAGTAATTCACCTCTCATAGTTCAAATTTCGAATGCTAGTCCTTCGAAGGAGATATGTTGATTGATATAGTGGTACAAATAAACCAAAATGATCTTAAACTCATATCCTAAAGCTCATTTTCGATAAACATTGTATCACTCTAATGTATTTATGGCTCTAAACAAATTATACAAATGTGATTGTATTTTATAAATTGCGTAGGTATACTCTGATGGAATTTAAAAATTGACGTTAAGCGTAACAAGCAATGAATGATAAACTTTAGAGAATTCACAGTATCGCTCTTATATGTTCGTAATTTGCTACGGGAAAGTGCGAATGAAATAGATAACTACTTCAGTCAGTCGTAACTTCTCTGTCGGCAGCTCAGCGTTACGTTAGCGTCGCGTCGCGGTGAACGACGCGAACTAAAGATATGTTTGTATTGAAACTGAACTAGTGAATGATGAGCTAAACGCAACTGAACTAGTTCAACTGAAGGATTTCTTCACGAACTACACTAGCGATGGGTTATACTTGCAATGTCGCGTAGCAGGGCTTCATGAACGACTAAGTAAAAAAACCAGCGCCAAAACCCAGGGCTCAAAACCCTTAAAAGTATTTATTTTACGTTAAAGAAAACTGAATTGTATTGCAATAGAAATAAGGCTCAGATTTGCGTGACGAGTAATAAATACTTGCATTTAAACCCCTTAAAAGTACATATTTTTTTCACGTTAAAGAAAACTGAATTGTATTGCAATAGAAATAAGGCGCAGAATTGCGTAACGTGTAAAAAATACTTGCATAGCAAGTAAATAAATACTCGCATCGGAAATTGTTCATTGTGGTTCTTGTAATAAGAAGCATATTTGCATTCATGAATTTCAAATCTTTGCAAGAAGAGTCTCTCCATACGACACCAAACATGGTTGAGCGAGACATGGTTAATGAGACGATGTCCGACTGAGTGCGGACGAAACGGGCCGACCGAAGCCGAGCAGAACCGACTCACGAGAATTGCGTGCACTGCGCATGCGCGTACGTACTAGCAATGGACGGATAATGTAAATAATAATATACTTTTAAGACTTTTTTGACTTGCAAGTATTTTGGGGCGGTATTTGGTCGGCGTACTTGCAAGTAAAAACCTGGTATAAATACTTGGTCGCGTAAATACGCACCATCCCTAAACTACACACGACTACCCAAGAGTAGAGCATAGAGGAGTACTGGAGTAGAGTACTTTGGTAAAATATTTTCACTCAGTTTTATTTTGTAGCGTGGTCACGTACGTACTGAGAGATCTGTATTTTATAGAATTTCCATGGACAAATTGGTAAATATATGTAAATATCACTGCAAATCTTATAGACATTTGTGCTAATGTCGGCACAAATATGAAATAGTTAGCGATCGTCACGATGGAAACAGATAAATGCGTCGGCGAGAACGGCGACATCTTTGTTCATCGATTGAAAGAACTAACCGAAGATGAGATACGGAAACTTGAAGCACATGACAGCCGCATGATTCCTGAATCTAAAGCTGCTAAACTGGAGCGGGAAGCGAAACGCCACTGGGATATTTTCTACAAGAACAACAAGACCAACTTTTTCCGGGATCGCCATTGGACCACTCGTGAGTTTCAAGAGCTCATAAATTTCGACCCTGAACAACAAATATTGTTCTTGGAATTGGGCTGCGGCGTTGGTAATATGGTTTACCCACTAGTAGAGGAAGGATTTTCTAATTTTTATTTCTACGCGTGTGATTTTTCACCACGTGCGGTGGAGTTTGTTAAGACGCACAAGAAATTTGATGCAAGCCGTATGAAGGCGTTCGTCGCCGATCTGACGACGAACGACTTGTTCGAGAACATTTCTGAAGGTAGCATGGATATTGCAAGTCTAATTTTTGTGCTCTCTGCGATAAGTCCTGCGGCGTGGTCGCAAGTGGCTCGTGTAGCGTATCGTGCGCTGCGTCCCGGTGGCGTGCTGTTATTCAGAGACTATGGCCGGCACGACATGGCACAGCTACGGTTCAAGCCTGGACATAAGATAGCTGATAATTTCTATATGAGACAAGATGGGACTAGGTAAGCGTCAACTCTCTTTAACCTGCAGATATAATACAGCTTATTGTCCAGATAGCATATATTTGTGCCAACCCGAGTCAGTACTTACCTTATATCCTGTTTTTTCTGTTATAATATTAACCCATGCTATGTTGATTTACAGGAGCTATTACTTTACAGAAGAAGAACTTGCAAAGCTGTTCTCGGAAGCTGGCTTTGAGATTCTAATGAACACATATGTGCAGAGACGCACTGTAAATGTCAAGGAAGGAATTGATGTTCCTCGTATTTTTGTCCAGGGAAAATACAAGAAGCCAGGTGGGTGAAACTCATAGTTAATTAAACTTAAGAGTGTCAGAATCATGAAATTGAGAAGTCTCCAGATGATCTACAGAATACTTTGATTGCCATGTGGATTGCCTGCTGACCTATTTTCTTATGCTAGATTTAAATACAGGTCTTGTAGTAGGAAAAATATAAGGTTATGGCAGTAAGAAACAAAAAAACAAGTTCAAATGATGACAAGTGCTAACCATTGAATACCGTGATTTGCATGTATATTAGCTCTATCTGATGTAATAAACCAAAGATAAAACTTAATAAGCATTGAAATATTTTGTGACTGTTATTTTTCTTTTTTTTTAGATTGATACAACAAATATGAAGACTTCATGAACTAATAAAATGTAAGTTGCTAAAGTTATGTGTACATTATTACTGGTGGTTGACCAATGACTAGCATGTGTTTACTCTAGGAGCTTTACATACAAGTTCACATTAACCACCAATGTACTATAAAATACATATATGTAGGGGCTTAAGGTTAGATTAATATTGGTGGTTAAACCAAATGAGGCTTGCACATGCCCTTGTGATTTGCATCAAAAATAACACAATAACTCAAGCAATAATAGTTGATTATGTGGATATAAGATTTTCATTAGCTAACTATCATGATGACATTGCAGTGCAGCTGAAAACCTTCAGTTGACTTGCAACGGGTGTTTACTAGAATAGGGCAATCATTGGCATCATCGTTACTGACTGGTAATTCTTTATTATATAGTATAACTGTATCAAAATTGTAGAGTAGGGCCATCTGTTGCAAGGTCTGATGGAAAAGTAAAGGCTTTAAAAAAAGCAGTCTGACTCATTTTATTTCTCGTAATGGTATAGTTGTAACACTTATTATTCTAATTAATAAAGTTCTTTGTCTGTAGGTGTCATTGCTAATGGAGCTACCGTTGAACCAATGTATGTAAGTTAAACCTGTTACATATTTTACTTGTTTTTAACCTGCAATAAGTGTGCGTAGATGTTAATAAAATGGAAGCACATAAATGATGAGTACACACTGTTCCATCCAAGTTATATTGTTGCTTAGTATTTAATATTATATTGCAGGTATAATTTTCATGATGACTCCATAGTTCAGCTGAATGCTATGATGCACAACCTATTTGCATGTCTTTCGCTCCTATCTGATGAAAACAACTACTTATTTGAAATTTAACTTAACTTTTGTCTAGCTTTGATATTACTACAATTTTCTATATTTCAGATGAGACCTTTAAAAAACCTGTGGACAGTAAATTAAGGTAAGAGATTTTCAAATCTACATCTTGTTTAAGACTCATAGATGAGATAAAATTTCAAAATGATGATAATATAGTTCATCTGAACAATTTGATGAATAAGCAATCATGTCTTTCGCTCCTAGCTGATCCTACTGGAAAATTAAGCTTAACAGTATTAAATTAATTTACCAAGGTTTTATAGTTATTGTCATCATTTTCAGAATATTAAGCAAGAGATCGAAAAAATTCAAAATACAAGAAAAATCGAGGATATAAAACGATTTACGACAAAATTGTAGAATGTGCTGAAAGAAAAAAATATTAGAAAATATTTAAGAAAAAAGGTTTGTATTGTATTTCATTTAACATTCATGAATCTTAGTAACTCGAGATTGGCTGGACTGATTTTAATGATCTGTTTTGTTGGTTTCATTTCTGCTCTGAGAAGCAGAATAAGTATTAAAATAATGAAAAAAAAAAATGTATGTACAGTAAATGTTGATTTGATTAAATTTTGTTTCTCGGAACTCCCCTATCTTGTATGTAGTCAGCTACATTGTATAATGATGAGTTTAGATAGGGACATCTGATTATAATGCTGTTAACATAACTATCTCTACTGAATAATTGGATTATATTTTAAATAGTTAAATTTACCTGACGTAATGGTTTAGAGATATTTTTTTTGTTACAGATGCTACTACTTCATAATGATAGCCAAAGAAATTGTCAAGGTAAGATATACATACTTGATCAAAGATTTGAAATTATTTTTGGGTTTGAAAATTAAGTCAATGAATATGATGAGTTTAGATAGGGACATCTGATTATAATGCTGTTAACATAACTATCTCCACTGATTATTGAATTTGTAACATATTTTTGCTATGTTTGTTACAATTTTCTCATGCATTGTATTATCCGAACAGGGCTTGTATTGGAATTTTGGAGCTTCTTGATGTAGACCAGATCTTCCTGCAGACTACAACGCTGAGGTAAGTTGGCATTTTTTTTTTATATTTTAGCAACATTATGTATATATTTTACTTAATATGTGCATGATGATTTCGACCATCAGGTCTCCCTCAACAGAGCGAACCCATACAACCATGTTGACCAACCTTACATGTCTGATTACAACCCAGACCGAATCATTATACTGTAATAGCAGGATGAAAACTTATACAGGTAATATTTTTTCAGATGCGAACAGCAGAGTGCAGTAGATATGTATATAAACTTTGGTTGGCCTCGAACATCAGAGACCGGTAACGCCGGTCTCCGATCTCGGCCGGGTGGGTATGGGGCTACTGCTGGAGTGGAAACACGTCTGGTGCTCTCGGCTTCTTCAGTTTACTGGTCGAATGCTGGGGGTTACCAACGTTATTACCGTTCTAGCGACACACACGGCGGCAGCAATGCCCCGGACATTCATAACTGAGCTGGGAAAGCGATCAGCTGATGCACGCCACTTGCGGCAGTAGTTTAACCAGTGATTGGACTCTACATGTGACATACAGCGTCATGCCGCAAGTGGGAAGGTGGTACAGCGCTCTTGAGTACCTTCAGTTACAGAGTTGGCAGCAATGCCTCTTCAAAAACAATATCAGATGGATAAGTCTTATTAGGAACTGGCGGCCCAGTGCACTTTGTGTGACCGTGTGCCATTGGGACCGAAAAGATTAGTCTGTGTCTGAGAAACAATAAAAACAACATAATGGGATAAGCCGAGTACGAATCTTGTAAGCTTTTAATGTTGTGGCTGAAAAGGACGGAAAGGCTGGTCTCCTGCAATGCTATACATGGCGGTATTAGCCCGTGCAAAACCGAAACCAGATGTGGAATTGTCTATACGATTTCTGCTGGCCGGGCGACAGTGACCTCTGTGCCGCCAGTATTGGAAAGAACAACATCAGAAATGAAGAAGAGTACATCTTGGAAGCAAAGCAAAACTGCGTAGACAAGAAATGGGAAAACTTCTTTCTGAGAAAAACAAAGTTAGCGGCAGAAATGCTTCACCTCAAGTTTACTCGCACTCGCTCGACTTGACGGCTCGGGCAGGTCTCCTGAGGTACCAAGAATGGGTTGACGTTCGCTGAGTGAACTAGAGGAGCTGACTACATCTTCGACGGGATTAATTCAAGTTCTGTTGAATAGATGTGAAACTGGCTCTATATGGGTCGAGTAGCGAACACTGGTCTAGAAGTTAGAAGAATGCGCACCGCTATACTCACCTTGTACCGGCCTGCTGCGTCTTTGAAGAGATACATCTTCTCAAGATCCTGCAGATGACGTTAGGAAGAGAGCTGGGAGCTGCGTTCCCATCGTTAGATGGTTTACCTGACTCTACCAGTCGTACACGCGAATTACCACGTGCTCTGAGATTGACCTCTGGACTGCTATAACATCTTCACTAGATTCCACATTACATTGAAAGAAAGAAAATTGGTGAGTTGCTTTTGCCTATATCAAAAAGCATCATTCTATTTCCACAGTACTTTACCTGAATTGATTATCTATCATGTTTTTTTACTATTATATGAGCTCGAAAAGAAAGATGCAGGACTTTTTTGTAATATTTGCTATTAATCCAAAATGAAAAATATAGTTTACGTAATCCTCTCTTGTAGAGCATACTGATATGGTTTGATTGAATTTTTGTACACAAATAATATGATGACTTTGACCTTCAGGTCTCCCTCAACAGAGCGAACCCAAAACACCATGTTGACCAACCTTACACGTCTGATTTATATATTGTGTAGTTAAACACTTCGGATTACATCTATGACGCCATTATAACTGATCGTTTTCTTTTCAACAGATAACATCAAGCAGCATCGAGTACATCAAAGTAAGAAATAACTGCCTAAGTATTTTACCACTAATTTCTGATTATATATATCTACAGGATTTCAAAATTATTTTGTCTTTTATCAGCTTACATATATTTTGTTCGATTTGTACTAGTTGATCTGATCTAATTATGTTTCTAATGCCCTCCATGGCCTTAATGAATTATAAATTTAGGGCGCCCTAGACTAGAACGATGCACTTTCTCCTAAGGTGAAGTATGAAAAATGATGATATTGACCTTCAGGTCTCCCTCATCAGAGAGAACCCATTAAACCCTGTTGACCATCTTACGCGTCTGATCTAAGACTCAAAATTTATTGTCATGTTTCGTGTACATGAATATTATATTAACAAAAACTTATTGTTTCAGATACTACTCTGAGTACCTACCTACATTACCTCGTTGCTTCAAGGTGAGATTTCACATTTTATTCTGTTAGCTTTTGAAACTGACATAAAAAAATTGCAAGAGGTGTAGCACTAATAAGAAACAGCTAGTTATCAAGTCATTATAATTCCTAAAATTACAACTGCCTTAACATCTATTTATGGTCTCTGATAAAACGAGACAAAAGATACTCAGAGAAACTCGTGTATTAATAACACAGTTACCAAAATAAGCATTTTCTTATATTTACTATATTAAAATGATGACTCCGACCATCAGGTCTCCCTCATCAGAGCGAACCCAAAACACCATGTTGACCAACATTACCAGTCTGATTTTAATTACTATTGTCTGCAGCATACATATATGTTAACGAGACTTCCTAGTATATATTTCTTTTTTGTTATAGTTCGTTTTCGAGCTGAGAAGATCATCAGACATTTGCTTCATGAAGGTAAAGGAACATCAAACTAGTATTTCACGTAGCTAGTCAAATAAGTATTTAATAGACGAGCAGCATTTTACCAGTTTAAGACTCATCTCTGAATTTAATTAAACAAAATTCTTAAACTAATTCAGATTTCATTACACAGATAACTTGTGTTGGTCATTTAAACAGTCTAAAATTCACGTAAGCAAGTAACATGATACATACGATTTGTTCAGAATATCGCATATAGGTAAAAAAGAGATTTCTGAAAATGGTTCGCAATCTCTAGGTCCTATTCTGTTATTGTTATTATGTGCCAATCTCTGCGTCAACTTGAATAGCTTGTCTTGTTCCTATGGGATTGCACATTTATGTATTGCAATATCATGTAAGCGAGACAGAGATGAGTGTGGTCTCAAAAGGTGCCAAGATGTGTAACTAATTGCGTCTTGATTAGAAAGATCGCTACAAACAAGATAATTTGACTATTACTCTTAACAGCAGCCTGATTGTCTTCCGTCTTCGTAAAGAATACTACGAAGTCTGAGACTTCGAAGCTCATCGTCGACTCGAAGCTTGCTAAATCGGGCTGCTGGAGTCCACTGCCTATTCGTAAAAACTTTTTGTTTGTATCATATTTTTGTTTTCCCTAAGTACTGTTTTACGATGATAACTTCGTTTTAATGTAATGTTTTTTGTTTTGTTTTAGGTACTCGTGAACATCAGGCAAGGATAAGGAGCCCATCTTTCCATTGACTACTTGCAAATAAATAAATTTACAGGATTTTAATCTTTTATTTTAATATCAAGATAACCTAACCGCACCGTTGCGTTGGTGGTACTAGTATTTCAGTCTAGACAATGCCAGCGTACCTTATTGAGAGTATTTGTTAGTCAACTTGAATAAGTTTGTGAGCGGAACTCTCAGCGGAATATTTTTTTGTTAAAATAACTTTCTTCATGCATATTTGAACGTAGCGTAAGGCCAGAAGTATGATGGGTCCGCAGCGGATATAAGTAGGCAGCTGAACAGGAAGACCCACGCCAAAACAATAATGGATTTGGATGAAACTTGGTACCAGGATAGCAGGAAATTTTAGCGCTTCCGCTGGATCAACAAGAACCCGTGAGGCGAAGCAAGGTCTTATAATAAATCAACTTGCTATTATAATAACACCTTGGCAGTTAACACGTTTGCTGCAGAAAATCGAAAATACGGAAAAGTAGTAAAAATCACTTCATACTAATACAGGGTGTCCACTCTAAATCGTCAAAACATTTCCCTGACTTTTCCCTGACTTTCCCTGACCACTTCTAAAATTTTCCCTGATCTTTATAGCTGTAATTTTTCGAAGTAAAAATGTTTCTCTTGCGAATGATTGTAAGAGACAAAAATTATGTCTTCACAAACACTCTTAGAGATTTATGTTATTGGCTTCCCAAGGTGTCCAACTATCAAGGTGAAAATTTTCAACACAGATAGATTGCCACACCATAACCATACCGTACCATACATACACCATACTCACAATTAATTATACCGAACACCACCTTACCTTAATTAAACGATATTACCACCAGCCATTACCTGGGTATAGCCTACGACAAGGTCAGCGTTACGTCCGTTTTTTTTATTATCTACATGGCAAAGCCTATTTGCGCTTGAAAAGGTATCGCTGACCCTGTCGTAGACTGTAAACCATGATACCAAACATCACACACCCTATTACAGGACTAGGCTAGAATAGGTATTAAACATCATCACATCTATGTATAAATTTTGGGTTGGAGGGATGCTAACTACGTTTGTTAAGAATTACCACCATATAAAACTTTGACATTTATTGTGATCAATAACACATGTTAGGAACTGAATTAAGAAGCTTCAACTTATATGTAAGTGCAATAATTTAATCATTTTCTCTTCTTTTCTCTTCCAGAGCGTTTTTCAAAGTTTGCAACTCTACATTTTCTTTTTCTCTTTGTAGTTCCAGTTTCTTTTTTTTCTCCTCTACTTCTCGTATTTTCTTTTCGATTTTGCGTTTTTCAGCTTGTTTCTGCTGTTCTTTAGACTCATTTTCTTTCTTTTTTTCTAGACACGCGTGATATTTCTTCCTAGCACTTCTGACAGACACTAGTAGGCTGTTACTCGTGATGTGGTTTTCAGGGCCATCAATGGTTTTAAGGTAATCATAAACAGTTCTTTGTGCAATCAGTGACTCTTCTGTCAAATGTTCTACCAACAGTGATTTGTTGACAGAAAACCCGCCCTCAACACTTGCATTACCGTGAGAAATGATGAAACAAATTTTCATGACTTTCCATATGTCTTCATACTGTTTAACTTCACCTATGAGTAGATGGTAAAACTTGTCCAAACCAACCGTATCCTTATTGAAGTCTTCGAACTTTTGTCTCCAAGTTCCCTGAGCTTCAGATAACATTTTTTTGTATTGTTTTTTGGCTCTGTCGGCCACCTCTCCTTGAATCTTGTCTTGTTCATGTAACTTTTCAAGCACTATGCGATTCGATGCTATTTCGGAGTAATTCAAAATAACTCGTGGATCGAAACACGTCAAACCACGAACAAAACGAATCTTAATGGGACTTTTATCCAACAGTTTCACAACCGTCTGAACAATTAGTTTTTGAAAGTCGGATTTAAACGCTAGCTCGACTGGCGGACTGCATTTAGCATCTTTAAGCAGGCGCTTTGCTTCATATCCGATATCTGTCTTTTCTAACGGCAGCAGATTGTCTTTATCGTCTAAATCAAGGTTAATAATATTCTGACTCGAAGCCGTTTCTAGTTTGGATGGCTTTACAATCTTCGCCATGAGATTGTGAAGTAACTCTAGGAGGGCAGTGTAGAGAAACGGAGCCATAGGTTTCTCGCTTTGGAATCGGCGCAAAAAAGGTTCGAATTCGTTAGTCAAACTTTTTACAGATGATAGGTGGACTTTTACCACGGGATTCTTCATAATGTCTTTTAAGATTTTTTGATTATGGTTTTCAGGGACTGTACGATCATTGACAAATTGGTTGACCTTGTCATAAATTTTGAGAGCTCTTTCAATGCAAGGACCATTTTCTAACCATCTAATATAAGTGAATTTTTGTGGAAATACAGTCCCTTCTGTGATTTGTGTGTATAAAGCTCGTCGTGCTGGACTATCTTTAAAGAGATTGTACATAGTTTACAGTACTTCAAAAGTCTTCCAATCTACTTTTTGATGACCTGTTTTGAAAGCACCATTGACAGTGTGCAATCCACACACACCTATGTCCAATAAGGGACTTTTTGTTTCCTCGGAAGAAAGAACATTTTTAAATATTTTCAGAAAACTAATGTTCACATTGGGGCCATCCATAGAAACTTGTAGCAGTCTTTTCTATCTAAATCAGCCAATCCTTCCAGAAATGAGTCTACAAGATTATCGGCTGTTTGCCGTCCCAGAAAAACAGAGGTCAAATATCTTGTGACTACTGTGTTAGTATTAACGCACCAATATCTCACGCACAAGTCCATCTGACATTTTTGGGCCACTTTATTCAGGGGTTCGTCAAATGAGATGACGTAATATAAGCATTCTCTAAGCAGGCTATTCAGTGTCGTCTGAATGAATGGCGCAATGCCATGGTTAATCACATATGACGCTTTTGTTTTACCCATGGTAAAGTTCTGGGCGATTTTGCTATCGGGAAACATTCTATTAAATGAGGTAGAAATTCGGTCACATGAATTCAACAATAGTTTATTGTAAATTACTTGGAGTGCCCACAAGATTTCTGACGATGTTACATCATTTTCATTGTAGGTTTGAATCACAACTTGTTTATGTGTTTTATTGTCATGAGCTTCAACAGTTGGGGCACGTGTGGCTGTTGTTTCATTGTCACCTACATTAGCCGCTGGCGATTGTTTTTCCACCACAACTACATCTTTGTCTACTGCAGGAGCTGATTTTGTAAAGTATGATATAGAGGGCTGTTTCTTGCGTAATTCCATATTTTGACGATGTTTAGGTCCTTTGCTGTGAGAAGTGATGGCCTGTTTTCCCATGTTACTAAGTTTGAACGTTTTATTGCATACTTTACAAAAAGCTAAGCGGGTCATTTTTTACTTCTTCTAGCCAGTCCGTAAAATCAGGATGCATAATAGGGTCCAACCATTGAACATTAAACACTGTACTCTTTTTGGCACTCATAGCAACACTTATAATATAGTTCACGTTAGTAACAAACCTGCACCATAGTTAAGTTTAGGTTAAGTCAAATTAAGCGATGCATTCTCGACATTCATAACGACAAAATTCGAGTCGATAGGATATTGTTGTCCTACCTACAATACATAGAGTCGAAGCACGATTACTTATCAAACCGAATTTTGTCGTTACGAATGTCGAGACTGCCGGCCCAGGTTAGTATTAGCACATGTAATAGCAGCAGTTAAAAGAAAAACAACCAAATGAGTTATGGAATTAAGAGACCGGCAAAAGAATGCTTCAATAGTCTGGGTTAAAACAGATTAGAGCATAAAGGCTTCCCTCACTTACCGATCACTGGGAAAAGAGAAAGTTTGATAAATTAAATATACTCCAACAGCTAATTAGAGAGAGGAATATGACAGCAGTTTGATCATAGATTATTTAGGTAAAAAAAAGTTTTTTTTTTTGTATTTTTTTTACTTAATCTATGATAAAAGAACTGTCATTTTCCTCTCTCTAATTAGCTGTTGGAATATAAATATGTAAGTATATAAGAAGTACTGATGACTGATAAGATAATATTATTTTTATTTATTCTATACTTTTTTAGACTTTTACATTAATTTTAAAGATCAATCATCAAAAAGTCCTGGTTTTCCCTGACTTTTCCAGGTAGAGAAGTCATTTCCCTGACTTTCCCTGACCCACAATAGCTTCCCTGACTTTCCCTGACCTTCCAGGTCCGTGGACACCCTGTAATAAATAAAGGCGAAAGTGTATGTGTGAGAGTGTTACTTTATTTCGCCCTAACGGCTGAACGGATATAATATAAATTTGGTATGAGTAGAGCTTATATTAACACCTAGGCTACTTTTGAACCTGGAAAAGTTACGCATTCCCATGGGTTGATTCACCATGAGTAAAACTGCGGGGCCCAGCTAGTTTAATAATGAAACCAATATTTCCTTATTCAATATGTGCCTATATTGTTAAAACTTATCTACAAGAAGAAGCGTCTCCTGGATGTTTCCATCTGGTGCCTGCGTCCGGCGATGATCCACTCATAGTCGCCGCGCTTGGAGTCGAAGGTGCCTTGCTGCAGGGAGATCAGCTTCAGCGTGAACCGAGGACCTAACTCGCGCAACTTAGCGCGCTTGCCGTCCGTTGTGAACTCGTAGCTGGGAATTAAATTATATATTATAACTAGGTGTCACCCGCGGCGTTGCTTGCTACATAAAGCGAAAACAAAGAAGTTTCTATGTTTGTCTATGGCACACACCCTTCATATTTCATGTCTCTAGGTTCAGTGGTTTATGCTCAGCGTTGATTCTTAGCGAAAATCAGTCAGGATATATATAATATAGATCAACCACTAGCGCCAACAGTTATGTAAACACAATTTTTGCTATTTTATTAAAATTTATAAATCTTATCCCAAATTTACCACTGCACGTTTGCTAAAAATTATATTATTGAAATCAGCCGACAAATGGTATTGTGGCAAAGTTTTCACCTTTTTATATAACTACGAAATTCGTCAAGATCCGTAAATTTTTTTAGGCGAAATTATGTATGGGAACATGATGCGCAGCGCCCTCTGTGGATGTGATAGAAACCTCACCATACATTAATCCATCGAAAAACCATAACACAACTATTGAAAACCTGTTTACCTTTTTTCAATGAAAACCAGTCACGTCAAATGGCGACGAATTAAGGGGCTATTCCTGAGAACCCAAAGGACAAAGTTAGTTTTTAAATTTTTTGTATGTACTCACAGGGAAACAATACCTTGTTTTAGTTCTAACTTTGGACACTATGTAAGTTCTTCAGAAACGTAAAATTGGCAAAAATACGACTTGCCATTGAATTTTAAGAATCTGTTAAATGATTGTGTTGCAACACTCACCGATGGTGCCTGAAGAAGATATAGTCTCTCTGGTTGTGAAAGGTGACGGCGCGCCGGCCGCGGAACTGCGGCTCGTAGTGAAACAGCGCACCCAGCATGCGACCCACCGTCATACCCAGCCGTGTGCTGAAGTTGTTCAGAATAACCTGACAAGGAGATAAGTTGTTTATTTTTAATAGACACTTAAACACTGGCTTGCTCTTGAATGCAACTCACCTGAAGTAAAGTGACGATGCGGCCTAGGATCTAGCGCGCTTGACTATAAGAACCCGATTCACTCGCGACTTGAATAGGAGATGATAGCTATCGGGTAATAGAGAACCCTGTAGCGATTTCTATATTAACCTGACAGTTTGCACAATAAAAGTAGACGCAAAGCGTTATGTGCGAGACCTTGGTAGCTCTACCATAAACCGGTGGCGTGTTACAGTATCTCTATTTATCTGATTGAAGATTGAGGATAGGGGGAATTAAATCATGTAATTCCAAGGGACACTCCGAAATGTATCCAGACAGACTAACTACTCGTACTTTGCGACGATGCTCGAAGCTTTGGAGTTTAACTGCAGAGCATCTTGGCCTCCAAGTCTTTTAGGTCGTTGTTGCCTATAAACTATTATAAATGACTAGCTACGAGCAGGAGTGTTGTTACCCGCGGTGAATATTTGATCATCCCTTCGGAAAAACACTACTTCTCCGGGATCAAATTTAGCCTGTAAAAGCCTCCAGGATACAAGCTATAACGGCACGAAATTTTATACAGTGGAATGCACATTAATTTTTCAAGCAAGCACGTCAGTTAAGTACATACATCCCCACAAGGAATTAATTAGTTTCTGGTAAGGCAATGCACTAATTGGATATATTTTGGAAAAATTGGCTTACTATGGACATGTGACTATAACTGATACAAAACTAATGATCTGTGAAAGGAAAACAAAAATCAATTAGGAGAAAAAATTACCTATGATACTTTTATTTGTATTATGTATTAGTTTTTATCTACAAGAATACTATTTATTTACCCTGAGGTCCACTAACCAGAGATCAGTGCTTACCTCCGGCCTGTGTGTAGTGATTTCTTTATAATCTCTCCGCAGTTCAGGAGTGATCTTGCAACTGGAGAGTCTGAAGTGAGCTGTGGGTCCGTTAGGTAGGTGGATGAGAAGGAAACCGTTGGGCTGCTTCTGGTTCTCGTTTACTACTATCACATCAGTCATGCCTTCCCGAATTGCTGATTGACAGATGCGTTTTACTGATGATCTGCAAATGATATGGTAAAATTTAACAAAGAGTCTTTTGTGTAGCTTTAATTTGTAATTTGAAATGTGCATACAGAAAGAAATGTACTAATCCTAAATACATAACTCTGAATTGAGTGTGTATGTTTAGTACTCGTATACTGAAAGAATATTGAAAACTAAAATACCTGTTTTTTTCGTTTAACCCACTTTAGTACAAAAATATTAAGAAAACAATTGAAGACAAGCAAAGTGAGCGCGAAACTCATGGACACCCTACACCTTAAGCTGCGGCGCCGCAGCGGTGTGAAACTAGGTCACAGTGAAGGTAATCGCTGTTTCATGACCCAGATTTGTGTAATCGCACAGTGAAAAAATAAAGGATTTTTCTAAGCGGAATATGTTATATTAACTATACTGATTGCGCAGTAAAAGAAATGCAGTCAATTTATATTATTACCCCGTATTTATAGACATGCCTTATAATGGAGGGTACATTGGTGTAAAGGTTAGGGACTAGTTAACTAATATGAACACATAAGTTATCCTTTTTTAATTGTTTGAGCCCTAACTCCCACAGCAGGATTCCCTGTGTTTGTGGGAGCTATATATTTTTTTAAAAGAAAATAGAATTATTTTAATATTTCTATTTTCTTTAAGTAATATCTCTCAGTGTGTACGCTAATGATGATGATAATTTAGCCTCCAATGCTGTCAGGTACAGGTATACATATCCATTCTTTTAACTATACTATGAATTAACATATAAGACTCACCTTTGCCTATATCTAGATAGTGAATTAGGAATGATCCTCATAAGTTCTTTGCCAAATATCCGAGTTTTGCTGTGTGGGTTGTCCGAGTAAGTGATCAGTACTTTAGGTTCATAAGCATTCTCATAGTATGCTGATAACTCATCTAATTCAATGTCTTTTTGTGCCTAAAATAAAACAGTAAGATTTATACAATTTAAAAGTATGAACAGGCTATTATGCTAAACCAATTTTAACAAGAGTTTGAGAGAGATTTGTTGATTTCTGAAATGAAACTTGCAGGTTTTTTTTTAATGAAAATTTTTAAGTATGTGGATTTGTGCTAAACTGTGTATCAAACTACGATACTATCAAATATGCTAGGCCATAGTTAAAGAATTTCAGTAGGTAAATAAGTTCCTAACCTCTTCCTGTTCCTCTGGCTCGGCATTAACCAGCATCGTCTCATCTTTCTCTCGAAGTGATTCCAACGTGTGTGGAACTTTCTTAGGCACATCGTCGCCTTCTTGTTTCTTCTCTAACTTTCGCCTGAAAAGAAGTTTAACAGTTTTTTAGAACAAGATTTTTGAAAGCATCCAATAATACAATATAACCACACTTACTTCTTTTTATCCTTTCCGCGGGCCATTTTGTCTAATTTTTATATACCTTAATGCTAATATACACACAATTTATTTATTTATATACCTTTATTGAACAACAGAAAGCGAAAATTAAACGAAAAGTTAAATGTTTTCATCGGAAACCATACAACAATGACAAAATGAACACATGGGATAGGCTTTGACACTTTAGACATTGACAGTGACAGCAATCACTAGTTTTTATTTTTTTTCTAAACAATAGCGGACTCACCGGAAACATATATCTGTAAAAAAAATGCCTGATCTTTTAAAAATCATCTAAAAATACATAAAAAAAACTGAAAAACATACTAGAAGGACAATCAGTGGCTGAAAGCAACTGCAGAGTAAAAGTTTTGTGAGCAAATGCTTCGGCGTTACACATCACATACATAATTTAACGTCAAGTTACTTTACTTTGTCAATGTCATTTCAAAAATATGAGAATCCGGTCGGTCGCATTGTTTACATGTGCTGTGTGATTTAATTATCACAAAAAAATAATAAAAATGCCTGCAACAATCCGTAATGACGTCTTAATTTACAAGGGCAGCAACTTCTTTCGTCAGCGGCTGCTTCTCTCCACGCTGAGTGGACGTTCTATCAAGATAGAAGAGATTCGAAGTAACCACGACGACCCTGGTCTTCGGGAGTACGAAGTGAGCCTGATACGGCTGCTGGACAAAGTGACTAATGGCACTCGTGTGGAACTCAGTGAGACCGGCACCTCAGTGTACTATCAGCCTGGGATATTGACTGGAGGGCAAGTTACACATAGTTGTTCAACACAGCGGGGTATAGGTTAGTTTCATGCTTAACACACACACTAATGAAATATTATATCAATAAATCAGCACATATATGTAGTTATAAACTACATCTAGTATGGCTTTGTATAGTTTTAGTTAAAATTTTACCATGTTTTATAAGTTTGTGCAATTAAAGATATAAAGTTACTAACTATAAATCAGTTATATTTATTAAACCTTACTAAAGTTTTGGTTAGAAACTAATATCTTAATAAATTTCAGGTTACTATCTAGAGATCCTCCTAGCTCTGGGTCCATTTTGCAAAGAGCCATTAAATGCAGTACTTCAAGGTGTGACCCACAGTGACCTGGATGTGTCAGTAGATAAGATCAAAACTGCAGCTCTGCCAGTGCTGCTGAAGTTCATACTGGTTGATGATGGATTGGAACTCAAGGTTGTGAGAAGAGGTAAAAGGAATGTTATAAAAATAAAAATAATTTTAATATTGAATGTAACAAAAAAATAATATTATATCTATTGTAAAAAACATTCATTTCACTGATATCTAACATGGGACAGATGATAGGTTAAATTGCTTGTTCTCGCAGGTTGTTTGTGTGGTATAGTAATCACAGGCCATATGTGGTCAGAGGGTTTTTAGGTAAATATAAACTCTGAAACTAGAGTGAGTCTCTGCTTATTCAACAGAGTGGAAGAAGTAGGGGACTGGTTGTTACATGATTTTTCTCGACAGGTGCTCCCCCCTTAGGTGGTGGAGAAGTAGTATTCAAATGCCCCACTAAGAGGCACCTGAGACCTCTACAGTGGACAAAGTGGGGGCTTGTGAAGAGAATTCGAGGAGTGGTGTATGCATTGAGGGTCTCACCAACAATGGCCAACAGAGTGGTTGAAGCTGCTAAAGGGGTAAGTAATATTTTGTTTATACATTAAGCAGTCTTAGTGATTCTTTATTTAAAATGTTAGATAATTTGTAAGCAATGACTAAAAAGTATGTATGTAATTACATCATTATCATCATCTTCAACCTGTATCTCCCAGGGATTGCAATCCGTAAAACCTGGTTCTGCAATACGGTCCGATCTGACTTCATCCAACCAATTTCTACACGGAATCTAGAATTTTCACAAATTTATGAAAAAAATTAAGCATGTTTGGAGGAAGTCTTATACTGAGAAAAAAAATACGAGTAATAAGGTGAGGTGTAGAAGTGGTGACGAGGAAACACTCCATAAAAACAAAAATATTTTTCAATTTCCTCTGCTGACATCAAAACAAAGCGGGAAAACACTAGATATTCTTTAAACCACATCTTACTATAAATAGGTTTCCACAAAGTAACGCTTAACTCCATTAATTATCCTGTATTCAAATATTTTAAATTATTTTCTAAAATGATACACCAAAAAATGCATGTAAAATAAAAAAAACTTGAGAGAATGCCACATAATCTCCCAAATATCTAGGATTGTCAAAAAAGATTACGGATAGCTTTGGAGGGCGATCTGAAAACTATGAAAAACCAGATTGATCCTTCCAACCAATAGGCTGTGTTTATAGATAAATAGATTGAGATTGTCGCTGAGATTGTTGATTGAGAAACTGGTCGCAAGTAGTGCTTACTTCCAAACTAGTGATAGCCATGAGTTTGTAGTAAGAAAGGTAACAAAACATGCGCTCAATAAAGATTGACAAAAGATTTGGACATCTTTTGTGGTAAGATGTTGTCTAGTCTTTAATATCTAATTAAGGACTACTACTCGATTATCTCAACAACAGTGAATTATAGACTGAAAAGTTAAAATCATCCTGATTTAATCAATATGCACCAGACCTGGCCAGATTGACGGGAATCCTGCCAAATTGGAAATGCCGCCGAATTGCAATCTCTAATCAGCCCATTGCTGGGCGGCCTCTCCAATTTATGCTGCTCAGTATCGCATACATTCTCAATAGGTTGGAAATATCCTGCTGAAAAGTAAAAATACCATTGCATCACTTTTATATGGTATTTTGCCATTTTCCATAGTGTCTGTATATGGTTATTCAATAAATAAATTAAACAATAGACATTGTTTTGGTCAGGTGATGCTTAAATTCCTTCCCGACGTGTACATAAACACGGACCAGTGTCGCGGCTCAAACGCGGGCAAGAGTCCTGGCTTCGGGATCAGCTTGCTGGCAGAGACTGATGAGAAAACCTTCTACTGTGCTGAAGCCGTAAGCATTTTATAATGAGTAAAATAATACTTAGCTCTAATATACTAATTAATACCAACTTAAAAAAAGTAGAGCTGCCCATATTTGTTTTTTATAATATTAAAGAGAGGGTTGAACCTATTTGAAAACTTCTTTCTATTAGTAAGGGTATTATTTCCATGTAGTCACATTAGTCCGGTACTATAGTCAATAAATAAAAATAACAGGAAAATTTGTATGTCGAATGTTAGTCGGGTTTTTCTTTTAACTATATTATTTCCTTAATACCAGCTTGTCACTAAAAAAATTAGTTCTTTTTACGTGTACGCAAAAATAATTACTTATTGTATAAATGTTAAATCACACTTAACACTTAATTTCCTAAAGAAATCCATGGAGGCTGGTGGTGGTGAGATCACGTTACCAGAAGATCTCGGACAAGAGTGCGCTCAGAAACTACTGGATGAGATCTACCGCGGCGGAGCCGTCGACAGCGCCTTCCAGTGGCTGTTGGCGCTGTGGATGTCGCTCGGACAGAAAGATGTCAGCGTTTGTGTTGTAAGTATTTTTTGTACTTTACTCGTATTTCGGATATTAGATAATAATAATAATATGGGATAACATCCACACAAAGGTGTTCATGTCCCAAACTAAACAAAGCCTGTGCTATGGTAACCTGATGACTGATATACATACTTAGAAATACATATATACTTACATATATAATAAACACCCAGACACAGGTCAAACAGACATGTTCACGCACACAAATGTTTAACCTGTCCGGGGATCGAACTCTGCACCAGCGGCGCAGAAGGCAGGGTTGTTACCAACTGCGCCAACCGGCCAGTCAAAGATCCGAGAGTGTGTATATTATACAAATAGTCTATGCTATATATAGTCGACGTGGTTCGATGTGGTATACTAGCCCCCAAATGGATGAACCGAATTATCATTATAAGTATATCTTAGCTTTTTTGTTGATCTGAAATCAGACCACTCATTGCGACAGTGATACAATTTAAAAAATGTCTACAGTGTGCTGGCTTAGACACTGACACTGGATAAAATTTCTCACGTATATAATGTCTATAATACTTAGGACGCAACTTCAATACTCGCTGGGCATTTGATTAATGTATTTTTAACCCAAAATATTCGCTAAGAAAATCACTTACGGTATTTAACGTGTAAATACTTAAAATACTACGAGAAAGAAAAATCGCAACAATATTTCGTGTTCGTGTCGGTACCTCTTTATTATCTCAAAACATTCTATTGTAGTCTAAATATTTAACATCATCTCTCATCACCAGGTGGGACCATTATCTGACTACACAATAACGTTCCTCCAACACCTGAAGGAGTTTTTCGGCGTGATGTTCAAGCTGGAGGTAGACCGGCCGGGGGCTGGTGACGAGGACTCGGGGGACGAGGACGGACCTTCAGCACAGAAGGTCAAGATGACGTGCGTCGGCATCGGATATGTTAACATTAGTAAAAGGACGCTTTAAATATACTCGGATAGGTATTAACTAGTTTTGTTTGTTGTGATTGTGAAAGGTGAATCTGACTTTTACCGCCTTCCCAAAAACGAATGAGGTACTCAATTCAACAGTTTATTTTATGTCATTTGTTACTCATGTGCGGTGACGGCTGAACTTCTCAAGTCAAATCTCTACAGCTAATTTAATAGAGGCCTACCACTCCGGAAAACAATAATTTATTGTAAGATATTTGAAATTAATACACACTACCAAATTGGTACTGAATTTCAGCTATCGTCACACGGTCTATTGATTAGTGAATACTATTTTTATGTTAATGTTACTGCTAATATATTAGCCTTATGAATAAGAAGGAAACAACAGTTAAGTACATGAAAATGCTCACAGAACAATAACGTTGTGGGTAAAAGAAAAGATTTGTGTTAACAGAGTTTTCATTGCCCTGAGAAAATGATTCT
Source organism: Ligdia adustata (assembly GCA_947049295.1). Lineage (NCBI taxonomy): Eukaryota > Metazoa > Arthropoda > Insecta > Lepidoptera > Geometridae > Ligdia > Ligdia adustata. Next base: position 1,532,258 of record OX346226.1, read on the forward strand.
CATGATGACGAATATTTATTGTATCGTCTTCGTCCAGAACTGTTAACCTTAGAAGAAACAGGAAAATAATATTCATAAAAATATTTTTTTGAGATTTAATTTAATTTTTTGGCTTATAATAACACCCACAAAACTTACCGCTAAAATTGTATAATAAGGCACATTTTTTTTATTTATATGCGTAAAATAATGAAGTGAAAGAAAATATTGCAAAGCGAAATAAAATCAAAAAGAAAGAGCTTAAATCTAAAGAGTATACGTTGGCAGTGACCGTACATTACAAGAAATTATAAAATCGATAAAAATATTTGACTTAGAATAAATTTATGCTATCAAGAAGTATAGAAAAATAATAATTAAGGGTCCTAAGCACTTCTTGGGTTACTACAAAGAGTAGTGATAATAACCTAAAATATAATTTAATAGTTTATGATCTTCAGTCGCAACAATGGATAAAATAAATCATCAAAACCAAGTGAAATCATACGTAACTAAATAATACAAGTGTCACCTATTTTTATAAATATCACCTATTTTTTGATACAATAATGGAATAAAAAGTATAAATAGGAATATTCATGATCAGGAAGTCGTCAGTAACGTTTTACTGCATGTCTATTTAAATTGAGTAATTATACGAAAATATAAAAAAAATATAACCAGAATGATTTACTAATAAAAACTAAAAACTACGACTGGTCACTGAAATCTCATCTAAAATCTATGAAAACAACTTTGCTTAAATTTTTTCTTGACTTTGCCAAGACCTGGTAGACAGTAAACACCTGATCTAAATGTTTCTTAACATCAGTTGTCGTATAGACGACTTTCGCGTCTATTCTTTTCATTCGTCCTTCTCATCACATCCTAATCCCGCAGACCAGTTGCATATCCCGCCGACTGGGTCGAAGCTAAGTCCCTTGGGGCAGACATACTCCCATCCCAACAGAGATCCGAATTCCATACGCGCGCAAGATATGAACTTCTTGCACGATGACGGGTGGGGGAAGTTGCCCACGTCCAGGCACTCGATCGATCCTGGAAATTGAGAATTTTATTTATCACACGATTAAGCTATTTTGTAATGTGGTAATTTCTTTATCGGTCATAAATATTAATCTAGGTTTTACATGACCTCGTTTTACGTTATCCTTCCTAACAATAATGTAAGCACATCTTCAGTTAATATTAACGAAGTACTGTCTGCTAGGACTTCTATGGGTGCCTACTAATATAATATGTGAAACCAAATAAAATAATAAGTATGTAGTCATTCTTACCTTTCCCGTGTAGTATAACTTTGGTTCCTTCCGCGTACTTTAGCGCCATCTTTTCAGCGCTGTCATCATAGTAATCATAGTTGACTACTGGTCTGTATGTCCTGTTCGGTTCCACTTTGGCAACTTTCTCGAAAGGCCTTCTGGATGGGCCCCTAGAAGGCTTAGGGGTTTCCGAGCTTGCGGGAGTATACGGGAGTCTGGAAGACTTGGATCTCTCTGAGTCTTCTGGGGTATAGGGGATAATTGGCGATACAGAAGTCGTCTCTTCCGGGACGAAAGATACTCTAAAAGGTCTAGGAATCTTAGGAGATGTGGAGGATTGGATGTACTGTATCCTTGAAGGTCTAGGGCTGGTGATAACCTCGGGAACGTAAGTGGGGGTGGTGGTGGTAGGTCGTAGTGTCGTGGAGATCCTTCGCTGGATCTTCTTCCGGAAGACCTTGCGTGAGGTGCTTGTTTGTGGTGTAGTTGGTGACAGGTATTGGTATTCGTCTGAAAAAGTTTTCTGTGTTATAATGTAGAAAGAGTTAGTGCTAATAGTGAGAAACTGTGGAAGTGTGAATGAAGTGTACGGAGTGATTTTAAATGGACTGCGTTTATTTTTAACTCGCGATTACCATCGTTAATATAACATATTTTGCTAAAAAACATTTTTATTGCATTTTTGTTCACAAAAAACTGGGAAATATGTTCATTTAAGCGCGATTACATAAATCTGGGTCATGCGAACGCGCATGCAGTCGCCGTGACCTAGTTTCGGACCGGGGCGGCGATGCGGCTTAGGGTGTCCATGATGAGGTTCAATTTAAGTTGTCTCAATATTTTTGTACTAAAGTAGGTTAAAAAAAATATTTAAATTCATACTTGTCATTAAAAGTGTGGTTCAGTAAAACAGTTCAAAATTTATAAAATCTCAATTTCTTCTCTATCCACTTACCATCATAAGTTTTGGTTACAGGTGACTCCAATAAGAAATCTCTAGTAAAATATGCCGGATCTTGACTAGAACTTCTATATCCCGACGTTGAGTACCCATCAGAGACTGCTGTTGGTGTTACGGGCTTTTCGTTCGGGTTCAAGTACTTAGTTCCACCTCTTTGCACGCCGGAGTACCCAGGTGTTATAACATTAGGGGACGAAAAGCCTCGGGATGATTTGGCAAAAGGCGTTATGGTCGAGAATGTCGAGGATCTCTCTGGGGACGGCGCATATCCTCTAGTCGTGGGCACATACTGGTCAGTCAAGGTTTGGTAAACTGGGGTAGTCGGGTATCTGTTCAGCGATCCGCTCTGTTTGGGGACATCATAAGTAGTCGGCGATATTCTGGGAGCATAGCTTGTTTGAATGTTAGTGTACCCTTCCCGTGTTGCTGTAGGGTAGGTGTCGGTTGAAACGAAAGCTGTGACCTTACCAGCGTCGATATCTTGCGTTGGCTGCCTTAATTCTGTTGTTGAAGTATCTTCGACTGCTTTTGGCGTGTCATAGTTGGTTGTCTGGTATGTGGTTGTGTAAGGTCGCCTATTTGAAGCAAAGTCTGCGGTTATTTTCGGATCATCGTAAAAGGTGCTGAGGCTTGGAGTATCGTATATGCCGTAGGCATCTCTGAGAGTTGTCTGAACAAAGTCCTGGGTCGATGGGTTTGTTCTGAAGGTAACCGTGCTGTAGTCGTTGTATGTGGGAGTGTTCGTGAAGTCTGTACTGCCTTCTTTGTATTTTTGTGTTGTTTTTGTTCTCGTGGGCTTAGTGTCCTGGTCATAATCAGTGATGACAGGCAGAGGAGCGGTGATAAGCTGGTGCGTGGCGAGGGCTAGAGCTGTTTCAGCATTGTATTCTGAGAGAATAAATAAAATTGTGACTTCAATGTATAGAAAGTATTATATACAGTGCGTATGATTTATAGGTTTAGGAATTGAGATAAATCAGTCCTTGGCATCAATGGCGATTGGCTTGTTCTGTAAGCAACCATTAAAACAGGGGATAGATAAAATTAAAAAAAAAAGCTAACTAAACGTCTTTACATATCTAAATTGAACAATTATTTTTACATCCCATAATGATTTTTCATAAGTTACCTTCTATAGTAGTTCCAACGTCTGTAGTAACTTCTCCACTTCTGGTCTTGATCAAGTCATCGAGCTGGTTTTGCTTGAAGCTGGAGCTGTACTTTTTGCTCTGTCTCTTTCTTTCGTCCTCGTTGGTCGCTGAAGGATTCTGATCTTTAACCTCTTCCTTCAAGTTCACCAGAGGACGTCTAGGGGTTTTAGATGGTCTTTTCGCTGCTCTTGGTTCGAGAGATGGGTCTTCGATAGCGTCTGTTAGAAAATTAATGTAAAATAATTTAACGATATCATTATATCTACAGTATATCATATTCTGGCCCACTTTCGTTGCAAAACACGAAATTATGTTTTTTTATTAAACTATAGTATATAGTGAAGAAATTTTGTACACGCAATTAAAGCATTATATGGTAGTTTTAGGAAGCTTACGAAATGCCACATCATCTTCTAAACTATCACAACTCATAGTGAGGCTATAGGTACCAGATTCCAGCAGTCCTTACCAATATCCCCTATATCTTGCAGCGATTCTTCACTCTCTAGCGCCAAGGTGGTTGGTAACGAGGTGGTGCTGGTGGTTGACGAGGTGGTCACGTTAGGTCGCCGGCGCGGAGCTATGCGGAACGGACGTCGGGTGGTGCTCGCTGTAGATGCGGGAGATGACGATGCGGATGGTGATACCGTGGTGGTAGACGCTGAAAGAGGGGATAGGTTTCTTGTCAGGAAAAGGTAAGAAATTACATTCGATAGGTAAGAAATTTTATCTAGGCTCATGACGTATTCGTATTTACATTAAAAGCAATATTCATCAAAGTGAACATGTGTGTTTGTTTTGTGTGAGTGAGTTTATTAATATGTTTTTCTTAAGACTGTTTTTCTTTAGTTCACCAACAATGTAAGTCTCAGTACCTATACCTACACCACATTCATAGCTGCCAGTCCTTGGCACACTCCATTCCTCTCAGCTTTTTAGCTCAGTCATTGTTGATTCAATAAATAATGGCCATTCAAAAGAACCTTGACAATGAGCTGAATAGCTGCATACAAGCTATACAATTTGTATGACAGTTTACATACAAATTACGCGACTTGATGCGGCTGTTTGGTAATAACCTACATTTAACTCGTGCAACATTGTAAGGTCTGTTATGAAAGGTGAAGGAAGACATTAAGAAAACTATTAACATACATTCCGCTAGAGATTTCCTGATAGCAGTCGGCTTTTACATATTTTCTTGTGAATTACAATGTTATATTACCATAGAGTTCTTAGAAAATATTAGTAAATGGCAAACCTACCGACTTAGGTAGGTACTTTGCAGTCAAGATGCTGTTTAAAACAATTCTAACGTTCTAAGGGTTTAGGAAACGTACCTACCTATTGCCCTCAGACGGCTGTTATGAACTTTGATATTTTCTAACAAATCCTGAATTTGTAACTTGTGAGAAAGAAACAGAGTATTATATATTGGCACTTGGCATATAAAGACGGTAACTATTTATGGATTTAATTTATTTATATTCAACAGAAAAAATAACAATCATAAGCCATTACCTAAGTTAATTAAACAATTAGATTTCATTGTTTAAGAGCAACAAGATACCTATTACTACAAGAGGTACTATTTATCTTCTCTACTTATAAGAGAGCGAACGAAAAAATTTACGATTCCATGAGGCAGGACTTGAACCTGCACACTGGTTAACATGCTCCATGTATTGATTATTAGGCCACTGTCGATATTCAACCAGATACGAATGTCAGGAACGCACTTAAGTTGCGGTACCTACTTAAGTGACCGCTGGTACTTCTCACACGCGCGGTGTTTTTTTCGATCTCTTATAAGCATTATAATACTTAGCGGGGTTTAACACTTGTAAGAATAAGTATTTTTTATCGCTGCTTTCAATATGTTATGTTATAGGTTTGTATTTGTATACTTAGCAGAGTGTTTCGACCAACATCCCACTATTTCACGGTCCACGCGCCGACACAATAGCATGCTTGTTTGTTGTCTTCGTGCAGATCCAGATAGAGATTACTTTGTCAAAATGAGCCTAATTGTTGCGATACGCTAGTTTATACACTTATTGAATCAAATAATAGCTCATTTTGGTATATATAACCCATGTGTCCTTCGCGCGAAAATAGGCAAAGCATCACGCTTCTATGCAAATGAGTGTACGATAGATTGACCACACATGGTTTTTATACAAATCTATTTCCTATTTATACAGGAGCATAAAAATATGGTTCTTATAAATGTAAGCACTTCATTATATTATCTTTTCTAAGACATTTTTCTAACATGGTAGTGGTTGATATCTTAAACACGGTACAAAACCCAGTGGAGTATAAAAACCTGACTGGAAATTGAGAAAACTAATCGAAATAAATTAAATAAAACTAATGCAGTTATTACATGTCTGTTTTATAGTACTTATTTACAATACTTAATCAAATCAATGTAATAACTTGGTGGTGATATATGAACGTATAATATTCCAAACTCAACATATAATCTTGACTAAAAATTATAACAAGTTATTACCATAATATATTTCTATACCTACTAATAATCTTATAAGCTTATAGTAAAGCAAAATCGTTTGCAGTCATTAGTTCCATTCCGTTACAAAAGTAGTCACTCTGACAATAAATTGTCTGAATGGGAACTGGCTACAATTCTTTTGACAACTTGATAAACGATCTAAAATACCTAAACGATCGGTCAATGAACCTGAACAATGACCTAGACTCCTATACGTTCAGAATACAATTCACGCATTCTACAAAGACAAACAATTGATACACATCACAATCTACTCGTATTATCACTGAAACATCTATAACATGTCGTAACTGTTAAGACTGTGGACACAAAAAGAGACAGTGTCAAGTCACGTGTAGGGTTTGATTAACTACTCGTATTATGCTCTAATTTCTTCACGGTGTAATAGAATAGACAGAAATCGTGTCGCAATCGTGATAGATTGGATAGTTAGTGACAATAGTGGCTTGTCAGTGATCAGGTTATCTAAGCATGGAAAAAACCAATTGGACCTATTAACAATTGATACTCACTGAAATTCAAAAAAAAAACACCGTAAAGACTTAGATAGCTTCTAAATTATTTTAACCTAATTTAATATAACCACTTGATTCTGAACTTGGAGGTTCTAAGGGGAAAGTGAGATAAAAAAAATAAGTATAGAAATGGTAGAATATCAACACTTCGCCAACAAAAACAAGGCCGAAAACACCACATCGGTTTTACCACAATATTTTCTTTAACATAGTTATAAATATAAAGTATTATTTTGCTAAAAAATGCCAAAAAAAGCTTTTGTAAATATATACTAGAGATCGAATGTCAATATTTATTGTTACTGTTTAACAAGGTTTTGTGGTTGCATAAATTTAAAAGGGATGATTATCTTTAAACAAGTTATAGCCGCTGCGGATTTGTATATATAAATAAACGAAACATCTCCTCAATAGACATATTCGGATCTTTTGTGGTGAGATGGAGATTCAATTAACAACTCTTTTGGATTTCTATTGAATGGACGAACGTAATTCTTCACACTTTTGTCAGTCATACAATCTTAATACAACTAAACGTAACGTATCAACCCATAGCATCACACCGCTGGGTCTCTCTTTCATCGTGAGTGTGCAGTGTACGCAACGAATGCTCTATTGCTTATTTCTATTTACTTGACTGGCAGTTGACATAATGGATAACTTTCTTTGCAATCAACTCTAGAAAAGATTACCAAGTATAGACGAAGGCAATGTACTCTGAAAAGAATTAGATTTATGAACATACTTCGTTTATGGTAAGCTATAAAAGAACGTAACAATACCATTAAAAACGAACATCGTGGCCTCAAATAAAAAGAAAAAGGCTAGACATAGAAATTAATCTAAATACTTACATTTTTAGCTCGAGAATATTAGATAAAGATTTTAGGTATTACCAGGCAAGGCATTATTTTTCATCGATCTTGCATTTTATCTGCTCATTACACATTCGGGCTGCCAAACATACGTAGGTATATATGAACTGTTTTTAGGTTACCAAACTTATTTCTAAACATGTATTCAAATTACGAAACAAAACCCATTAGCCATAAAAGCCAGATTCGACGACATTTGGAGTTTCCCAACTGAGAAGAAAATCCGAGTCGTCGACTGATTTCAGCAAGACCGTGCGACTTACAATAATAGGGCTAAGTGCATAGGTGTTCTCACGACAGCACCTACTTGGATTATGGGACGATTGCGACAGTGTGTCGCAAACACGACCTTGCGACATATATGAATATGCATCTGTTTGTTTTGGCACTTTGAAATGTTGAGCCGCTGAGTGATGAACAAATAGATCGATTTAAATAACAGATTTGGGCGTCGGTGTTTGTAAAATTTGTGGATGGCATTGTCAATAATGGTCATACTGAGATTGCCTATTTGCTGTTCATGTCACGATTTACATGCTATAAGCTTAGCCACCGGCATATTATAAATAAATACGGATAAATCTCAGTAAATCCAATGTCCAGATCCATGATGGGTCTAGTGAGATTTGACCCATTGTTGATCTAAGGAGAAGTGTTTTTACTTCTCAATAAAACCAACCTCGAATTATAGTGTAAATCATTGTACTATAATTCGAGATTCATATTGCCGGCATTCGAAAAAGTTTTAGTACGTATAAAAATACGAGTTGAATTGAGGACCTTCTCGTTTTTATAGAGTCGGTTAAAAAGATGTTAACTATCTAAACGCTTCTGATTTTTTGTCAATTCTATATTTACCTGCTTAATAAGGCAAACTCTAGTGATTTCTTTTTAGTGAACTTTGGCTTCCGGCGCTGCTTTTGCTTGATCATGTGAAAGTCTTGCAATCATATTTATGAGCCTAGCATAAGCATTATGTGAATGTCTATCTGAGTATTTACTCGTATACAGATATACTTTTTCCATTACAAAAAAGCCTATTAACTTATGTACCGTTAATAGATTGTTTAAATAGGAAGTAAATTATATTTAAACAAAGAAAAGTTACATACTCTAGACATGTAAAAACTCTGCAGAAACTAAGATTTCATAATTATTAGATAATTCGATTTATAAAGTAGGAACACATTTTAATCACGATGGATTTAATATATGAATATTGTAAGAAGTAATGATGCATTACTTCTTATTAAGTAATTACATAATCAATTATATTAGGTATGTTTTCACCCAGCAATTAACTATCATAGAAAATCAGTAGGTATAGCTAATATGCCCCTTTCACTATGTAATAAATAACTATAGTCGATTAATTTCTACCATATATAACTGAATATATATATTATAATCATACGGTAACATAAATAGAAAAATATTGATGAAATTACAATAAGCGCTCCGATAAGTTTTGAAAAGTTTATGTGAAATTGCTATATATATGAAATGTGCATACTTCTTTATTTTGCTTTAAATATCTACTGTAAAAAAACCGAGGCTAATATGTACGAGTACATCGAGTCGTCTAAGTTTTTTCGAGTATCAAGACTCTTGGTAGGTACTAATACGCTCTTATACTGTTCTTAACATTAAGTTACGTTCTGATTTAAAGTGAAAAATAGTAAAGTGAGATCACAGCCATGGGCCATAGCGACTGGTCACAGTCGAGTGGTCTACCACGTTACACTTGACCGACTGCTTTCACCGGAGGTGAGTGAAGTGGCAATGATAATCATACCTTAACTATGGCCAGCAGATAAGGTACATAATGTGCTAAACTCTGGAGCTGAACTCGGAGGGCTTATCTATGGTTATAATAAAACTGTAAGAGGTCAAATTCTGTACATTAAATATATTTAAAAAAAATATTTCGCGGGGGGTGTTATTAACGATACAGAGCACAAATTTATATTTATTTTCATTTTAATCTTACTGTCTGCTTCTGAAACTTTCGATAACTCCGAAACTGTTGGATGGATTCTAATGTAACTTGGTATGCTTAATAACGTAGGATCTTATCTACTTTTTATCCGAAAATCCTGGAAGGGAAATATTTACAGAGGAAACATTCGGTGAACTTCATCTGGAATGAAATGAGTCGTTCGTGTCCACAACGATGGCGATGGGATTTTGCGAGACGTGCCATCGTTGAAGACAAAAACGAAAGTATAATTGGATCTTTCGAACAATCAGGTATGCGTGAAAAACCGTACACACGTTCGTTTTTTTACTAAAAATAAACTGTATGCTGTTGTATGTTTTCTATCTATCTACGCTTCTGCGCAGATTTTGGATCATCACTGGAAAGATTTAAATATTTTTACATTTATGTATAATATTATAAATGCAAAAGTTGTATGATGGTTACCGTTTTCGTTCATTCTTCACGATAGGCATGACACATAATTATGCTACATATTTAAAAATAACACAATATTGCGTTGCAATTGATGTGATAGCGTTTAACTTTGGCTTATTTTCGTGTAAGATACTCTCACATCTGTTACAATTAAGCACAAACCCGTTTCGGTTACTAATTAATGAATGCGTAGCTCAATTGAAAGACCTAGTTATTATACTGTTACGTATTTTCGCGTAATTGGCGAAAATCACGTAATTCGTTCCCAGGCATCTGCTATTGTTGGCGTCTACTTTCGATCTCAACAATGGAGTTATACAATCTACTACGTGGCACTGAATGTTGACCCAGAACTTTCTCCGTAGTTAACACGATGTTATGTTAGCAAAGTCTAATTTTAACGGAGTAAACTGAACAATCGGACTTTTTTTCAACAGATAAGAATAGCTCATTTCTTATTTAAAATTACTTATCGTTTTATGGTTCTATAATTTGTTGCGAAATAAATTAATCCAAAAAAGATATTAAAACGTTTCATAATTTAAAGATAAGCAGACTTAATAATTCATATATTTTAAAACAAATACAGGCTATTAATGACTTATGGTGACCAAATTACATCCGCGAAAAAAATAAAAAAAGCGTCTAGACAGTGTACCTGCATGAAGAACTTTTGATTGTTTATTCAGCGTATGTCTATTTTCTTTACATGTTAGACAAAAAATTAAAAGTTACAAGAGCAGCATACCTTTATTTAGCACTGAAAGTTACAGTAGTTGATGAAAGAAAAGGCAATTAAAATGTTAAGCAAAACACACGTTGATTGGCGTTTCAATTGTTATGGGTAAAAGAAATTGCTTCCACGCTCTGTGTAAGATTTATAGGCACCATAAATAAGCAGTTGTAATTACTCTATGGCAAAATCGTAGTAATTAACGTCATCAGTTTATTCGCAATACACATTATAATGATGAAAGTATATTAGCTGTACACATTATGATGATGAAAATTTGCTTCGTGGCATTTGGGCATGGTACATTACATAACGATATATCTACATACATATTATATAAAAGAGTAAGAATTTTGGCTAGGAATCAACGCAGAGCTTAATCTGTTTAACCTAGAGACATGAAATTTTGGAGGATCTATTCTTCGGCCAAGACGGTGTACGTCTACTAAAAATGCATAAAGATGTGGTTAATACTATGTACTAATGAAATCTGCATCAGTTGCCTACAAACAGTGTAGAACAATATCTGATTTGTACCACCCGTCTCAAATATCAAAATTAACACATAAAAAACGCGAATATCGCCTTTTTGCGTAAATAAGATTAAAATATTTTGATCAAAAATATTTTTTTTACACTGCGTCAAGCTATGTTATTTTAAATTTAGTTCGTTCGTTAAAGAATATAATCCCTAACGTATTTATGGTATCAAGTACATTGTCCTGGCCTGGGCTCCATACATACTTTTTATTTAATGTCGCGCACAACATGGCTGGTAACAGCTACTAGTATAATTATAAATTGTTATTTGTAATATACTTAGGTAAATGTGAATCGATGATAGCAATAAACAACTATAAGTGTGTGGTTGTTGAAACGCGAGGTGCTATTAGTGAGGTAACTTGGCCGTGAAAACTTACCATTTATTCGATAATTTGCGAGTCCATTGTCTGCTGAGGTTTGTTTGTTTAACTTTAACTGTGGTGTGGAGAACGGACGCTGATGAAAATGATTGTTCTTGACCAATTTAGAATCTCTACGAACTTCACGTATGTATTGTATTATTCTTTGTATTGTATAAACAAAATTACGCTGTGATACTTTTAAAGACGTTTTTGGGAGATTTTGACGTCTGATTTCAATAAAAGTGTTCCAAGTTGAAACTCTATTTTTATAGTAAAACTTGGGTTACAAATATAATGAAATTTTAACTGTTGAATTATTTCCGAATAGTTTTTTTTATTATAGCTAGAACAATGCATTTCTGTATTTTTTGAGCTAGTTAACAAGGTTAATTTCAACCTAGTAGGCATCCATGTAAAATACAGGCAAGCATAAAGGACAAAATTTTGTTATTTAATTATAATAATTGATTGTACTATAAACCAGCTTATTATCTCTTGAAGAATTAAGACACATGATTATGTCGGAAAGTTGGTGGAATTTTAAAACATGGCAGAGTTTATTAGTATAAAGTATATCTATAAGTACGAAACAAATATATTATGAATGGTTAAATACAGTAAGAAAAAAATTGGTAAAAAGTAGCGCGACGACGAACGAGCGCGTTGAAGTCTTTCATATGGCGCATCAGTACGGTAATTCGGTATAGTATAATATAATACTTTATTTCAGACAAAACATCCACAGTTTTACACAATAAACAATAGCAAAGAAAAATTATTACACATGGACATACACATGGACATAAACTATAATTTTCAGACTCCTGGCAGATGGGCATAAACAAAATCAATATTATGAAACAAAATTAAGATTATAATCAGGGTTAAAGGACTTGTTTAGTTTTCCCTCTCTATATCTGCGTCGTCAGTCAGATCTTCTGCAACAATGTGTCCGAGATGTTTAAATTGTTTGACTATATGAAGAGGTGTTATACAATTTAACCAAAGGTAAATTTTCGGGGTGTTTGTTCATAGCTACAAAGACCCACAGCTCACTCTTATTTACATTGTGCTTAAGTCCATGATACTCGGCATATTTTTCACATACGTAAATTAATTTTCGCAATCCACGAATAGAGGGGCTCAGCAGCATCATGTTTTATGTGCGTAGCTGATATTATTAAGGTGTAGTGCAATTTTTACTATAAATAGATTCATCATTTAACTCCCTCTAAAGCAATAGATTTAGAAAGCAACGTTTTATTACTTCTTATTCTTATATGAAGCAAAAAAACTACAATGTAGCGATTAGCGACAACAATTCTACGGGACGAAAATTAGTGCAATAGTTTTGGGTAAAATTGAGCAACTTTGACATCCGTTAAATGGATTAACGGTCTAATCGCGTGAGACTATTGCAAACAGGTAGTTGCAGGTATCAAATTTAGCCACAAGGTATATTATTATGGCTCACAACTTGGATCAATGACGTTGCGCAGTGACGATCAAGGTGTATTGAGATTATTGAAGTTTTGTTCTAGGTTGGATAGTATGCGCAAAGATATCATAGATCTTTGCGACAACAATTGTGTTCTTTTAAATTCTAATCTTAAGTGTAAGTTGTTACCTTACGGGTTTTTCTTTCGTTATTAATGTATCTTATTACTAAATGAGCAATGAAATATTAAAAAATAAATAGTGTAAAAACTATCTTAAAATATATAGATAATACATGTATAAATATAATACTATAGGTAAACAGTTTAAACTTGGTTATATCATGCCCAGTTAAACCACATTCAACGAGGTGTTAAGCATTCAGTACATAACCGACCCCGCCTCGTAATCTAGGCCATAATTCAGACCTACCTACCTAAATTTATCTAGACCTGCACCATTTTACATTGCGTGTATATACCTAGGTACATAATGTACGCGGATTTACATTTCATTGATAAAAGCAGTCGCGACCTGCGGACTGCAAGGCAAGTAGCATATTTCTCGGGCAGAGGACAACGCTCTGCAAATGTCTAGGTCTGGTTTTTAATTCTAGATTTCAATGTTATTTGTAAACAGATCAGGAGGTGGAAGTGCTTTTATGTAAATACGTATTTTCCTGCTGACGTCAACTTATTGCGCCTTGTGGGGACTTATTATCGCCGTTTTTATTTTTATATTTTGCAGTTTTTCTAGGTATATTACAGATTTTGCTACTTGCAGTATTAGTTATATCGTTTCTATAGTGCGCAACATTTGGCATTATTATCCATTTATTCCTCTGTACTGGAATGGTAAAAAAATTAACTCCATTGTATTATAAATGCATGCAATGGCTTAGCATGAAAGGTATTTAAGTCGTTGCTCAAATAGCAATTGCATATGGCTTTTAGGTTTTTTCTGCTGACTACTAAAAAAAAAGTTTAACAAATCATTTACTACACACTTATATGTATATTTTCAGAAAACCAACCAGATGTAAGGCCAAAGAACAACAAGAAATGAGATTTTCTTAACTTTTAATCAGGGCAGATTGGAAAAGAAAACATCTTCAGCGAGCGAAGCGAGTGCTTTTAATTGGCTAAACCTTCTATGTGACTATTCTTTACATAGTATCTATTTACAACAATGACCATATGTTTGTATTGAACATTTACTATATAGTTATAGCTGTAGTTAGCAGATGTGAACAATGAGAGAAACCTTAGCTCTCACGAGATGAATGCGTCACGTTTCACTTGTTACTCGTGCAAGTGCTACACCACGAGTTGTATTGATGTTAGGACCCTTGTCACTAGTCACTATGTGGCACATACCTTGGCTTTTGTAATCGACTTCAAAACAAGAAGAGGTTCTCGATTCGACTGTGTATTTTTATTTGGATTCCACGATTTTTCAACGACGACTAGCTTAAACTACTTTAAAAAATATTTTGCCCACGTACATTTTATTGAAATCGGTCCAGTTGCTTGGTTTTCGAGTCAACGAAAATTACATCATTATTAGATCTACAATAGCAAATTAATAAGGATATACTAAAAAATAACTAGTTAGACTTACACATACGTTTTTAAATGTTTGATCTATAAATTACTGATTCTTTGGACTACAGCGACTATAACCTAAATATTGTTATAATATTTACTGGTCACACTCAAGGAAGAACACTTAACAAAAACTCTTCAGGCCATTAAATAAATACTTGAACTTTATAAATAACAATCAGCACATACAAAAGGTCAAAACTGATTTGTTCTCAACGCCTTCCGTGACCAAAATAGGAGGCTTCAATAACATAGCAATTACAGTGAGGAACTCGGATAGTGTCCATAGATTCTACTCAAGAATAATGTTGGTAACTACAGTAATACATACGTACTACTATTGGTTTATACCACCAGACCAGACCGATTGAAGTCGGCGGGGGTATTAGATAGTTTTACTATTTGTTGTTTTTTAACGCTAATAGATATTCAATAAGTAGGTAATTAATGTTTAGCCTTATAATCAAATGATTTTTTAGAAACAGTACAAGTCAGTTATAATTTTCTACATTACTATCTGGGCTCCATAGTTTTACAAAAGGATTAAATTTTTTATAGCCTATGTTACCTCAGTGATAATGGCGAAAGGTTTTTTTGAAATCCGTCTTTTTTTATCGTTTTTAAGTTTATTCGTTTCGGGAATACAGATTTATCTTCTTTAGAAAATCAGTATAGATTAGGATTACCACGCTTAGATTTTCAGCGCTCATTCTTTTTAAAATACCTATATATAGCTGTATTAGAAATTCACATGTTTGCATGCAATTGCATGAATTATCACCAAATCAAGTTTGCAAAACCGGTGTATCGACTCCGGGTTGTACTTCAAGAAGCTTTCCATAGAAAACTGACGCCAACGTCATAGATATACCTACACAGATTGTGGAAAAATCTAGCTCGGGTGCGAGTGTATTCGACGAGAAAAGTGCAAGCAAGATTTTTAGTAAAGAACGATAATAAATTTGCAGTGAAGATTAAAATTATGCTTATTTACCGACTACGTTGTGAAAGTACATATATATATCCCTGATAAAGAGTCATAGAGCTAAATAGCTTATAGCTGCAATAGCAGGGGAATACTTATTACATAATCGAAACTTGTATTTTCCGCCACTTGTCTGGCATAAGTTTTATACTAAAATCACATACCAAAGTATTGGCTAAGATCGTAGTAGCAGAATTTCAATCATAAAATGGTACCTGACTATTTGAAAAAGGAATGTCACACCTAAACTATTAGTATGCCAGTTACTTGTGTTCGCGAGTATACAAGCAATGAACCATGCTCACCGTTCATGGCAGTCCCAGGCTTGCGGCGCGCGAAGTTGCGCGTCGGCCGCTCAGTGCGGCGCGCGCCCGTGTTCAAAGATGGCCGACTGGCTCCCGCGCTCGTTTCGTTTCGCGCGCTTTCCTTCGACTTGAACTTGGAACCGCCTCGTTTGGTGAATTTTTCATCTGTGGTGGCTGGAGTGGTGACGTCAACCGCGTCGGGGGCTGAAGTTGCCTTCGTGCGTCGCAGGAATGTGCGCTTGGCGGTGCCGGCCTGCGGGAGATATCATGGTTAGTGTTTCATACTCGTAAGAGTAGTAAGAAGATATTTACTGTTGCATGATTGAATTGATCTGATTAATAATTGCTTATAACATTGATAAATATTTTCGCTTTTAATAGATAGTAAGAAATATTTATTGTAATTAATGACATAGTTCCATAAATAATTTCTATAAAATATAGATACATAATTGTTTCTCAACAGTTTTATTGCAATCTCATAGTATGACTAAATATCTAAAAAATGTTCTGTATTTACATAAATACCTACCTAGTCAAATGTTTAGCTCAATAAGAATATTTTTAGTCAGAATAATATTGAGGTTTCGTTAATTTTACTCGCATTTTTCTTTATTAAAAGCTTAGTTTAAATGAATTAATATATAAATCGGTATTAAAATTTCATTCAATAATTTTATTGTTCCTTATCTAAGGATAACATTACTTATTTTCATGATAATGATACTTAAGTACTTATTGGCTATGCTAGTCTAGGTGGCTCCGTTCTGTTTTTCTCACTCATATTTCATAGCTAAAGTCATGTTTATAAAGTTAGAAAATTATAATAACATATTTTCGTAGATTCATTACGCAATATTTATATAAATGAATAAGATCTATACATTTTTTATTTATTTTAGAAGCAATCCAAGTGAAGGCTAGCGTTGTGGCTAGAGTAGAGTACTCCAAGTACATAATATTGTGGTTTAGATGTGGTTTGATTGAGCAAATATAACAGATTTAGAAATAGTTGACTCAGTAAAGCATAGATAAATAATTTTAAGGCCGCTGTCCACATTTCTAAGTTTATGATACAAACTTCTGAACATTTTAAATCCGAAATTAATAATTTATTATTTTTCGATCATTTAACAATCATTTCTTCATAACTTCTTAAACGCAAAATGGTATACAACTCGTTAATGCTCGTATAAAAATGAATATCCCTTTACATCATTAGTGCTTCAATTTGGATTTTGGAAAATTAAATAGTTTACTTGATAGAAATAAATAAATAAAAATAACATAAATGCAGTCGCGCCATAGTAAGCCATTCCATGTTAGGTTTATTTGTTCATTGTTGTAGTTACAACATTAGGAAAGCCTCCTTTATTAAAAGCCTTATATAGCTGCTTACTATATAAGGCTTTTAATAAATGAGGCTTTTATGTAACTAGTATGGTTTTGTACCATTTACAATTTACGTTGTTTCCTTTTTTAGCAAAAACTCGTATTGTATACATCGCAAAAACAAGAAGAGGTTTCTATTTTAGTTTAGACTACTTATTTCTGATTGTATTTACTTAGTTGTTAGCTAGTACTTAGTAGTAGTAGTAGCTATAGTCGTACAATAAACGTAAGGAACAATTCATTTGTGTTAGCTCCACTTCCGGCTCGTTCATTCATAAAGTAGAGTAGTAGGTAACATAAATATAACGTAAGTAGGTACACAAATATAACGATATAACTCGACAGTAAGTCAGCAGGTGAAATCAGATATTTAATGAACGTAAACTGTCATTAAATGTTATGTGCGTGATACGACGTTACGCCCCGCTTGAATGGGCTCGCGCAGGGTAAACGTGCGTGACGACCGAGAACGGGACACACGCAGCGGAATCATATCAAAAATTATTAATTAAAAATTATATCAAATTATTAATTAAAAATTGTTCTTAGACCTAGTAGACAAGTAAATAGAGAGGAACTTTGCGTAAGGGTCATATTCAAGAGGCACATCCTGCGATGGGGATATTTGCAGTGGAAATATATCATTGTTCTTAAACATCACCTACAAAACTTAGCGCCAAAATGTCTGACTAAAGACCGAAAGTAGCTTTGCGGAATGGTAATTTTATTTTAACATAACATTAACAGTATTTTTAAAATTAAGTAAAGGGAAAATTAAAAAAAGAAATTGTCCGTTTAAGTTTATACCGGAGAAAACTCTGCCAC
This sequence comes from Ligdia adustata, assembly GCA_947049295.1. NCBI lineage: Eukaryota > Metazoa > Arthropoda > Insecta > Lepidoptera > Geometridae > Ligdia > Ligdia adustata. The sequence goes on from OX346226.1 coordinate 1,550,163, forward strand.
CTTTTTAATAGTTTTTATGTGTAATAATTCAATGATAATAAAATAATGACATCACAAGACGCTATAATACATAACTTGCATTCAACACATGTTTTTTTACACCATGACGATTGCCTATTACTGTAGATGCCTTAGCATAGAAGGCAATAAAGCAGTCAATAGCCATGAGAACGTCGAATTCCAGATCGTTACTTCACGGAACCTGTTTAATACTTACTGACCCATTATAATCTACAGAAATGATAATATTGCACAAGTCGCCAGTCTGTCAGGTGTTTAACTCTATTTTTCCGCGATTGATCGCAAACAAGTTATCACCCAGCTCTAGATATTTTTCTAATTGCTCATTTTTCCGGTTTACTTTTCTGTTGGCGTAATGTCAATTAAAATGCCTTTATTACTAGTTGTTGCAAAAATCTGACTATTATAAGATCCACATAAAGCTACTTCATCTAAGTGTGACGACGATATGCTTTTGTTTTAATACATTTTTAATAAATCCCTCATTGGTATGTCATTTTAATACTAACTCTAGAAATAAGTTAGACATTGTGTCATTAATTATCTTATTTATATTACCTATTCGTATTTCACGGTAATCATGATAAAAAAATGACTTAGGTATATGAGTAACTTATTTTTTGGCTTGTGTACAGCCACACCGAAAGTTGATTTTATTTACAAGAAGATAAATAAAATATCCCGTAGTGAAATTTTTATTTTCAGCATGCTATAACTTACTTAGTAAACTTGTAATTAAAATTTGATTTTGTGATTTAATCTCTGCTGTTTAGTTTTGTAGTTTCTAACATGTTTTTGCACAACTTGATGTAATTAGACACTGCTAGATTGTATCTAATCTCAAAAGAACATGTTATAAAAACTCGTGTAATATAATTACAAAACAAGATCATGTAAATTCGATATTACGTTCACCTACTTATTCGAGTTAAGAAGAGCAGTTCTACTACTTTTAGTTCTCTTTCCGGTTGCGAATTTTTTACTCGATCTACCCAATGGAACGACATATTTAACACTTGAGTACATAACGTTCATACTTAAATTTGTAACTTCCATTTTCCATCACTGTGCATTAATTATTCAGACAATATTCAAAATACATTAGTTTTATTTAGTAGCCATACTTAGATAAAAGTTTATTCGTGAGAATCATTGTCAAAGTTATCAGTATGAATGACGCGGACCGTGTGATGACAAAACGCTGGTGAATTTTGCGACTCTAAAACACAACATTGAAATGAATGTTCAGAAGCTAAAGAATTTACAGTTGCATGAAAACATAGCATAGTTATGCTTATGTTATATTTCTTATACCGTAATGGAGAGATCAGCAATTCACATCACTTATGACTAGCAAATATTTGCACTATTTCACTGGCTATTACAAGTATGGCATGGCTCCATTGGACAATATGGATTTCATAATTTGAGATAAACATGAGAGTCGTTGTGTGCTTTACTAATAGTTACCGCATTCTTTAGTCGAGGTGTTCAAGATCATATTAAACATCTCATAACTAACTGGTTTGAGAAGGGCGCGATGGAGAAAATTATATCTTACTACTTTTCAATTTATCAATTTTATAACGTTTCAATAAACAAAAATATAAATGGCACTCCTGAAGAATATTTTTTGACATAAGTTCCCAATAAAAAGCCCTAAAGTAAGGCATTTTATTGGTAACTTATGTGTAACTAGATGTACAGGTGTAGAAGAATGTAGAATGTACCTACTCAATTATTCTCTACTTTTTTGTCGTTTCTATTAGCGGCTGCTAGATAAAATGTACGGTGCTAGTAAAACCTTAAGCTGTTTTAAAATCTAATTTTTATCTAGGGCAATAATTTTGTTGTACAATCAGGAAACATTAAAATGTTTTCACAGTTTCTTACACGGGGAACTTAAAGCTACCATTCCTTTATCGAGCGAGGCGACCAGTTTATTACGTCATGTTTTTTTTCTCTTGGAAATGTTTCGATTTTTGTATTGCACTATGTATTTTATGAAAGTACTTCGAATAAAATTTTACTAACTGTAGCTTTACATTTAATAATAACGGTTATACTCTTGCTTCCTGGTACATTTGTAATTTAAGATGCCTAAATGAGTTTGTATGTAGTTTAAGAACAGTTCTGTCAATTTGTATGCAACTCTAAAGTTAAATAGGATTTTGCTAACAATCTTTAGATTTGATATAGAAAAACTATGATATTTTTTTTCTTCCTAATCACTATTTTTTCTGTTGTATGACATTTTCATTGGTACATATCAATGTCCATAAATATTTTCCATAGCGGCCTCTAGCCAAAGCCCTAATAGGCATCGGAATGCAAATACAATAACATAGAACAGAGCCAAGGCCCACTCGTCGACACACATACTCGTATATTCGCGTGTTATGTGAAAATCATTCAATAAACCAGTTTGCACGGATTTAACATAAAATAGGACACGGTTAACTAGGTTTTATAGTCATTTAAAACTTCCTGTTCGATTTTAAATTGACAGATTTTAATCAAATAGTATATAGATGATAATTTCCCCGTTGCGGTCTGATATCACTATCATTAGGTTCTTACTATTCATATTGCCTTAGAAAAATATTATCGAAATCTTGGATATTTTCAAGATATAATGGTTTTTCATATATGGTTACGTATTTATATATAGTAAATAATCTGGCATCTGACTATGAGAACTTAGCAATACTAAGATATTGACACTAAAACGACTAAAACTTTATAGAAAAACTTCTTTTGAACATTTTTTACGGTTATTGTTAGATACAGAGAGTTTATACTGGTAACGTAGGAGAAGTTTGAATTTTTGCTGCGTCATTCTTAAATCAGTAGTATTTGTCATTGCGCTTCATTAGTTAATGTCCATAGATTAAAGAGCACAGGTGTAAGCATGTAGTAACATTACGACAGAGGGGCGTATTTTACATATTTAGTAGCAACCAGGGTTTCATGGCCGACCCGAACGTTTGCGCAACTTCGAAGTTCGTGTGAACCCATGACAGTATTGGAAAACTGTTTGCACATGACACAATGGTGTGATTTTACATAGCTCCTAAAAGTGTTTTTTTAAATTAAATACTTATCGTCCAAATAGCTTTCGTAGTAATAATCTGTTTGCAAAACAAATTAAACGCCTGTCTCTCTATGCGTAATCAAGAATATACTACTGACACATTTACTCTTCATATTCATCTAGATTGATAATGCAGTGTAGATGGGATAAATCTGGGCTAGTCTTATCCAATCACATCCTTGGCAGATGTGTGATCTCAAAATCACACTATAATATATTTTTTAACTATGCACTGATTAAGGCTGAACCAAATGAGTTGATATTTAAAACTGGTCGCCCTCGTCGTTATCCTAATTTGGAAAGACTTATTAACATGAAATGTGATTCATCATTAGCACATACATAATGTAATTCATGAATGATATACACCAGCGCTACAGCTACAGCTTTGAAGGCGTCTAAGTATGTTCATTTTATTTTGCGTTTAGATACGCATTTTACAGGGTTATCGACTAGGGGTGTACTAAGCCCAATGAAGGTTACTACACTCATCCTAAGGAACAACAATCATAGAGGGACCAACTCTGAATTCGAGAAAAAAAACGATTGCTACATACATTTTGTCGACGACCGACTTGAAACTTTTTGTATGAAGCAGCAGATTTTTTGGTGGTAAAGGTTGTTCGTGATGATGATTATAGTAACTCTCTTTCGGCTTACCACATCCCTAATCTTGTACAATTGTTAAATAACTCATTTATAAAAGAGTGACAATTTTAATTAACAATTATTAAAGAATCTAAATGCAATGTTTTGGTGTGGTTAGTCTTTTAGCTTTTGTTGATCGAATCACTTGCCCGGTAGATATAAAGGAATGTATTACGAGTATAATACACTAATATTGGATATAAAAATGTAAAATATGTAGGATATGATGGCTGCGTGCACATAATCTTCAGTAAGAGAATTATCATTACTTGTCATTCATTAACATTTTCTTAGAAATAGTAAATATCTTACTAAATCTATAAAAATGACTATAACTAGGCTAAGGTTTGTTATTTATAATTCAAATGATGCAAGAACATGTATCTAGTAATTAAAAAAAAATGTATGCATGTAGATATGGTATTTATACGGTATTTAGCGTTTTGCGTGCGTCGTCTTTCATCAGACATAAACGATTTACCTCAAGTTTACCTTTCCCTAATTACCCTACTGACAGACCACACCATTGCTCAACAATCCTTGAATGATGTTGTCTTATACATTTTTAATGAATTCTAAATGATACAACTTATAGGTGATACTAGATACTTGTGTTATTTAAAGAACTGTTAACATTCTAGTACTCTATCAATGCTAGGAAATTATGCTACTGTTTTATTTGTGAGGAACAAACGAAACAGTTACATTGTGACAAGGTTGTAAAAGTGTATACTCCGTGCCAGGAATCAGCAAATTGTGAATCAAAGGTCACAGCATGAGCGGAATACGTACTGAATTGCCTTACGCGGAATATGCACGCAGAATTCTTTAAATTCATGCTACTATTTGTGATTTTCCTTGTCAGTTATGTGTGCAAAAAAATTGCTGTATTATTCAATACGAATCAATTGAATTTAATACGACTGTATTTTTACGAGGTAGTGTATTTTTACTAGAAGTTTTTATAATTGCATTGTTACGGAGTACCATCCGGAATATATGTGTAGAAACTTTTTATCGAAGTGTTGTATAAAAAAAAATAGGGCGGGAAAGTGGGAATAGTTATTGCAGGCCGCGTTTTTTAAAGACCTGCTATACCCACGTTTTATATTGGTTGTTAGTGAACGTTGTATTGTAAGCAAGTCTCAGCTATTCGAAATATTTTCCCCCATTCCTACAAGCTTCTGATTTTATCATCATCACGACAATGTCATAAAACCAGTCCTCAGAGTAGGTACAATACATCAGATATAATCAAGATTCAGAATCATCCCAAGGGCAACGAGATGGCAGTAGGTATTACAAAAAAACCTCTATGGAATACATTTGTACAAACGGCGATAAAGTAAAGCACATACGTCATCTCAATTATATTATTTTATATAATTTAATAATATATGATATTTATCAAATGGCAAGTAGTTCTTTTCGAGAGCTTCATGTTTCCGGGAGTAAAACGTATAGGTGACTATAGTGCCAGTGTAACTAAGTTTAACTGTATTTTATTATCAATATCAATAGGTACATAATTCAAGTCAGGTGTGTTCTTTACATTTCGTGTTCGAGTAAGATCAACGAAGCTGCTGGTTCACCTTGAGGCACTACTGCGTAGATTACTAGTTTAAGAGACATGAGCCATATTACTAAAGGGGCTTCTAGACAACCTTCAAGCTAGTATTAATAGGAATTTTACTAGATACAAGCCTTACAAGTAAAATTTGGCGATACCTCAACACAATTTTCATTTCATTTGAACGAAACTATTACACAAAAAAAGTTGTCACAGTCTTTTTTCGAGTGATGACAAACAGTAATACTTTAATATATTTAATTAACTAATACGCTATATTCAGACACATAAACAAACAAATATGCATCAATTTTTCCCGGCAGGCGATGCGGTAATCGATATGCTCTCTCATACAATAATTGCAAAAGTACAATTAGATCTAACGGTTTTCTTGGAAAAGAAACAAGTTAAAGATTGCGCAATCAAAGCTTTCACTGCAGCAAATAAAATTAAACAGATACGAATAATGTAATATGCAAACCATAAAATAACAATAACTTGGAATTGAATTTCAGTTTTTAACTTTCTCGAGCGATTTAATGCATAAAAGACAGGTCAATTATACCGCAACTCCTAAGCTACAGAGGCAATATTGATGCCACATCTTAATAGCTCAAATAATTTCAAGGTGTTAAAATTAATAACCAAGAATAACAACGTATTGTCGTTATTCTAGAGTTAAATTATAAGTATATTGATCAAATCAAAACATGATTCGTTAAATTTAATTCGTAATTATGTCGCGGCATGTCGCTCTTGAATTCCTCTGATTTGGAATCTTATTAATTTACATTGGTTTACCACGTTTTGATACAAAATCAAGAGTAAATATTACGTAGGTACCTACATCTGTGAACGAGGTATATATTAGTCTTGTTGTGCGTCTCGTAAGTTTTGGTATTACTCGTATATTCAAGTCATTCAACTGTTATGTAAAAAATGAAGTCATAAAAACGAACAATGTAATTTTGCATGTTTTGTCGGATGTTTTCGAAATATTTTCGATACACAAAACATACTAATAAGATTACTCCGTGGAGCTTGATTGTTAAACAAATTTGAATTGTTGTAATTTAATTCAATCACTTCATTCGTCTATCTAATTGCAGAAATCAATCAAACCTTCATTGTACTTAAATACATGTTCTGTAACATATCTATAAGTACAAATCTGCAAACAAAGACCACTATAATGGTTTTGCGCAACTAACTACTGCGTACTAATATCTGATACCTTACACTATACAAGTACCTACGAAGTACATAAATATTACTAAGATACAAGGACGCACGTAGTATCAATGTAATTGTGACTCAATACCACGCCCAGGCATGGCAAAAAGTGATCTGTATTGACAGCCATAGACACAAATAAGCTAAGTTTTTGTCTGTTTTTTATTGAAATCGGATTGGCGTAACAGATTCTTGATTTACCACTGTGGTCATATTTTTTTATAGAATGTAATAAGATTGATTTTATAACTTGATGCTAACTGACTTCGTTTATACTGGCATATATAATACAATAATCGTTATTTTTTTTATATACTGATTTTTGTGCACAGTAGTGAAATAATAATAAGATTAATGCAATGTAAAGAAATAAAACAAGTTCTATTTTAGCGATGTTTCCATATTGAAAGAGAATTTCCTAACATTATGCAAAATATTTCTAGATGCAGTGGTCGAGGCTGGTCATTGATCTTTATTCAACGAAGGTTAATACTATAGATGTAATTGTGTAGAAAAGTTTATTTTATATTAACTTCCTACGAAACTACTTAGAGTTTAATTTAGGATCTTTACATTGAAATGAGTAGAGCGTAGGTAGAGCAGTGATCAAAACAAAGAGTCGTAAATATTTTATATCGTCCCACGTATAAAGGATTTCTAATCTGAAGAGACTACTATTAGTGAGGTATATTCTTGATATAATCGTATATTCTAAACCAAATTTCACTTTACTGATTTATACTTACAATACACATTTTCTTTATATTTTATATTTTCATAATAAACGAAAAAGACATAAGACAGTTTTAATTAAAATATTTAATTTAAGTTCACATATTCTTTTTATTCCTAAAATCTTTCCAAAGTTTGTAATTTAAATGCCTGGGTATACTATTAAAAATCTATGTATGGTAATGATCACCTACAAAAAGTATCCATCATTACGTTAAAAAAATGTTGTAATCCACGCGTACTTAGACCTTTAAATAAACGAACTTGTACGCTAATGAGCAAGTACATGAATTGACAAATGATTACGTTAACCACTAACTCTCGGACACGACACTTAGACAAATTAAATCGAAACTTGATACTCATAGCTCATGTCATAACCGAACGTCCGAAAACCGGTCGAAATGTACAGTGTACAGATTGGAAACGTGACGTAATTCAAACATTAGATAATGTGGATAAGCAGGTATAATTTGCGACGGCGGAGAAAGCGGTTTTCTCTCGGATGCTGCGCGGGCGCACATCCACAGATTACGGAGCGGTTGCTACGAGCGGAGCTGCTCTGAGAGATTGTTTTGCTCTGTGTCAGATAACGTTGGAAAATAGTTGCTGAAGCGTGTTAAGAGTACCATTCAGCACCCATATTCACAATGACTTCTGCTCGGATTCGAAAACTTTGTAACATGAATTACGCAAAACTTATTAGAAAATTCTAAATTATTACTTTGAAAACCGATTCTAGATCTAAACTAAAATAATAATCACTATTTAATATTTTAGATTACGTAACAAGCTTTGCGTAATTCATGTTGCAGTTTTCGAATCCGGGCGGAAACTCATTGTGAATCTGGGAGCTGGTAACATTGTTTGAAATTGTTAAAATATAGGTATAATTACAAAAAAACTATTCAATGTATGGCCATTTTCTATAAAAAACTTAACTATTTTTCGGAATCGTTTGATTTTTGATCGGTAATTAATATTGAAGAAGACAACACTTTCACCAAATAATGATTTATGTCTATGAGTATAAAAACTATATTGTTATATTGTGGCTATACGAGTAGAAGAGCCAGTTTTAATAGTCAATCGGTTTGAGACTACAAAAGCTAATAAGCTTTGTAAATCTAATTAACGCATTGTCACGTAGACATACGCACTTGAAGTCAACATATTAAAATTAAATAAAGATTTGAGCTAAATGACACGATGGTATAGTTTTTGATATGCTGACGTAGATTTGAAATATTATTAGATTTATAATAAAACCAATACTTTAACTATCTAAAAGATGGTTCTACACACAAACTTTTTCAGATTAGGAACATGAGTCGGTAGTATAGAATATAAATACATGTCCTTACCAAAATACTAACTATATTTATAAATAGAGTCTAACTATATTTTTTGCCTTGTTTCAGATAATAAAGAACTCGACAACAACCAAACCTGTCAGGGAAGAAGTAGATCCGGGGTGAAAAGCGAACACTACCAGAAAGCTTGAAGAGCATGAAATTTAAATAACACTTGTTAGGCTAACGCAAGAAAAAAGTAACTGAAGATAATGAATGATATCTGTGCTCGATGAAAAGTGTATCTCTAGATTTTAAAATAAACCTACTTAATTTGCGTGTTTACCTTATTGACCCTTATCCCTGTAGGATATATATTACATGCGAGTATTATTGTTAATTATGTTCTTAGAAAGTTAGGTGCGCATTAGGCGTTAATAAATGAAAATTTCCGTTGTAAAATAGTTTTTCTAAATATTAGGTTAAATAATAGATAGACAGAACAAAGTAAAATGAACACTGAAAAGCGAAGGGCCTTTGGCTTGCCATTCGTGAAGAGATAGTTTGTCTGCGTCCTTTGATCTAAGTTCGGAGGTAGGGAGAAGGCAATTTATGCAATCAAATAGATCCTCTGTAATACTGAAGGCAAATTAAACGTAGGTCTATCGGGTAATTGTATCCAACTTTGTCCAAAAAGTTTTTTATACACTCGAAATTTAAGATAAAGATGATAAGTTAAACTTTAACAACTGTTCGGTAAAATATATTTGTTAAGCGTAAGAGGAAGATTTTTGAAATTTGGTTAATTCGGGTAACCTCTACAGAACGAGAAAATAACGATGTGAGTGAGAAGTGTACCCGTAAAGTGAGCTATAAAAAAATAAAATAATATATAAAGTTGGCTTCGTAAGTACTATTTAAATATTAGAATTTAGTAGACTTTTAAAAATAATTATTTATTAATGTTCTAACGACGTTTGGTACATCGTACTGCTTATATTGCAATTGGAGAATTCACTGCAATAATGATGAATGTCCAAAAAATTTTTTATTCGATGTGAGTTGTCACTTGCTCTCTTTACATCACTGGACATTAATCACTTCGAAAAAAGAATATTTTGATATTTGTTGTCATTGCAATGGAATCTTCAATTGTTAAAAACTATGAATAACTTTTGATTTAGAACAAGGCAACGTAAGGGAGCGGTATTTAACGTCTTTATTTTTTGTGTGTCTACCAGAAAGAGTCAAACAATCAATCAAGCTGATAACCCTGTATATGGACCGGACCGGTTACAAGTAGGCCGTATGATGATACAATATACGATTTATGATGCCCAGTAAGGTTATAGGTGAAGAATAAACACACTTGAGGTAATTAATTTAAATTGTAAATACCACCTACTCAGGCCTGTTCAACCAAATTCATAATGGTTGAATATGAAAATAAGGGAGTATTTACATTTTGTTATGTTGTATATCCATAATCATAATATGCTAGGCACACCTATTATAAATTTTAGTAAAAATTATCAAACGGTTGTTTAGAGATTTGCGAGGAAATTATTTAGATAAATGATTGTAAATAGTAAATTCGGACTGACAAACGAGACCTACGTATATGTGTTATCCGCGATAACGTCCAGTCGAAAATGCAACTTCACAGTGACCCATCTAAGACCTGACCAAGCTAAACGTTGCTAATTAGAAATATCCCAATGCGCTACGACGCTACCCGACGCTAAGTTTATATAAGTTCAATGAAATTATTTTACCTCAAGCTTTACCGCTTTACTTTTGTTAAAAAGTTGGTACTTTGATTGTTGTGGTTATATTTTACCTTCACACTGTACGTGTTACGGCTTGTTTTTTTGCTTTGGTGCAGCTGCAGGTATCGTAGGCTATCGCAAAGCAATGACACACCAGCTCATTATATAAGTTGCATCACAGCTATGAATCGGCTGAGAGCCTGCATGCTAAGGAAGGTATTGCGCACGACGTGGCGTTGCAGGGCAGCGTGACTCAACTTTAGGACAATGAAGAATAAGGAGTGCTTAATCAACCTCTATGGCGTAAGTATAGGTATATAGTAGAGTCGTCATGTACGCGGCAATAGTAAGTAAGTAAGTAATAAAACGACAAATAATGATAAACCAAGTTCAACTTTGCACCTACATTTTTCAATTGTAAAACTACAAAAGCGATTTTTATAAAATTGATCAATTGGAAACCAAATTTTTCATATTGGTAAAACATAGGATAAAAGCAAGAAAGAAAAGACTAGCTTATTGAGTTACAACTACACAGACACAAAAAGCACGATAAATTTAGTTACAATCTCTTAATAATTTTTTTCGTATAAATATCGTGCTTCATTTGTAAAAAAAGAGATCTCAGTAACGCAATGATTAAGTAAGTAAGTAAGTAAGTTTATTCTTAGGTCAACTCAAAGCAACGAACCTATTCTAAAAAAAGTACATACATAAACAGAAAAAAATAATATTAATTGACTTTCATATTGCAAAACTATCGGATATTTTAATGTAAAGGAAATTAGTTCTTAATGAAAAGGTAGCACAGGATTATGTTACAGCCTACAGCCATCAATCAGGACCTAACTAGAGTGCAACTCAGTGTTCGTTTTATGAAGTATCAAATAAATAGAAGTGTATAGACGTAATGCGGATAAAAGTGAAGGGCTCTAGTCTTGGCTTCGACTTGCAGTCACTATGAGCTAGATTTTCATATGCTCTATGTGCTATCAACCTATTTTGATATTCTGTGTCGTGTTCCAGTAACTAATAAATAGGTACTTTTTCCGAAATGCGTTTAAGAAAAAAAAAAAACTGATAAAAAAATTAAACTTTAGATATCAGTCATTAAAAGATTATAATTGTAGGTTAGTTGGTATTAATACAACTATGTAATTTTTGATTCATTTTTAATTTTATTTGCTATGAACAAAATATAAATGCCCCTGTTCATTTCAGTTTTAGAATATTTTATAGCCAATTTTATAGCACCATGTTCGTATTGCTTTGGTCGCTTTTCATAACAAAAATATAGTGGCGTAATTAATAATATTTTATAAATACCTCTCGGACATAAGTTCTTACATAAGAGTTCTGTACCTAAAGGGTAAAAACAGAACCCTATTACTAAGAATTTGTTGTCCATCTGCCCGTGTGTCAGTCACTAGGCTGTATCTTACGAATCGCGATAGCTAGACAGTTGAAATTTTCACTGATGATATCATTGTATTTTGTTGTTATTTAAGCGTGAATCCATACAACAAACGTGATTATTATCGTTTTTTGCTCTATAGGTACAAACACGAACTAAGTTGTAGAGATAATGGAAATGAACTCTTAGTGCGCGAGACGGCTCGCACTTGATCGATTTTTGTACCTACTATTTATTATAATATAATACCTAAAGTTTGTCTTATGAGGTAAATAATTACGAAAGATGAGAAAATCTGTTTTTAATGTAATTGTGAAACCATTGTTGAACTTATCCGAGCCATTGTTGAAACGTGGCGTGGGCAGGAAGTAACAGTACTTCGTAAAACGTGGAACAATCGTTCGATTTAAAGTTTATATATAAATAAAAAAAAGTTAAAAAATAGAAAAAGAAAGTAAGTAAGTTAGTTTTTTTTTATTTAAAGTTTAGTTATTTATAACAATAATATAGAATCATATTGTTTTAGCAGACGGGTATTATCGCGTACCTGATTGTTGGAAAGGTCCAACTATAGTTTGGTTCACATTCGGTGAACTTCATCAGGGATGATATGAGTCGTTCGTGTCCTAAACGATGACACGTCTCGCACGTCAGGCACGTTTTCTTAAACAGTATGAATCAAACACGCGCTAGTTTTTTATGGAATTGTTGGTTTTTGTTTCGAAATAATTAATTACTAATAACAGCGTTTATTTTAAAACCACCTACGCCTATAGTAAATAATTATTTATATATGCATGAATAGTTGGTTGATGTTGTTTTAATTTTAGCACTTACCTTTCAGTTGCTTTGCTGTTTTGTTCATGTACCCCAACACTGCTTTTGATAATAAACTTAATATTAAAGCTACATTACTCTCTTATATTAAAATCTACTTTTTGTTTCTTAATTATGTAACATAAATACCTATAATTAAAATAAGATAGAAATACAGTCACTAATACTTTATTACAAACCTGTTACAATAAACATTGTTACAAAAACATTGTTTCATTATTGATGTCACAACATTCCTCGTCCGACTCTCGGATGTACATATTAATGGTAACAATTATGTTAAAATATCATCTAAAACCTTTAAATAATCTCTATTCTATTCGTTAACTACCACAATTTGTATGAAAGCCTTTAATATACCAAAACGAACTAACATTACATAATATACATTTTTTTGGTACATAAAACTTTCGCGGTCCTACGAATCCTACAGTAATTATAATTTAAAGCTATAAATTTCTAAAAATATGACTACAATGAAACTGTTGATACAATTCTATATATACAGGGATTAAATGTAAAAGATACTCATATGTGTATCCTGAAAGCTGAAAGGCAATCTGTTCTAGAATAATGTTTGTAAAGTAATCAATAGTACTTAATCGATTTATGATACATACAGAATCATCCGACTCAGATAACGAAGTAACGAATCAATTTAATTACAATATCAGTCATTTAATTTTCTATGGCCAGAGAAACCGGGTCCGTTCATGTCGAACCTTAATTCTAATATCTATCTATGACTCTACAGTAGTCGGAGGAATTGTTGTTCTTCTGGGGAAAAACGCCGGCCGGAAAGTAGGCCTTGATGCTTTGAAATAGAGTTTTCTTTCTGTGGTAGTTCTCGGCGACTCTGTAGTGAAAACTTTAGGAGTTTTACTTGTACTCTTTTTTCTTAAATCTACCGGAACGTTTTGAGCTCTGCTGACGGAGAATCTCGACTTATTAGGGCTGAACGGCGCTGTCTTATTTGGTTTTTGGAACAAGTTCGCTGAGACAGTTGAGTTTGCTTTTTTAACTATTCTCGGTACATTGATTCTTGTTAAATTTCCTGGTTTTATGATAGGCCTTCTCGGGAATCCTCCATACTTAGCTCGTTTTAGTTCTACAGGCGACAGCTTTACTGTAGTAGTTTCTTCAGGGACGGTTTCTGTGGTGGTAATATCTTCAGTGATCGACGTGGTAGTAAAATCTGTAATATTTTGTTTAATAGTCGGCGTTTCTGCAGTCGCACTTAAATTAGCATTTTCTATTGTTGTTGAAGTTACGGTAGGAGTTGTGGTGGTAATGATATTTTCTGTACTCGGCAAAATTGATACACTGATTGGTGATTTTGCAGTTACTTTTTCTTCCGTTAATCCACCGTTAAACTCCTGTCCCTTGGCAAACGTTAGAATACTTCGCCCTTCTGGTTTTAGTACCTCTAATTTGACAATATTTGCTTCTTCTTTTTGTGTTGGTACTGATGCTGAGTACACCAAAAATGGTTGATTGCGATCATCGCTTATTTTCCTAGCTGTCAGAGGCATTTCAGTTTTGAAAAGACCTTCTAAAGGAAGTGTCGATGGATTCGTGAGCATACCGCGCGGTGTCACCACTTCTACAATTTTGGCAGCTTTGTTCTTTTCATTTTCATAGGCTGCCGGGACGAATTGCCATTGAGAAAATAGTGGCTCTTCATTTGCTTTATCTGATTTTTCAACGTTAATGTAGCTCAAAAAGTCATCACCAGGCACGTGTTCTACTTGACTTGTTGGCGACACTTTTGTCAAATCGCTCAGTGTTTTGATGTGTCGATAAGCTTCGTTGACACTTTCAGATGCCACTAAATTTTCCCTCGGTGGCTCGACATAGTTCAGAGCTCTGGCGTTTCTTGCTTCGTCGATCCTTATAAGATTATCTGGCGGATTTTCTACAGGATAGATATGACCAAGTTTAGTCAAATAGATTGGAATTTCATCCTCTACAATTTTGATTAAACTGAATCTACTTACTTCTCCAATTTTGTTGACTACTGGTTTCTTTTCAACCATGACTTGACCTTCTTCTATCAAAGTAGTTTCGTTATTTTTGTTCAATCTATGTTTATCAAGCTTAGAAGATACTTCGACTGACCTACTTACAGAGAACAATTTATTATATTGAGTTTTTATTACTGGTGGTACTGGAGTATTTGTTGTTGTTTGAGGTGAAGCATCAGTAGTAGTCTCTGTGTTGAATGCAGTATTTGTATAATAAACTGTTCGTGCATTGTTAGTATCATATTGTGTGCTCGGATAGTATGTTGTTTGTTCTGTAAATTCCAAATAATCATTAGTGCTGATTTCCATAGGATCAGTTACTGTTTCCAACTTATCAACGTTTGTTGATGAGGTATCAGTGTTTGTAGTATCTGAGAAGGAAGATGTGCTTCCTGTTGATTCAAGATAATCATCATCTATAGTAGTATAAGTTTCAGTTACATAAACACTTGTGGTATGTTCCTTGTTTTCTAGTTCTTGAGTGTCATTTGTCACAGCTGATGATGAAGTGTTATAACCAACGGGTACGTTTGCTACTCGCTTTTTGGTGTCATTGACAGGTTTGCTGCCAGAAAATCTATTATATATAGTAGTTTTATTCTGCAATGACCCTAATCGTTTTGGCAATTCTGTGGTTGATGTTGAAGTTCTGAATGTATTCGAGTTTATTAGTCTTGGTCTGAAAGGTTTTCGTGTTGTCGATGGTGTCTGTAGTAATGAGTCATCTTCTTCTTGATCATTATCGTTTCCATCTTCAAATATTTCTTCAGATTCTTCGTCTTCGCCTTCAGAATCTTCTTGATTGTTTTCAGGTTTTCTAGTAAATAGCTGACTAGAAGGCACAAATACGAAAGGATTTTCAGGTTCTTCATCAAGGATGTCTTCATCAGAATATTCATCTTCTTCTTGTAATTTTGTAGTCGTTCTCGCAGTAGTGAAGGGTCTTCTAGTGAAAAGAGGTGGCCTACGAGCAATAGAGGGCCTGATATTAACAGGCGCTCTAGTGGGAACACTAGCTGGGCTTGTGTAAACACCTGGGTTATATTTGCGGCTAAATGTTCTGCTGCTTGATGGAACTGTCTCTGTTGTAGATGTAAAAAGACGTTTTTGTGATCTAAATGGTAGTCTAGCTCTGGGTGTGGGCGATGGAGCTGCAGTAGTTGTGGTAGTTGTTGTTGGTTCAGGTGACGTTTCTGTCGCGTCAGTAGTTATTGGGTCTTCTGATGTTGTCTCTTTTGTCTCTGAAAAATCTATAGATTTAAGTTCAGTTTCAATGGCTATTTCAGGTTTAAAACCAGTGTTGGTATTTGTATATATTTTTTCTCTTTCTTCTTTGTTCTCAGACTCAGACTTATCATTTAAAATATTTTCATTGTTAAGTTCTTCTGTTTTAGTCGATACAATACTTCCATCATCACTATATTTTGCATCACTTTCATTAATAATAACACCTTCGAGAACTTTTTGGGTAGCTTCTGATGTTTCTTCAACTTTTTTTTCTGTTACTTGATTTGACGGTAAAGGAGAAATTGTAGTCGTAAAAATTTTACGCTTTTCTCCATAATTTATCACTCCTTCGGTGGGAAGAGTTGTAGACGAAATCTTTAGTGTTTCTACATACCCGATGGACTTAGCTATAATATCGGGTTCTTCTTCAAGGAGTCTATTTATTTTTTTGCGAATGACCTTTCGGATTCTGGGCGTCTGAGATACTGGCGATGATTCAGTAGAAGTTGTTGTTTCTAAAACAGCAACAGTAGATGTAGCTGGTCGGCGTCTTATAATTTTGAATCTCTTCTTGCCAGATTCATCTATCGGAATAGCTTCAGTAGAAATTTCTACTGTGGAGGCTCTCAGTTTTTTGACAATAACTCTGCGTTTTGGAGTTTCTTCAACTTCGTCTTTAATCTCGTCAACGTCTTCTTCAAGATGCTCTTTCTCTTCAATAGCACTTTCCGAAAGAGAAATATCGTCAGCTTTATTTTCAGGTTCATCTTCATCAGCATCATTAAGTAACGATTGTGGAGTAGTTAGACCACGAGACGGAAACGGTAACCTACGAGCCTGTGCAGGCACAGAAGTTGAAAAAACTGACCGTGATCTATTAAAAGAATTGCGTAGTGGAGTCCTTTGAGTGATTTCTGTTGCAGCCTGATTGTTGTCTTCAATTTCAATAGCCGAAGCTGTAGGCCTGCCAAATGGACGCGGCGAAAACCTAGCAAAAGTCGGTCGTCGCTGAGTCGCAGTCGAATCTGTACTTGGGGTTTCTACAGCCACCTCGGTAGTAGAACTCACTGTATACCTGTTTCTCCCACGTGGAAGCAGTGATGGTCGTATAGTTTCAACAGTAGCTGCAGATACCTCACTGTCGGGTACTACATTAGCCAGTGTAGTTCTTCCACGGAATTGCCTCTCTGCTCTCGGACGGAAACTCTGCCTCGGTACAAATTGAGGTTCTGCTTGAACTGGTGTCAAGGAGATTACTTCGTCTGGGCTTAGTTTAGGTCTAAACTGGCCTCGAGATACGGCCGCAGCTGCTACTGAATCTTCATTTTGGCTAAATTGGAACCTACTTCTGAATTTTTGACCTGGTCTGGTTTCTCTTTCTAAATTAACACCTTCTGCTTCCCGGCTGTCGGGAGTAGTAGACCTAATTTTTCTCGATAGTTGTACATCGTTATCAGAGTCGGATATTTCGTTAGGATTTTGAAGCGGTTGGCGGCGTCTTACGAATGAATAAGTCCTGGCACTCACCTGGGTAGTCGTTAACGTTGAAGGTCCCGGGGTGGTGGTGGTTGTGGATCCTCTGCGGCGGAGCACGGTACGTCGCGTTGAGCTTGGGGGAGCAGATGTTGTCGTCGTGCTTCTCGAGGTTGTCGTTGGCCTTGAAGTACTAGAGATCGTGGTGACTTCAGCCTCAGTAGTCTGTACCACCGTCGTGTCGGCTTCCTCACCAGAACTCGGGGAATTTAGCAAAGATGATATTTGGACAGCTAGGACAGTGGTCGGCTCAGGCGTGCTAAGCTCTTCGGGAGGGGCGAGGGTGGTGGCTCGGGGACGGATGAAAGGGACGTCAGAGCTGATTGGCTCTTCAGTGACAGACGCGGTGGTTCCGCGAGTTCTGATAATTGAAGTGTATTGCGGCTGAGATGAGATTTCTCTCTCAAGTGCAGTTTCTTGTTCTATTTCGGTCTCTTGTGTTCGATATCTATAAAATAAACAAATAACGTTTCAAAAATTAAAAAGACATATCGACAATTAGTTGTACAAGTAACAGACTGTACTGAAAGCATACTTTAAAACAAGCGAACACTTAAAAAGATGATTTGATTAGGTACTTGAAACATTACTCTGGTAAATATTTTTAAAAACTTACTGGACAGTAGTGGTCTCTTCAGTAGTCGGCCGTTGCCTTCTAATAGTGACATATTCAGGAACATTCTCTTTTCGAAATGACTGGACGTCTAGTGAATTAACTTCTGACACAGACACTATAGGCTCCGAGCGTTCGAAAAGAGCATTTCTGGAAAAGAACGAAAATGTATGAATAATTTAGAACCATCCCATAGTAAACTTAGCGACCAGGCAACATTTAATATATAATTATTATTGTGAAGGATTGTTAATTAATTAGTAACAGCTTAATGTAAATTTTTTTTTAAGTGAAATTAACATTGCTACTGTACCTGGAAGCAGTATCATCAGCAGTATCAGACGTAGTGGTAGGTCTGGCCCTCCTTATGTTCACATACTGAAGTGGTTTGGAGGTAGTTCCTCCCCTGGATTGAGTATTTGCCTGGGACTCTCTGGTCTGGGACTCAACGGCGCGAGATCTGATCTGTTGTATCGGCGCTTCTGTCTCGTCTTCTTCAGAATCTTCAGATTCTTGTTGAGGTATAGCTCGTTGGCGGTTGATAGTAGTATACCTGGATGATATAGAAACTTTGTATATCTAGTAATTGGGTAAGAAAACTTATACAACGCACTGGCTTTCAGAGTCTGTTATAGATTTAGAAATTGAATGAATGAATGAACTCTTTATTGCAGACACACAAACATCAAATATATACAGGAAAAATCTTACATCTAGTGTCCCAAGTGGCGGCCTGTTAAAGTTCAATGTTGTGCTGTATAGTATCCTATACAGTGTGACACTGAGAGTAACATTATTCTGTTCTTTATTATTTGCTAATTATAATTACTGACCACATACTTTAACGGTGATGGAAAACTATCGTGGAGAAGCTTGTCAGAAAAGGATAACAGGTTTCGAAAATAAGTGAATACTCCAATCCACAATTTGCCAGCGTTAATCAATCACGCTGATCCATACCCAGAAGTGGGACGCTATACTAGTAAATAGAAAATGGTCTTACTGTGGGCGGTCTTTCTTAAGCAGTCTATCCTTGTCTGCGCTAGGTTCGAGTCCCTGGTTCTGAGGTCCGCGGCGACTATTCGCGGTTTGCAGGATGCTGTTGCTGCCTCCGAACCTACACAAATAATATTATTAGATAAATTATTTCTTTTTCAAGACATTGCCTGGCTGAAAGAGCCTTGGCGAGTTCCAACTCAATTTTAAGTTCTTTAGATTATGAATAGCGCTTTATTGATTGATTAATTGAAGGACTAGAACGAGTACGATCATCTTTTTTTATTTATTTGGACAAACATAGTAATATCATCATGACAGTAAAACTATGGCGATGCTACACTAAACTATTTTATATAACATGAACTTTTAAATACAAAATTGTCAAAGAGTCTATAGGCAGCCCCTGGGTTACAATTAATAACGTCAATATTTTCAGCTATAACATTTAACAATGCTATTACGCGCGAAGCAAATAATTTGAGTTGTATCTAAAGAGAAAGCGTAGTAGGAAGTATTCTATTAAATTAGTATAATTCTAGAAATCGGTCCAAACGCCTACGAGAAGTTGCACTATCTAATATGAAGTCGGTTAAAAATTGACATAATGTCGTGGTATGTCTGGCTGAATACGTGGATGGAGTAATTGATTGATATGACAGATTATGTATTTACTATAGGCATACAAAGCATCAAATAAAATAGAAAATGACTACATATCACAAATGGCGGCCTTATCGCTAATTGCATCATAATCATTTATTTCATAAAACACCAATTTACATGTCAAAAAGATAATTAATAATATACTAAAGTATATTATTAATATATTGATAATTAATAATATACTAAAGTATATTAATTAATTTTATACTTGTACTTACGATACAATACAGTGAGCGTAACAATTAAAAAGAACAATCTTATTTATGGTATTTAATAGTGATTCATAAATCGGAGTCATAAAAAGTTTGCTGAATTAGCATTTTTAGACGGAAGCTTTGTAAGTTAGGATCTTATCTGATTAAAAAACTAAAGGACTGGTGCTCAAGTCAATGTGCATTATTGAATTGTCTCAGAATGTACTATTGCGTTGTGCCAAAATGGCGGTTTCGACATATAATAGGCCACAGTAAGTATTAAACAAGATTTTTAATACTAACTCTGATCAGTTTAATGTGGATACCGCCACTTTGGCACAGTGTAATAGTAATTCTGCGACAATTCAAAAAACTAACTTGACCACCTGACGCCTGTCGCTGTAACTCACTTGTTCTTGACGCGAGCTCTCTCCAGCACCTTCTGGTAAAGCTTGGCATTGAAGGGCGCCGGCGAGGTAGGCGCGGTGGATCCCGCGCTCGACCCCGAGTTCGATTCCGACAGGTGCAGCTGCTTCTCTAGCTGTTCTACGCCACCTGTAAGCATCATGATTATGTTAAACTGGTTTGACTTACGATTGATAGTCGGATTCGTCGATCCGGATAAAGATACCTGCAAGCATCACTCAGTGATAAAAAAGATAAAAAAATATATATTTTCACAACCGCAGCAATCTAGCAAATCGTCTTTTACCAAATCTGGGAAAGTTATTTTTCGTCTGTCAGTATGTATATTTGATGGTATGGATATTTGTCAGGAAATTTTCTCCGCAAAAACATTTTTTTCATCCCACCATCTCAGAAAGAGTTTTTTTGCTATTCGATATCTGAGTGCAAAAGCCGTTTTTATCCGCTAGAAGACAAAGTAAATTTGAATTTAGAATATCGTGTGCACTAAGTTCGTGAATTAAAACCTCATTCAACCTATTTACTTCTACCTCTATGGTGCCGAATTCATCATACAACATATTTTAATTTATTAAAACTCAGACTCGGAACCTTTTTGCTGTACTTTTTTTTAATTTGTTTTGCGCGCGCCATTATCTTTTGACGTCATATTGTTAAAACCTTATGTTATTAACGTAGTGATAGTTCCTCTATGCCTTATGTTAAAAATAAGTGAAATAACTAAAATGAATGTTTCAATTTTTTTATTTTTCGTATTTAGTCATTTCCTCGCTGAGGTGGGATGAAAAGTTACGTGTTGCACTCGAGTGCAAAGATTTTTCACCTTGTGCTCTTTTAATTCCCTCACTAACACTCAGGATTCTAATTTTTGAATCACTGGCTTGCTCAGTCATCAGAGCACGCGATTAAAAGTTCCATACATTTGGCAATCTATATTTTACCTTCGAGTATCATTACGTGTAGCAGAACAAGATGTGTCCATGTTGGATTTCTGATTGTCGACTTACCGACTTTCTTGATGAGATCAATCAGTTCTTTGATCACTCTGGGATCTTCTGCGTCTTCATCAGTGACATCTTCTGGAACATCTTCGTATTCTTCGCTCTGTTATAAACAAATAAAGTTACAAGTTTATACAATGCTTTTTGCCCGACTGCCCCAAAGAAGGGAGATTCTGTATTTACGTGTATGTGAAGCACGAAATACTTTGCATCTACTTTAATAGTGCAAAATGCCTGTTCAAATTCGCTAATTTGCGACAGCTGTAATTTACGTCATTGCAACTCGCAAGTGAATCGGTTTCTTTTAGGCAAACGCACATGACATCGCGTTCTATAACGTAAGCGTATATATTTCTTGTAACGTAATTCGATGTACCGAGTCTTTTATTTTATTAAAGTTCTATACATAGTTGTATCTATAGGCGCGTTGCAGAAAATGCAAGATGCAGTTTACGGTTGAGTAGTTCCACTTTTCCGGAAGTCAGTAGCAAAGAGTATGTTTACCTCTGGTTCTGGAGTAGTCGTAGTAGTACTAGTCCTGAACAGTACAGAACTCTTGGTGCTGAGTCTGACAGGTTTCTTGGTGGTGGTGGTGGTGGTAGTAATCGTGGTAGGACCCTTGGTGGTAGGAGCCTTTGTGGTGGAGGCAGGAAGCTTGCACAGGACGTTGCGAGCGAAGTCACATGAGTCGGCCGCCTTGTTGAAAAAGAGACCTATAAAATGAAAAATAGAACGTAAGGTTACATTTACGGCAAACGAAGTGAAACAAGAGAAAGCAAACTTGGTTTCGTTTTAACAGTTCGCCCTTTCAACTCTATTAAAGCGAAACCAGGATTCATTTCAGGATTTTAAGCGATAACACAACTGGCCATATTGTTGCCACATCAATGTAGCTATTGGGAATTCAAAATCCTCTTAAATAAAAGTTCAAGTGCAATGTTTCTCACCAGAGGGGCAGGTGAACTGGTGCGCGACAATGCCGAGATTGGAGGGTCCGGAGTCAAGGCACCAGAAATACTTCTTGCAATCGCGAGGGTGCTGGAAGAAACCCTCGTCCACACACTTGAAGTCTGAAAGTTAATTAATTGTCTTTAGGTGTATGCTATAAAAAAACCTAGTATATATTTGCAAGTTTATATATGTTATAATTTTTTGCTCATCTGTGTATTTTTATAATGAGTTGTTTTATCTTATCTTATCTTATGCATTGCAAATGACCACATCTCTTAAAAACAAATTTCCTAGAGAGAACATGAAGATAAATCGGATTCAATGAGAGTAGTAACGCAAGTGGCCTACCAATAAAAAAACATGGTACTAGTGTAAATCGTCGTTGTATGAACTTATAGCGTCCAATGCTGAGCACGAGTTCTATGGAAACTGGTAGACCCCGCAAATAATGAGTTATGGACTTCATCTTAACCTTCTCCGACAAGTAGGTTTCCACAATATGTAATTTGTTGTTAACTTAGATGTAAGTGATGTACCTGAGCCTGGGTCGGGAGTGGTTGGTGGCTCCGGAGTCACGTTCCACGACGGTGTGGTGCTGGAGACAGCACTCTTGCGTTTGTTGCTCCTGGAATATTAAAACATTTAAATATTTTTAAAGGGACACTGGCTGTTTTTCTTAGGCGTTATTTACAGCTTCAAAGGACGGTTGGCAAGCGCAAGTGCACTGGCCTTTAGGGTTTTGGAGGTGACACACAGCCCTCTGCTTTAGGCGACGCCCAAGCGAAGATAAGGAACCGCCTGCTATTAAAGCGTATGGGATGGCATATTCTGATGATGGGATTTTATAAATTAGATTGATGTTTTATGTGAGTGTATATTTAATAATAGTTGTATATATAAGGACATATCTGAAATAAATAAATTTAATTTTAATTGAATATGGCAATTCATTTACTAGGATAACAGAAACATATGACAAGAAAGACTCACTTTGAAGATGGTTTGGGTGTAGTGGTGGTGGTGGAAGAGGGCTTGGGTCTGTTCCTCCGCCTATTACCGCTGCTTGAAGGTCTGCTCACCGCCAGCTTCGTGGACTTTCTTCCTATCGTGTTATCATTGTTCCTAAAATAATGATTAGATAAGCATTATCGTATGTAGAAAATTATTTTGTATTTATGGACAATTCACGCTTTTGATAGCCATTATAAGTAATTAGCTTTAAAGTTTTTTCATTGAAGTTTTTTATACTTGAGAGATGATGTTTGTTATCAGTTGTTGTCTTTAGTACGTAATTTGTCAGTGTTGGCAACTTGCCATCATTACTAATTTAAGCTTAAGACAAAACTAAGATAATATAATAAATAGGATATAATTAAATTTACTAATGTAATGTTAATTCGTATGTCCGTATGATAGTAGTAATGATAATATGAAGTTACCCTAGTTTAGCGATGTAAGCTTCCTTCGCAGCCTCGATGAGCGGGTATGGCTTCTCGTGGCAGTTGCCGCGGAAATCATCGTTGTCTATTGACCAGAACATAATCCCTGTAATAATGCATAATAATAATTAATGTCAGTTTTAAGAGTTGGTGCTTCATAAAATATCGACTTTTATTTTGTGTCTCATAAATATTTTGTTTTTAATGAAATTGTTTCGCAAGGGGCAAATTAATAAGGGGGCAAGGCAAAGAAGGCAAGGTATAATTTTATTTTATTTTTATAGAGCAACATATTGCTTCATTAGACATTTTTGAAGCACTTATTCCAAATTCATCATTCTTTTTATTTTAACGTTCTAGTACTTGAATTTGACTAGTATTTAAATTTGATCGAAAATAGTTTAGATTGAATCAAAATGACGAAATTTGTTGTATTCATCCACAACATTAATCGATGTTATAAATGTTACTAGCTAGTACGTAGTATTCATAGTAAAGATAAGGCGGACGAGTCGTACCCCCAAGTCCATTCTCGGCTACATATTCTCCCTTCTTCTTGACGATGTCGATATCATCGTACCCCACCCACTGGTTCCCGCGGTAGGCCACAGGTCCCATAGCGTCGGGGTTCGGATGCATCACTGTCCAATTCTGTTCCTCTTCGTCTTCCTCTTCGTATTCTTCGGACTCTTCGTCGGATGTGCTGCGCTTCTTGATTTTGGGTTTGAGAGCTTCACAAATCTAAATGAAAGGATAATGTTCACTTTTAGTGTTGTTAGTTTTTAATTTGTTCAATAATAGAGCTTAACTCTTATAGATGACAAAATAAAAAGGTCTGGTAGTAAACGCTGGCGTGAAAAATATTGTAGAGTAACATTCCAATGAAGTTACAAAACACTTGGTAAAACCGTAGGTTCCCAAATATTAGCTGGTCTACCCAGTTTGGAACAACAAAAGCTAGCACGCTGCGATGAAAACAATAAACACACTATATAACAATAAAAAGTGTTATAAGTAGAATCTTTAAACTATTGCTTGCCAATCGACATGTGGGCACACATGTGTCCCTGTTATTGAGACCCATAATAACTATTATTGCTTAAACCAAAGTACATGGCCTGTTTTTTATCATATACATACATCATCATATCCACGATAAAACAACAAACCTCATAGTATGCCAAGTAT
Organism: Ligdia adustata; assembly: GCA_947049295.1. Lineage (NCBI taxonomy): Eukaryota > Metazoa > Arthropoda > Insecta > Lepidoptera > Geometridae > Ligdia > Ligdia adustata. Next base: position 1,575,031 of record OX346226.1, read on the forward strand.
CCCTTCTCCCTGGTAGCGTCTCCCTGCTCGCCAGGTCCGTCTGCTGGAGAGCCGATCTCCACGGCATCAGCGTTGAACAGCGTATACGAGCGGCCGTACGTGGGTATACCGAGCACCAGCTTGTTGGCGTCTGCACCGTTCTCCAGGTAGAATTTGATGGTGTAATCCTGAAGAAGAAGAAACAATTGGATATTTTCAGGTAAATCACAATCTTATATTAAGAGAAAATAAAGACATCGCTGGTCAGATTATTAACCCTGTAGGTCAAATTCTGCCTAAAATTTTTTATGCTAAGTACATATGAAATAATCAGAAAATAATAATAAAAATAATGATTTAACGCTAATTTTTTCAATACATTGTTATCAAAAATGTAAGTTCTTTCAGTTAAGAAAATATATAATATTCTTCGGGAGACTGAAACCAACATCTTAGAGAAGTCATAAAAGGATCCATTTTTATAAATTGGTGCATAATATTTATGAAAACTTCACAGTACGTCTGAGCCAAGGCCATTTTCAGTTCATGCAGTTAAGACTATGCTAATTATATTAGCTAGCGTTAATCAGATGGGATGTCTAAAGTTCTGTAATCAATTGTTCATGCTGACTCTAGACACGATGCTTTCAAAATCATGTCTGGATTATAGACTTGAAACACTGCGACTGTATGTCAAGGTAGGCAAAGTAAGGAAACGGTACTAGCAGTCTGTTTTAAATTACGCTTATGTACTACGATAATCAAACATTTATATGTTTATTGAAATCTTCGACATTTGCACGTTAATTCTCTAGTTCATAAATTGTGTCGAGTCTATCAATATTCTTCCAAGAAGCCCCTCAGATTGAAGTTTATCATAAAAGTTACTACGTACGTACTTTCACGTATTTAATACGCTCCAAGGGATGGTAATATTTTTCAGGATTTTCTTAGTTCCTACCATGTGTCATATTGGTGGGGTACAACAGGTCCCCAGTACTGAATGTTTGTGTAGAAGCATCAGTGAATGTTGTCCTCCGCCGTATTAACTAAATAATTACTACGACCTCTTTAGTAATAATTTGTTAAGGTCCAGTAGCTATAATTTCGGTCTCTTAAATCGCGAATGAATCGGGCGTGGCTGCATCGTCGCTTTACATCACACGAGTAGCGGTCAAGCGCAAGCTTTATATAAGAAGTAGTGTAACGTACGATGTTGAGCTCAGTGTCGACGCTGTACTCGTTGGGCTCCTCTAGCGGGTAGAGCGGTGCGTGGTGGTTCACCGCCGGCTCGAACGCAGAGTGGTAGTCGTACGTCAGCAGGTTCATCCAGTCCAGGTATCTACACACAGAACAATTGAACGAATTCATTAATATAACTTTATTAACACGAAACATATATAGATAGAAGGCCATATCGACTAAAGCAGTTTTTTCGAAACAACTTTGGATGGATAGGAGTGATTTAATTGTTGTATAACTTAGATTTACTCGACACTATATTATATATTTGTTAACTTTATGGATCAACTGAGTTTTGTTATATTTGGACAATTTTTTGTCTGAAGAGGCGCTAATATGGAAACTGAAAGTAATTCAAGTAACAACTTGCAAGTTTATATTTGCTTGATTATCGCATTTCCTTGAGATGCATTAACATTTGAAAATATAATATTATTGCGCGTTAATTTGTCGTGTATATATTTTTAAGAGGCTTGCGCTTGTCCACTTCTTTTTTTTACTTATGGGAGACCCTTCCAGAGCCTTCCTAGAAATATTACAATGTAGCCTAAGGCTAATAAGTAATTTAAATTTAACTTGAAATTCTACACAATAATGTCTAAGAATTTGTCCAACGACACCTTTCTTATTGTTTTGTTAAGGTGAAGACACTTTTTTATGTGTTGTTTAGTGTTAGCACTTACACTATAAGTTTCCACTATCACTATTTTGAAACACTGACTCAAAAGGTTTCGTTCTCTTAATTCTTCTTGCTATGTCAGTGTGGTCAAGGAGCTGGATAGCTTCGACCTTCACATGGTGGTGAAGTCGGTTTTGGTGAGCTTCGGCATATTTTTGTATCACTTGGACAGCGAATTCCATTTGCAGGTCCTGATGGTGATCGTGGTTTCTTACGTACCAAGGTGTATTAGTAATTGTCCACGTAAAGCGACAATACGGCCTAGGATGTGGCACGCTTTTCTAGAAAAAACTGATTCACTCGGCATTTGAAAAGACCGAAGATATATCTATAGGGTATAAAGTACTCGGAAGCGTGTTGTACAATAAAAGTCGACGCAAAGCTTTTAGTGCGAGTCCTTCTTTTCTGTATCTAATATTTTTTTAGTTTATTAGTCCATAACACCGTGTGATAATACCACATTAAGAATCACTGAAAATAATATCTCGCTGGTCATTAACTTAAACAGACGGACAAGAATAAAAATGGACATCTACCAAGTACATCTTTAAAGGTCAAGGTAGTATACGAGGTAACGTGTTCGTTGTCTCGTGTTGTTCGGTAGGCAATTTAAAACAACGTGTCTGTTATTTGATGATATATTTAAATTGGTCTGCTCTTTCCGGGTATTGTTCGATTCATCGAAAGAGCAATTAAAATTGTTTTATTAGTTGTTACCACTAGAGGTTGTACATTGATATCAGTACATAGATGAGGTGCCTACAATAACAACTTAATTTATAAGCCGGTAACTAAGTTGAATTAATTAATGTAAATTTAACCACACCAAACAAAAGATACATAAAAAATAGATATATGTCATATGGCTTTATCACCTAATGCAATTTCTTCCAGGTAACTTTTGGATGGACATACTAATTTATGTAAATAAAAAATCCTAATAATTATATACTAAAGCTACTACTTTATGACTACAGACAGAGACAGCTCAATTATATATTGAAATAAAAAAGGCGTAAAAATGACTGATTTTATTATCTATTTATTTATTGGATGATTTTAACGAACACTTTTGAGTTTTAGAAGTCACAGGTAAAGTTCGCTCTTTGATTTTTGTCGCTCGCTTTGTGTCTATTAATTGACAAATTACGTGGATTAAACTGTACAACTACATTATATATGTAGTTGAATATTTTTCACGTATATATGTTACCAAAAATTTATCACATTTCACAAAACATACATGCGCTATATTACATCTATAATAACGTTTGTGTATACAGCCGTTTTACTGTGTCTTTATTCTTTTTTATATGAAGCCTTTATTCCCACCCATAGACAATCTAACTGCAAATGTTGAATTAGTCACAAAATGTATCTTATCTTCCGATACACACATCTAAATATTATTTAATCTGTGTCTATTTCTTCAAAATGCAGTGGTTCTGACGTATGTAGCTGTGGGGTAAACAGAGCGAAGACATGGCTCATTTGTATCTCAATAATAATATTGTAGGTATTGCATGTAATTTAGTACTACATCGTCTTAGCTTGTTAAAAAAAATGTACTGAAGGATGAGCACGAGCTATATTTTGCCAGCAAAAGTCAGTTGTTATCCAATTTTGCACCGCCAGCTCTTAAAGCGCGACAGTTGCTTTTTTGATGACTTCATAGTTAACTAAACAAACAAAGAATGCCAGTAAAACTTTTTAGGCATCTAATCAATATCTACGTTGAAAAAAAACAGATGTTTTTTAAATATGGCCGTGAGTCAATATTTTACTAGTATGGCACACCAAAATTTATTAAAGTTCTAAAACAATAGTTGTTGCTAATGTTCATCAAAAACCACTTTTAAGAAGATGCCAGTTAATAACCAGCGACCCTGTGTATCAGTTATCAAAAGTAATAAATACAATTGTTTTAATAATTTTACTCATCTTTTGTTTGCTGCGCAATAAAGTTATATTCATTCATCGATTCTAAATAATTGCTTATTCGATACCTCAAATAATAAGACTATTGCTTCGATATTGACGTGGGAAAGTCGATAGTGTCATGAGCAAGAACTCATAAGGCCTCGAATGGTAACTATTTTACAAAACTAGCGGGCCCAGTACGTGCTTCGCTACGTATAAAGTGAAATAATAAATGAAGAACCGCTCGAATGATTTTGTGCAAACTTCACATAGACCATCAGCTAGATTTGGGCATGAAAGAAGTGAAAACTAGAGCAAGCAAACTTGATTTTAAAAGATTTTGTAGTTTTATGCCTAACTCAAGCCTATAGCCTTGTTGATTTTCAAAATTATATCAAAATATCTGCGTTTTTGTATTATATTCTATAGCATGAAAAGCGACACGAATGTGTTTTAAACAACTGCAATTTTTCCAAAGTCAAGTCCTATAACATGACAGTCTATCGCACTTTCGTATTAGTTAATTATAGTCACATATTTTTTTTTACTAAATCTATTTACACCTAACGAGCAAGAAGTACTGTCGTACAATATTTCAACAGTAAATAATATCATATCAAGAATCGGTTTAAAGGCAGATAAAAGGTACCTTTGTATATTATCCCCTATCATCAAAGAAAATCAATACCATGCGTGGTAGGTATTAAGTAATTTTCTTTGTCAACGTGTTCTCAAAGACGACTCTCCACATATAAATGGTCCCTCTATTGTTAATCTCCCATTCATGCCAACCTTACAACACCCACATAATGACAGATCTCAGGCAGTGAGCCAACCTTAGAATAATGAAGCGCCAACATTCGTAGACCCATACAATTACTCGCATGAAAACGTTTTATTAAAGCAAAATATGATGATTATGATAACTGTGTTATTATGAAACTATGAGAAACATGGTGGTGATAGTTGTGACGTTTATTTGTTTATTTTGTTACGTTGCATAGTTTTTTTGTTTGAGTGCCTTGTCTAAGAGCAGTCACTGCAGACTAATGCTAATAATAATATAAGGTAGGTTGGCAAAAAGATGTTGACATTTTTTATCTTTGATTTTGGTGATCTCATTGGCTTATCTAGATATCTATATATATTTTCCAGATAGCCTAGCTCCTTAGCTAGCTTTACCATTTGCCCCTTTAAAGATAAAGAACCTGATCTTTATATACAACCAACTTATTAATAATTTTTAGACAAATATTTAAATGTACTAGATGAGTACTAACTGCGTCAATGCATTGCTGCTCATAAGAGGACAATCTTAACCTCAGTTCAGCGCCTGATGTGACTCCGACAGATCGAAAAGTCGACAAAATATATTTAGAAATATTTAAAATAAAATATGACAATGACGCTATTAGTTATTGTATTTGTTTGATTTCCTTTTTTTACCTAGAAAACTTTTGAAGCTGAAATACCTTGCAAAAAGTTCTTGAGAATGAATGTTGTGAACGAAATTTAGGATAACTTTCTACTAAGTAGGTACGCGTGGTAAAGAGGTTTGCAGATCTATTATATATTACTCGATGATTTATATTAACAAAGAAACTGAAATATTAATTCTTTGTTTGTAGTGATCTAGACGTTATACGTAATAACGTAGATATAGTTCTTCTATGTACGCAATATTGGATAAATTTACTCTAATTATAAAAATCTGAACCCACACAAAACATAGTCTAAAAATTAAAATTTTAATTTTAAGCAGTAAAATCTTGCGTCGCATATTTAACGAAGGCATTTTACTAAATTCATTCAAATATAGCCAATCGTTTACATAATTTAAACATTTTAACTAAGTCGAATTCGTAAGATCCGTATAGGTAAACTTGTGACACGACAATCTACTCGTGATTTTTCCGTATCAAGACGAACACTTTGGGCACGGTTAAAGTTGTAAGCTGTAGCGAATTTCGGAAGTAATAGAATGCAACTTCTTGTTTTCGGAATGCCTCTTATTCTTTATGCCATTAAGCAGCTGGCATAGTATAATTTCGACAAGATCGGAAATTAAAAAAGTATTATATAAATGTCTCTATAAAAGACTCTTTAACAAGGAAACAACCGTGCAGATATGATGCAAAAGTCTGCCTGCCTCACAATAAACTATTTTTCATTACTATACGTATATCCTCCAATATTCAATAACTTGTACTGTAATCAAAATATTAAGTAACGAAGACCTTGAATTAGCAAATAAGGCGACTTTCGATGTTGTTTGATATGTAGCCATCTAGGCAGCGGTGGCGAGCATGCGGACTGTTGCTCAATAGGATTTACATGTCACTACATGGATATACAATCACTCAATGAAACCACGAGACACGTCACGCTTTAGTCATGTTGATTTTATAGATCTCAGTTAAAGATAATTAAGTAAACTATTGACGAAGAGAAGAATTACAGCAGTAGCGCTAACATAATGTGCTATACAAACGAAAGTTAGCGCTAAAGTTCTTCAAAATTATCAACGCTGTAGTAGTGGCGTGTTTATCCTTGTTTTTAAGTCCGACGATCACTGAGTACTACAGTAGATAATGTTACTACCTTATCATAATAACTTAATGCATTATAGACTTGTAGTTGTGGCCAATAGAAATGTTAAGTGTTAACATGAGTTACGTCGCCATAGCTTGTCAAAATATTGCAAGCCAATTAGCAAAGATAGCATTTCTCTCGTATTTACCAAAACAAAGACTTGTTATTGAGTTGAATAAGGAATTCTAAAAAAGATATAAATAACCTTAGGAAAGAGAAATAAAACTCACTGGTTCAAAGTCTTGACATCGAATCCCTTCTGTATATATTCTATGCCCGCTGGCACAGCCATTGTGAGCAGCAGTCTGGGTTTCCCGGTCTTCTCTGCTTCCCTTTCAAACTCTTCGCGTAGTTCTTTCACCAGCTTGGCATAGTTCTCCCGGTCTTTTGGCTTGCCTCCATCACGGAATGCAGGGTACTCCCAGTCCAGGTCGAGACCGTCAAAGCGGTTTTGTCTGAGGAACTGGAGTTAAACATGGAGTTAGTTAATCATCAATAAGCAGATAAATGTGTTTAGGTAAAATGCTATCTGTTGATTTGGTTAGGATAAATTCAGTGTTAGGGATTACAATACGACAGACGTAATTATTTTATTTACGGGATTTTTGGGGTAATGAATTAGTATTTTTTCTAATCAAAGTCTTCATCAGTCAAAACAAAACGTCTGCATTTCATTAAGAATGATTATTCCATTAAAATATTTTAATACCAAGCAGTAAAAAGGGTTTGAAACAGTTTTGCAACTCATATCTTGATAAACAAGGCGACTTACCTTTATAGCATTCCTAACAAACTCCTTTCTCTTTTCCCTGGACGCGACCATGGGCGAGAACCTCGTGGAACCCTCGTTCCAACCTCCGATGGCTAGCAGAGTCTTCAGGTTCTTGTTGTACGTCTTGAGACCCGTGAACTTAGCGTAACCACCTGCAACCATGAAATTTATGGATTTATAGAGAACTTGCTACTTATGAACAGGTTGCATCACACTTTTTCTTGTCGGTGGGTTAGATTGTAATTTGCTAGACAAAATTTATAGAGATGAAAAAAGTTTTGAGAACTTTACATAGACAAAGTTATATTCATTGTGTCCGATATAAGGCTACCTTTATAACAAATGTTTATTATCTTCAAAATACGGAAAAAAGTCCGACCGAAAGTTCGGTTTTGCGTAATTGTTCCTAATGATGTTATGATAACTAACTACCGCGGTAGGATCACTGTGTTGCTTTAGCTAGAGCTCTTCTTGGGTCTCATTTATTATGTTTTGTATGATGTTTGTCCGACCGAAAGTTCGGTTTAGGTTTCGGCCAAATTTCGGTCAAAAATCAAGTTTCGACGGCAGTATCGGTTTCGGCCCAAATTGGCCGAAACTTTTGCCGAAACCGAAACTGATTTCGGATGTTGTCGTGCATTGATTTCGGAACTTCGTTTCTTGCGGCAAAGCTGGCGGCCCTGTTCGTTGTTGTCGTGCGCAGTTCGGATAGCTCGGTAGCAACAAAACTTTGTCAATGCGTTATTGCTTAAGTTTGTTGAACAAACTAAATATACTGCGTTTTCATTTAGGTCCCAATTAATGCAGAATAATGGATAAAATGCACCAAATTTCAGTAATTTAAGGAATTTTATACTTGACCACGTGAGCTTCGGTTTCGGTTTCGGCCGGAAAACCAGTTTCAGTCGGGCTCTAATATTAATAGCAAAATATTTGTTAAAATTTTTACCTATATTTTTGTGTCAAGTACTTTTTTATTTTTTATCTATAACAGTTAAAAGTGGCGCCCGTGACTTAACCAACCTTTCTCAATATCCTGATACTTGTCGAATGGCTTGAGCGTATTGTCCTTAGTGAAGCCGCCGAAAGCGTAGATGAGATGCGTGCAGAGATAGGGGTTGATGTTCTGGGGGTTGAAGCGCGCAGTGCCCGGCCGGTACACCGACCAGTTCGTGTAATAGCACACCACGCGAGGCTCGCTTGATAGAGCTAGGGGAAATAACACATATTAGACTACGATGTAATACTTCATATTTTATTTTTGTATGTAAGATTTGTATGTACAGAGATTTTTTTATAATACATGATGATGGTATGATAAATCTAGTGATGACTCATAAGTCCAACTCTATTCAGATATTTCGAAGTGATAGTGGTAGAACGAAAATTACATAAGTAATAATTGATGTATAAACTATTTGATGCCTGCGTTAGTATTCAAACAGTACTGCGATGACCAGTCTTCCGAAGGATTACTTACTAAATTTAATTTTTATCATATTCACTTTGTCCAAATAGAATGAATAGCGCCAGTATTTGATTTTTGAATAAATACATTTTTATTAATTTTTTAATATTCAATAAAAATAAATAGAATTTCAATAAATCTGGTAACGTATTACAAAGTTTAAAATAATTGCTTTAAACCGTAACACTTCCGTGGCTCTAATTTATAAGAACTTGATGTGTTCTCATCACGGTATTATAGCAGTGGCCTACTACTGGCTGTGTCTAATGCAGCGGAAAATAGAGGAGAAAATTGAATCACTTCATGTTGCAGGTCTTCATCCGTAAAATAGTATAACAGTGACGACAACATAGAGATGTGATATTATTGACAACCTTAAAGTAATTATAATAAACTATTAATTTTCTGGGTACTAACAGACTTGTTCTCTACTGGGGGCTGGGAACAACAGTTATCGACATAGCTATTTGAAGTGTTTTTAGCGTTTTTATTTCTTTAGTGTCTTTAATAAAAAAAATATTATAGTGTTACTAAAAAAAGTCACAATTTCGGGAAAAGTGCCCAAAATGCTGGCTGTGTTGTCCCACTGAATTGCAAAACTTATTTTTTGGGCAATATATAAGTCAGCATTTCTGTCCTTCAGACGTTCTGACAAATTCTTTAAAATATATATTTTTAAGTTGTGTTCAATATGGTATTCAGATTTTCATCAGCTTCCTACAAACTAAAGTAGTAAAGTAGTATTGACAGTTTTCAAATATAATTGATTAAACTAAACTGGCAATATAAGAAATATGTATTACATTTATGATTACTACTGCGTCAATGGCGTTAACAATACTGAACTACAATACATTTACGCACCAATAAAATGTAGGTACAATGTGAAGTAGACATTAAATTAATATACTCGTAGATTGAGTGGTGTATTTGGTAACTACAATGTGGCCAACACTAGCCGAGTATCTGTATAAAAGAGATTACATAGAGCCGGTGTCGACATCTCCCACAGGTGTCGGAAACTGTTACCACAGCTCCACTCTGTGTGACAGAATAATTTGATGCGTTTATCAAAGCATTCACTGTTTTTTAGTTTCTTTTATGTCTCGGTGTTTGTGAGACAATTTGTTTTTTGAGTAAGTATTCAATAAGATCTTTTATATGCTCTCGTTGTCTTGCGATTATCAAATAACGGGTTTTAAAAAAAATAGTTCTTAAATTCTCGCTTACTTTGGAAATAGTACATAATGTTGCGTTAGTACTTCCCGTTGTCTCCATAATTATTACTAACTTAACTAGTTTTTGGTTTCATGAAGAGTAAGCTCGCACACAGTTCTACAAAATCCGAGAGAGCGCGTTGAAGTCTTTTGTACGACGGCTTGTTATTGAATAAAGCTACAAGTATATTATACAGGTACATGTAAGCGTAGGCACTTGATATATGACAGTAGGTAGGTCAGAATGTGTTCAGCTAGCATGCAGAGGTCACCAACACTCCGTGGGCCGCGGACGTGCTGTGGGAGTTTAATACACCATTGTTTAGAGCGCAGCTCCTGTTTTGGGCTATTATGGTAAAATAATTAAAGTCTTTGCAATTTGTTAACTTAATAGTAGTTTTATTGTATTGAATAAGTTGTGTCTTTATTTAGTAAGATGCGATGTAACTGATAAAATATGAAGTACTATGTACTTATTTATACCTACAAAATTTATTATTGTTTGAAATTGTCCTTACCTGGTGTTGCTAAACTGATAACTCCTAATAGTAACGACAACCATGTCGTCATTTCCTGCAACAAAAGAAAGAAAACATATTAGCTCTATATTTTATGGCCAGGAAGCTCAATCGGCTATTGTACCTCTCGATCAATTATACAGGGTATAAATTGTTCACGTTGTACCTATGTTGCTACAATAGCTACCATAGCAACTGATGTTGAATATTAAGGATAAAGACGATATAATTATATTAACAAACAAGATTATGTTATTTATACAATATTTTGAATCACACAAAAAGCTGCGCCGTCGAATTCCTCAACTGTCCTGTTCATTGTTGAATTGACCAGCTTACAATACTAAGAACTTGAACCACTCATATCATACGCACATACGGACAGACAGACAAAGAACATACTTCCTATGCTGTATTACACAAGCGGGCATTGTTCATTGTTGTGCCACAATGTTACTACGGGACTGGAACGCAAAAAGAAGCGCAGAATATACATTAGAATACATAAGTAGGGAACTTTATTTAGTAGAATGAACCGCTAAGATATTTCTAAACGATCACCTTAGTCTTGTTAAGTTAGTTACAGGGGTGACCGTGGCCGGTACTTTCAACTGAGCGCTTCTGGGAGTCTGATTACTCGTTAAATGGAACTGTTAAATGTACTGGCAATACATGTACATTTTAGCCCCATGCTATTTGGCTTTAAAAGAGCACGTTCAAAATCCTGTACAAATAATACACGACGTCAAACGCGTTGATATCTATTGTATGGAAAGTATGCTAATGATCCCGATTGTTGTCCTCTATAGCACGATTTTTTGTTTACAATAACGATTTTGTAGATACGAAGTTGCTAATGTATATAGTTAAAGGCATGTGAAAAAAAATCGGTTGAACATTTGGAATGCTAAGTACTACTTCAGTTTGACTTGTACTTCATTCTATTAGTTAAATATAATGTATGTGACTTAACATTTACGTTTGTGTTTCTTTTGCTTAGGATATTGACAATGTATTTTTAAATTACAGACATTTTTTTTTATCTATACAAATCAAATATTTCGTTTAACATATTATCTATTTCTAGTGAATTGAATCGTAAAAAAATTAGCTCAAGTAGATAAAGAGTTATTTAAACGTTCGTTCAATGATATCTTCACTTCAAATAATATAACGTATAGATGATTAACGAATATAAATTTCACTTGGTGACAGGTTTTGCGTAACATAAGTTGAACTTTACACAAACATCAATTATTTTACGTTTACGTTTTATTTTACGACATACGATTGCATCATTGTTACGAAATCACTTGACTATAGAAATAATAATAAAACATAATAGTTTGATATTTCAATTCGAAATAGTATTTTCTTCTTCGAGTTTTTAATTTTATATTGAGAGGGCTCATTATTTAAAATAATTAACCAAGCTCACAAGATAAATGAAGCAGGCTAAATTTAACGTTTTACTTGGTTTGTGTCTAAATTGGTGAACATATATTAAATTTAATATCATCGAAAAATCAAGCATAACTACAAAATGTCTCTCGAGCTTAAATTGGAAAATTCAATGGAAACTTAAAACAATACTGGTTTTCACGCGTACCTGATTATTGAAAAGTTATACAGACTATAGTTTCGTTCCTATTTGGTGAACTGCATCAGGGGATGAAATGAGTTGTTCGTGTCTACTACGATGGAATGTGCCCACAACTATGACCTATGTCACACTCACTACAGTAAGACCTTTCCAACAATCAGATACGCGTGGAAACCCGTACTGAATTATACACGGGTTAGTTTTCTGTGCCTTTATAGATTTTATTCAGCGCCCTAAATAATAAGTAAGTATATCGAATATAGAATACAGTTACGTTGCCCTTTACAGGCGAGTATACCGCAACCGACCTATTTGTTCCCATGAATATTCATCGCATACCTTATCTATGACAAACCATAGATGACGGTGGCGTGCCGTTACTCGGACAATGGTGGTAACTGTTTCATAATGTGACCACTATTCAGGTTGATTGGTTACAGCTATAGGGCAGATGCCTGGTAAGCTTCCTGATTGACACTTGTGGGCTTGTGGTGATAAGTGGCTATTTTCCTATTACATACGAAAAAACCGTCATATATTTTCATTGATAGCATTACGATCTTGATTTAGTAAGTAATAAAAATTAAAAAAGTATCTCAAATACTTAGTGTGTTTTTTACACTCGCTATTAGATTGATAAAAAGAAGTTAGAGAGATGGATAACTCTTTATTTCAGAAGAACCTATAAAAGCAGAAAGTAATAATAAGGTTAAGGAAAACCCTAAAACACCGTTTCCATAAGAAGAGGTAGGTTCGACTGCATTGATAAAATATACCTATAACAAATATAACTATATCTTTCAATCTATATCTACAACATGATAAAACTATAACAACTTAGTGCGAAATATTTACATGGTTTACTACATATTTATTACAAATAAACGAAGAACAAAATGAAGTAATACTAGGTAAGTACGAGTAGGTAGGACAACCTTCAAGTTTAGATAACTGTTAGATACAACAATTTCATACGCTACTTTAAACTACAGCTGTGTTATTATTCTATACATATATATAACTGTAAATACATTCTTGCGAAGTTTGTTGACCGAGCGAGCGAAGTGTCTCTGTTTCGAGTCTGGCATAATATTTTTCAGCGGGAAATCTGGCAAGGGTTGCCATGGTATATATTTGATAGCGGGTAATTTCGTTATTCTTATAGCTACGTCACAACCACCCAAATCGTGTTCTATGACAGTTGCTATTACGCCGCCGCAGTCTCGTTTGACATAATTGAGTAATTTGAGATTATATCAGACGATAAATGGCATAACGGTGTGAGTGTCGGTGCGACTAATGAGGTGTTAACTGTGGCCGTTGGTTTACGAGGATTATGTAAATAAATTAGCTTTTTATTGTTAGATCGATATATTGACTATTCTGTAAAGTGTAGACATTAAGTGTAAGACCAGATGTCTATCATGTGCTGAGTAAAGTGTAGGATACCAGTATGAGATTAGAAACTTGTCTTGTACTGAGATTAATATACCTAAGTTACAGTAATCATCCTAACGAAAATACTGTATATTTAATAATATTGCTGAATCAGATAACTACCGGCCTAATAAATATAATTGAATTTTAAATCTTGGTCGTAATTTATCGTCCGTTACCTAAAAATATTCTATCTTGCTTTTGTTGAAAATAACTATCAAGCTATGAACTGTATCACGTGTTTTAGTAAAAAATAATCAACTGCTTAAAAGCTTACTTATATTAGTTAGCTTTGAACTATTTAAGTACTTCTAAAGTACTAAGTGCAAAAAAATTAAGGTTTTGTAGTTATCTACCTCATAAGGCTGTGAATGCAGTAAAAAAATATTGAAACTTCCGACTAAAAGCTTGGTGAAGCGCTTGTGTATCTATACGTATTCACTTATATATATTTTTCTAACGCAGCACTTTGTATGTGCTTATTTTCATTTTGTTATCAAATGAACCGCATCCCATATGTCAGGGTTTAGATCTATGCAGATCTAAACTCAATCGCGAGGTTTTGATAAAGCCGACAGATGGCGCCACACGTCGAAAAAATGGCTTGTCATACCATTCTGACGTAGTCGTCCATGAGCTGACCTTGCAAAAGAGTTGCATCAAGGCCGTCACCGCGCTCGGTTGACTTTCTGCTGTTTTTTGTGCACCCTTCGCCGCGACACCCTTTTGTGTTTTATATGTGTTTTCGTGGATCATGGACTTTATGACTGTGATCTAATCAGCCCGTAATAGGCTGCCGCTCCGCGCAACTGGAATCTGAAACCCGTATCTTCAAGTCGTAGTTCATCGGACGCTGCAGCTCATCAGGAGGCCCATTACCGCTCTGGTGGAATCGGGACTTACGTGGTTTGCAGGTTAGTGTCTGTGTGATCTTTACCTCGGCATTTGGGATCGGTTTATTTCATATTTCCTATAGGTACTTTTTAAACTTTTTTCTAAGTGAGCAATCACACCCGGTTTGGGCTATTTACACGCTCAACCATATGTTGGTCCTTCATAGCCGGACACTGTCCAGTAACTTCATTAAATTTCACGTAAATTAATTGGAGAATTTTCATTTTTTTATACGTAATTTGGTGTTTTTTATTTTCCAACCCTCATTTTTTTTTGCCGCTTCTCTTCATTCTTCGGTCAGATTTACGTAATTATTGGTAAATTCTGTACTTCCTTACGCCCCAGAATCTACGTAACTATTGGTGGATTTCTGATACATAAATTCAATTAATTGTTGTCATTGAAAGTTACGTATTCATTGGTAAATTCTTTCATTTCATTCAATTAAATTGGGTTTTTCCATCTACCCTTATCTTTTTCTCGTTTCACCTACGCCTTGCCTCGCTTACGTGTTACGTTAATTCCGCCATTTCGCCTATTTTATTATTAAAATAAAAGGTAGTTAAAACTTTATTTTTGTGAATTGTGATTATTAATCTACAATTATGACGCAAGAACGCCAAGCGGAATGCGAAGCTAAATTAGCTATGCTTAATCAAAAGAAAGAATTATTATTTGGGCGGATTCAACGATTGTATAACGCATCGAAGAACATTTGTTCGTTCGAGTCGTCTTCACGGACAAATGAAGACTTTCTCGCTGATTCTGAGACAATAGACGAATTACGTGACAAGTTTGAATCATTAGTTGATAAGATAAATGACTTAAACCTAAAGTTAAAGCCTAAATTCAGTCCAGATTACGCATGTTTAGATTCCTTTGACGATCTATTTTCAAGGGTAAAACGAGTTCGTAATAAGTTAACAGTCACTGATAACGTGCCTCGTTTATCTCAGGCGAGTAACTTGAACGCCGCTCCCGCAGTAAAATTGCAACCGCTTGTAATTCCTAGTTTCGATGGACGCCCTGAGAACTGGAATGTATTCTACCAATCATTTAAGGCGAATATTCATTTAAATCAATCGTTAAGTGATTCGCAACGTATACAATATCTTATTTCGAAACTGACTCATGACGCTTTAAAATTCACTGCCGGTATTGTTCCGTCAGGTGAAACCTATAATCTTTTATGGGATAGTTTAGTGAAAAAATACGAAGACAAACGCGCCTTAGGAACATTTTATCTAAACTCGATCTTGGATATTAAGCCCAGCTCGCACAGTGCAAACGCACTCGATACTTTTATTAGTAAATACTCGGCGTCGATGTCGGCCGTAAAAGCGTTAGGTATTCAGGATTTGACTGACTTTATATTTATGCATTGTGCTTTGAGGAAGTTGGATCCCCAAACTATACAAGCGTTTGAACTTTCCGTTCGCGATGTTGAATTACCTACCACTAAACAGCTGATTGATTTTGTTCAAGTTCAGGCTAAAATATTAGAGCGGTCTAATCCACGCAGTTCAGTTTATAATAAGCAGCTCGCTAACTCGCCGCCTCCGTCACGCGATCGGAGACAGTATACTCCGCAACATATTGCTAAGTCGTTTGTTGCAAGTGATCATTATACGAATGCAGACACAAACGCATCTTCTATGACGTCATCACCTAGTGCCGTCGTCTTAAAGAGCTGTCGCTTATGCGGTGGTAATCACAGACAATTGTATAATTGTGATAAATTTAAGAATATGCGCGATGCAAGAACGCGTTATAATTATATCAAATCGATTAATGGCTGCGTTAACTGCCTTTCTACAACCCATAAATTGCCGGAATGTGAAAGTACTTCCGTTTGTACTTGTCGAAAAAGGCATCATAAATTATTGCATTTTGAAAACTCTGGTAATAATAATAGAACACATAATGCGCACACACATAATGCCGTAATTAATACGGAGGTAAATACCGCTTATTTACCGTCGCCGCCGCCGCCGCTCGCCGCTCCCGCTCACGCTTGTGAATCGAACGTTTCTTCCGCACCGAATGGTATGCCTACAGCGCC
This sequence comes from Ligdia adustata, assembly GCA_947049295.1. Taxonomy (NCBI): domain Eukaryota; kingdom Metazoa; phylum Arthropoda; class Insecta; order Lepidoptera; family Geometridae; genus Ligdia; species Ligdia adustata. Next base: position 1,591,414 of record OX346226.1, read on the forward strand.
CACTACACAATCGCATTCTTATGCGGCTAGCTATAAGGGTGACATTCTTTTATCAACCGCTCAGGTGTATGCGAGCCCTAAAGGTACTTCAGGAAAGAAAAATATTATTCGGTGCCTACTAGATAATGGTTCACAAAATAATTTAATGACTCTGGAATGTTGTCGCTCATTAAATTTACCGATAACGCCTTTGAGTAATTCTTTTGTTAAAGGTGTCGGATCGACATCGCGTCCGATTATTGGATATGTCTATTTAGACATTGAATCTCGCATACAACCACAACATAAATACGCTATACACGCACTAGTCGTGGAGTGCATTACGGATCAATTACCGTCGCAGTTCATTGACTGTAGTGATTTAGATTTTTGTGATCTTCCGCTCGCCGATTTAAGTTGGTGCATCCCGGGGAACATAGACCTCGTGATAGGTGCCCAGCTTTTCCCGTATATTTATTTAGGGGACAAGGTCGAGTGTGACCCGCGTATGCCACACGCCTTTTCTACTACATTAGGGTATGTACTCATGGGAGATTACCCGCGCAAAGATAACATGATATCTGACGCCGCTTCTTTTTCTGCACTCGCACTAAACGAACTAGTACAAAAATTCTGGGAACTCGAGGAAATACCTACGAAGCGCCTATTGTCACCGGAAGAAACAGAATGCGAAAATATTTTCACATCTACTGTGACACGTGATGACGTAGGTCGTTATACCGTTGCGTTACCTTTCGCAAAGGATCCCTCCGAACTTGGCAACTCGCACGCCGTCGCTTATCGCCGCTTTATGTCGCTCGAACGTAAATTTCGACAGTCACCGATGTTACGCGCAAATTATAATAAGGTGATACAAGACTATGTAAATAACGGCTATCTTAGTCCGGTCGATACATCGGAATTGTCTGATGGCGGTTACTACATACCGCATCATGCTGTCTGTCGACCTGACAAACCGATGCCTCGGGTTGTATTGGACGCGAGTGCTAAGACGCATACGGGACTATCGCTCAATGACGTATTACACATCGGGCCAAACTTACAGGCCGATCTGTTTCTACTTTTGTTGGATTTCCGATTATTTCCCGTCGCTATGAACGCTGATATTAAACAACATTATTTACGCATTGGTGTACCTCTTGACCAGCGTAAATACCTACGCATTTTATTCCGTTTTCACGAATCGGAACAAGTACGCACGTTTGCCTTTAATAGGCAACCGTTCGGTCTCAAGTCGAGCCCTTACATAGCTATGCGAACTATTCGACAGCTGGCTTCTGACATGAGTCCGCATTATCCCGAAGCCGCTAAGGTGGCCGAGACACACTTATATATGGATGACCTCGTTCATTCGGCTCCTGATGAGGAAACAGCCACACATCTAGCTGGTGACTTGATAAAGATGTTCAAATCGGGTGACTTCGATTTAGTGAAGTGGTCTAGTAATTCTCCCGCACTTCTCCAGTCACTTCCTGACTCGCACCTAAAGACAATCGCGTTCGATGTTGGCAACGATGCCTCTAAGGTGTTAGGTCTCTCGTGGGAACCGAGTGAAGATAATTTTTCCTTCACTTCCGCCGCAATCAAGGAAAAGTGCACGAAGCGAAATATTCTTTCGATAGTTGCACGTTTGTTCGACGTGCTCGGCCTCGTCGCGCCAGTAATACTTTATGCCAAGTTGTTAATCAAAGAACTTTGGCTCAATAAGAGTGACTGGGATGACGTCGCTCCAGAGCACATACGCACCCGCTTTTACGCTCTCGCGCAAGAGTTCCGCCTGCTTGATACATTACGGATTCCGCGTCATGTCGGTGTCGAAGTAGGTTGTGAGCTGCGTCTTGTCGCTTTTTGCGATGCCAGTTTGAATGGACTTGGTTGCGTCATCTACGCTCACTGTACCTACCCGTCCGGTATTCAAACGCGTATTCTTTGCGCTAAATCAAAAGTATCGCCGACTAAAATAACTACGCTCGCGCGTCTAGAATTATGCGCAATTTTGCTCATGACAAAGTTAATAAAAACTGTACGAGATACTTACTCTGTACGCATTCCTATTACAGGAATATACGCATTTTCTGATTCTACGATCGCTTTATCGTGGATTCATTCTTCACCACATCGTTGGTCGATTTTTGTTTCTAATCGTGTCGCTCAATGCCAGGAGATTTTAGATCCGAAGCATTTTTATCACGTCGCCGGAGTCATTAACCCGAGCGATTGTCTTTCTCGCGGTATGCTCCCTTCGCAACTTTTGAATCACGATTTGTGGTGGAACGGTCCAACGTGGATCCGCTGCGCTCATGAAGAATGGCCTATTCAACCATTCTCTCCCGCTGAATGTAGTGCACTGCCTGAACAAAAGGCAAATGTGATGACTATCACTACTCACTCGGAACCGCCTTTGCTTTGCGCGTTAGCACAACGAGTCTCGTCATGGGACAAGTTGCTACGTATCATTGCATATGTCCTTAAATTCGCGCGCCCGAAAGCCAAGATAGAACCTCGATCCGTGTCAGGATTAGCAGCTGCTGAGAAAGCACTTATTCTGGCTACTCAATCCATCCATTTTTCTGAGGATATTAAATCTATCAAGGCTGGGAAGTTGCCCGCAAAGAAGCTGCAAGGTCTCGCAGTCTTTCTTGATGAAGACGGAATCTTACGCATTGGAGGTAGACTTTCCAAATCAATGCTTCCTTATGAAGCTAAGCATCCTGTTCTTCTACCAAAACGCGAGCATATTGTTGACTTAATAATACAACATTTTCATATTGTGAACTGTCACACCGGACCTGGACTTTTAATGTCTATTATCCGGCAGCGCTTCTGGATATTAGATGCCAGAACTGTCATCAGATCAAAATTGCGAAAGTGCAACACATGTTTCAAGTTGAACCCTACGCATCCGACACCTAAAATGGGTGAAATACCAGCCTTTAGAATTTCGGAATCTTCGAAAGCATTCGCACATACTGGTGTTGACTACGCTGGTCCGATTCGAATAACGCTTTCACGTCGAAGAGGTCAGCACTCACAAAAGGCATATATTATCCTTTTTATCTGTATGACGACTTCCGCCGTTCATATTGAACTGACGAGTAGTCTTACCTCAGACCACTTCCTAGACGCCTTCAAACGCTTTATTTCCCGCCGCGGTCCAGTTTCGTGCCTCTATTCCGATAACGGAACCACTTTCATTGGCGCAAAGGCACAATTAGATGAACTGTATTGTTTCTTATCGGGATCCAGCTTCAACACTGCGCTGTCAGACGAGCTGCTATCTCGACGCATAGACTGGAAAATGATTCCCCCTAGATCCCCACACTTTGGTGGAATGTGGGAAGGAAATATAAAGAGTATGAAAACGCATTTATACAGAGTAATTGGAACTCAATTACTCTCATACGAGGAGTTACAAACCGTTTTGACGCAAATAGAGAGTATTTTAAATAGTCGGCCTTTGGGGATTATATCCTCTGACTGGTATCCCGAGGTACTGACTCCCGCGCACTTTCTCATGTCTACTCCGCTGCAATACCTACCCGCTTCTGATCTTTCAGACCAACGCATTAGTCTGTTAGATCGTAAAAAACTGCTCGATAGTATGGTCCAATCTTTTTGGAAAAAATGGCATTTAGAGTATTTACACACGCTGCAGGTTAGGCAAAAATGGGCTACTCCCGACAAACCTGTAGAGATTGGTACGGTTGTTCTTATTGAGCAAGAGAATTGTTCTCCGCTACACTGGCCTTTGGGAGTAATTTCCGAAGTGTTCAGGGGCTCAGATAATATCATCCGTGTGGCTATGGTAAAAACGCAAACAGGAATTTACAAACGGTCTGTAACCAAGCTGTATCCTATTCCTACGCAGTAAATAAAATTCATTTAAATATGATTCATTAGTTTAAGTCGCTATTATTAAGATTTTATAACTTGTATTAATTCGCTATGTACCTACCTATTTTGCTCAGTTATAAAGTTTGTTTGTTTTGAAACATCTCCCGATGTTCCAAGGCGGGGTGCATGGTGAAGCGCTTGTGTATCTATACGTATTCACTTATATATATTTTTCTAACGCAGCACTTTGTATGTGCTTATTTTCATTTTGTTATCAAATGAACCGCATCCCATATGTCAGGGTTTAGATCTATGCAGATCTAAACTCAATCGCGAGGTTTTGATAAAGCCGACAGATGGCGCCACACGTCGAAAAAATGGCTTGTCATACCATTCTGACGTAGTCGTCCATGAGCTGACCTTGCAAAAGAGTTGCATCAAGGCCGTCACCGCGCTCGGTTGACTTTCTGCTGTTTTTTGTGCACCCTTCGCCGCGACACCCTTTTGTGTTTTATATGTGTTTTCGTGGATCATGGACTTTATGACTGTGATCTAATCAGCCCGTAATAGGCTGCCGCTCCGCGCAACTGGAATCTGAAACCCGTATCTTCAAGTCGTAGTTCATCGGACGCTGCAGCTCATCAGGAGGCCCATTACCGCTCTGGTGGAATCGGGACTTACGTGGTTTGCAGGTTAGTGTCTGTGTGATCTTTACCTCGGCATTTGGGATCGGTTTATTTCATATTTCCTATAGGTACTTTTTAAACTTTTTTCTAAGTGAGCAATCACACCCGGTTTGGGCTATTTACACGCTCAACCAAAGCTCATTCCAAAATGCTGCGTTAAAACGCCAGCCAGCAGACCCAGCGTAGTTTTGTTTGAATTTACTTCAAATCATTCACAAGAACCAACTCACCGTTGTAACATAATATAAAACATAGTATTTGCATTTTGCAAGTTATTCCTTACGCAATGTATACACGTTATTGTTATATGCAAGTTTCGTATACAAGCGCTACTAGGCTCCCGGAAAATTGTGACGCAATGGAACCAGCAGCGCCGAGCCATAGGTGCGTTTAAAAATAGATTAGCTTAAAAGATAAAAGAAAAATAAACATATCGTTCGCAAACACATTTGTTTTCTAAGTTTATAATATCTGTAATCTTTTATAAGCCTAAAAAATAAAATAGTGTTATTAAAATTACTAATGTAACATTTAAGCATATAAATGACCACGGAGTCTGTGTAAATACTATATTTTATAGGTATGTATGTATGTTAGAAAGTTGACTGCGGATTTAATTAGTTACATTTTTAGAACTCATGATCCTAAAGCTTCAGATACTGATACTTAAAATTAAATAAGATTTTATTATTTAATATTATAAATTTCAAATACGGTTTGTCATAATGCTGACGATATTGTCGATATATCGTTTACGGTATTTTTTTAAGAAACTTATGCTAGACATGTCTAATATATAATGTAAACAAACGTCTATTGAAGAATGGCTTACGTCTCCTTTAAGACCCCTGCCCAGCACTTGATGCAAACGCTATACAAGTCAAATTATCGAAGGAATTAACTAAACTAAAAACTAAATTGACCCAAGACTTACTGACCCTGTTCAGATGTTTTTGTTACGTTGGACATATATTTTCTTCCTTCCATTATATTTACAGACATCACATTATGCTGGATTGCCACCAATCTTCTACATTGCGCGTGACAATGTAACAGCAAGTTGCCTAAGCTTACACTGAAGCCACATAATTTGCGTACTTCGTACTTATATCTAAATGATACATGTCGTTTAGGGGTGTACTAAGCCGAAAAAGGGCCTCTTACTCATTCAAAGAAACAACTTTTACCATGAACCAAACCTGAATTTGAGAAAAATGAATCAGCTGTTTCGTACGTTTTGTCGACGACCGACAAACTACTCGTATTTCTGTGAAACAGCTGATGTGACACAGTTCATTTATGTTTCTCGAATTCAGAGTTTATCCTATAGTGAAAATTATTCCTTAGGATGAGTGTAGTCACCCCTTTTGCTTACGTACACCCTTAGCCGATAACCTTATATACCTTAAAACTATGTATAATATTATTTCATTCAACTAAATTAATCCAATCGAAAATCGCCTGTAAAAGTAATAAAAGTATATTTCTATGAAAAGAAAGAAATTGAAGCCAATGTGCATTTATTAGTTGCTCGTATTTGCATAGATTAGTATGTCTAATTTATTTTTGACAAATTTAAACAAGTTTTGACCCTTTCATATGAAAAACATGTACTAATATGTATTATAAAACATTTTTTGTAATAAGCATACGAAGATTACCAGAAAATTTATTACCTTTTTTTGTACTCAAATTATAGACAACAGGGACAGAAATGAACTTAATTAGTCCACCTACTGTGTAATGGTAGTCTACGTTTTATACCAGCTACGATTATAATACTTTTATAGACCGTATCGTATAACTATTGTTTTGTAAGCTATGAGAATAACTCGTGTGCAAACAATATTAAGATACAGTTATATGATTTATGAGTTGTTTGGTAGACATATGAATGATTGATAACCACAATCACCACTTCCGCCACCAAAATAAGATCACGCTTTTGTTGGCCTGAGAAATCATTGTTATCTGAAATCTATAATGATCGACCTCAATCATCAGATTCTCAAGGTGAAGGCAACTGAAGGCTTAAATATAAACTAATTAGTACATACACAATTTATTTACTGAATACAAATTAAACGCATAAGTGTTCAGCTCTGATTAAGAGATATTTTTTTCAAAATTAAACGAAAAAAAATCTTTATTCGTTTGAAGCCTGGTAAGTTCATTATTCAATAATTTCTTTTAAAGCAGGTTATTAAAATAAATAGTATATTTGCGACACAAAAGGCAGACAACTTTGCCCGAGTATAATACACAATTTTCATCACAACTTACTGTGTATAGACCATAGGTACCGAAAAGTGGTAGAACAGTTATTTGGTATAAATGGTAAATCAACTTAATTATAATACAAAAAGTTTTTAAAGTAATTAAAAATGATCCAACTGTTAAACAAAATCCTCACTTTTTTATATTCATATTACTTTTATTGTTGAATTTAGTCATGTTGCAATAGGAGATGATTAGTTGTATTTTTATATTTTTGTTTTGAATTTTGTATTCGCGTTTTTTCTCAAAATAATAATATCATAGGTTTTATACTTAGATAAAAAAGAAATTCTATTTGGTGTTATTTAAACTTACACTGTTAAATAAAAACATCGAACAAAAATTTGCATCTGAATTGATTTTTCTGAAAGAAAAACCTTGCGCTATTATAACATTCTTATCTCTAAGCATATAACCAAGCATTAGTACTAGTTTTACAAAACTCACTCATTTCGCAAAACTAACGATTAAATTAACTTTTACTTTCAAAACTGGGTGGGTGGTCGCACCCACCCAGTCAACGCAAAGAATTATATTTCACGTAACCCATTCCCACAATTTCAAACAGTATCGCACGGTAAATGATATAATTTGGTGTACTTTCTCACTAACTCGCTTTTTACGTGAATCTCTAATGCATTCTCTATGGCGAGAATGACTTTTATATTGCGTTGTGTAAAAAATTTACGGTAATAATCAGTGTGTAAGCATGTGTTTTAGATAGCTGACGTGATATAAAAACAGCCAGGTATAACAATTTTTTTGGGCACTTTACATAGCTTATAATCATAGCACGCAGTAGGTATTATCTGAAATAGTAATGGAACTCTTATCTGTAAATTATGTTCGAGTAAGCAACTCTATAGCATTTTCAGTATTCATTTATACCCTTTGATACAGAAAAAATATATTATGTATCAATCCAGGATCCAAGCTATCTCCGTCCTAAATTTCATCCAAATCGTTTCTGCAGTGTTTGCCTGAAAGAGAAACATATATCCATTGTTACAAACTTTTGCGTTTATTGTAATATAAGTACAGTTCTTGATGCAAAAAAACTAATTTTGGAAATATAATACAACAATCCGTCACAGTGCGTGGAAATGAGATAATGATGTCGCCTTAAAGAAAAGTTGCTGTTGTGAAACCTAAAGCTAATCTTAACCAACTGCTCTGCACCCAAGAATGGCGTAACACATTTTTCTTCATACAACACACCCAAGTCTGATTTGCATGAAGAATTTTCAACGCAACAGCATCCAAACAAAAAACATCCTTACAACACTTAGGTTTACTCGGAACACTTGGTCATTAGGTTGTTAAATTGCTTGAAGAATCACAAGAAAAGCTTTGCGTCAAGATTCCTTAGTTACCTATTCCAGATTACATAAGTTTTAGTAGCTTATGATAGTATATCCCTAATAGTAAATTATGGAGAGCACTGTACGCCGTAACACAGGCAAATAGCCTAGTTGGGCAAGAGACGCCCTATCCGTACATATTGATAATAAATTAGCCTAATTTATTATGTTAACAAATATGTGTAAATCTATGAAATAAACGCATTATTATTATTATTATTAATAATAATAATTAATTCAGAACCTTGTTAGCGGCTTTTTTTATTTTTTATTATACAACCAATAAACCAAATAAATGGCGTTTATAAATCGGGTGTTATTGATGTTTAAACATGAAACTGTCTAAATGCTTAAGCATTTAGACAGTTTCCGTAAAAAGGAATTCGTTCTCGCTGTTTTGCAATTAATTATAAAAAAAGGAATTAATAATAAGTTGATTGAATTAACTCTTTATTGCAGACACACAAACATCAAATATACAGGAAAAATCTTACATCGAGTTAGGTTCAATTTCATTAAAAATACATTCCATTTAGAGTAAAAAATCACAAGCTTTTATATCAATATACAAATCTTTAAACTTTAGAACAGGTCAAAAACTTAAACCACACAGTTACGATTTACCTAAATATGTATTGAAGTTACATTGTGTTATGTTATAATATGAAGTAACTGGTTCGACTCCCGACAGCATTCTCGAGACGAAAGCCGTTTTCACTCTCTATGCGCACGAGTGGACATTGTATTATTGTCTTGTTTCGAACAGCTAATAGATCGGTTTGATACTTTGTTTTGTTTGATCATTGTTTACTTTGGTTTTTATGGATGTTTATAATTACGTAACAATCTGTTTACTTTAGGTCTTAACAGGTTTACTTAAAAAAAATATTGTTTTTAAGTTTCGAAGAAAAACTATATACTCGTATAAGCTATTTGTTTATCAATATTAGTTCAAAGTGTTAAAATACTGTATCGGTTAGAAAGACTCAAAAAATTGAGCTATTTCAGTTACTGTCTTTGAATCTGCATGTTTCTAGGACTTTCGATAAGCGGAGATTATTTATATGATTAATCTTCGGGATATTTAATCGTTCATTACTTATGATTAGGCGTGTACTTTTAAATCTACACCAATCAGTACCAATAATTTAACAGTTACTAGTTAGGAGTTAGTAGCTAGTTACATAAAGAATATTAATTCTAATATAATCCTTTCTATCACAACTGTTCAAAAGCATTCTGAGCGCGTAACGAGGCCCACTTACCCCAGTAACATACCTTCCAGTAAGGCAACTAATGACACTAGCTGGACTGGACAATACTAGGTAAAGTAACGATAAAAAGCAACCGAAACTTGCCATACAAGTGTAGCTATTCAACGAACTATGTGTCCGGTTTGCTGCCCGCTGCGTAGAGGCATACGAGCCTTCCGTAATGCTGATTTCTCTGTAAACGTTTCCTACTTGAATTGCGTCACATGTGAGAGAAAAGTCTAGGATATGTATCATAGGAATTGACTGTTATTTAGTTGGTGCTAGAAGCTCCCCGGGAATTTCCTGTTATGAACTGATACTAGCGGTTTTCTATGAAATAACGTTTTATTTTGCGATTGGAGTATCTTTCTGAAACTTAATCCGAACGAATAAACTTCTAGATAAGAAGGCTTACTTTGACTTGATTCAGTTTTTATTTTTTTTTGTTTATTATTCCTGCCTCAGGTACATTGTCAAGCCCAACTGTAAATATACTACAGATTTTTCTACAATATGATCCTATCATATTAGGTCGTGTACAATTATGAATTCCTATCATATACCTCCCTTATTGGCACTTTATATAATTCTGATCAGGTATTTGAGTCATTTCTTATTAATCCCTTATTCGTCATTGACCATTTATATTTAGTCCATGAATGTAGGCCATTACTTGACTCATTCAAAACGTGATCTATTTTAGTAGTTATGAGCTAGTCGCTTTGATTTCTGTATATATCTTTAGGTATGTAGTTGGTAGTAATCTAGAAATGTTTCGATACGTCACTCAACCAAGTTCTTGTATAAATTGAATAAAACTAGTTTTAAGGTTACATACATCATTAGTTTGTAATATGAAATATTGACAGTTCTTTCAGGTAAGGATGTTTGTTGTATTTATTTAAATTTATACATGAAACAAGTTAGTGTCCTTTATAAAATAAGCGATAGGTACACAACATTCATAAAATTGTAAGATTATAGATAGTAAAATAATTAAAGTACTATCATGATAAAGAATTTGTTCTAATAAAGGGGATTCTCCATTTTGTAAATTAAGATTAGATCAATTTTAAAATATACTCTTAACAATTTCAGATTTTAGCGGCCTTAGGGGTGCAGTATTTATTTGTGCCCTTTGCGGTGGAGACAATGGCCAGTTGGAGCAGTGAAACGAAAAGATTTGTGACAGAAATGGGGCGCAGGATTAGAAAAAAATCTGGAGACCCCCGTTCAGGGTCGTACCTGGTGCAAAGACATGCCATTGCTATCCAGAGGGGCAATGCAGCCAGTGTGATGGGTACTTTTGCACCAGGTTTTGCAATCAAAGGCGGGCTATTTGATTGCTGACGTGCATTTTATTATGATATTATTTTATTTTGACAATTTGTATTAAAAAAAATCTGTTAAGAACTTTTTCCTGACAATAACAAACACAACAAAAAAAATTATTTCAGATTTGAGTAAATACTCAAATCTGACATAAATTTTGTAAAAATATTTGAACTGATTTCAGTTCCAATATTTTTAACTTAATATAAACACTATTTGGCATACAACTGTGAGCCAGATTTTTCTCGATTTATTCGTATATTTCTTCACATTTATAATGAATGCGAGTTTGTACCACGCCTAAATGTATATAAAGCGCGTAGAACACTTGACCAATCGGGTTGCACCTTCGGAGCCTTTCCGAACTTCCAAATATTTAGATCTCATTTCGCAAACCAATTTTCTTGACCACAACTCGCTAACGTATACTGTTACATGTTGAGCAACCATGTCGATGCGGTATTAATTTTGGATTTATCTCTTGAGAAGTAAACTGAGAAATATTAACTTAAAAAGGAATAAACATAAAATACCTACCAATATTCTTCTTGTGGTTTTAGCGTTATCAAAGGATTGTAAAGAATATTATCCTGGATACAATGAAATCTCTAGTTTTTGGTTTATCCCTGTGTTAAATTAAAGTGGATACATATTTCTGCGATTTTCACTTGTTTTAGCGATGTTAATTTGTTTTTGAGATGTTCATATGCTTCTTAGATGCTTATTTGTTTGCACGATACTTACTCATTAAGAATTAAATATGTGTGAACACGTCCATTGGATTCAATAACACAAGTAGAAACAAAATACTGGTGTTATTCGTCCCATTGGATAACTGGGACAAATTAAATACCATTCGTAAATGGAAATAAGTGGAATAAAGCCGATCTAAACATACGAGTATATACGCTACGAGTACATCAGTTTTATTAAATATGATAAATTTGTTGCATTCATCTTATATCTTATCAGTTTTAAAACATTGCTAAATGCTAAAGAAATGTATTTGCAAATCTCGTGATCATATGGGATGCAGAAAAAAATGTTATGCAAAAAGTTTGTGTGTATGATCCATATTTTATAACTCTGAACATACGCTTTGAATTTTATTACCTAGAAATAATATAAAGTCTTTTAATTCTAATCTCCCTAATTCTAAATCTAATTTTAATAGGTTATTAGATACCTAACAAAAAATAAATAAAACTAAAATAAAACATAATGTGCAAATACCACCATTTAGCAAAAAGGAAAACTATTTTGCTTATATTTACATATTTTAGATAGTTAACTATTAGAAACAAATCAAAATGTAAGAGATGACCTTACTTCTATATCTGCACATAATTTCTTGCTGACAAGTTTAGTGTAGTACGAGTACAAACACGGTGTAGGTAATTTGCTCAAAGATAATAAAGAATTAAATGAAAATGAAAGTACTTACGAGAGACAGAGTTGAATGATTTTTCTCACAACTTTTTCGATGTAAGCTCGTGTTGAAACAACTTTTATTAATCATGCGATTACAACGTTTTTTGTGCGACAAATTATATTTGACATTCAATGTGTTCAACTCTCCCTTTCACACCGTTAATCATTTGTCACTTCACTCTTTCTAATCTTATTTTCATTTGTCTGATGTTGTTATTAAATTGTGTAATAAATTAAAATTTTGTATTTTACAATCAATTATTCTGATCACAGTTTACTTTAAGATACATATAATATTCTTGTAATCAGACCAGGACCATGGTAAAATCATCTGAAGCATCAACAGATTTTATAATTAAATGTTATTTTAAGCTACTGTAAGCGCTGTAACGTACGTGCTATTTGCTGTAATTTTACACTTTACCAATCTCATCAGTTAATTCTAATTAGCATGCAAACTAAATACTAATTCTAGTACAAACTAGAGGCCATATTTCCCACACAGATATTGCGTACAAAGAAGATCTAATCCCCGGAGATCGTTCCAGCTCGGATGCGGTTCGCGCAGTGGAGCGTTGCGACAGACTCGCTCCAGTTACTGGCACGCGAGTCACTGGCATTCCTTTGATACTTGCTGGATCGTCGGCAGCCAGTGACGGTGAATGCTGGGACTGTGTATGGTTTATAGTTGATATATTTTAATTAATCTGTCTGAAAAACTCCCTGTGCATTGATTTTCCGTCTTGAAAGGACATTAGTATCATTTCAGAATTTACAGATGAATGGTGTTGTACTAAACTCTGAGTTTCACAATAGCGTACGAGCAGGAACGATCTACTCGTATCAAACGAACGAGCGAAAAATAGGCAAACTCGAAGCGAATCAGCGAGCGCATCGCATCGTTTGGTACAATATTTTAAAAAAGAAATATCTGATAAAGTTCTATCGGCGCCTGCCGTAATGAGTTGTTGGTAGTATTTTTTAAGAATTATATTTATGTATGTAACGAATAAACTTAAAAAGTACAAGACTGATTTCAAAAAAATATATGAAGTTAGTAAGCTAGATTATCACTAAGTGACATAGGCTTTATTTACTACAAAAAATGATCACCTGTGCAAATCCGGGACGTGTTGCTAGTTATATTATGTTATTGTATTATGTTATTACTTTTAAAACGTTATTATTCATAAGCTATTTCAGTAATTAAAATGGGATGTTAAAGCGTCGATGTTGAAGGCCTATAACAAATCCTTCCATTTCTAAAATTCCACCCAAGCATCGAAACGAAGACGCTACCAAGGTCGTTACTACGAGCAAATTATGTGGAAAGGTCACAACTCGATCACGTTTCGAAATCGATTCGCAACTGTGACATACTAGAATAGACAAAATCACGATTGTAGGGTCAAGTGTAAGTGATGAAATGATGCTATCGTATTCTAAACTAGAAATTGCAATCGTTTTATGTGTGGATCTAACACATTAAAATGTAAATACATGTCCGATTGCGCTAATCAAATTGTGAAACAAAATATGCCTAAATTACTTTATGGCGTATAAAATTTTATTAGTAAAACTGATGATGCACACATTTTAAAGTTAGAAATAGAATTAAGACGCTTACTGATAAATAACATAAAATCTCTTATACAATTTTATTTAGGTGTTGCACGTAATAGCAATGCAAACAAAAAACGGCATTTACGACCACATTTAATTATTTGTTTTAATGTCTTTAATGACCTATTTGGTTTTAACAGTCTTTTCTTCTTAAGTTTCCAACGTGTATTCATTTAAGTGTACTTGAAGACATAGTAAATTTGCATTTTCATGATGTGAAATAGTGATCACGTATTGTGATCGTCATGTAAATTCTGAACGAGTTGCAATAGTAGGGTCATTGTCATGTTTGGAAATGTCTATCCTACTAGTTTCCCATACAATTAGTTTTTGAACCTGCAACTTTATTGTTAGAGAATAACAATTAGATGGCACTAAATCTGAGTAATTGCAGGAATATTTAAATATTTCTAGATTACGAGTAGCATCAGTTGGTATGCCAATATTTGTGTAACATTTACGTAAATGCACTTTAATGCACTGTGTACGTCATTTTGGATGATGAGACTTCACTTATCTTCTGAACCTTCTCCGATAAGCAGGTTTCTTCATAATATTTTCCTTCACAGTATAATATGAAGTGAATGATAATGTACATGATTAAAAACTTATGTGCGTAATTGCTTTTAACTGAGATCTATGATGATGAGACCAGTGCCTTTTCATTTGAGACTCTAGGAAATCCTTGAAGTACTCCGATTGGATGCAAACTTCATTTTAAAGTTCCAGTTTTGATGTTTCTTTTTAATGTTATCTCCTATCAATGAGACTGTTAATAATTTTTATTTCTTTCTGCCCACATTGGTGTCACTACTGGGGCAGATAGGAAGTTTTATCCCGTGCCCATTACTGTGGCCACAGTTGCTAATGAGGAGAGCAAATTTTTCGTCATAGCATCATAAATTTACGAGTATTTCAGAAGCTTTCGATCGATCTAATAACGCAGACACAGTCGAGAGATCAACCGAAGAGCCATTACATTCTTTACCTTACTTAGTCCGCCTTTAAAAATAATCCAATATGCTTGTTAACTCAGTTTTATACGCGAACATATTCAATATTATAATGTCATAACTGTAACCACAGCGCTGAGTACAAGGTCGGTCGATGCGATCTACTTCACAAATACTTGGTAACAGGATACTCTGACATTACGCACATTCGGTGCGGGGTATTTTTAGTGATGTTAGTATTGTCGTTAAATGTTTATAGTTTCATTCATGACAAACATTATTTAAGAATATCGGAAAAACTTAACATTAAAAGCTATTAGGATGAGTGGCTAATGTAATGTATGTACCTAATTTTTTTCAAACGGAATAGAGTTAATAGAACCTGTTTTTTAAACCTTTTTTATGGCGTCATTGACTTCCAAAAGCAGTTGACCAAATAAAATAATGAATGATTGAATCCAATCTGAAGTCCAGAAATTGTTTGTAAATCAGGATTTATAGTATAATTAAACTAATAATTTTAGTGTAGCTCTTCAGACTTTAATCTAAAATAAGCTATAATGTCGCGGTAATGCCCTATAACAGTCTATTAAAACAGTTATTATGAAAGGAGACTTGCATAACGCTTATTTCAAAAAGTTCAACCAAAATGTATCAATAGTTCAAGGTTCTGAACGATTTAATTTTGATGTTTCGCTTCAATCTGCGAAATCTTTAAATGCATTCAAACTAAATAGAATCACAGTCACGAACTAGGCCAAGCCAAAAATAACAAACACATTGTTTATGGATTGAATAAAACAATATTATTTAGAAAACTAACGCGTGTTTGATTCATATTGTTTAAGAACACGGGTTTTCACGGTTGGAACGGTCCAACTATAATTTCGTTCACATTCGGTGAACTTCATCAGGGATAATATACCACCATATATACAGACATAGTTGGACCTTTCCAAAAATCTGGTACACGTGAAAACCCGTTTTCTTAAACAATATGATACTAGAATAGTTGAATACAGAATCACTGTCAATTTTATTAAGACATGGCAGATGAGAATAAGGGATGGAAAGAAAAATATTATTTGGCTTTCTTGCTAGTTCAAACTGTACAACTAAAAATTCATGACCATACCAACACAGTTAATTTTGTACTAATTCAGAGCGTCTAACTGCTGGGCACGAGTCTCCTCTATGGAAGGGGTGAAAGCAGTATTTTGCCGAACTGTTAGGATTACTTTGATTAGTCTTTCTTTACACTACTTCATCAGCCTTGGGCGCTATTTGTTCAATTCTAAATGCTGCCAACCTAACAATGTCAGTAACGCGCCAGGCCTTGTCTATGTATACAATCATAAACAAGCACTTGTGCGCGCGTCAGATAGCTTTTTTATACTTCCGGCACTGCACTCTCACTTTCATTACTGTATTGCCATCTATAGATACAAGAATACGTATAAATATACCCGTACGATGGAGAGACACTACATGGTACCTACTACATATTAGCCAAGGGTAGAGATATCGTACTCGATAATTCAACTTGATTGTTCTCCACAACAAACGAAGTTTTCTCGTAGCAAAATATTCAGCTGTTGTGGTTCTTATACGGGTATAGTATATATAGCTTACTAACTTTAATTAATAACTCAGCTTGAGGACGTAGTGAGTGTTTTTAGATAATTTTGTAGTTAACATCTTGCCACCTTTAAATATAGTAATATTTTTTCTGCTGTTCCAAAAATAAAAATAATTAGAAAATGTTGGGTAGAAAAGACTACTTTTTACCGTTTTCACTAGCATTATAAACAAAAAAGAAGTTTATGGCAGTTTTAGGACCTCGAACTATATTTGTGCAAAAAACAAACCGAGAAGGACATACGAACTAACAAACACGGTTTCGCATTTATAATATATGTATTTTTATAAAAAAACAACAAAGTACAAAATTATCTTTTAGTACTAGCAAACCTTCAACATTTATAGTTAACATTTATAAACTTATGAAATAAGCAAAACTATAATGATATCAATAAAACAATCATTACAAGTATGGTAACCATAACTAATTAAATGTGAAGAAAATTAAAAAAACTCAAACAATTGAAGGTTTACGCAACTGGTGTTACTCGGTCAAGTACACGATGATGCACTAACACACGCATGTTTACGTTAAAACCACGCAATGGAGTAAGTAAATTGAACTGTAAAAGTTAAACGTTCGCCCAAAAAACTGGTATATATGATGCAAGCTGCCATTAGAAATGGCTTAGGATACCTCTTTTGTATTTAAGAATACTTGAATCGCCAACTCGTCATTTAGCCCGCGTAGGCTACACTTCCGTAAAGGAAATCATTTTAAAATCGTTATATGCAGATAAATTAACACATGTTAGTACCAAAACAAAGTTTCTTAACGCTTTTAATCTTATCAAAAATATGTTTTTGTGATTCGCTTACAGACAACATAAAAAACTATGTATATGCTACTGTACTTTTGGAGGGTGTTTTGATTTGATACAGTGTTGAGAGACATAATCATAACAAAGGTATTTTTAAACAATGCACCCAAATAAATTCAAAGCAACCCTTAATTTTTTTAAAGGGTTAGATGTAGTGCTAGCACTTTGGTGATCAGTAAAATTCTAATGAAGCTAAGCGAAGTTAAGCCATGCTATGACACATCGCGTAGATATAACTACGTTAAATGAATTGTAGAATTCTATTTATGGTGCAAACAAAAGACATCAACGCGCCACTGCTGCGCTCATAGCCAATAGTTTATCGCTTCGACGTTTCTAACCGAACAACAAAGCTAAGCAGAGAAAGTGTCGTCTGGTTTTAGAATAGTGTCAAAAGAGTGACATTTTTACCTAAGAAATGAACGATAAAAATAATTGGGAGATAAAATAAAGCTATAAATACAAAGTTGATATCAAAAACGGTACCAGCGTACATATAGACGTTCTCCGCGTACATACATAAAACCTCTGAAATAGGACCATTACTTCTCTTGTTTCGATATAGAATAAGAAAGTTTAGACCTCACTTTATTTTAAAGTTAGATCTGTAATTCTAAATGCAGTTCTGTCTCCCAAAGCTTTTAGCTAGTTGCAAGAATGCAACTATATAATTTGTCAACATTCAATATTTACGCATCAAGGTCGGGTCCGTCACGATCTCTACATACGTACCTATCAATGTAGTTATTACATTCGTTCGGTCGGTCAAGGTCACCCCGGCCCATCACCTAGTTCTGGCACTTACATCACGCAATTGGCATTTGGATCATGCATATTTTTAGTAAAATTATTTGAATTAAATCTTTCTGGTCTAGAATAGAGATTAGGTTTCGAGCAATGTATGCGTAGCGTCTCTGCTCTTTACCAGGATAAATGCTCTTGCATATGTTATTATTATGTATGCATGTTTGTACGTTAGTGATATACAGGTACAATTAATTTTTAAAATTTTTAGTTTTCAGCCGCCTCTGATTTCTATAAAAACTGCTGTTCTATATATTTTGTCGACGACCAATTTAACTTTTTCTATTTTATTTAGAAACTAACGCATGTTAGATTCATATTGTTTAAGAAAACGAGTTTTCACGCGCACCTAATTGTTGGAAAGGTCCATTATAGTTTCGTTCACATTCGGTGAACTTAATCAGGGAGACGTGTCATTGAAGACACGTACGACTAATTGCGTGAAACCCCTTTTTTAAACAATATAACTTTTTCTATGGAAAATGGAACTGCTGATTATTTTTTTTCAGTTTTACGGTTTTTTTTTGTAAAGAACTTTGTTCGTAACTATGAGAGATCCACTTTCAGTATAGTTACTCCTAACTAATAACGCTGTATAAGTAAATATAAAATAAGTTTTCTGTAAACTTAGTGTAGTTATGTTTACTCTTGCAACAATAAGCATTATAAATATCCCACGGTTAGAAATAGACAGATATTTTATAATAATGATCTCATTAGGTTACTTATAGTTTAATACACTCAGAGTGCTGCCACCTAAATTTTAGACTCTGTTTTACAACAATGTAGCAGAACGCGCTTTTCACACGTTAATAATTTACGATATAAATATACCACATAATTATCAACTCTAAGTACATACTAATACGTATCAAATTGATCTAGATGGTAAAATGAAAGTGAAATATTTTCATTGGTCTAAGAACTAACAAATACATGAAATAAATTGAATCCCGCAATTCTGTCTCCATTGCAGTTATTAGTGTGGTAAGCAAAGGAAATATAGTTTTAAATTGGTGTCAGTCGATTGCAAGACAGTTTTTATTACCATATTTCAGTTTTAAGATATTGATTTAAGTAATTCCCGTTTTGATTTTTAGTACATATTACGATATATTTATATTATTGAAATCAAAAAGGTTTTAAGCTCAATATTAAATAAATATCATTATAAGTTCTTTTAACAAAAATATCAATATAGTGTACGCTAAAAATGCTAGTACCATAAACATTTAGACGTTATAAATATTAAAGCTACTTTCATAACTGAATAGACGGTCTTGTTTATAGTCATACATAATTTTTACCAGGGCATTGTTAATTAAACTACCTAACTAAGTAGTGTATATAAGAAGTAATTTCACGTAGAACCAAATATTGCGTAACGTTAGATCCGTGTCTAGTCTAAATTATGAAAGTAATTACAAAGTAGCTATACATGGAGATATTTTATAAATTAAAACTTTTATGATAGCAATAACATGTAAAATTAAAAATAACATGTATGGTCATAAAACTAGTGCATAATTTAAGTAAGGACACATGTTGCTATACTGACGAGGACCCCTGGATGGACATACCTGCAACAATAAGAAACATTTTTTTAAACACACGTCAATTTGGAAACGATGTTTTTTGTTTCAGATCATCAGGGCTATCAGCTAGAGTTAGGCATGAGAGAGGTGAAAACAAGAGCAAGCAATCTTGGTATCATTTTGATAGCGTTCAAGCGGTGAACCGACAAAACGAAACTAAGTTTGCTTGCTCTAATTGTCACCTCTTTCACGCCAAACTCTAGCCGAATGCTTTCACATCTACATAAAATTTTAATAAACATTGGGCAAAAGAATTTTTAGTAGATTTGTGTCATGACAAAATTAAAGATAAAATCAAAGCCTGAATTTGGAATACAGTCAGGCAATACTTAATTCCCACGAAAATTACTTCGAAAGCCACCTAATTATAAGTGAATTATTACCAGAACGAAAAATTGATTTTGATTGACGGTTACAAACTCTACTGAAACCGTCAATCAAATTCAATTTACCAATTTTGAAAATGGTACATCTCTATCGTTGATCGTTACGCAATGACCTAGCGAATCCTGTGCAGCTGTCAGTTTTGAAAATGGAAAGCTTGTTCGATCTCGGCTCATCTTGCCCCGCCCTGTTACGTCACCTCCGTACGCGAGGTATGATTGTTATTCAATGAGCACTTTCTATGAGGTAACATCAATTTTTTAGGCGTGGCCTAGTATTAAATATCTATAGGTTGTGTGTACTCATAGTAAATACGTTTTGAATTAATTTGTGTATTATATTATTGACAACCGGCTCAATTTTGCGACGTGTTCTCCTTGAGAGTTAGAGTCCTAGCTGACCCTGTATATGGTTGAACGATGAGGTCGAATGTGTGGATTTTTGGGTTAGCTTTATTCGGGTACATAATGTAATTTTATTTAGTATACCTAATTTTCCTATATTATTTACAAATTTTAAAGCAATTTCAGTTATCAAATTTGAAACCTCACTACCACTTTATTTTTAGGTACTTTATAAAAAAACGACATCCACTTGACCGATTTTTATAATAGATTTATAGAAAGCCTAATAAATTTTGTGTGCCGCATGTCTGTACCAAATAATAGCCTGCAAATAACCATGTATCAAACTTACATCTATTTGGAAGAAACGTCTTCCCCCCCAAATAAAAAGCTCTTCGGAGCAACCCAAAGAAAAAGAGAAGAGAGTCAAGACGCTTCGTTCGCTCGGTTAATGAATACTCCTATTACCAAATCGGCTCTGACACATTTTATTAACTCTATCGAGTATAGTCGCCGAACAAAAAATAAGTACAGACGTTGTCCTTGTATATACAAAATATGTCGACATGATATACGAGTATGTATTACTTTACATAGACTACCGAGCTCCAATCTTTATTTAATAATACATAATTGTTCCGACCCAGAAGACAGCGTATCCAGATGCTACAAATTGTGCCTCTAATGCAAAGTAACCTGATGCATGTGTCTGCTCAGTCAGTCGCCATTGCTGAACACTGAGATATGATGATTCAGACAGCCAAAGAACCATCGACATGACGAAGAAGACTTACTAGTAAACTTTAGCTTAGAGCTCAATCTAATCCCAGAACCAATCATCACGGAGCTTGCTTTACCAGTTTATAACTCAAGTTGATTAATCACCCGTAGCACGTCTCGCGGGTTACTGATTGAAGAAATTAATCATTAGTATTCTGAGTGTGGTTAGGGCTG
Source organism: Ligdia adustata (assembly GCA_947049295.1). NCBI lineage: Eukaryota > Metazoa > Arthropoda > Insecta > Lepidoptera > Geometridae > Ligdia > Ligdia adustata. Next base: position 1,612,707 of record OX346226.1, read on the forward strand.
TCCCTTGACACATTATTGTCATAATGGGTATTTGACTTGTGTAACTATTGCCGATCGCGAACCGACGCATGTGTGGTAATGGATTACTGGTATTTACTAGAACTTAGTAGGTACGGTCTAGACCTATGCAAGGTGTTAAAATAAAAAATGTAATAATTAAAGAATAACTATCCATGTTTTAATGTAAAATAAATATGCTTCTTACGATATTTAACAATGTTTATAGTCATATTTTGCTGCAAACTTTTATGAATGAAATCAATGGGCATCTAGCTTAATAAGTCGTAAGTGTTAAGCCTGTCATTAGATATTCGTATTGTTCTCATTAAAAATACAAACTATTTTTATCTCGTGAATGTTAAGCCAGTTATCATTGATCTTTGTAAAGTAAGAATAACGTCATAGCGAAACTTTAGCCTCAGAAACTTTTCAACCACATCTTTCAGATCTGTGCAATATTTAAGTACTGTTATAAATCTTGAAATTCTCACGTCAGTATAATTCACCGTATAAATTAAATCCGTACCGAAACCTGCGCAAGATGGTTGCAGGCGTGTCAATCAGTTTAGTGCTAAATTTCACCAGACTAACTGTTTAGCGAGGAGCTGCTAGTTCTAACGTGACCGATGTTTGGTAACTGGCCCTGCTCGGGTACTAACAAGGTTAGTAGTTTTCAGAGGTAAGCGAAGTACCTACTATTATCATACGAGGTAACAAACCTTTGAACAAAAGGACATTTTTCAAATCGGTCCAGTCATTTTTCAAGTTGTACTTGAGTATCTTCTTGTGTTAAGAAGTCAGTAAGAAAAAATCAATAAATTACTTTTTGTTTTAAACTCTTGTTAATTACAGACCCAGATAATTAATACAAAAAAATTTAAACAAACAACTATATAACAGTTGATTCGATGTTATTGTTTCAATATTTACTTCGCTACAATATAAGAGCGTAGTTTTTGCTTTGTTTCAACAGATCGTTGCGCTGCTCAGCGTAGAATTAATGAATGGATAATTTTCAATTTTTTTTACTTTTAAAACTGAATAGATCAGCCACTCAACCGGCAAATGGCCGGGTGTTCTTGTTGATACTGCGAACAATTGAAAATGTTTTTATAAATCAATGCCTTGATACCGCTTGCTAGATACGCTAATTATTGTTTGACAGTGAAATGATTTTGATAATTATCTGGAAAGCATGTTTTGTAGCTACGGTGCTAATCAATTTCATTATAGACAAAAAGAAAACAAAGATAAAACACAATGGTTTCTCTATGTCTACGATGTTAGTACACCAGCAAGGCGAGCACGTGCTTCGTCTTTTGACAGCGACTGACAATGTTTTTTGGATGCCATCATAGTAAAACTGCTCAGAACAAAACTACGAACGACAGTCAAACTTTTTAGCTACCTAATCAGTTATTTAGCAGTCATGCTTATAAAGATATCGTGTTTGCAATGCTGGAATCAATACAAACTTTGAAGAAATACACACAGTAGCCGTATTCGTTTCGTCACCTTACAGCTTTCCTGCAAATTATTTCCCACGTACTTTCCGATGTTCACAATTGGGAGGAGCAGTCGCTCTCTGTTGAAAGTCAAAATTACTTAGTTCAAGCTAACCAATAATTGAACAATAGAAACCTCACAAAGACCTTAGTAGCACCGAATGATTAATTTCCAATCATACAACTATCGATTGCTGATAATCCGCTGCCGGTTGTCTTTCGCAACGCACTCGTCCGCACGCACCGACCGCGCTCTTGCGAAACTGAGGACTTCGCTTTCACACCAATTTTCAAGTCTACTATAATGTCATACGATTTTACGATAAGGCTCTACACACTCTACTCTACCCTTGTACTGCACTTAATCATCCAGTTATTATTAACCATTCAGAATAGACTAGGGAAACAACTATTTTGTAAGAATTGTTCTCTTGTATTTAACGTTTGATAAAGAATCATAATCATTTATTTCTCTATAAAGTACATACGATTGATAGATATAAATGTAATTACATTAATTAATCTATCGATGTAGGGACGCCCAGGATTGAACTGAGTAGGGTGCCTTGGGTGAGGCTTATATCCAGCAGATGATTAGAAGAAAATTATGACACTGGCGACTATATACAATCACTATAAATAAGTAGGTACCTTAGCTATCTTTTTATGATTCTATTTATGTATTTCTGAAAATACTATTAAAATTATACACATTTTGACAGCTTTTAGCCTGTGCCAAACTTCCAACGTTGAGAGAAGTAACCTTCTTTTTGGCCAATTGGATAGTAAGGATAAGGTTAATTTTATCATATACACTGCAAAAGTATGAGAAAATATTCTTGAAGCAAATTTGACAATTAAAATTACATTTGTATTAGTTTAGTACCCAGTGCCTTTATTACCAAAAACAAAATGACTATCTACATTAACAACAAAAAATATCAGAAAAATTAAATATAGACTATTTAAGATCTAATCTGACGTAGTTATTCACCGCGACGTAAATAATTTGTTACAAATATGTCGACTTATTTGTTTGTATACAATGTTCAAATATCTAAGTAGTAGCAACCTTTAGCTAACCTAAGTGCTATAAAATCGAAAGTGCAAACAAGTTGAATAACCGTGGGTTTTGGTGTTTATCTGTTTATTTGGATAGATAATCAATGCCCTTAACCAATACACATTGGCTTTTCATAACATTTCTTTTGCACTATTGTAATACAGGTTTATTAAGACTGCGAACACTCCATAAAATAAAACTAATTACGTGGCATTTGATTGCCTTTAATTTCTAAAAAAAATTTCAAAACTTACTCGTACTAGAGGGCAATTGGTTTTAGTATGACAAAATATTGTTATCATTAGTTTTTGTCACAATAAATATGTATTATGAGAAACGAAATTATTATGAACTATATACCACAAAATATGCAAAATTTATAACATGAAAAAGTTTATAGTTTTACAAAACACAAGACACACACAAAACACATTGTCTTCGTATAAGTGGAGTAGTGGTATGAGAGTGTAAAAGTTACTCGAAGACGAACAATCAAATTATATAGAGTGTTTAAAGTATAACGGAACACGGTGTGTTAACTAGATTAGAAACATCAAATTTTGCATTACCTCAACATTTTAAAATGCCATTAAGGAAACCCAGTTCATAAAAATGTGAAATTATCTTAATTATCAAACCAAGCAATGAGGTCAATAAACAACTCTACTTAAATCCAAATCGCCATTTTACGAAATAAAACCTTCGATTGCGTAACATCCCATCAACAAGTTTAATTATACATTCAGTGAACCGTAGTTACTTACCGCAAACCTAATAAGCGAGGACAATTTTAACACTGCTTTAGAAAAAGGCAAAGTAAAACAGTAACCGTTTTACGGACGACTGAGCTAAGTAAGACGTAAATTACTTATACTTAATGGTTAAAGTACAGCGTGATCATTGACATACTAAATGATAAGACAGGAATTGATAGATATCATGCAAGGCAAGGTATTTGTTTGTATTTTACGTAAAGCTAACAAAAACAAGTAAGACTTTAAAAAAAGTAAATACGGACTACTATTCAGTAGGAAAAACTTACTTACAAATGAGAATTTAAATGAGACACTCTACTTTTCCAGGCTAAAAGTAGCCTATGAGTTTATTCAAAGTATAAGCTATTTTTGTGCCAAATTTCATCCAAATCCGTCAAGTCATTTGAGCGTAAAGGAGGAACAAACAAACACACACACATACTAACTTTCGCTTTTATAATATTAGTGTGATATTGATTAAAAAACTACTGGATCAATTTAGATAAAATGTATGTACCTTTCGAACAAAAAACAGTTGTTTATTAATCGGTCATCGGTTCCGCCATCGCGGCTATTGGGGAACATATAAAAAATGCTCTGGCGAATAGAAAACTTTCTTGTTTATGTAGTTAATCAACAATACTGCTGTTTTACGGAAATGTTTGTGAAATGTTGACTTTCGACAAATTTCATCGTAATTTTAACTAGATCAATATTCAATATACATATTTCTGAAAAACATTTTTGTAAATCTTTAGAGTACTACGAATATATTAGCCCATAATGTAAAATCCGATATTAAAATAACACGGCTGATTTGTGAAGCACAATTTATCCAAGGTTTATAAACATATCATAAATCAATACTTCCTAGATATGATTATGCCGACTATTCAATCTTCATAAAATGTAGCTACTGCTTAGTTCACTGTTTATTGAGTCATCATCATCAGCTTACTCTCGTCCACTGCTGGACACAAGCCTCTCCCATGACACGCCTCTCGGCCCTATTCTATCATTTTATTGTATTGCTCCTAAAATTAATTACTTGAATTAATTGCAAGTAAAGAAACAGAATTCATATTAAGGTCTCTGTTACGCTTGTTAATATTTATTGAACTTTGTTATTTGGCGTGACTATACTCATTAAAATAATGGCCAATTGCCAAAATTACCGTTTAAAAATATGCAAACATAAAGTTTTCTTGTCTATCGAAAAAGGGGAAAGTAAATAGATTCGTTTGGATTGTTAAGTGATGTGAAAGAGTCGTACATTATTTCATGCGTAACGAAGTTGTAATAACCACGCCTGTATTTTTTGTTACAATATTTTGTTGAATAGAAAACAATTTTTACTATTCACTTTTCTTTAAATATCATTAGATATTATAGACCTCGTTGGCAATTTCAAACTAAATATAGTTTATTCGAAAACCTTTAAGAAAAGTTTAGCTCATTTGAATTAATTGCAACGTGAATTTTTTGCATTATCAGCCTAATTTGGACTACAAAAATTGCATTTTCCTTGTCAAGCGAATAATAATGCTTTGAAAAAACAAGTTTGCCAAATAAAATATGTTTAAAATACCGGTATTGGAGTTGTAGTGCGCCTCGATCTAGACCTTGCCTTGTCATATTGTGACAAGTTCTAGGCTGATATAATTATCATAATTAGTATTTAAATATTCTATTGGCCTAAACTAGTATAACCAAAAACGGAATCACTAAGTATAACAACAAAAAAAAATAAAGCAGAAAGACCATTAAAAAAACAAGATGCCTATGAAGTTTTCAGATTATAAGACAAACGTTACTCCTTCTCTTGTTGACTGATACTGGCTCAGCATATACATTTGGGATATTTTATTAAAATTAAAGTATAAGTGTGTATAAGTTTGTTTACACCAATCGTATTTTGTAAAAGTACTGTAGTCTTGGACAATATTATTGCTTTATTTTTTTGTTGTTTTGTGTACAACAAAGTTTTAATAATTATTTCATTCATTTACTCAAGAGATCGTCGGATTCTAAAATACAAACGAACGTTTATTCCGTATAGAATAAGAGCTATTCGCATTGTTCCAGCCGTATCTAAGTATAGTGAGGTAAGTACATAATACCAAGACTGCGGACCACTATTTGTATTTAGCAATTTAAAACCACATTAGTCGGTTACCGGGTCATTAAATATTTCGCAGATATCCTGTTAGCTCATCAGTGATGCGCAAGCGACGCGGCAGTGACTGGTTTTCGATATGCCAAAGTTGACATTTAACCAAGTACCGCCCTATGGCCTTGTCGAAGTCCACGTTTTGCATATTAAGTTGGTAACTATTTGGAGAACTGAATTCTGTCCTATACAAACATTGTACCGGTTATGATTTTAAAAAACTTCATGTCGCTAGCGAGGAGCGAATATATAATATTATGCTAAACCCAAGCCAAAAGCTTTACACTGATGTAGCCTGAGAAACAAGTCGCTTTAAATCTAAACAAAAAAAATAGAAAGCTATTAATAATATTTGCTCCTTGCCTCTGGAGATACAAAGAAGATCAAAGCTTCGAACAGCTATTTATTACATTTAGGCTTAATTTTTAGATACACTCAATGTTGAAGCTTTTATTTTAATGAATCCTGAATGGTTCTGTACAGAATGTGTAAATAAACCAAAAAATATCGTGAGTTTTAAGTCGTTTAATGTTTAAAGTAAGAAGATAATTATCTGAAAACAGAAGGAGTGCTTTAGATATATGAAATACATTTTTATTTTCAACGTTTAATGCCGAATACGACAAGATTCGGTTTGCGTTTTGGTATTGAAATAGCAACAAGGTTGTCTTGTTAGTCACTTTTCTCTAAAAGTATGCAAATCTCATCATTAAGCTTATTATTAGCTTCAACAGCTCAGGCCTGTAATAGCGGCGACTTGAAATGTCAGGGGTGAGAGGACAAAGCACGACTTTGACTTTTACTAGTAGACCTGTTTCTTACTGGATGCTTAGGAGCTGTACAGCTATTCAGTTTTTAAAATTGAATTGTATAGAAACTTACACTTTCGGCTAATTCATCACTGAAGTACTATGTTATTACATCCTTTACTGATAAGTAACATTAGCATTCACCAAAAGCGGATTATAAACATCAGTCATTGCGAAACTTCCTTCCACACTTTTCGCAATGGTGAAATTGCTTATATCGCCGCAAATTTCTTCCAATCGTTGGGGCGTATTACGTGGTCACTCGCAAAGTTATCAACAGCCGTGTGGGAAAACGCAACGTGCTCCGTATACAGATTTGAGCAAGTACAGATTCTTTCACTTTTCACTCGAAATTTTTGCAACACCTGCTATCGGTCGATTTCTAGAATAGTTCCCCTTTATTCGATGTCTTTTCTAATGAAAGTTGTTTAGGATCTGTGACTTGTTTATAACTAACGTTTTGTTGTAAGTTTTATTGCGTTCTTTTTGATAAGACAATCAAGAAAGAGATAAAGTATCTAAAAATCTGACACAATTTAAGTAGAAAAATATAGAATACATGAGACATCGGTAGTATTATGCGGCCTTATCGCATTATATAACAAATAGTTTTTGCGCTTTTTTATTTTTAATTATAATTACACTCAACAGACGTTTTGATGCAGGCCTCTTATCCTAAGGTTGCCTGGAAGAGATCGCTTTTAGCGATAAGGCCGCCACTTGTGACACTAGATGTAAGATTTTTCCTGTATATTTGTAAAGAGTTAATTCATTCATTCATTCATTTAAGAACTTATTCAATAATTTGTGAATGTAAATACATATTAATATAATATTTTTCTCAAATATTTACCTAATAGATCAATATTTAAACGAGATCCATCTAATCTTACATCATAGAGTTATCTTTAGATGAATAAAACAGTGTAATATACAGTTTGACAGGCTATTTAAGGCATCACAGTGTCCGCTGTATAGCTGTTAGTTATATTACAAAGCGAACCGAGCAAGAAAGTCGTTTCATAACAGTTGTTTACGCTTCGATTCGCGGCATTTTCTTTATCAAATTAATTATCTTTAATCTGATAATGCTCCGCCGTGGTTGTAGCAAGAAATTCGGTTCTTAGTTATAAGTTGTTTTTGACTTTACTTAAAAACGCTAAGTAGGTTTGTCTTCTTTCTTTATAACCAAAAACAAAATCACTAACTACAACAACAACAAAAATGTTTGCGGAAAGATTACCTACGAGTATAGACCATTTAAGATGAACACTAAGTTAGTGAAGACTTTTGACGTTTTAGTAGGTATTTTGCCTTCTGGTCTGGTTTGCATTATATTGAATTATTTTTCAAAACAATGATTTCCCATTATTCCCACCGTATTCCCCGAAAGATTGTTTTGTTTTTTGTGGACATCTGGGATCATATTAATTTTCATTTTTCATTTTACTCATTAATTTGAGTAAAATAAAGTTTTGAGACCAAAAATTCCAGAAGTAGTATGAATTATCCTAATTGTAATGTACATAATGTATATACGTGCTTATATATATATATATATATATATATATATATATATTAGCGATTCTAGTATTATTATTAACTATTGGGAAGCTCTAATAAATAATAGTGAATAACTTATTGTACAAAGATTGCTAAATATGCAAAATGTTGTAATAATTACATTAAGACGTAATCGTAAAATACTCTGCTTCCTCGGGTAAAGTTTAATGCAATGACATTTCATCGAGTGATTATAAATAGATTAGCGCTAGAATGATAACAGGATATGTTGTACATTATGTTAATTTCCTGAGGCCAAAAGTGGATCGAGATTGTAGATCTATTTCATTAAAAAAGGTTTTTAGCACCATGTATTTTGAAAGATAGGTAGGTACTTAAGTGGTAATCTAGAGTAGTTTTATCGAAAGAATTGTATTCAACTCGTGTCCCAATTGTTTTCAGATGTAAATTCATATAGAAAGTTTCCCTATAGATTCCATATTGTGTTCTGAAATTTTCTTAATTCGTGGGTGGTGACTGCCCAAAACGAGCGTAATGTTGTTTGAGTATTTGTATGTTTGTAAATTTATATATGAGTATGACTGTCTGATTCTTTGTGACTCATTGGATTTGTTTTTATCTGTTGATGAGAATAAATTGCATTCCGTAGTTTGACTCCTTAAGACGCAGTAAGATACAGTTTTTGTAGTCGTGTTTTTTAAAATAGCATTTAACCACAGTTTTTGTAAACGTATTTTTTTATATCACATTTATCCACTAATTTCATCCTTTTTTCTATGTAGATTAGTTGTTACTACCAGTACTTTCATAACAAAAGTAATGAAATACTACACAAATTGATTTGACTGGTGATGCGAAAAATATCTTTTGTTTTTCTCAATGTTACTGTGGTAACATACCGGTCAAACATACCAGCAACACGTAAAACATGTGTATATAATGATAACTACTTTCCCTACGGTCAAGTGAGAGTGCTCAGACCACCACGTTATACATGATAATTCTGATAGTGCACAAATGTATGGTCTGATGTACGTTGCGGATATACATTACATTACATACTCATTAAATTTTCGCTCGTCATTACAGCGATAGTAAAGCACTGGTTCTTTTAATGTTATGTATTCTTTTCTTTATGTAATATTTGTTATATCTTATTATCGTTGTAGTGTCCTGTGTGCTTTAATAAGCGTCTTCTTTCTTTTATTTTATACATACCATAGTATATATATATAGTTTGGTAATGAGGCGATGATGACGGACAAATATTTGATGCGCAAGTTAAAGTTAGATTGTCTAGTCTAGTTCGATGGAATTGAATTTGCATCAAGGACTTTCTATTAGTCCAACGTTATTTGGAGTTTACTGATTCAGTGCAGGTTGTCGTGCCGAAAATGAAGTTATGCTGAATTTGGCCCATGTTTTATTTACTTCTATTTAAAATATGTAGATGTAATCATAATTTAGTTATAAAGGTAATACAAATTACTATCAAACGAAGAATTTTTCGAATCGGTCCAGTAGTTTTGAAATAATCGGGGAAGATACACGAAAACAAAATATAATCCGACGCACTGAGAACCTTCTCCTTATTTGAAGTCGGTTGAAAAATGTTGTTAATACATATCGATTAGAAGATCTAGACATCAGTACAGAATATTTTTAGAAGTGCCATCGTTGTGTACACAAACGACTTATTTCATCCTTGATGAAATACACCGAGGCTGAACGAAACTATAGTTGAACCTTTCCAACAATCAGGTTCGCGTGAAAGCACAAATTGTTAATCAAAATGAATCAAATACTTAGTTAGTTTTCTAAATAAAATAGTACAGAGTATTGTGGTACAATAGGAGTTCTCTAAGGTAAGTAAACAAACCACAAAGCCTAGGTTACAGCAACCTGCCTAGACTGCGCAGTTTACCCCAGTGACCGCACGATTACGGCAAAATGTAAATTAGTGCAATTCATTGGCTGCATTTTCGGAACACTTCCTTGAATTTTGAAACTATGACAAAGAAGATATAACACTATGATGCAAAGTGCATGCAACAATGAAATTGTGTATTTTTAAAAATCAGACGAAACAAAATATTTATCGCCTAGTTCTCGTTATTATTTTCTAAATCACTATGAAATCAAAATAAGTACAATAGTTCGCTTTCCTAAATTGCTGTACAAAGTAAAATAATAATAATGATGAATTCATAGATAGGTATTCTAAAAAAAAACTTATGTGATTCACGTAGTCATAAAAAAACGTTGTTTGACATTTTGTATATATATGTAACAAATGAAAATAGTTTAAATTAAATATTAAAGAAGCTATTAATTTTCTTTTAACCGACTTCAATAAAAGAGGAGGTTCTAAATTCTTCGGAATCTTTTACTTTCTTTAATTTTTATTTGTGTTCCCCGAAACACTCAAAGTTGGACTGATTTGAATTTGACTTAAGTTTTATTTTTTGATCGTAATGTTTACAATTGGACCCATATAATTTTTATTAAAATTGATCTAATATTTTTTTTATCCAAAATATCTTTTCATTTTGTTCCACCGCGTGTGGACTGGAAGTATGTTGTCACTTTATTTATAGATTCATTAAACTACATTATAAGTTAAATAATCAAAGATTACAACATTTAATATATGAGTAGACTAAAATCATAACAGATGGTATTTACGAAGACTACGTAGGTACTCAAGAGTGTGGCCGCCTCACACATAATATACAAATTTATCAACACGGATACCAATTTAAATAACCGATTACCAAACTCATAACCAGTATTCTCTTAAAATCATTAAACAAGTAAATATTACATAGTGTGTTTGGACATACGTAACTGTCCCAAATACTGCGCGCGGCATTCTGGTGTTTCTCACGCTGTTACATAGATGCTAATTTTCTATGAGCAATTATATTTTAAGAATGCAGGGCTTTGGTGACCTTAATATTTCGTATATTTGAAATACCCGTGGTATCTACCTAGGTACCTACTTAAATATTTGAAACTTATGTGCGCTGTCTAAATATCTTTTAGTACTAATATAAAAATAATAGATTTTTTAAGAACATATATTATCATTATTTTGCTACCTATACGCCTCAGCAAACTTCCTCCCTTCTGAGGAAAATACCCAAATTACAAATCCCTCACGACAAAGATATAAATATTTGTAAAGCCTTTATCTTACCAAGTTTCATCATGATAGGTTGAAAACTACAACCTGTACGCGAGTGCCAACGGCGGACTGAGTTAAGACATTCAATTTACGACCCAGTAGTTTGGTTAAGGATAACAATTATATTAATTATTACCCCTGACACCTCTAGACTCAAGCCACTAAAACTCAAGTAAGTGTTGATGAAATCAACTTACTTATTAAATTCAATCAGCAATAAAATATTCTTGGCTTATTTGTAACATTAACGACCATGTAATGAAGTAATCACTAACTTTACATTCCTACAAACAATTTATTAAATACCTAAAGAAAATAATCATCCGTTTACAGCACAATTATAAGATAATTCACACGTATTATGTCATAACGCTGAATAAACAGAAAATTCACTCCAAAGGTCATCATCACGTGAAGTTTCACTTCGTATTCCTTGAGATAAAACAACAATGCTAACAACAATAAGAATATGCGCGATATCTGATGGGAAGTAGTTAGGTGAATGGGGAACTGTAGCCTTGCCGAGTCAGCGATGGACACTGATCTATGATATGAGGTCGTTTTGCCCAGTTTTCAATGAAATTTACGGTTTCATTGGGCTATGCTTAGAGCTCATAGGATTGAAAGCGAGTAGAGATCGTTATAGTGAGATTAAATGTATGATGATAAGGTTAACTGTGAGGTATGTTTTGTGGTCACTCATTGAAAAATAACCCATTATAGTCATAACCTTACACAGTGATTCTTACGCACTGTAGCCCATTTGGCACAGCGGTATGTCTCTAAGTACCAAGTTTTATGGGAAATGTCTCGTATGATTTGGATTTTCTAAATAGCGTCGGACTAATTTTAAAATTTTAACAGTCAAATAATGAATGAAAAAGTGTTTGGAAGAGATTCTAAAACGAGTGAAACCGCGGTATGCAACTAATTTAGCCTATGTCAATTTGCAAATACAGACCAATCTAAAAACATTTCAGAAAATCGGTCTACCAATTTAGGCTGTACGTGCTCTGAAAGAGTTAGATATACATATGACGTACAAAAATACACTCTAAAACCTTAATTTTCAGCATTTGAAGAGTCAAGAATAAGAGCTTTTCCTAAATTATAGTGTGTTTCGGTATTTTATACCATCTAATAATCCTGTAAAATTAGTTTTAATGTATACAGTATCATAGTTAAATAAACTTACAATTCAATTATTAGAAACACGGAAATGCAGGAAATAAGTAATCCGTTAAACGTTTTGTAAACCGAATAGGAAGCCATATTAAGTAGATATACATATATTCAACAAAAATGCGTAATACAATACGCAGGCGGATATGGGAATATCGTATACCATCCTCTACGATTAAAAAAAATAATTATCGTAATCCGTGAGTATAGAAAGTTGACTTTGTAGCTAATCATAGCTAAGTTATTACTTGGTGTGAAAGATTGGCACCTGTAGATATGTAATTGATGTACATGGCAATGGTAGTTAGGCAAAGCTTAAGTAAGAACTTATATCTATATAACCCAAGATATTAGCAAAGCTTTCATGGACGAATATGCAAATACATACTGGAATCCAGTGAAATTGAACCAAGACAGGCTGCTGGAAATCTAACATAAGGGTTAATTATAAATAAATCCTAACTATATAGTTAACTATATATTATTATTATAAATAATTAATTATATTGTTAATATTATAAATGCGAAAGTAACTCTGTCTGTCTGTCTCACTATCACGCCAAAATCACTGAACCAATCTGGATGAAATTTGGTGCACAGGTAGATTGGACCTCGAGAAAGGATATTGGATACTTTTTAACTGACTTAAAAAAAAGTAGTTCTCCATTATCTCGATAATCAATTAATGGGGAACTACGCGGGTAAAACAGCTGGCTAGTAATATATAGTTTCAGAAGTGGAGTAATTATCATAATATATGAATCAATGCAAAAAAAACTCACTTCGATTCAAGTTTTTATGTAAAAACTGCGTTAATTACAAAAAAATCCTACTACTCGTATAATATATGTGCTTATATCGTTGACTTTGTCTCTCGGTATCAAAAAAATCCGGAAAACTATAAATTCCATGGCTTCGTTTAAAAACTTGTGGTTTTTTGCTACCTTCGTATTTTTACCTCATCTTACCGTTTAAGGACACTCAAGGAAAACTAGAAACATTTTTTTAATTTATTTTGACGATAATCGACTTCTTAATTATATGCGATGTTCGTTGTTAAATATTTATAAGGATATTTTTGATGTATTCATGAGTGTTAACAAGAGATGAGTAAAAATATTGGAAGTTCATGGAGGAATTTGTGTGTGCAAATGACCAATCATGTGGCATCCTTGACACCAAGCCGATTTCTTTCAGTGCAATTTAAAGTATACCGGGCCTCAATTGAAACTTTTAATAAATCGAGCCTTGCTAGTCGTTAGAACTAATAAAAATTGGATTTTTAGCAGATTTCTTATACGTTTAAAATATTAATTAAGTAAATAACTTTAACTATTGCCCTCGTAGCCTATAGCCTGACCTAAGCGTTATGCCGACTAATAACTGTCCTGACTGACCGACTTACTGACTGATTGAAAGGTCACAATTAACGCAGAGTATAAACAGCAGTACCTAGGGACATGTCATTTGGAGGGTGTATTGTTTATTTATAGTTTATATGGGATCGACTTTCCAAAATTTCTCTCTTATACTAAGTAAGAAAGTTTTAACAAATTCAATCTAATATAATACAATACAAGGTTCAAAATATTATGTCGCGTTCAAAGCGGGTAACAGCTGACTAGTGTGTAATATGGATGAATTATAATTATTACTGTCGTGTCCATGTATATGATGACTATGATGGACTGAAATTCAGTTCTCAGCGAGAAATATCCATAGCGAGTCTAGTAAATTCTATCAATTTACTAGAGATGTGATCTGAATAATAACTTGCCTTCTATGAACTGAAACTTGATGTTTACCAAGATCGCCCCCCTATTTCCTACTTGTATTTGACCAGTTTTCATTTTTTAGTATTTACTTTTCTCATATTTTAATGTTTAATTTACTTGACGTAATATCTTGCAGTTGAACTTTACCAAAAATCAGCTCTCTGAATAACTTCTAAATTTATTACGTAATGAGTTAACAATAGACTTTAAGTATGCGTGTGGTAACAAATGGTGTCAAAATCTAGGCAACTGCAGTCGTACATAAGTAAGGTCAACTTTTGAACCTAGCGCAAACAAAATTAATTGAAAGTCTGTCTTTCAAAATATTTCTGAGACACGAAACCACTCAAATATTAGGTATAGAGCAAACTCGTAGCTTTAGATCTTCTTACACCAATTTAAAAAAAAATACGTGTGCTTACTGACTAGTCAGGGTATTGTATTTTTTTTTGATATAAAAAAAACAATAACCATATAAAATATTGCAGAATAATTTAAAAACAATTTTAAGATATAGATGTTGAACTACACAGAGTGTGGTGGCCAATCAAGAAAGAATATATATAAGAAAAAAAAAGATGTTGAACAAGTTGGCACATGTTTGCATGGCCAGCATAAGATCTAGCTAAAACGTTATAAAATTAGAAGTGAAGTGTTAAATATTTAGTGTTAGTGTTTCATGTTAAGTAATTCTGTTGTATTTTAAAATATCCGGGCGACATTGTCGATCACGACAACGCTCATAAAAAAAGGAAGAATAAATTACTTTTATCCATTAAATACCTATATCTAATTTAGATATCAAACACTTCATTAAAATTGCGTAGTTTTGATATGTTAGTCCATACTATATTTAGACAAATAAATGTCAGCTTTATAATATACACCCAAAGCAAGGCAGTAGGTATTCCTTGCATAATGTAAAAGTGAAATCTCAGCATACCGCGGCTTGTTGACATTGCTACGAGGCGCTAAAGGCCAACACCTTGTGATATACCCTTCTATATACCAGTCTGATAAGGACTAGCTTTACTGTGATAATATAAGCTTCATTATACGTCAAGTTAGCAGTAGCCTAGTCGATAAACCTTACAAGCGAAAGGGAGTGGGTTCAATCTCAGGTTTAGACATGCACCTATGAGCTTAACACTTATGTACATGCATATACTAAACCACGAGCTCAAACGAATAAAGAAAATATCGTGAAGAAGTCGGAGAAGGTTGGAGATAAGTATTGAAGTCCCCAACCCGCAATCTACGAGTAACTAGCGTGGTGAAGTATGGCTATCACGTTATGGGTTTGTACGTTACATGGCTCTCAGCTAGATAGCTTTTCGCTGTCCTAATTAATATAATGATTGACTAAAAAAAAGTAGTAGTATAATCAGCCTATTAACGTTGGAACGCATTTCTCTGAAGAGACCGTATCGACTATACGGACTTGCTGGACAAATATGATTTAGGACTTTCCTATCTTCAATTTTCTTCTTAAACGTATATTATATAGATTTACGACGTTCTGTTTAATTTTTAGGTAAATGGCTATTAAATATAAAGAAAAAATTAAATAATAAGTTGTCAGATTTATTTTCCAACATCATGTCATTCTACATATACAGAATAGTATAGAATCAAAATTACACTTTAAAATAGCAAATTAAAAAATTACATACTATAGAATTTTGTCACCTGACATAATATTGCATTGCATCCCCGACACTAGAAAAATCATCTCATGAGCGTGACACTTTTTTGTTTGTTTTTTTTAGAGGCTTTCCTTGAAACATTCTTATGGTTAACCTTCGTAGTTTATTGCCGCATTTTTCTTTAGTAACAATAACGCTATAAAAATTTAATCAAAATTATGAATTTATGACTCTAAAATCAGTTCTTGATGTAACAAGTTAAACCAACTTTCTCGTATACCTGAATGTAGAAGTACAAGTGATTATATCTACTTAAAAATATTAATAGATAGATATTTAAAACTCAAATTGTAAGTATACTCATTTCAAACAAAGTGTTTTAATTCTAAATCGGTCCAGGTATTGCTGAAGAATCATATAACATAATAACTATTAACGGTCTTATTAATAAACGCTTCTTAACTTTACACGTTTTTTATCTTGTTTTATTTGATGGTGAACGTCAGGAGTAAAGACAAGACATAAGACGTTTAAGTTAAAATACCGTTTATAAATAAGACCGTAAAAATTTTAATTAAAATGACCTCCGAGTCAAGCCTTTTCATGAAACACAATGAGGGAGTTGTGAAAAATTATGTATACCGCTATTTTGTAGCGGCGGCCATCCTAGACTGATATTAAAGAAACTGTTAAGAAATCTTACCACTAATTCACGTTTCAAACAAAACAATACATAATCAAAATCGGTTCATCCGTTTGGGTGCTATGACACAGACAAACAGACACACACACACACACACACACACACCCACACAAATACGTCAAACTTATAATACCTCTTCGTTTTCCGTCGTGGGTTAGAAAAAGATTCGGACGAATTAAAAATCTCCCCCTTTATTGAGATCGGTTAAAAGAATCACAAAAAGAGCGTTCAACTGTATTGAGAGCATTAGCCTGTTTATTGTAACATCAAATATGTACTTATCACATACCTACATTTAAATTTTTTAGGTGATTAGAATTCTATATTCTAGTTTACGATAATTTTTACCCGAATGCCCAAAAAAAGGTTATGTTTTACGAGTATGTATGTAAGTATAACGCTTTATGAACTTTTACGGCCTAAATCGGTAGACCGATTTGATGCGCCAGAAGTTATTGAATTTGTTTTTATGTGGTCATTGGTTATACTGGTTGTATCTCGCGGTTTCATTCGTTTAGACACAGTGGTCTAAATTTTTAACAGTCGAATTTTTTCGCTTCTAACCACTTGTTAAATATTCATGTACCTAAATCATATTGTTCTGTGTAACATTGAGAATATCTATTGTAATTCCAATGTCACACAACAAACGACAATTTAATATGATTTCAAGTAAAAAAATTAACAATAAAATCTTTTCAAGCATATTTCCGTGTCATTTAGCAAAAATCGTGGTAGAAATATTAAGTGATATACTTTTTGCGTATAACGAGGACATCTTTCCTACCAGGAACAGTAAGTAGAATTAATCTGATGCATGTCTTGAATATAAAACTATTAAAAGTCAAATACTTCATGAGATCGTGAGATGACTCTAATGTGTATCATAATTATGTTTTATATTTTTTTCTGTTTTAGACAGTACATTTTTTCTATATAGCCTTTTAACTTCCTCATATGCCTTCAAGAAATATATTAAATAGGCTCTTAATAAATTGTAGCAACGACAAAGCAAACCTATTAATTTTAGTCTGCATTGAGATCTACCTTCAATACTCCTTTAATGTTATGTTATTTCAATGTTACTCGATATATGTCTTGTAAGTAACGAATTAAAAATATACGATTCCACATCGTAGCTGTTATTTACTAACAATAGCATAAATTACTCTAATTTTATCACCACAAATCATCTGGGTGATATCTCCAAGGTGCAATACGAGAGAAGCTTTAATTTTAACATTGTTCATCTAGATGAACAAAGTGGAATATACTTCACGTGAACGGTTGGAGTCAGGCAGGTGGCTCGTCGCGAGAACTATGCCGTAAGTTGTACATATAGTAGTTGATGCAATTAGATGAAAACCGCGGGCAGATAGAAAACTTTAAAAATGATACATGAACAATCGAAATGATACATGAACGATCGCTCATGTACTAAATGTGGGTTTTGTAGACTATATACTTCATATTTGTCAACTGCAACCTTTAAAATACAAATTAAAAAAAATATCCGCCAGATATAAATATATATATTACTACTAGTATATATTAGTATATATTACTAACCTACTAGTTAAATACTCGTATAAGTAAGCCTGTATAACTTGGTAGTCGATTACATAGACCATAGATCTATAGATCTTTGTCTAGTCATAGACTAAGCAAATAGAAACAAAGTGCCGATTATGAAACGATATTACGCTCATGCGGCGTAATAGCTAATAGGCAGTTTCTGTGCCATTTTTTCCATCCACTGAGTATTGTTTGAGCACAAAGCCTATTGATTTGCGGTTCTTTGACTCGTTTATTAGGAGTTTTGTGATACACTTTGCTTTTGATATAGTTCTATGCTCTAAGGATAGAGATTTAATTAAAACTGATACACCTATAGTGAAGTAGCGCTCATTTGAAACAATATATATTTACACATTTAAAATATCCCTCTTGCTTTGATGCAGCAAAATGTATTTTTATTATTCTGATATTTTTCTTTAGATGGTAAATATGTCTACGTTTCATCGCAACTCTCTTGAGAAAGAGCATCGACACGGTTTGAGATAAAACACGCTTAAGAAAACAATTTACTTTAAATAAACCCAAATTATAGAACCAAGGTTGCCTGGAAGAAATTGTTTTAGGCGATAAGGCCGCCCAATATACTACCGATGTTTTGTTCTTGCCCGAATCTTATTGTTTATTTTGTTTTTGGTGTGTAATAAAGAAATATTGTATTGTATTGTATAGTGATCGGGAGAAGAGAAGATAATAAAGAATCTGGCAGTGAGTTTACCACCTTAACCTCTTCTATTTACTGTACAAAATCATTAATAACTTATATATAACATTACAACAACACTGAAAGCCGTAGGTAATATGATTATCCACGTGAAAACAAAACAATTAGCTATTAACATTATTTATTATTAGTGCGAGTTCTTTAATTTTTCATTTCAAAAAGTGTACCAACTTCTATTACAGCGGGCGCAGATACAACTTTTACAGTTATTTCGATTTAATAAATGAACCTCTTGACCTATGTTAATAAAATTTTAGTATGACCACTCGAAATTCTTAAAAAAACTATTCAATCTGATCTAGCCGTCACCGAGAAAAATCTAAGAAACATTATAAAAAACTAAAAATACCCGTCGAAGTTTCTTCGAAACTACTCTTCTTTCTTCGAAAACGGTAGAAAATATAAAGGAAAACTAGTCATGACTAATGTCATGGCATTTCGCGTCAGAAAGAAAAAGAACGCGACTACAGCCGCAGGGGGCAAGATCTCAATCAAATCTCTTCATTAACTTGTAACGTAACAAAATAAGCTATAGTAATCCAACATAACAGAAAGTGAGAGTGCGCTCGCGTTGTCCGTTTTTGCGCATTCGCGGTGACCTGTGCGAGCTTGCGGACGACCCATACAAAAGAGTTCAACGCGCTCGTCGCTTCTACCGGCATTTGTATGGAACTGTTTGTATGGTTTTTGTGCCGTGGGTGTCTTGTTTTATTGTCTCCGGTCATGATAATGCACTTTCTTTGGATATAATAAAAAGAAGAATTTGATGAAAACCATTGTTTTTGTCCAATTTAGGTAGGTATTTGTAAAATGTTGAAATATTGTTCAGTCAGCCTACATTTCAAATGTTTTCTTTATGTGCGAGAAAATTATTTTAAAATTAGGTAAATTAGAAAGTAATGAAAATAATAAGATTGAACTAATTAGTTAGTTAAATATTTTTTAATCATTGTATGCGCTATTATCTTGAGAATGTGTTTAAAAAGTTTTTAATTACACATATTAATATGCAACATAAGAAATTTACCAATATTTTTTTACCGTAAAGATGTTTGTTTTTTTTATTTCCTAACAACAACAGGAAAATCAGCATTCAAAGACATTTTTCCATTTTTATATCGTCTCATTTTCTCAGTAATTTAGTAGCTGCTGGTCATCGTAGGCCAGACTGAAATTCAAACCCGTTTTGACGTAACTCTCACTTTCGGTTGGCTTGTTTGGTATGTTTTGAATGTAATATTATCTGTACGAGGTATGATAGTATGAACGCCTAGACAAGAGTCACTTGTTAATTGGCTTAAAGCCGAAATCGGATATAATGCTGATCACTTTATAATCATCAATATATATAAAAATCAATGCCGCTATTCCTTGTAATTTTATAACTCCAGAACGGGCTCACCTATCCGAACCAAATGATTAGGCTTTGTTTGGACTGTTTAGTAGATGGTTTATGTGAAGTTTGCTACTTGTTGTTTCTACTTGAAATTTATACCAATTGTCTAGCTACCTGTGGTAGACT
Organism: Ligdia adustata; assembly: GCA_947049295.1. Lineage (NCBI taxonomy): Eukaryota > Metazoa > Arthropoda > Insecta > Lepidoptera > Geometridae > Ligdia > Ligdia adustata. Next base: position 1,632,847 of record OX346226.1, read on the forward strand.
AACTATTAATTAAAATAATATAATAACACGATACCACAGAGTGAGTTTCATGATGGAGTCTGAATCTGACTATAAGAATTGAATAGAATATATATTTATTACCAGAAAAGATTACATTTACATTCAACTAAGATCTCATAGTCTATTAAAAATATTACTTGAATCACTGAATCAATCTAAACAAGATTCTATTTATTGTATAAAATTTGGTTTCAGTAATATATTGTAAGTAAATTACGAGTAATATTTCAAAAGATAGAATAATTGCAGTTAATATATATCAATCTTAAATTCCATTACCAGGCGTGAAAAATAATCGCATGATTTCGTATGAATGCATGTGATTCTGAACATAACATATATCATGTTCAGAAGCAACAAGAGCTATCAGATAAAATTCAAAGAATCTATTCTGCAAACCGGATTATTTCCAACTATGATTAGACTTAATCTACATCGTTACAAGTAGTAAAGGCGAGAAGTTACTTTCATGTAAGTACGACTAGTTTTCTTATAGTTACGTCGCTTTTACTTCACATGCTTAACGCATAAGCATAATGAAAAGCGGAATAAAAGAGCTAACTGGACACTTATATCATTAAAATTTTACTGAAAAATTATACATTAATTGATATAATTTGAACGCTATAGAGATACTAACAGGAAAAGTATAAATTACAGCAACTTTCCTTTCTTTACTTAGGCACGAGCAAATTTTGCGTATGGAAAACAATAAAACAAGAAAAATGAATTTGAAACAATGCGGCCACATTCTATATTTAAAACAGAGGTCTCTGTAGCACACATTACAATTTTACTTTGTATGTAAGTGCAATACAGTAGGAGGTCTTTGAATATACATGTCTGAAATCATTACTCAAATCATCATTATTAGTTTTGGTATCATATTCGAAACGGGTCTACTATTTTTGCGGAACCTAAAATTTTAATAAATTTTTAATAGTTAATGTGTGATAAAATATCCGCAAAACGTTTCAACTAATATAATTTTTTACCCTTTTAACCTTGATGATGATTTTTAGGTTTAGATGGAAGGTTGCAGGGCAGGGATCTTTCTTAGATGCCACACCGGTGATTCGTCAATTGTTATTTTAGCACGAATGCGAAAATTCCCGCACTATGTTTTTTTAAAGAAATATTTGACTGCATCTCGCCTGATGTAATGCGAGGAATATTGCTGATATAGGTATATTGCTAGTCTCAAGATGTTTGCCAGACACTATATTTTATACCACTTGCGAAAGCGTATAACTCGCAACCCTATATAATTCGTCATATTATATACCCGACGTGCATTTTATTGAGCTCGGAGGTGGTAATACATGAGGCTATAGAGTACGGTAGGTATTGTGAAGAGCCGGAATTCTCAGCGACGGGGAATGTGCGCGGGTGAACCAAGGACACGTTAGTACACGCTTTTTTATACTAGCACTGCAGATAACTATTTGGTCTCTCAATTCAATTGCCTTACTTTTAAAAGCTAGTATGTCACTGCCACTAAACCTCAGGAAACAAGCACTAAACTAATTACTTTAGTTAGTTCCTAACTCAGACCAGAGTTCGTGTGTTGTTATAAATATTTTAAGGTCATTCAGTCAAATAATTATGTCTAGTCCTTTAAAAAATATTAAATAAAGAAGTGCCTAATCAGAAGAATGGAAAACTGAAGTAGGTAACGTGTTTTTAGTACTAAGAATTCAGTCTTATATACGAATACGTATCTACTCTATCATTACTTCATTACGTTAAAGTTAAACCAATTATAAAACCGGGCGTGAAAATTAATGTTACATAAAATAAACTGTAAGTTAAAACGAAATATTACTTAACAGGGAACACCTTCGACGTTGAAAAGCGTACTTTTGTAAGCTACATTGCATTGTGTTTTTCCTTCATTTCGTTCTTAGTTTTGCATTCCCTAGTTTTCTACCCTTGTAGTAACAACTACAGTATTTTTTAAACAGTAATAAGTAGTAAAGTTCACTTGTTATTTAAGTATCAAACGCTTGCTTTTCATTATACTATTTTCACAAATTAGCGTCAATAATGGAACAGTTTTAACGTTTTTCTGTTCGAGATTTTATATGTTTTATTCTCTGATATTACTCTGTATATTTGAATAACAGAATAACAGAAAAATAATATTTTTTTTTAGGTTCAACACCTTACGGGTTATCTATGCATATATTTTCTGGTACCAACATCGTGGTGTTACGTCTTAAATATTATTATAGAATTACACGTTACAGTTTACAGCAAGCATCGGCGATATTTAGAGCATGACTGCATGACAGACGGAATCATGCATAACTTTCAAGATGGCGACCGCAGACACAGGTTGTTGACTTCCGGTTGGTAGATCAATTTAAGTGATTAATAGCCACGCACATAGCTTTGGCTACTGTATTTGTTTTAATAAATCCCATAACTATGTGTTATTGTGAAATGAAATGAAATCATTTATTTCTCGATAGACATAACAAATATTTTATAATTACTAATGATAATAATTACTAAAATGTAACTGTAGATGTTAAAATAATAATATCAAATTAGTATCTGCAAAAGCATCGTATCTAAATATTTTTATAATATGTTTGTAGAAATATAGACAATTTTATACATTCCTAATACAAGCTACGGTCTAATGGAGATGCCCTGAAAAATTTCTTTATCATTTTTTGCTGCTGTAAATAGATACTCTTTTCTATTAAATACTCCTGATACATTTCAGCAACTGATTATGATTAAAAATTTTAATGAAGTCCGGTATTTTATTATAAAAATGCATGGTGGTAGGGTGTTTCCTATCGCTCGCCTGGCTAGCTACCACCCTCAAGTTGTAAAATCTGTCGCCAAACACCTAACGGTTGTTTTCTTCCTTGAGAGCCAGCGTATTCCAGACTAGACATGCTCCATCTTAGGCTACAGTATCGCTTGCTTCCGTGGTCGTGCGAACTTGTGGTAAAATGTCTAGCTGTGTAGGATAAAAAAAGTGAATCCCTAGACCCAAAAAAACTATTTGTAGTTTTAACTAGTCTTCGTCTTGCCGGCACCAATTAATGTACCTATATATTGTATTACGTTACTATGACAACAACTTTAGACGGTTGACTCTAGAAGGTCACAAAGTTCAGAACGAAAAGGTTAATTACTGCCTTACATTATTCCTTTTACAGTGTAAAAGTAATAATACGTAGTATGTAAGTTTACTTTTTGTAAGGGTCACATGAACAATATAAATAAGCATGAGAAATAAATATGTAATATTATGTCGATGAATTTCATCCATTTATGGTCATATATCAGGAAAACAATTAATTATTCTTACTCTTGGGAAGATATCTGAATACAAAATGTATGCAATTTTTTTAATCTCCTATCTTTTATTATGTACTAGCTGCTCCCTACGATGTTATCCGCGTTTTAACATGATAAAAAGTAGGTAGCATATGTGTTAATCCGGGGTCTAAACTAGTACCAAATTTCATCCAAATCGGTTCAGCAGTTATTGCTTGAAAAAGTTACTATATGTAATTCTAATATAATTGCTCCTATATTATACATTTAATATAAATTTTGTAGCGGCCAAAATTAGATGTGTTATATTTTAGGGTTGAGTTCAAATTAATACTTCGCTTACCTAACATTTACCAGTGTTTTATAATAATATTTTCACGTAGAAACTCAAAATAAGTTAGGGATAACTAAGTAGTACTACTTTTAGCTCTAAGTGGCAATCTAATTAAATTCTAACACCAAAACTACCATATAATATACAACACGTGGCAAAGAAAACCGCAAGTTATGTTAATCACACTCATTAATTAGATTATCATGTAAAAATCCGCTGTAATGGGCGCTTACATAATCATTTATAATCTAAAAAGCAGCAATTAAATAAATTACAAGGTAAATTTATAATAAATAATGTAACCGACGAATGTAGAAATCTAAAATACTTTTAATGGCAGGAGGAAACATCTGGATTTACCAGTTTTGAGAAACTTAAGTATAAAAATAATAAAGAACTTGCTAAGAATGTGGCTTAACACTTGCAAAGTGAGTCAGTGACATTTTGGTTGGCCAACTACTGTGGTCACTGAGGTAAACAATTACCTATATTTAATTTATATATATCTAACTGAGTATATATATACTTGTATGTGTCATATGTAACTTAAACTTTCGATCCGTAGAGACCGCAAGCTCATCCTATTTTCTTAAACTTGCTAACTTAAAAACTTATCGGAAAGTTTAATTGATGCGACGCCTGATCAGAATGCCAGTGTTTATCTGGCCCAATGTATAAGCATTGCCATTCAGCGTTGTAATGCCGCTGGCAGACTAGGCACGCTGCCCTCTGGTGCCGCTTTGAAGCATTTGGATTATCTGCAGATTTTACCAGGTCTAAAGTTAATGCATCTGCTATTTTTGTTGTTGTTATTCGTCATTTAATTTTTATGGATTTTTTAAGACACTTGCCCAATTAGATTTACTGAAGTATTATATTTATATAATTGACTTATTTTGCTCCCTAAAGCACCAGAATACTAAAATGCCGCAAAAACTCTTTCAAATTTATATTATTTTTATTTGCTAGGAATATGGTAGGAGGTATAATAAAATACGTACAAGATCTAAAAGTAAGGGTAATAAGTGCGCACATTCCTTGCCTGTCAGCATGCAAAATGAATTCTTACAGGAATTGTTTTTGTATATTTTCTTAATTCCAATATGCTTGGCTTGCTCTTTGATATAGAATCAAAGTGCGTTAGATATTGTAGAAGAAAATACCTTCAATAATGCAACCTAGGCACAGAAAATAAATAATTGCTATGCATTAGAGTGTGCAAGCAAAATGATCGGCAATGTTCATCGTACGCATACCAACACAGAGAAATTTCTTCGATCAGTCTCATAGAGACTGATGCCGAAACGAGTGAAATTCTCCATTCACGCCAATTCTCGACTGCGGCTCCAATATTATACAGCTACCAGTTTGTTACTCAATAAATCCGGATTTGTGCTTGTTTCGTTAATTTATTTCGGTGAAGACTGTTGATGGCTAATATTGGTAATACACTTAAACTTAATGCGATGTTACGAAATACCACACATCGGTAGCTTTTGAATAAACGGTTATAACTTTTATGGCTAAATTAACCAATCAAAATCAATATTTACGGATATAACAACTATCCACCAAGTTTTAATAGTTTACATTTACGCGACTTTAATATATTTAGTTATTGAATACTTACCATTTTGAAAAATAAGTTGTAACTTCCACTCCTGTCTAAATGTCCCATTTTAATATAATACTCTACTGTCTATCGATAGTGTATTCCAACACAAGTGTTTCTATTCACATTATTCACAAGCACAGATAACATCCATGACACAAATAAAACACTGGCCGAATGCACGCACTTTATAAAAAAAGAAAATGGAAAATGACAGCTCGTTCGATGTTCAAAAGTTTGTTCGTTTCGGCGGGAAACGTTGACTCGCGCGGGCTGCGCGCCTTAGACTGCCAAGATGGCGGCGTTTTTTGACGGTTCACACGAGTCGATTCACTTTCTACGACCTTACGCTGTATGCGACTTGTAAGTAATTAAGCATAAAGATTTACGTAATGCCTACGCCGATGTAACACATAGCTTAGTGTGATTTCCGTGAATTGTCGTGTTCCGTTTCGGTGTTCGAACTTGCCAAAATAACGGTCACATATTGGATCATACCCACATTAACCTTGTGACATTCATGTGATACTAATATCTTGACATTTTGTTTTTCATTTATTTTTATGACGATTACCTACTGACGAGACGTTTTGAGTACATTTTGCGTAGTACGGTTTAGATAGAGTAAACCGTCTGAACAGTTTAAAAACAAAACTAATAATATTATACTGTTTTCTAGGTTTTCTAGATAGCCTCAAAAATCTCTTGAAATAAATTATAGTATTTTTGTCACCGATGGGCGCGGCATACCTGCGAGTCGTGGTTAAACCACATTCTCCAGTGTGCAGTTTTTGTAGGAACCTGTTCGTATGATCTAGATCACATAATGAAGGCTGGCCTTATCAATATTGCTTACCTACGTAGATCTATTGAGGTAGAGCTTTCTAGTCAATCTGAGAGAAGGTAATTGGGTGTTGCTACGCTAAAATTAGAAGCAGAAGAAATGGCTTTGAGAATATGGAAAGAAGAAGTTGTTTGCATTAAGTTATCCTTCCTTTATCACTGTTGAGGATTCGGTTAAACAAGTCTTAAAATAATTACATACAACAAAAATAATACCCATTTGTGAAGCCGAGTATTAAATATAGTGACTTAGGTAAGTTCAGCAATTCGAAAACCAGACATTGGCAAGAAAATCTATAAAATACTGGATCCTAACTAGTCAATGAACTTTGTGCAAGTGTACAAAACTTGCAATCGTGCATTAAACTTTGCACGTGTTGGTCTCTACAGCTGTACAATTATAAACCTACGGCAACCTAAAATAATCTGCCCTGAGAGAACATATAAATTCTTCTTACGCTTCATTTCGAATGATTACATATATAGGTAAATAAAGGACATAAGGCAAGGATAGCCTTAATGTTTTTCTAATATCTTCGATTTTATAATTATACATCGAAGAGAATTATCTGAATATAGATAAACATGATTTCATGGTATCGCATGAAATCATTTGCCTTCATATTTTTATGTATGACATAATTGCCTAAACTTCCAGCAATAACGCATACAGCAATTCTAAGCACAATTATATGTAAGTTCTTAGCTAATTGAATAATTGTGTCGCAACATCTATCTTATGGGAGAATGCGCTGGAACAGGTATATGAAGTAAAAAGCAGTCACTGCCTTAGAAGCTACCTCGTCCGTCCGTCGTGTGTGATTTTCCGCGTAACTTACGTATTGGTAATTGGTAATCTGGTTTGCAAGGAAATTATTAGGTGAGGCAGGTCTTTTTTAGCGGACTGCCCAAAAGCAGGGTGAAGTTTTTAAAGTTACATACTTAGCAAATGTACTACACTAGGTCTTGTTTCAGTACTCCGTGCCCGTGGAGTAGTTCTATGAAATTATTTATGTACTGAAAGGGAAAAGTCCTAGTAGTACTATGATGAAACTCGCTAGTTCCATGTTATCTGCATAACGAGGTTATATAGATTTTAAGCTATTGCTATATTATTCCGCAAAAGTGTCCACTAACTGTCATCACAATATGCTATTAAACCTGTTCGGTAAGTATGCCGTACACTTTTATACCGTCTCTCGTCTCTCTAATTTTCGGAAAAAAATTATAACTCGTGTAGGTTAGTGGTAGCCTAGTCGGTGAACCCATCACCTTCCAAGTGACTGAGAGAGGTGACGGAGACGGAGAGATGACACGGGTTTAGAATTAGAATTAATAACCACATGGTTAATTCGGTTAAGGGAAACATCGTGAGGAGACAGAACAAGGGAGAATCCTGCCTGTCGGGGAAGGTTATATTTTTTGAAGATAAATGACGTCCGTAACTCGAAAAAGTTGCTTTTTAATCGCGTGCTCAATTTCGATGACCGAATAAGCGAAGGATTCCAAAACTCGCTGCGGTCGTTATTCATAAATTAGAATCCTGAGCGTTAGCGACGGAATAAAAAAGCACGAGGTGAAAAATCTTTGCACTCAAATGTAACTTTTCATCCATTCTCAGCAAGAGAAGAAAAAAAAAAACGTTTGCGCATCTAAACTGAGTGATTCTATTATATTGATTCGGAAACATATTATTATTAGTTTCAGTCAATTCTGTTCGCGTCAAATAAACTTCCTCGTTGCTAGAATCACTCATTTTAGGTTTATTACTATTTTTTAGTATTTTCTTTTTAACCTAACCTTTTAACAATATTCAATATGACCTGAAAAGAAAATGGCTCGCGCGAAGTAAATTAAAAAAAAAAATAGTACACTAAGAAGATTCCGAGTCTAAGTTTATAACCATTTTAGTCCAGGATTCCTGGACTAATTTTGCACTTTGATAACTATCAAGCTAACTTTTTGTGGCTTTCATTTAAAAGGCTGTAAGATAAATAGAGGCACCATAGAGCTAGAAGTAAATTTAAAATGTCTAATAATGTTTTGAATTGACAAACTTAGTGCACACAAAAACGGCTTTTGCATTCAGATATCGAAGAGCAATAATACTCTTTCCGAGATGAGGGAATGAACATTTTTTAGCATTTGTACGTTATTATATTTATCAATACATTTACTGTGAAATAATTCATATGATCACTTATAGGTTATGCACATATGAGTTCGGCTTTTGGACTCACAAAGTTCACTATATCATAATGTCCCAATCATGTCACAATCTCAATCATCATGACAAAGCATCCCTTGAAAACGTCAACTTGAAAACTCAAAGTCTTGAAATCTAATTGGGTTAATCAGGGAAATGTCGGTACATTAGAAACTCTTGATACATTTCTTACTACAAGTTCACTGACTTACTAAGAATTTCTTGTCATTTGTATCCTGTACGCATATTCGATATGAATTTGTAATAGGGACGAATCCAGTCGGGTCTTTTTATATACTAGAATAAGTTGTAAATAGTAGTATTTTATTTAGCTTATATACATTTCTTGTGTTGTGATAGTATAATATATATATATTTTTTTTAATTTACCTAATAGATAGAACAGAATAAGTAAAATACCAATTATTGTTGTTAGTTTTCGTATTATATTTTGTAAGAACACCTAACTAAAAGAACCCTGTCTTGGGCTGTACTCTATAATATTAGGATACACCCTAACATGTAACTTAACAGGGTCCATATAAATGTTATTACTAATAATGATTATTTATGTGTGTTGCTGAAATAAATGAATATATGAATATGAATATAAAATAAACTTTTCAAAAGTTTCAAACTTTAAACCTCCATTTGACTATCTGGATTTCAAGTTTAGGTCGCGCATTTCGCCACGATAATATAAAAAGACATTACTGGATTCCTATTAAAAGTTCATATCGACAGAGGTTGAATTTCTAAATATCCTTTTATTAGGTTTAGGCTCTGCATTATAAGATGAGGCGAGAGGAAGAAAGTTGACTTGTGTAGGAACTCACCTGAACACTGGGAAAAATACTCTTGTAAATCATTACTTTTAATATGTTACTATCTGATTCTTGCTAATGAAAACGGCGCTAATGACTGGAACGATATAAGCGAATAATAAGATAATTCCATATCTGTTTATACTTCTGTACCTTTATATACCTTTGTAAAGTACCTCTCGTTGTTGGTTGCGACCCCATGCTGTCGATGCCTCAAGGTCTGGCCCAAAGCCGGGTTTAAAAATAAATAATTAAAGTTTTAACAAGTCAAAGGGAGTAAATAAACTTGTTATAATATATTCTACAAATTGCACTAAAGTTTTCTTGAAAAATACTGTGCCTGAGATCACGCCCTACTTAAGATTCTCTGAAGTCCGTACCCGCCCAGCGCCTGAGTATGAATCACAGATACCTACCTAAAATGTTCCTTTGTTGTACTCACGTTGCGTCGAGAATGAGTAAGCGATTGAAAGCGACAAACCAGCAAAGTCAATGAGAAATCCTTTATCCGAGGATTAATGTTTTAGTTATAATAGTAAGCTCGAACAATATATAACAATATATTTTGCGCAAAAAAATAAATTCAGCGGAGCAACGCAGCAAGCATTTCAGGCACTTAAACCTAAATTCAAATTTTTTTAAGTGACTAATATAATTTTTTAATTACTTTTGTATATCTTTTACAAATTATGCGAAGTCAATATAATAACCTATGTAACTCGAACTATTAGTACATCCACAGATCTGGAAAATTCCTATTGTCTCAGGATGCCTTTGATTATTCAACTAGTTAGTCTGATTTTCTGAGTAGAATGCACCTGTCTCAACTCGAATCTCAACATTTTCCTGCACCCAGATTCACAATGAGTTTGTTTCTTAAACAAGTTTCGCGTAATTCCTGTTGCAAAGTTTTTGCATCCGAGCGGAAACTCATTGTGAATCTGGGTGTTGTTCCTAACCCTGTTCTAAAGCCACATTATTCTGGGGTCGACACAGCGTTAGTATATCTAAAATATTCTCCAATGGATATGGAAACGTAGGTAATTCCTTACGCAATCACTTTTACTGCACCTATTGCATTGCACATCGTGAATGGTCGTCAATTAAAATTCAGCACAAGTGGTCGCATATCCGTTTCCGTCAGAAAGGTAAAGTATTTATTTCATTCGGAGACGGCACATCAGGTTATAGACACGAAGAAAGGTGTTGACGATATTTCCTTTTATTCCTGTAGGTAAGTAATATTTCAAGAAAGGTGTCTTGAGTATAATTGAACGAAACGGTTTTCATGAGCTTTTATCTAACAGGTAGTTACTTACATAGCTGAGTCCGTCCATCCCGAAAATAGAATTACTTATTTATTTATAACGACTAAATAATTGTATTTTATTTTTTTAAGAGCTGCTGTCTGTCCGACTGTCCGTTCAACCGCCTGTAAGTGTCGACTAAACATACGTAAAATAGCGCATGAAGATGTACCTAGGTAGGTTCTAGTAGATAGTATGCGTACCTACACCTTCCTCTGATACAATCTGTACGAATTAGATATCTATACTAATATTATATAGAAGAAAGATTTGTATTTTTCTATGTTTGTATGTATTGAATGAGCAGAGTGCGGCTAGTAATTAATTATAAAAGAAGTCAAAATCTACACTAATATTCAAAAGAGGAAAGATTTGTATTTAAATATTTTTTTGTACGAATAAATTTTAAAACTCCTGGACCGATTACAAAAAATATTTTAGGGTTAGAAAGCTATATTAACACTCAGTAACATAAGTTTGGTATATAAATTATTAGAATAAAATAATGATCCTTAAAAGTCCCAACTAAAACCAACCCATGGTGTAAAATATTGGCCATAACAACAAAGAATAAAAATATTAGGTCCTTACATATGAAATTGGCGTTTTGTCGTACTGGCCACTTTGATCTCAAATATCTCTTCTTTGGTTAGGGATTCCAATTTCAAATTTATACAGCTATTTATTCATACATTTGTATATCGAAAACCGTAATTCATTTGTTTTGTCCTCGTTTGGTTTTTTCTTTGCGTCACGCAGTTTACAAAATGAAAAACTTGAAATATCCGAAAGATCCGATTTAAAATCTCATCATTATTGTGCCGGTTGAGTAATGTAACGCGGCAGTTGACGCGCGTTTGTCGGTTTGCTGCACTCAATTCATGAGGTACCCACCTTTCAAGCTTTTTCACCTTTCCAATTTGCTTCAAGTGGATTAAAACAGTTTTATCACTAACACCGCAGCCTGCAGCTAACTCGGACGTGGTTTGCGATGGCTCTGCTGCCATAATAGCTTTCAATTCTTCATTAGCAACTTTAGACTCCGGCCGTCCACGGGGCTTGTTCTGCAGGTCGAAATTTTCAGAACGAAAACGTTGGAACTAAAAACGCATTGTGTTTTCTTTTGCGACACCGTCGCCATACACATCATTAATCCTTCGAGCCGTTTCTGCAGCACTGTGGAACAACACGGTGGAACTCGTACTTGTAAATAACGCGATATTTCAAGTTTTCCATTTTGTAAACTGCGTGACGCAAAGAAAAAAACCAAACGAGGACAAAACAAATGAATTACGGTTTTCGAAATACAAATGTATGAATAAATAGCTGTATAAATTTGAAATTGGAATCCCTAACCAAAGAAGAGATATTTGAGATCAAAGTGGCCAGTACGACAAAACGCCAATTTCATATGTAAGGACCTAATATATCCACCCGTGCGAAACCCCGCTAGTCTGTTTATTATTCTATCGGGTTTGATACACGTCGTATTTATATTAACGCGCCATCTAGTATTATTAGCATAAACTGCTTCCATGAATGACAAATAGTGACATCTGCTTACAAAACGCGGTACTAAGAAAACTTACCAGATAGTAAAATTTAATTGTTCTCTACAGTAGTAGTAATTTTTTGTAGTAAAGTATAGCCACCCCATTGGGAGCTGTAAAAAATCAGTTGTCAAACTAATAGCTTGCGAGGCTGACGGCTGTTCGTAAAAATAATCTAAAAACATGAAAATTGAATGCAATCAGCGCTTTCTTACGCTAAATTAGACATATCTATCTATACGTTAACTAGTATAATGTTTTAATAACAACGGCGAATTAGTGATATCTCGTACAAATTCACAGAATCAAGATGGCAAAGTGAGTATAATTGATTCTATACGATTTACTCTCGCTAATCTCTAAGAGTTCTATTAATATGCATCACATACATATCTTATGGTTAAATAAACGCATGGAGTTATTTATCTGTCGCGCTTTCGTATATTTATGAGCCTAGCTGTGGTCTTAGTATTAATACAGCTCACTGAACATTTATCTATAGCCTTGACTGCCTATCCAAGATCTGAGTGGATTTTGTGAGCCAATAAGTCCAACGGGACATGTCTAAGCAGATTAACTGTTGGACATATAGTTTAAATATACACAATGTAGCTATGTGTACCTATGTAAAAGTATCATGGTAGAACTATCAAATAAATACTTATCACTAAAAATGGTATAAAATGTAACTCTACCTAGGAGTAGGTTTAAATACAGTGTAGGTGTATGCCATTGATCTGCAAGATCAACCTTTGCTCAAGAAGTGAGATTAAGGAAAGCTAAATCTATGGTTATACATTTTTTTTAATCAGTACAAAGCTAACTAATTACCCTTACAATGTTTAAGAACTGTAACTAATATTACTGAAGAAATGGAATGATTTTGTCTCAGGGAAATGATGATAGTGTTTGTGTACGACACACAATGCTGCACAGCGGAGGAGGATGACCCGGCAGACGCAGTTCTATACTTCCATCCTGGATGGGTGTCCGACACACAGCGACATGCATTAGCTGGACAGGTGAGACAACAATTTATAAATATTTGCTATTTATGCAGAAAAATATTCTGTTAGTCACAATCAAAAAAACTGAACTTTATTTATTTCAGACTAAACCTGTTAAAATGTTTTAATAAATCTAACAAAGGTTTCATTTAGAAAACTAATGCGTGTTTGATTCATTTTGTTTATGTGGTTATCATGCACACCTGGTTGTTGGAAAGGTCCAACTATAACCAAAGATTTCTGTATGTTAAAGTATAAATTTAACTATTTTATTATACATATATAAGTTTAATTATTGTATTACACATTTCTTAGCTATAACTAAGGTTGTTACAAACACAACATTCAGAAAAATTTTATGTCACAAGGAAGATTATAAGAAACAAATAAAAGCAAAATTAATGAATAAGATAAGAATACGTACACCTAAAATAAAAACCCAAACTGTAGCTGAACTACTAGTACCAGTATTACTAATTTTCATTTTATTATATAATATATAAGACCGACCGAAACTGGTTTTCCGGCCGAAACTGAAACCGAATGTACGGCCATGGCTTTAGTTTTGGTGGAAACCGAAACTCACGTGGTCAAGTATAAAATTCCTTAAAATACTAAAATTTGGTGCATTTTATCCACTATTCTGCAGTATTGCGGCCAATTTGTGCCGAAACCGAACTTTCGGTCGGACACTAATAAATATGAGGGTGATGTACTTCAAATTTAAATGTATTATGCATAATACATACAACAAGGTCCACAAAACTTATTATTGAATAAAAGTTCTACTAAGTGTAGAAGTAGGTAGTAGCTTTTGTGTAGGATGCAACATCTCTATAAAATATACTTAAAAGATCCAAAAGCCATGTTATAAATTATATATATATATATATATATACATAAAAGGAATTTCCAATAATGCTCATAAAACATTTTTCCCATACTAAGTTCTGTGGTCTGATGTTTCTTGACCTACATTCTTTCCTTTCCTCATACATGTTGCCAAAAATTAAGTAATTTTCTGAATAACATTTTCTCAGAAAAGCAATTATTCCTAAGTACAAGTAGTTAAGCCATCTTTTTGTTCTAGTTCATACTAAAAATTCATACCAAATGCTTCAAACTTAAATTCTTATCTAAATTCATGAATGCGATCAAACAGGTTATTTCCAAGCATGTGGCAATCTGTATAGAAAGCATGTTGATAACATGTTTTTTATTTTGATTCAATAGCTTGTCTAACTGGTTTCAGTTTGGTGATGTGTATGGAGATTCAAATGACTCCATCTGCTCTATCCTATCTAGAATACTTACATCAGCAACCTGATTCATTTAGCGTTTCCGACTGGATTTGGTAAATTTGCTGCTCGAATTACGCAGCATTTTACTATTATTTGAAGTTTATATAAAATTCAAAAATAATTAATAACACTTCATTCAATCCCCTTCAAAGTAGGGATATAATTGTTAAAAAAAGTTAAGAATAAAGTATAGTCAAAAATTTGATTTATTCCTGTTTTTCACCTTGATTTGTCACCTTAAGGGGCTGTTAGTAGCTGTTAGTAACTATTGAAGTACTATATACCTACGAAATCAATATACCTAATACGGATTGAATACTTACGTAATATCGTGTTCGTAATACAGTTCCCGGCAAACCTGAACCATGACCTTGACTGCGTAGTAATAATTTCTAGCTCTCTTTGGCGCGAGGTAGAGTGGGTGGCAGGGATTTCGCCGAAAAACGATCGGTAATTCGACAATAAGCACGCGTCGCTTTTGGTCCAAGAAGATTGCCGGGCACTATACTACGCCTGAAACTAGATCCATACAACAATGTCATGGCCACAGACTTGTGCGGTAGACACGGATCTCTATAAATCTGGAATGGATATGAGATACCTACCTAGATTGGCGTGTAAATTGTGTGAAAGAGGATAATATGTATGAAGGTGGAGTAAGGATGTGATTATGACTAATTAGAATAGTGTGAAGGAACATGTGCTGTTCCAACTTCAAATAGTGCTACAAAACTAGGATATTCATGTTGAAGAGATAACATGAGATGAACATACCTTCTCTTTACCAGAAATAAAAAATTATCCCCCAACACAAAAACGTCGGTTATGAGTCTGACGTGTGTGTATGTGTGTCTGTCCGACGAACGTCTGATGAACTGATTTTGTTTTTTAAGATTAATATATGAATTAGTGTTCTTTGATGAAAATCGGTCCAAGATGGCTGTCACCACAAAATACAGTACATATTTTTTCACTACTATACAATACGATAAATTTTAAATCCAAGATAGTCGGCTACACGAAAGAGTTATAGCGGTTTATTTATTTATTTGTTTTTTGTAGGTGGTAGGTGCCGCGCACTGCATCAAAAGTCTGTTCTCCGCGCCGCTTGCCATCACACTACAGAGCGGCAAGTTTATTCTCCGCGAATACGGAAGATACATTTTGGTAAGTAACACTAAACTAAAACTACATTATGTTATTAGTCGATCAAGGATACTTACTAACTAACAAATTCATGTTAAGGATACGTCTGATGAAATACTACATAGAACTTTTAAAATATACATATAAGACTTGGTACAACAATTGACGTTACGATGAATATATATAGGTATGTTTAGGTAATAGATTAATGTATATGTTCACGACGGGCATCACAATAGCCTAGCTTAATAGTATAATTGTAAATAGTGCAGGTGTTAGCATAAGTCGCATTGTACATAGATTAGGTGGTAGCATAAGATAATATAATGATGTGCTCCACAGTATATGAACACGATTCACTAATTTTGATATATTTTATAGGTAGTGTTAAAAATAAATTAATTGGCTAAAAACGTCGAATTCGAAATTATTGATAAATTTAATTAATATAATAAATAAAAATAAAAAGATCTATTTAAAAAACTCCACGCGTTTCAGTAGACCAATCTTATATATTCTTAGCACTTATATATCTTTTGTAGCGTGCCATGGCCCAATAGCATACTTACATAGCTGCAGCACTGAAGTCGTTTTCTATTCGGTTCACCCCGGTTACTGTGCACATAAACCTAGTTGGTATAATTTTACGTAACCTTCCAAATTATATAATCATAATAAAATCATGCAAATAAGATCAAATGTTTGATTTGGCAAATAATCTCATTGTACCTACGCATATACCAGACAGTTTTACATTATTCCAATGTTATTCTATCAGTCTGTGCATGTCAACTGCCCATTTGCATATATGGTCCATAAATATGCGGAAGCACGCAACCTTTTAGGGATAGAATCGTCGACCCCATAATACTTACATAGATGTCTACATCTATAGCTATTGAAAGCCAAGGAAAAGTGCAAATCATTTGACTATAACGCATGAATCATGAAAACTACTCTAAAACTTACTACGCCAACCCCTGAAAATACAGATCATATTTCAAAAGGCTAAAAACGTATATACCCCTACTGCGAAAGAAGGAAGGTTGTGTATTTCGACTGTGTGTAAGTATGTATGTATATTTCTTTGGCACGTTTTAGAGCCTAAACGGCTTGTCGTATATGTATGTGAGCGGTGTCAAATGACACTGGGTACATCAATATAAAACAAAAAATAATTAAGCAGTCAGGTTTTTGAAGTCGCTTCTAACCACTTGTACATTGTCTTTTTCGCATAGTTACGAGTTGTTAGGCTTGTCTATAATTTGGATTAAGATTTCTCAGGAGAACAGAGGCCCCTAAGGCTGTCATCTGAACTATGACGTCGTATCATTCAGTTGTAACTTCTAAGTGCCACTTATCGGCCACCCATCTCAGACCAGAGCTGGTAGAACGTCTTAGTACTAATATTTCTTCTAATACGTTGTTTAGAAGCGCTTTTACATTAGGCGATTCATGTCTCATGGCGCGACGCTGCTGCCCCAGACGCCTTCACATTATAAAGGATGTTATTGGCGTGTTGTATTTTGCGATTATAGCCGCTGATGTAAAATCGCTCTACTATTTTCACCAGGCCATAGGCAGCGATCGCAACATACCCGAGTGGGTACTCAAGAACCGCGCGTCGCTCCTGACGTCGATGATCCGCGTGTACCACGGATCGCTGTGCTCGCTGGCTGCCTCGCTGCCAGAGCACCGGCTGCCGGACAAGCTGTACCAGCTGTTCGAGACATACCTGCCCGTGCTGCAGTACGGCACGCATATATTCCAGCGGGTGCCGATGCTTACCCTGCCCAAGGTGAGTTTCAACGGGACCTGTCTACTGTTTCAATGTATCTGCCTAAGGTACCTTAACGCGAGATCTTGAATTGACAACATTTGATTTTTGCAAAGTGATAGAAATTCTAAAAACATTTCAATATAATGTACAGAAGAGTTCATACTAAAATTACCAGATTTTTAAATCCACTTTCTTCCGGAGTTATTTACAACTGACAAAAAAAAACTCGTATTGATGTTAATACAGTCAGATGCCACCAATAAAAAAAATATTATTGATCCGTCATCTGTGAACCATCCTAAAACATACAACAAAAATACAGATAATTAATGACCTGTTATACGAGCTTTTGACGAGAATAACATTATGTTGAACTTTTCTATTGTTTTCAAAAATCTCTAAAAACGTAATTATTACATTCTGAATAAAATAAAAAATAAGGGTACGTTATTTTTTATTTCTTTACATTGTCGTTATAATAATTGGGGGTCAAAAATTTGAAATGTTGTCAGTTATCTCTGCCCAAGGTAATTGTATCATTGATTAGAGTAATTTACAGTCTGAAATTGTCCGAAACGTATAAATCGGGTAAGTATTACTGTCCTATTTATAGTGAACATATTGTCCTTTCTCTGCTCAGCAACTGGGATCGTATTGATTTTTTTTCTCGGAGATAGTACAAGGTTTGGAAAGGCTTTCGTTTTTTTCCGGGAAAACAAACAAGCGTGCCAAGCCGCGGGCAAAATCTTATATAAATTCACTATTTAAACAATTTTTTAATTATTATACATTTAGATAGACAATTATTTATTCAAAAACCAGCTTAACAATAAATAAAATATAACAGAAAAAAATTGTAAACATATACTAGTTTTTAAATGGCGGCCTTATCGCTTAAAGCGATGTCTTCCAGGCAACCATGAACGTACAAGATAATTACATAATATTATAAGAGGCTTTAAAATATAACACTAACAACTTAACAACTCTCAATACAACCAATACTGATATGAATACACAATACATATATATATATGCATACTATATATATAATATACTAGGCATAGAAATATATGGACAAATTCTTTAGTAATAATTAGAAGAAACAAATGTTTGTGCTATAGCGATAGATAATATAATAAAATGAACTATCTATATAAACGAAGGAGCGCGTCTAATATCAAGGGGAAGACTGTTCCATAGCAAGACAGCTTTCACAGTAAAAGAGGACTTAAAGAAAGTGGTGGAATGTGCTGGAATAGATAACTTAAGATTTTCAAATGTGTTCAAGATATAGGAATGGGTAGTGTGACAATACTTGAAACATTTCTGAAGGTACCGCGGAGAAGAAGGGTTAAATAATACATTGTAAAGAAGGCGAATAGGGAGCTACTTGAGCTTAGTGCGATATTCGGAGACGTGGTCATATTTCTTTGGCACGCCTTAAACCTTACGCAAAAAAATTGAGGGGCTCAAGTTTATCGAACTGCTCCTGTGTGAGATCTAGATAACAAACATCAGCATAGTCAAAAATTAGAAGTAAGAGAGATTGTGCAAGCACAGTTTTAGTGGTAATGGGTAGAAAGTTGCGCAACCTACGTAAGAAGCCTGCGGATGCAAACATTTTACAGCTCACTTCTGTTAGTTGCGCATCCCGTGAGAGGTTGCAATCAAATATTACGCCTCGATATCTCATAGTATTACTGAAAGGGATTGTGACGCCATCAAAAACTAAACGTTTCTACCTTGTAACTAAACGAGTAGCTTAATGACACAATTATACATTGAAGTACATAACTTTGATAGTGTTAATCTTCGTTTGCTAAATATCAGTGGCAGACCCATCACAGTGATTAAACGATAACGCACAGATAACATTTACAAGTGTTTATTTATTTTATAATTCTGTATCGTCTGTGTCAACAGTGGATATGAAGAGGGTTGTATTATTTGTGGCGAGTAAATAAACGTAAGGTCTTTGACTTGGATTCTTACATCTACCTACTTAGTGGAAATCTTGAAATTACTCCAGCTGACCTGACTACGGAAGTTTCACTATAGATGGAGCTTGCCTAATCTGGAATTTTGGCTCTTTGGCTATCTGGCTCTCAAGGAAGACCGTCGTTCACACACTGTTAAGTTTTATCAACTTAAGGGTGGTAGCTATGGTTTCCTCGTGATGTTTTCCTTCGCTGGAAGCTCAGGCTCTTTTTGTGTCTTTCATGGGATCAAACCTCATTACTCTCGCAAACAATCGATTGTAGCCTTTCTATTCGTTTTCTAATGTGATAAGAATTTACAATTTTTTTCTTACCGTTGCGTTAGTTATTTAAATGAATGAATGAACTCTTTATTGCTGACACACAAACATCAAATATACAGAAAAAAATCTTACATCTAGTGTCACAAGTGGCGGCCTTATCGCTAAAAGCGCATGTCACTAAGGCATGCCCGAATTGGACCAAGTTAAACAGTAAAACATAAGATGGAGTGAACCTGTAGAACGGCAATCTAAGCGGGCAACTGCGGTAGTAATCGTGGTTTCAAATGTCATCCGATTCAGAAGAACTTATTCGTAATATTTGTACTGTTCACAAAATAAACAAATCTCATAATCAGATGGTCTCTAATAGAGTTTCTAGCACGATTTCAACGCAGAAGCTATCGAGAAAGATATGATCGTTATAACGATTTGTTATAATCCCTGTCCTGTTCACATTCTCTAATTTTTATACTTACAATGTTTTCGGTGCTTCTTATTAGGTAGTATTTCTGCTACGCTCACTTGTAACACGGGTAGTTTTTTATTGCTGTTCTAACAACTTTCAACTGCAGTAGTTAGAAAGGTAATTAATTTACCATTCTTACTTCTGGTAGTAAGACTGTATGAAAGTGTCTGCCATTTAGCGTAAAAAAGACACATGGCCTTGATCGGTAAGAAGTTCTTTACAAGTTGGTTTTGTTTTCAGAGTGCCACGTCAGTGTACATGGAGTCAATGCAGATATTGGAACATTGTCGCAAGAGCAACGGCGTGCTGGGCGGCATCGTGCTTTATAACAACAAGTATGTTTGATATGTTGTTCTACAGATATTGGTTAAAGATGCTATTGTAACACTGAGTGTGAGACGTGTCATCGTTGAAGACACGAACGACTCATTTCATCCCTGATAAAGTTCACCAAATGTTATGGAATTATTTTCACGAAACCCATTTTCTTAAACAATATTTTAACACTTTTAAAATGTTGTACAGTGCTAGTTAACGGTACTTAGTTTACCTGATAGATAATCCACTAGTGTAGCGGCTACAATAGCTGACTATCTGTTATGTCACCTAGGATCTTAGTGGAAAAATCAATTGTAAAATAATAGTACTACCTACCCTTGAGTTACTGTTGTATTTGAATGGATTGTTCCCATTTTCCAAGGAAGGAAAGGCGCGAGGATGAAAAATGCAGGTTCGAACCCTGACCTCAATAAAAGTAGCCCATATAATTTCGCTCTAAAGTACGAATAAGTGGTTATCTGAGAGCGGGATATATCAATATTATCTTTGATAACAAACATTTTAACAATTATCTAAACAGAAACAATAATCCCTTCACTCTACTACGTAACTGGTTATACCGCTATAACACATTTGATGTGATCTAAGTCTACTTATTCTTTCGTCCCACAGAATAGTTGCCACCCAGCTACCGCCAAGTCTAACCTCGTATCTAACAGTGGTAGACCCATACCGGATAAAGTCGCCGGCGGAGTCAGTGGAGACAGAATCTCCGTTACCTTTAGGAGCTCAGCTGTTGGTAGTGTATGTAGGGAGGAAGACTTATGACAACCTGAAGAAACAAGCGGAAAGGACGCGGGACTTTCACCAGAATGGAGAGGAGATGATCGCCAAGTTTAGGAAGGTATGTCTGCCAGCTAGCTGCTTTAATAAACCAATCGCTAAAACAGATTGTCTCTAATTACGCATCTTAACATTTAGACATTTGGTCTTACAATATAAATTATAACATTTGAAAATATAATAGAATAAATCAACAAAATTGTACTCATAAGTTTTAATACAATACAAAAGAGGCACTGTTTTTAATGTAGCAAATATATTGTATATCTCACATGAATATACTCTCACAGAGCTAGAGGCCAAATAGAGTCGTATCATAACATAAAAGCTATTTTGTGTTTTTACAAATCAAGTAACTTTTTTCAGAATCAAGAAGCAGAGCGCGAAAAATTCCCCCAAACCGGAATGAAACGAGACAAATCTCTTTTATTCACCGCCGTTCCCGAAGAAGATCACTCCATGATATCTCCACCCAGCAGAGAACCGACCACCGACGAGAGGAAACCGCCAACAATGCCTGACGTGGTACCATTCACAAACAAACCCAGGCCGCGACCCAACAAACTGTCTCTCAGCTTCAAAACGCAAGTATCACTAGACGAGGAAACCAAAGAAAACGACAAAGTGTTCACCGGACAAACCAGTGTCTGTTCCACACCGATGGTGGAGTACAAACGCTTGCACGGCAACATGCTCTCTATATGCCAAAACCCGGACAATCAACCCTCAGAAAAGACCGACTTAGAACCAGATGTTCTGAAAAACATTGAAAACTGTGCCAAATTGAACCTGGAGAATGAAAAACGGGACAACCAAATAGTTCTAGACATGAACTGCATCGCTGACCATTACATAAACAAACCGGAATCCATGAGAAAGATGGCCAGCGTCACAGACTTACAAGAGACGTTTAAAAAACTCTCCAATCGTGCGACCTCAAAATTTAAGTTAAAAAGATCAAAATTGGGAATCAACGACGACATAGACCTATCGCCTACGCATTCTGAGGGAGAATTACAAAAGAGTCACAGTACGATGACCATAAACGATCCGTACTTCCCAGTTTTCAGAAACGACGGTGTAGCCATTTCAGAGTCTCTGTTCAATCAGTATTTGGAGCAACATTACACGAGAATGAAGCAAGATTCGTCCAAAGATGACCACATGTTCACTTACAATAAGAAATTGGAGGAAAAGTTCGAAGGTTTCGACTCAGAACTGACAAAATCTCCGCAGCGGACGCCGAAAAAGATAGCAAAAGATACAAAATCGGTCAACCAGGATCAATCGAAGCGAAAATCTTTATCATTGCCATTGAAATCTCTGAACGAGAGTTCGGAAACTCATATAGGTTCCGATGATACGACTAGTTTTAAGAAGAAACTGTCGGGGGTACAATTGACTCCGTTGATGGAGAAGCTGAGCCATTTGGCGTTCTCGGATAAATCTAGTGGATACAGTAGTAGAGTGATGACGCCATTGGAATTGAGGGAGTTTGCGACGCCGGCCACCGAGAGACAAGTCGTTTTTACTGATAGGTGAGTTTATCGTCATTTTACTTCTCTTCGTTTAACATATTTTTGGATGCTTATTTACTAGCTATATTTAGTTTTTCCGATGTCTATAGCTCAAACATTCCAGAACATTATATCATCGAATGGCTCTCCAGACTAAGCACTATAATGCTTGCATTTCATTTCATATCTGGAATGGAGAAAATAGCCATAGCTTTTCAATGTCCTTTATGTCATTCCAGAGCAAAGACAACTCGCCAAGACTCGGACAGCGAGTGCGAGTCAGATGACTCGCTAGACACCCTGGCGGAGTACAGCGAGCGCGCGGTGCGGTGCGCGCTGTACGTCAGCGGGCTGCAGAACATGGCGCTGCTGGCTCTACTCGACCTGGACGCTGCTAACGATGTCGACACTATCAACGCTCTTGTGAGTACAGAACTAGTATAATGAGTCAGATGGCTCGCTAGACATCTTGGCGGAGTTCAGCGAGCGAGCGATGCGGGGTGAGCAGGGCGCTGTATGTCAGCGGGCTGCAAAACAGGCCCTGCTGGATCTACTCGACCTGGACGCTACTAACGATGTCGATATTATCAAAGCTCTGGTACATATAATTCCAATTTGTTTGGCGCCGAGGTGAGGCGTAATAGGGGACTGAGTGCACTCCTAGTTCAATCGAGGAGTTTTGATTCCGTTATCATTGTGCGTTTAGTAGGGAATTCAAACATAGAATACCGCACAATCAGAATGTTGCAATAACGATCAGTTGCCAAGTTGAGCCTTCCCTTTATTTGTAAAAGCGTCTGCGCTATACATCACGTTCATTATTTTGACAACCTTCTATGAGCAAAGTCATCGTTGCTGTGTTACCTCAAAAGACGCCAGCAAAGTTGTATGGAAATGTTTTTTTTTTTATAAATATTGTTAGTTTAATTGTCTTCTCATGTATACCGCTTCTTACTCGCATTTTTTGAGTAATGCACTATAGAAGCTTTGGTCCGCAATACATGCCATGCTGACCACGCTATGATGGGATCAAGTTCAGCATAGCTACGCTCTCGGCCTTCCATCGAGCTTGGTTGTCATTGCAGCTCTTACTGTTATGATCATCATTGCTGCCAGCGATGCAGTCATTGCAAACAAACCTCAGCAGTAATATACTATTATATAGGTGCATTTTGTAGCCTAATAACATTTTGTTCTACTACCTATTTGTTCCCAGTGGGAGACTTCTCTGAACGCGCTGGGTCCAATAGAGACCAAGTGCATGGACCCGCTGCCGGCGGGCGCCGAGGCCACCGACTACAGCTACCTTACGCTGGACCCGGACTGGGGCACCGTGAAGAAAGGAGGCCCCTGGGCGGCCCTGGACATAGCTACCATGGGACTCATACACAACGAATTCGGGGACGACCCGGAGCTCTCAGAGTTTATATTGAGGTGTGTAGAGGTGTTCTCTTTTTGTTTTGACAGAACGATTAGTATTGTGAATATTATAGTGCAGTGTTTATTTCTCTCGATCGCTGCTAGGTCTCATCGAAATAGAATTTAGTTTAAATAACTAAACCAGCAAATCGTCTTTTTACTGTTGTTTGTCTGTATGTAATGTGTAATATCAATTAATATTTAAGAAACTTGTGCACCAAAGTATTACTTTTTTAATTTTGTAGTCGTTAGAGTTTAGATTGAGATTTATTCGAGGCGGGACAATCAGAAGTGCGCATGTGCGGAAATACCACCACTACATCGTTTTCAATCCAAGATTTCCGGGTTGACCATAATTAGTGTTTTTAATGTTTTCTGTTAAAAATAGTAAAAAAAGTTTTTTTATATTATTTTATTTTTATGGGTTAATTTTTCCTAATAGCGCACTTGCCAAATTTCTATAAAGAATGTGATTAATTCCCCAGGAGCGAAGAGAGCGTGGTGGTAGGCGCATCGTGCGGCGGCGCGCAGGTTTACTACCAGGAGGTGAGCGCGCGCGGCGCCGGCCCGCCCGCGCCCTCGGACGCGCTCGCGGCTGCACCGCTGCGCGCGCGACGTCGGCTGCATCGCGACCACGGGATCTTACTGCTCTAACTACGTACTCGCCTTTATATAACTCAGGTAATCTGTGTGGACATGGAAATTTTAACTTAGGACCACCACATTAGACTTCGTACTAAATTTACGAAACTAAATATCAAATCTCAATAAATACTTAAAGACGCACTTTCTGCTGCGTTATGGTTTACTTTTTTGCCAATGTTTTAATTTTTGTCTAAATGTCGCGAACATTTAAATACATATAACATATACTATGATTTGACCTCTCAGTTCTGGGATTTTTTTATAGAGACTAAATATTCACAAATGAAAGGCTCATCTATGAGGAAATTCAGTTAGTCCTTGACACCGACGCGTCTTTCTAACTCTAGGAAAGGAATATGTATCGAAGTCAAGAGGCCAGGAGGATAACTTATTGGATACAGGTGTATTAAGCCAAACAACACTAAAGGGAGTCATTATACTCATCATGACAAACAAATTTCAGTATGAGACCAATCCAAACTCTAGGGAACATCAGCTATTCCATACATTTTAGGGGTGGCAAGTGCATTCATTAATCCAAATGCTCCAACCCACCACCAGAGGGCAGCGTGCCCAGAATGCTAGCCGCAAACCGCTCGGTTCAAGCACAGCTGCAACATTGGCGGTGGAAAAATCCCGGCGAATGATATCAATCAGGCTAGCGTGGCGACACATTCTGCTAGCGCTTTTAGAACAAGACAGACCATGGAGACCAAGTTGATCGACTGCAGTACCACACTGGTAGCGATGGGCCTCATAACACCTTGCACCCAAACGTAAGCTGATAGCGAGACGAAAAGCAGTCGGCTCTAATAGGCAACCTGTATTGAAAGAAGGCAAAGCTTGTAACCGAAGTCCCGACTCCCGTTCAGAGACTGCAAGTATACGAGCGCGATCCGTGTCGCTATACATTGTCAGCGGCTAATTGATTTTTTATAGGAAACAGCAGTTTTATTTCTTAAATTCTGGTTCGTCCTATAGTTGATTATCATGACCAGTAGTGAGGCCTTTCGACTTAGTACACCCCTAACCGATAACCCTGCATAATAGTCTAAGTAACAACAAACACCGTTTTTCAATAAACCTAAGAAAAATATAAAGGGTCTGCAACAATTATAACCAACTTAGGTGACCTAAGTTTTTGTTGTAAGCTAAAAAGTACTAATCATGTCATCAGTATGATATGTATACACTTGTTTATACTTAAATATCAGTAAATGTTTTATCTTTTGTATTTGTAAGTATTGTAGACTTCCATGAGTTATGTACTCACATGTGTTTTGTAAAAGCAGGTGGTATTGAGTCTTTCGAAAACACCGAATATACTAGAAATGTTAGTAATCCCCAAAGTCTGTAAACTAGTTTCTACTAACTAGCTAAGCGTCTTTTAGCACTTGTCGTGCAACAACTACATTTACAGTCTTTTGTTGCATTGTAGGTAACAGAATGTCGCGAATATTCCTAATGAAACTTAATTGGAACTCTCAACGACGAATCTGTAGTTTCGCATGATTAAATTGCCTTCTTCCCAATCACATCTTAATCGCATCCTTTTGTCATACTTAGCAATTTCTTTAAAAGCCAAAAATAGATAAATCTTCTATTTTTACAAATGGCATTGGACGAAAAAAGGATGCGGTCAAGCGGATGACAATTCATCGGTGCGTGTGAGGAGGGCCTTACATGAAAAATAATCTAGACCATGTTAGTTTTCATAGTGTGATAATGTTATAAAGAAATGTTAGTTTTCGTTAGTACGAGAATTGAATTCAGTTTAGACTAGACGAGTGATATGTTAGTATAGTCACTTTCAGTGAAATTAATTAGACGTCGAGTAGTATCGTTAGTATTTTTTATCTTTTGTTATATAAACACTAAAGAAGTTTCAAACTTGTTGACCGCTTACAACTTGTATGCAAGTATGGACGTCAATTATATTAATATCATTCCTTTAGTTTTTTTAGGTTTCAAAAATATAAACTATTTATGACGTTACATATGTACGTAGCCATGTTTGTTCGTAGTTGGGTAGTTGTCATAAAGAATTAGCACCCAAGGTACTTCAGAAGCGAGATGTTGGTCGACAAGTCAGGAAATGCAAGTAGAATTGAAGCAATATTATTTTTAGATAATGGCTTGATTGAAACTTCTTCAGTGTTTTAAGTACCCATCGTGAAAGGTAAAGAAAGGCAGCTAGCTGAAAGGTCTCGCATTATATCCATGCTCATGTGATTCTTGCCACTAGAATATAAGTTTGTTGCCAGTAGTTTTGCCTCGCTTACTAATGTTATCATTAGTATCGAAATTACAATTATTATTTTAAATTGCATCCTACTACTGTTACTTTATCATTGGCCTCTATTTGCAAATTAGTTAGTTTGATAAATATCCGAAAAATTGTAAAAGGTTGAACATTTCAAGTACATTCTGATCAAATTGGTCATGTGTCATATTAGTGTATGGTGGCCTTTATCTTAGTAAACACTATCAAAAAGTGATAGCAGTGTGGATGCAATATTATAATACTTCACCGAGCCCTTAGGTTTAAACCTAGCTAAAGCTTTTTGTTTTTATGACGTATCATCGTCCGTTCTTTGTTGATTTTAACAACGTTGACACTAGGATATTTTTGTGTTATTTTATTTTTGCAGTATTATTTATTCATTCCATTTTTCAATATATTGTGATTATATACACCCGTTATTTGTTTCAATTTCTATAGTTTTAAGAGAATGTACAAATCTGCCAAATACATATTGTAAAAGCGTCCAAACGAGAAAAGAATGCAAAGAAAAAATATTTTGCCAATAATGCAATTATCGTGATTATTTTTTTCTAATATTTCCTAAATATTTTTTACATAGCGGTAAGTGTGGATGCCATTGAAAGGAGTGCCAATACGTGTCGTATGTGGTGATTACATATTTATTTATAATTTATACATAAAATAATTGTTAAGAATTTTAATAAAATATTATAGTCGATGAAGTCTACTTTTTTAAACCCCCAGATTTTTCTAAATACATAAATGATTCTAACTACCACACATATAAATAAATATTAATAATTCTAGACTTATTCATACATAAATATTCAGTTTCTACAAGTAACATGAAATATATTTCCAATAAAGTTCAACAGCAGAAACTAATACTGCCAACGAAATAGTAACATTACAGAAGAGTTTAGAAAGGATAAATGGATAAGAAAAGGATGGGATAGACATAAATGAAGAAGACCCAATCGGATGACATTACAAAACTATCGTTTATTAATTAACAATTCGCTCACAAACTACACTAAAATTAATAAATGTCCCGTCATGTCATATACATAAAATACATATGTAAGTTTAGTTGCAATAAATGCAGTGATCACGCAGTGGTCAGTGTGTTTGTGTAAGCGAGTCGCGCCGATATATGTAGGTACTACTGAGTACGGTTCAGCGGAAAGGAATATGATCAGTTCACGAGTATCATCTTCCTCTTGCATCGTCTTCCTACCAACGTCGATCATATTCGTTTCTAAACTATCGGTGAATGGCTTCACTCCGACACCGAATCGTTTCTTTTTCGGCACCCAAGGCACGGTCGGGATTTTCGGCGACCGCCATTTTCGATACGAATTTTTCAAAACATTTTCAATACTTGCAACACAGTTAGTTTCAAGGAACTTCATCCTTTACTTCTTGTTTCAATACCTTTTCAAACAAACAAAATCAACATTAGACTTAGTGTTAGAACTTTTATTACGACTAATTTTCGTTACTTGCTAGAGGCATTCTATTTGCCCACAGTGGGCTATTAATTACTGACTAACTTATACTAGAACCCTATTTATCACCACTAGTGCCGCGTCTCTGCCGACTCCTTTCTAATCTTTACATAACAGCTTATGTTTCAAAGAAGTGAGGGTAACTCTGCAACATAGTGCCTACAAGAGCGGGCAGAGACGGCGAGTATAAACACGACTCGACGGCTAGAAGCGGGTGTGACCACCGCTCCTCTATGTTACAATATCCTTTATTACATAAACAATTCGTCATAGAAAACTTTCGGGCCATTGTAGTAACAATAAATGCGATTGGCCAATGGAGACATTGTATGGGAAGTGTCTGGTCAAAAGCAAGCTATTTCTGAAGGTGTCAGCGTCGTGGACTTACTAATAACGACCTGGAAATTCAAACAGGGGAGTAACTATGTGTTCACAATGACATTATATTTGTAGCGAAACTAAACTAACGTGAGAGTATGATTGATGGTCTTCTATCAATTAAAAATAAAAAACTAAACTAAAAATTAAAACGCAAAATAAACAAACACAAGAAGCGAGTTTCCAAATTTAGAAATTGATAGAAAATCATACACTGTTGATTCGAAGACATTATTTATTTCAATGGTATATTTAAACAAAAGTAAAACTAATGAATGAATACTCTTAACATAGCGTTTACAACTAATTAACAACAAGTACACTCTACACATTGCAGTATAGAAAACAATTTGAAAACATTGTTGAAAATAGACCCAACAGGATAGCTTTGGCTGTAGCAACATTTGTAATAGGAAACTGTACACAAAGTACTGATGGGTTTAAGGGATATTACATGTTTGGGTAATAACAGTAAACATGAATCTACGAACTCTGTCAGAATATATCTATTACATGCGTGAACAATTTTCCTCATTGCAAACGTGAGGATGGCACTATGACAGCATCTTTTAGAATATTATAGCGTTTGCGATCAAAATTATAAGTATTTGCCACAATATTTGAATGCCCATAGTAACTTACACGTTATCGTAAAATGAAAAAGTATGTATATGTAATTGAAATCTGCTTTTGATTATCAAACTTGCAAATCATAATTGTATGACGGCGCGCAAAGCAGCAAATGGCTAGTTTTAGTAGCATTTCGGAAGGTTTTTACTTTGACAAGGCAAGAGAAGTATGTTGAATATTGCAATGAAGAATCTAAAAGCTGTAATTCTAACTTCGCTCATTTTCAGTTCTCATATAAAATTTTAGTCAAATAAGTCAAAACTATCATCAATTCCCCTGGGGCAACCAAAGTCAAAATATAATATGGCTAATTTTAAGCGAGGATCGCATGTTGTGGCAGTATATGTGTCAGTTTCGACACCCTACATTGTATCTCGTGAATGTAAATAATCACTATTTCATCTTGTACTATCCTTCAATTAAGGTATCTTTTGTCATTAATGAAAACGAATTTATAGTATCGATATAATAAGTTGAAGTTATACTATCAGTAGTCAATAAGTTCAGAACTGAATTTCTTTTGTTTGCACACAAATAAATATCTTTTTATCATCTATTAGTAAAAAAATCCCGTTATCAAAGTTCTCAAAGAGCCCCAACTCAATAGGACGCCATGGCAATCACCGCAGTAGTAGTTGGTAGTTAAGTGAACTAGACACGAGGCGAGATATGCTCCAAACTGTATACAGATAGTGCACTCGAGAGTGCAGTCATTCGTGACTGATGAATTAATACGAGCAGAACAAATTAGAGCATTCGTTGCGGCGTCACTGGTGTCATAGTGAGATGACTACGCTCTGATATCTTAGTGAGAAGACAATGCTCTGGTGTCCTAGTGATATGACTAAGATCTGTTATCCTAGTGAGACGATTATGCTCTGGTGTCCTAGTGATATGACTATTGATCTATTGAGATGACTACGCTCTGGTGTCGTAGAGACTACTTCCAGTCACGGCCATCCCCCGTTCGCACCGTCTAGTAAGCCCGCTCGTAGTAGGTCTCAGGCGCCTTGCGATACTTACGCGGCGAGTAGGAGCGCTCGCGGTCGTACCGTCTCGAGCGCCGGTAGTGAGGCGACGGTGAGCGGTGTCGGTAGCTGCTGCGGTGGTAGTAGTCGCGCTCGCGTTCGCGGTCGCGATATCCGCCTCCGCCGCCACCGCCGCGGTAGTAATACTCCCTGGGGAGGGAGTGGTAGTCAGTAAAGGTTGCGAGACAAAATTCTCTATATAGTAGGCCTTTATCCCCGGGGAATGGAGAGACAATACAGAAGACAGCTGAATAGGGGCAGTTCGAAATAAATCGATTTCCATAACATAACGTTTGCTTCGAGGTGCAGTGTTTACGAATTTCAAATTTTGTCCCTCAAAGGCAGTTAAAACATAATATTCTATCCACAGCCTATGGCTAGCTTTACAGTTTTATAGGTAGAGGTGTACTGAACCTTATAATAGTCATAGCTATATCATGGTGAACAAGTTTCAATATAGGACCAATCTAATATTCGAGAAAAAACTGTTACTGATATTTTCTATAAATAAATAATTATAGCAAGTCATTTACATCTAAAGTGTCTAATATTTTTTATCTCTTGTAAATATGTATATTATGGCGAGTGCCGACAACAGTGAAATTGTGCAAAATCTGCAACCTAGTCTACACTATGTATGGAAATAAATATCTACAATCTTAAACCATGTAGCGGTTTATTGCGGTACTAGCGTAGCATAGCGTGTGGTTAAAATGTAATAATATACCTTTATCATTTATCGACAATTCCACTATGTGCCTACAGGAAATGCTAGCTGATAACGATTTTACGGTGCAAATTCACTATGCCACAACATGCATGCGATAAATAACTGTGCCACCATTTACCAATACTTCATGCCTAGTTGTGACTTTTATTAATTTTAGAGAAGCAAAAATTATGTAGAAAGGTATGGATGATGATTTCATTCATGAAAATGCAGTAGTAGTTGTTTTCCAAAACTCTTTCACACTCTTTGAATAATCACATAAATTACACATTAATATACTTATAGGTTTTATATATATTTATGATACTCACTCTCGTTCCCTGCCGCCACCTCGTCTGTCGTAACCATTGTCTCCTCTGCTACTGCAAGGAAAGAATATATCATCAATCATCCTGGTAAAGTAGCACTCGGGTCCCATGTTACAAGCCTTGAGTTTAGTTCGGAGCCCACTGTAACTCAAATTTTAGTTTAATTTAAGTAATAGTATCAGACTAATTAATTACCTCTTTTTCAAGCATATATTGAAAATATTCTAAAGAAATTACTTATAGGTAGTATTTCAAAAAGAATAATAGAAGTGTGTACCTATAGCTATGTAGAAACAGGCCTTTAGTGATTCAACTAAGACTAATGGCTGCGCCACTCTAAATCTGTTTCGTTGTTCTACCAACATAAAGGCTCATACAAATAATCGTAATTGTATGCATTTCTGATGTTGGAAAATGTTGATCCAGTTGCAAAACTTAAGTGTTTATTAATATCGATGTATATGTATATAATTATAATTTAATAATGATAGTTATTTACTGATGTTTTTGTGCCTGGACGAGTGAGAATAAGTGATATATAAATAAACACTTATAACATGATCAAAGTTGGCGTACAATTAAAAAAATTTTAGTAGTCTCTGCGGGCTAGCTGTGTCGACGTATGACTTGACCAATAATCAAAGACATAATATTTACATTCTAATAATTATGTATTAAAAATTCAATACGCCATATTTAAATGGAAAACAAGTTTTGTTTTTAAAAAGTGATCGCCAATTTCATGGCGCGAGATTTCAGTTATTTTGATTTAATAAGCTACTGGACCGACTTTGATTAAATTAAAATAGAACGACCTGTGAAGTACAACAGTATACAAAACAAATATTTTTACAAATCCATCCAGCCTTCGCTGAGAAATGAGGTAACACACATTAAAATTATATAGTCGAATTTAGTACTTTCTATTTTTCTTTTGGATAGCCAATATAAAATAAATATATTGTAGACATACGTAGGTTTTCCCATATATATGCCGGGCGTGGGCGTGTGCGCTCGCTGCGTGATGGAGAAGTCGACCCTGATCCGACGTCCGTCGATCTCCATGCCGGTGCACTCGTTCTTGGCTAGTTTCGCATCCTCCTGGTTCTCGAAGTATACGAAGCAGAAACCACGCGACCGTCCCGTCTGCACACAACGATCACAATTGTAATTATACTTAGTTGAACGAGAACCTATCATATAGGTTAATCAATCGGACTCTGAGGATGGACAAACTTTGAGCAAAAGAGATCTTTGACCAAACTTGAGTCATCTTTTTTTTATAGGTATTGCGCTAGACCGCAACTCACCTGATGTAAGGATTATTAAAGTAATGATCTTGGCGCAAATTCGTATATACATAGAAAAGTTTACAAGTAACAAAAGCTTGCACAGGATCAGCAAGCTTGGAGAAGTCGATGGAAAGCTTTGGCCAACCAGTGGCATACTGTATGCTACCCACACTAAAAGTAAATCATCTCTAAGTATCTGTTCAATTCACAAATCTCTGTCGTGTTAATGTTAGATATAAAAAAAAATTAAAAAAAGCAGTTTGGGTTATTCCTGGATATTCTGAATATGGATTTTATCTTTATCTTTCAGAAGTACAATTTTAGATTCTACACTAGAACACTGAAAAACACGGAAAAATTCCTTTCATCATCATTATAAACAGATTTTACAGTCCATCTCTATAATGGAAAAACAAAGCGGATGTTCGATCAACAACAGTTCAGTTTGAAAATCAGAATGGGAAAAAAATTAAACACACTAACAAAATTTGTGAAATTCCTGCTAGACCATATAGATATCTGATACTCTAGGGCGTCAATTTTATTTCTGCTGTTTACAGCTTTTGAATAGTTTTCATATTAGTTCGATATTAAAGACCTGTCCAATCAGAAAAATTGAGAAATAAATAAAATCAAGTAAGAACAACATACCTTAGCATCAATGACAACTTGCGTCTTGTCTACCGGTCCAAACTTGGAGAAGATGTGATTGATCTGCTGCTCCGTGGTGTACAAACTGAGGCCGAACACGCCGAGACAACGCGACGGCGTGGGGTTCTCCTGTTGAGGTCCACTGAGCGTTATAGACCCTACTCTCGCAGACTGAATAGCGAGAAGAGATAGGTAGAGATTATTTGATATTTTAATCTAAAATTTAGTATAAAAGTTGCTGCCTGTCGCCAATAAGTGTATTTAAGGATTAGTAACACGCTTGCACCTCTACCATGTGCGTCCGTAGTGAAATTCATTTTAGGCTTGTTATCAAAACAAATGTGACTGTAAACCATATCGCTGTGCGATAAGCTTTGAAGTAGCAGTGTTTCAATATCAGTGTCATAAATGAACCGCACTAAGAAAGCTTGGTAAAGGTATCCTCGATAATTGGAAATAATTATACTAGATTAATATAGCTTCTGTTACAAGTTCCGTGTTAAATTTACATCCAATTATTGGGTCAGCACTGCAAAAGTTATCTTATTGAAATAAATTTTGAATTTAGTTTGTAATTTTTACTTATTAATTCAAGACAATGAATAAAATATATAGAGGGATCATAATTTTTTGTAACAAATTATTACTATCTACTAGCCTGAATCGCCCGATGGTAGGAAATAGAACTTCCCCCATGGCTTCTACTTGGCTCGGTCTTGGGCTAGGGTGGACATTCAACAACATTATGTACATTGCATTTTGATAAAAAATTAGCACAATGAATATAAAATATTTAATTCAGATAATAAACAATAAAGAACAGGTTTCAGCTGCCTACGTAACACAGTATTAAAATTCCAAGCAAACAATATTTAAAATATTGCAAAGCCATACTTGATATACATATGACTATAGTGTAAAATAATCTGCAATTAAAATGAAGAAGTAAATTAACCTTACAATGACTTGGAATATTGATCAATTGTTTCATTACCTACGTATGATATGTATATATATCACTATATATTTCAACCAAAATATGCATCACACGACAATTTAAAACTTAAACCAGCGATAACCTTATTTAGAAAATTACCCGTGTTTGATAATTTTTTTTCATTTTCATATATTTTAAAATACTGCTTTCGTCATCACTTGTGCAGCGAGTGGCCGAGCGCAGCACGAGACGTGCCATTGTTGAGGACACAATATTTTTAATCCACAGTACGCGTGAAAGTGGAACAGTGAACATCAACTATTTACTATTAATTTTTTCTACTATAAATTAAAAAGCTTCATGCATTCCACTGCCAGCCAGTGCTGTCCAAAGGTCTACCGAATGTATTACTGTATAGCAGTATAAACAAAAGCTTTTTCATGCTCCCAAATTACCAAACCAAAACAACTAATTTGAAACAAATGGTATTCCCAGGTTTTTACTTCTACAATTTAATACTAATCAAATAATGCTTTTCAAATAATGTTTTATTTCTTCTATCTTTACTCTCTCTTTTAAATGCTTAATTTAGTTTAGTAAGGTGGTAACTACCAAGCTAAAAGAAACAATGAGTGGAAGTCACCAGGCTATTGAAATGTTATTTGTTACCATCCCATGCCACAGTTTGTTTATACTTTTGGATCAATACTGAAACTGTTTATGTGTAGTAACAATGGCTAGCTATTTGCTACTTGCCAGTTCACACTAATTGATTAAAACAAGGCAATGTTTAGATCCTCACAGCAGGCTACACAAATCTCAAAGATTTTAGTCCTAAGTGATTACTGCAACACAATGCATATGTGTGCTTGTGTACAAACCTTTATGAAATTTATACTGTATATAATAAAGCCTCCTTGTGTACTGAGATTTTTTGCTACTTGAACTACATCTTGCACACCCAGAATGAAACACAACCTCGGAACAGTGTTTCAATTGAACATTTTTTTATAGATTGAGATCAGTGATATTTCTACAAACCGTTTCATTCAATTCTTCAGTGTTTTTTGATACTTTTTTAGACATGTGTGCAATAAAAACGCGATATGCAAGTCTACTGCCTCAGGTTTACCAGCCATGGCTACTACAACAAGAGCTTTCACTAAAAAGATAAATAAAAGAAGATGAGTAGTAGAGTAGATCTTTTAATGTAAGTTGACCTTATAAGCTTATAAGGTCACCTTACATTAAAACATCATTCTATGCAAGGAATTCTGTATGGGCCTCTCACCAAAGACAACAGAAAAAACAGAGAAATAAAACATGATCAATAAGCTCATAATATCAACATAGCTAATACGTCGATACAAAAACTACAGCATTAATTATACGGCGCAAGGAATTCGGCGACTGTGTATAGTAGGCAGCATAATGTGTGTGTACCAAACGTCTCACCCGGTCACCCTGGTGGCGACGGCGCGAGGACATGGGGCTGTGGGAGTGGGAGCGGCGGTACGAGCCCCGCGGGGAGTAGGAGCGGGAGCGGGAGCGGGAGTAGCGCCGGTAGCGGCGCGCCGAGCCCGAGCGCGAGCGCGAGTGCGATCGCGCGCGCTCCTCCACCGCGGCCGGAGTTCTGCATCAAACAATACTCTCTATAATATTTACATATTATTAAAGACTTCAATATACTGGACAGTAACAATCAACGCGATACGCAAATCTGACAATAAAAAGTAAAGAAAATGGGTTATGTGTATTGGGTATATATATCTTTTTCCAACTATAAAAAAAAATCCAAGTCTGTATGTTAGGGTAAAGGTTGCAAAATGTGACTATGAATATTTGTGAGTAAATACTTTACTCTGTACATAAAAAGTAAGAAAAAAAGACTGACTTTGATAACATATGGTAGTAATTGAAAATTATACCCATTTACACAAAAAAAATATTCAAATCTGTAAACCTCATCTTGTAAGTAGTTAATTAAAAAAACAAAAGCGTAACTCATATACATTTAAAATAGTTTTATAACTAAAAATTGTTGATTATTATATTCCTACAGAATTTATATGTAGATGAGACATACACAACATGATCATATCAACATAGCAATATTTGATTTATGTATGTTAGTAGTTATTTTCTAAGCAGTTTGTTATCAGCGTACCCCCTCCACTATTGATAAAGCTATCGCTAAGGTTCACCACAACAACAGTGTTTCTATTGATCAATCTACTGACTGATATTAGTTATGAGTCTACACATGAGTCTAAAGCTTAGACTAGAATTGCTTAGACTCTAATAAGCAATTCAATTTAGAGACATGAGATTTGGAGGGTATATTCATTATAAAGTTTAAGAATATACTAAGAAAAGGTTTTTTAAATTCAACCCCTAAGGGGGTTAAAAGCTTGAGTATTATATGCGTGCAACGCCACAGGTGAAACCTACTCGTCTATATATAAGAAATTACTTCTTTTAAACAGCTATAATAAATAAAAATAAACTTTTATTAGAACAGACTAAGTCGACAGAAGTATACATTGAACTTGTCCAAATGACTAAATTTAGCTTACAAGGAAATAATTAGGAAAATAACTCTGACAGAACAGAATCTCAGATATTACTCAACCCACCATGAATTGTCCTTAGTTAGGATAATAATAATTAATAGGGGCGTAAAAAATGTGTACCAGCAAACCAAAACTGTGGATTGGGTATGCTAATGACTAAATAAAATATAGAAAAATATGTATAAAAGTGAAGCACAATATTATACAAAAAACCAGCAAGTCTAAATAGTTTTTTTTGTGAGATAATACAAATATTGCTGGTAATTATGTATCTATGATGTGTACGGATACATATAGCTCCAAACAGACTGTTGCCTGGAAACAGATTTTATCAATAGCATGAAGAATAATAATAACGACGTCAATCTGTGTGAATATCGAGATTATATGCCATTATGAAATTATAATGAGCGTTCTTGCACAAAACACACGACCATACCCTTGAAATCGAGGTTACAAACACAAAGCTACTTTTTTGGTGGACATGATCAGTGACGACATCGTAATAATCGATTAATAAACGAATAATTTAATGAGTTGGTTAAGTATTATGACTCTTCATGATACTTACGGGCTTCTGTACTTCCTGCCAGAACTTTTAGGCGGCGGTGGAGTCCTAGACCGGCTTCTGCTGAGCCCAAGAGACATGCCTGGCAGTTTCGACGGGGGATCGCGAGAACCGTTGCGCGTCCTCGAGCGACTTCGCTGTAACCACCCAGGACACATAAAATATAAATAGCCGGCAATATGCAAAATAAAACACGCACGAGGCGAGGCGGGAATGCTCGCCGCGGACGTTACAAACAATGCGATAAATATAGTACCTCTCGATCGGACATGATGAACGACACAATATAAACACTGAACGAAAACAACTAACACGAATATATTCTAATTTTATCCGTGAATAGTACGACGAAATAAAATCACACGAGCACGCTAATCGCGTTTTTCCGAAAATCGAACAAACAAGATGGCGACGTCGAATAACGCACCAGCAGCATTAGTGCCAACCTAAAACTTCAACGGTGGAGTTGTCTATTCTGTATGTTTTTTATCGATTTTTTAAAGCATATCGATAGAACACAATACTCGTTCTTTTACAACTTTTTTGTCTGTGATTGTCATCAACAAAGTAAGATCACTGTCAGTGTACATATGTGTAAGCTGCCAGTGTCACTGATTTCCAATACCTACAAAAGTAAAGGCATAGAGGAGTATTAGGTAAATGTTTCCTTCCACATCACTGTAAATGTGGTGCTTCTCCGCTAATATTTAATTTGTTAATTTTTGAATAAAATGCCGGACAACGATACTCAAAATGGCCCAACTGGAGACCAGCCTCAAGAAAAAACAGCGAAGCAGCTAGCAAAAGAAGCTCTAAAGGCTGCTAAACTTGATAAACTAAAGGCCAAAATGGACAAAAAAAGTGCAACTCCAGCTGCGCCGAAAGAGAAACCTGAGGTTTGCACCTTCTCAATTTACCACTATTTCATGCCAGAGTTTATACATTGTTAGTTTATGACAACGGCACTAATAGCTTCCTTCTCTGGACTAAAATAAATCGAATCTTTCGTAGGTTAGGTTCTTTCTCTGGTGAAAGGCCTACTGCAATTGTTTCATAATTGCATCATGACTACGTATGCTTGTAGAAATTACCGCAGGCACATTTACACACCTACGTATTAAAGAAAGTTTGGCCTTTACTATTGGTAGAATTAAAAAATTAAAATTTAATCAGAACCATAAATTATAGTTAAGGTATGTAATAAAGATGTTATCAAAATTTGATATGATAAACATTTATTTTATAAAACAAATGGAGTAAACCAAAATAACTGTACACTTTATTCCTACATTTCATATAAATGTTATTACATTCACCTAGGATAAAATATCCAACATATGAATAAATCAGATCTTAGACGGTCTAGAATATGTAATCCAGAAACGTAATGTTAGCACAATAATAAATAAACATTTCCAGAAAAAAACGAAAGAAGTCAAAGAGAGTGCAGTGTACACAGCCAATACTGCCCCTGGTGACAAGAAAGATATTCAAGGTTCTATGCCAGATGCATACAGCCCCAAATATGTGGAAGCAGCTTGGTACGCATGGTGGGAGAAACAGGGCTTCTTCAAACCCGAATATGGTGTAAGTTCTTTTATCTTTATTAATAAACTAGCCGACCCGGCAAACTTCGTACCACCTAACAGTCAAGAACTGACATTATCATTAACATGAGCTGTCAAATGTGCAAGATAGCGTTAATTTATTGAAATAAATGTTTTCTGTATATATTTTTTACATTAATTTATTTAATATTTTTTGTAGTTATTCTGTGATTCAAGGGAGAGACAAATCCAACAAATCATAGATATATAATACCCGTTTAATAAGAAATAAGAAAACAAATAGCAACTTAGCTAATTAAGTTTTTCCTATTTTCTTGAGATTATTGTGGCATTATTCATAACTTCCATATACTCGTAGTTCAACATTCCAAAGAAGCAAACTACGATAAAAACCTTACATGCTGTTGACACTTGGTAATTAGTAAAAAATAAATACATATTTTCAAAAAAAAACACAAACTATTATGTCTCAATTTATGCCATTTATTTTTGAACAATTCTGTATGTTCTTTCCTTCTTTTGACTTTGCAGCTTCTAATAAGATCCCATACCATATTATAAGTAAAGTAGAGTAAAAGATATAGTAGGAAAATTAAGTACACTTTTAATTTGCTTCTATACAGGATTATCGATTAGGAGTGTACTAAGCCGAAAGGTGGTAACTGTACTCATCATTGTGAACAACTTTCATTATAGGACCAAATCTGAATCAGATTAAAAAAACCGTTGTTCCGTACAAAAGAAAATGTATGATGCAGCCGTTTTTTTTTATCGAATTCACAGCGACCTCTTATACAATCTTTTGCAAACCAGCAAACCAATCTTTGTTGTAAACATTCTCAGAGGAAATCAGTGCTGGAGCCGAATCCTAAAGGCAAGTTTGTGATGGTGATCCCACCTCCCAATGTGACAGGCACCTTGCATCTCGGACATGCACTCACTAACGCCGTCGAGGACGCTATCACCAGGTGGCACAGGTGAGATAACAACAACAAAACAATTTAAATGAAATCACTGCTTATTACCCGATTGCGAAAGAAGGAAGGTTATGTTTTTTGAGTGTATGTATGAGTATGTATATTTCTTTGTATATTTCTTCACGCCCTAAACTAAACGGCTTGTCGTGTTTTTATGTGAGTGGTGTCAAAAGATTTGTCTTAGTCGTGAGAGTGACACTGGGTACATCAAAATTTAAAAAAAAATATATATGTAAGGATGATACAAGATTTAGCAGACGAATTTTTTTTTAAAGTCGCTTCTAACTACTTCTTTAAGATTTTGATCTTGTTTAGATGTTTGTTTCGATATTAATTTTCATATGCTTCTCAAGAAAAACATTGCAAGGTGCACAGTGTCTGGCCCTGATAGGTTCTATTATAATAACTATCAAAAACGCTTACTCAAGAGTGTAGCAACATTTTCAAAATGTGCAATTTAAATAAATACTATGACAATGTCCTACAAAGTCATACTTCTGTATAATATGTTTGAAAGTAAGCTGCTGGAATGTACACGTGATTTTAAATTAGTATTTTTTGTAGCGTGATCAGTACAGATCTTCATAAAATATTGGATGTGTAATTATTATCTAATTACAGCATAAAATGTAACCTTTTTAAATGTACGCGGTAATTTAAGCATCTAAAGTAAATTCTTCATGTGTTAATAAATTTATTGCTTATAAGTATTTTCGAAGTCGTCGTAGACTTGACTTTTCCGCACGATCTAAAGTACGCTCATCGTAAGTTCGTTAATTTATCATCATCTGCAAGTACAATGAAAAAGTCTCGAGTGTCGTGTAACACTTGCAAAAAACCCAAGTAATCCTATATTTTGAATAAGAATAACAAATTTATTTGCCTTTAAATAACGTTTGTCACAACCAAGTATAATAAAACACTCAGTCTCAACAAGTATTATTTATTTAATTTTATAACAAATACACAGCTACTGCTTACTCGGTTCACACAACATAATAATCGCTTTAAGGTTAATCCATCATGTGGCATTATAACACAGTGGAAATAACTAAACAACAAAATAGCAAACTACTAACATGTTTTATTCTCGACAATCCTGTGCACACAATAACTCTTTTGATTATATTCTTATTTGTAAGTAGAATGGTATTCCTTTTCCAATTACAAGAGACGCTGTACGTCCACACAGTTCGGCTGTCCGTGATCGAATGCCTCCACCAGCCGACCGTCTCTTCTATGTTAACTTTTCCACCGAGGTTGCCAATATAAAGTTATAAAAATATCAAATCGATTAATTAATTTAAATAAATAAAACTTAAAAAACTTATTTAAATACTTTCATAGTTCTCATAATATATATTTATTATATAATATATTTACATTGTTAGAATGAACGGACGCACGACGCTGTGGAACCCGGGCTGTGACCACGCAGGCATCGCCACACAGGTGGTCGTCGAGAAGAAACTCTGGAGAGAAGAGAAGAAGACCAGGCACGACCTCGGCAGGGAGGAATTCATTAAACGCGTCTGGGATTGGAAGAATGAGTAAGTTATTTAAGTAGATCATTCGCTGAGCGAGCGAAGCGAAGTCTATGCCTCGAATCTGGCAATTATTTTTCTTCTGTCTTTTCGTATGTTTGTATGTCTCCTGAAATGTCTTACTCGTGTACAGGTCGTAGTTTCTAAGCTTGATGTTACTTGGTTGTTTGGTGTGTATTTCTCCCAAAAAAGAAAGTTCCTTACGTCATCATTTACTGACAGATTTCAATAATATTTAGTACAGACATGTATAAAATACAACATGAATTAAAACTCCTGAATATGTAATAAATCGTTTATATGGTTGTTGTTTTTTGATAGCTAGACAGTTTATTTTCACAGATGATATATTTCTATTGCCGTTATAACAATACATACAAAAAACAGACTAAATAAAAGGGCGGCTCCCGTACAACAAACGTGATTTTTGGAATTTTTTTTGCTTGATGATGATAATACGATAACAGGTAGAAACTCGAACTAATGTTGTATAGATAATGGTACGAAACACTTAGTGCGCCAGACAAACTCGCACTTAGCCGGTTTTAATTTTCTTGAACTCCAGGTGGTCAAGTCTGTTATTTGAATTGTCTCAGAATTACAATTGGATTGTACCAAAAAGGCCGTTTCGACATAGAATAGATCAGAGTTAGTATTAAAAATTATGTCTATGTCAAAACGGCTATTTTGGCACAATCTAATTGTAATTCTGAGACAATTCAAATAACAGACTTGACCACCAGGTTTTTTTTAAATCTTTATTTATTTAGGGACTTGAAATCAAACAGATCATGTCAGTCCCATAGGGTTCACATATGAAAACAACTATGGCCTATTTTTCAATAAGCCATAGACAAATTTGAAAATCCTAGCTACACTAGAAGATGGTGACGCAAGAACACTCTGAAACAATTCTAAATTAATTATTGTATCACCTAGTACATCTAACAACCTTTCCCTCATAGTTGCGGTCTGAACACATTCTACAAGGAAGTGGTAGGTATCCTCAACTTCACCAATATCACAAAAACCACCAGGTTCTCTTTCATACTAAAAGCATAGAATATGAATAGAATAAGAAATATTTATTGGCCTTTAAACAACATTCGTTACAGGCAACGTCTTGTTACATTTGAATTATTAATTACTTTAAAAAGAAACTTAACTTATAAATACTTTTATAGTTCTAAGAACAAATAGTTATTATATTATACATTTACATTGTCATTTATTTCTTTACCTATTACTAACATTTTGTAAATGTTGTTCATCACACAAGAACGACGATTCCACAAGCTGCATTGACATATATTCACTGAGTTTATAAAAAGGATTTCTTTCAACAAAATATTTTAATATATGTTTAAATATTTTAAAATTGAGTTCCATCACGCTATTTGGTAATTTATTGTACATTAATATCATGGATAAGCAAAATGATCCGTCTTCAGCTTGTCTACCTATACTCAATTGACAACAATTCATTTTTGGAACGTGATAAAAATTCGATAACCATTTCGAGATAATGTAATGAAGAGTTCATA
Source organism: Ligdia adustata (assembly GCA_947049295.1). Classification (NCBI taxonomy): domain Eukaryota; kingdom Metazoa; phylum Arthropoda; class Insecta; order Lepidoptera; family Geometridae; genus Ligdia; species Ligdia adustata. The sequence continues at coordinate 1,676,012 of OX346226.1, forward strand.
TTAAAACCCGACTTTTTTTATTCACTCCCTGCCGAGTTATTTACAAAAAACTGATGATCGTATTTATGGTAAGACCGTCAGCTGCCACCAACAAAAAATACTATTGTAATTGTCATCTGTGAACCGCACCAGACAACAAAAATAAACAGTACTTTATTTTTAATTTGTCTTTCCATTAACGTAATAAAAATGGGAAGTAAAGAATTTGAAATATTGACAATTATCCTGTTGATCCTGTTGAAAATGATTGTAGCGCTGGGACCTAAGAAGATGTGAATGAATAAAGACGCAATAAGACGTAACATGCACAAAATTACAATAAAATAATAGTTTTAGTGAAAATAATCCCTCAATGTATGTAGTAGATTTTTGTAGAATTTGGCAGTGTTGCCTGGGTGGGAAGACGTAATTGGTGTTGGTTAGCCGGTTCAGTCGGCCTGCACTGGGAGTGATGAAGAGGTGACGACTGATAGAGTAGAATGGAAGAGGAAGACATGCTGTGCCAACCCAACTTATTAGAAGATGATGATGGTCCTGTAGATATCATAAGTCAGTGTATAACCGTCAACAGGAAAGGCGGTCGTATCTACGAGCAGCTCCGCTCTCTAGGCTCATCGTACGACTGGTCCCGAGTCCGTTTCACGATGGACCCCATCATGTGTCGAGCGGTCAACGAAGCGTTCATCCGTCTACATGAAGCCGGTGACGTGTACCGAGCTAATAGGCTGGTTAACTGGTCTTGTACGCTCAAAAGTGCTATAAGTGATATTGAAGTGGATAAGATAGAGCTGGCTGGGAGGACGCTCATGAATATACCGGGGTATGAACATAAGGTGAGTCAAAGCGTCGATAACTTCTTATGGGGCGACTATTAATTACGTGACGTGTTCTAGGGGGGATCAAGCTAAATCTTTCCAAATGTCACTTAGCGGAGAGGGTGGGTCTTGGCAAATATCGTGATTATTTTACATGGACTGAATTAGATAAATCTGTTCTCAATTTTTGTATAATATTAATTATTTAATTTTATGATTGTGTTTTTAAATTGCATTATTCACAAATACTGGTCTTTGCCAGTCTTCAATAAAAGTAATAGAACAAGTTGTTCTATATTATTTCTCTCCAACACGTTTACAGCTCAAATAGAAGTTTTGAAGAATTTCGTGATATAAGGGGGGGAGGGAGTTGAGGAAAATCTTACGATATCTCTCCAAGGGGGGAGGGGAGATCGAAAAATTCTCAAAAATGCCTAAACAAATTAATGACGCTACCTTATAAAAAACGTGATTACCGACATCCATTACGAGAGCCGCCGATAGAACTTCTGAACCGTTTTTGATAAAATTTAAATCGAACCACACAGAAGAATCACGCTCTAAAAACAAAAAAAAAAAGAATTTTTCAAATCGTTCCCGCCGTCTCCGAGAAATATAAAAATAGCTAACAGACATTAGAAAAAACATACCGTCAAATTAAGTACCACTTCCTTTTTTGAAATCGGTAGATAGTCTGTAGAAAATACGACTGATTTTACTGGAAAACGGGATTTGGAATTTACATCTTTGCTATCGGCGATTATAAACCAATTTACAAAAAAATATTTTCTTGGAAATCCGAAATGATCTTACGTAAATATTATCAAAACTCAGTCCAGTAATATGGTTTTTAAATCGATTTATTCAGAAAAAAAATATTCAAGCTTAGTCAGCATTGGTAGCTCTTGCTGGAGCTAGTGCTCTTGACTATTAAAGACCGCTGCAGTAATGTACTATAACTTCGTTGGCACATTTTTCGTCTTTATTCAAGGCTTCTTCAGGATCTGTTTACTTTTTTACCCCCAGCTATATTGATCAGCTTTGTGTCACCATAAAGCCTATAAATCCAAAGGAAACATCTGAACGTCAAACAAATTAACCCTTATTAACCCTGTCGTTAAGGTGGAGTTTGGCGTGCTGGTGCTGTTCGCGTACAAGGCCGAGGATTCTGGCGAGGAGGTGGTTGTGGCGACCACTCGCGTGGAAACCATGCTGGGAGATGTGGCCGTGGCTGTACATCCTAATGATGCCAGGTAATTAATTTGTGGACCCTATAAGGATCATATAAAGGACTTGTTTCATTTCTGGTGAGGACGTCGTACGTCTAGAAAAAAATGCCTAAAGGCTTGGTAAATATTTAGTTAATCATTAAGTCGTCCCTTTCAATCCCCTTTCTCTAACGTATTCATGGTAAAATGCATTCCCATACAATATTGTCCTGGCCGGAGCTCCATAATTTTTGAAACATCTATTTTACAAATTTTCTAATTTATTAACGATACTTTATTTCAATGACATTTTATATCTATATACAGGGTTATCGGCTAGGGGTGTACTAAGCCGAAAGGGGGTCACTATACTTATCATACTGAAAAACTTTCACTATGGAATCAACTCTAAATCCAAGAAATAAAACACTATAAACTTTTTGTATGGAACCGATGATTATTTTTTCTCGAATTCAGAGTTGGCCCCATAGGAGGTGTTGTTCGTAATGTTGAGTATAATCACCCTCTTGTGGCTTAGTATACCCCTAACCAATAATCCTGTATATTCCATTTAATTTTTTGGCAACCGAATTAAATCCTAACTAATATTATAAATGCGAATGTAACTCTGTCTATATGTCTGTCTGTCTGTCTCGCTTTCACGCCAAAACTACTGAACTGATCTGGATGAAATTTATTACACAGGTAGATGGGACTCCGGGAAAGGAAATACGATACTCTTTAACCAACGTAAAAAAAGTAGTTCCCCATTGGATTTATCTCGATAGTAAAATGGGGAAATACGCGGGTGAAACCGCGGAGCACCGCTAGTATAATAAAAAAAATGTCGATGCTGGAGGAACGTATCTAGAAGGATGTAGGTTCGAATATCGCCTGCCATATTATTTCCGTTCGCTCTCTTATAGAAAAACATGTAATTTTGCAATTACAAAAATAAGTAAGTTTTGTTTTTGTGTATTATTGTAGGTATAAACACCTGGTGGGCAAGAACCTCGTCCACCCCATCGTGAACAGGAAGCTGCCTGTCATAGCTGATGACTACGTGGATATGAGCTTCGGAACCGGTGAGAAAATGTCTTTAGAAGCTTATTACTTCAACATACTAGTACACTTCACTGAACATAACCTTCAATTCAGTATTTGACGTTGAAACGGAATATATTGTGAGGAAACCTGTTTATCAAAGAAAGGATATCCACTAGCGTACCTCCAGAAGATCGACAGGACGTCTTCCACTTATGGAAGATATTAAACAACGTTTTGCTTCTTCCTTTTTAATAAAAACAGCAGAACACTGGAATAACCTGCCAGTCTCTGTGTCTCTGTATAAATACTCTTACAACCCGGGTGTGTTCAAGCACAAGGTGAATTAGTTTTTACTAGGTAAACGTGCTACATCTTCGATCGCATCTTCACTTACCACCAGGTGAGATGAGGTGGTCACACGTTGCCTAAAAAAATAGGAAGGTAATATATTCTTGGGAATTGGTAAAGTCCTCAACCGCCATTTAGTAAACATGTATGACTATAGCCGACACTCCCCTCCTGGTGAGTGCTTAGTGTACGCTTACTTTTCTATCCCTTTCAAGCAAGCAAATACCGTTTAATGTCCGCTCGTTTCAGCCGTATTCAAAATATCAGCTCACGAATATTTGAAAAAATATGCAATCGAATTGAGTTCTACTTCCTTTTTTGGGCTGTCAGTAATGAAATAAACACTATATACTACTTAACTCGGTGAATATATGTCAATGCCGCTTGTACGAGTAGAATCATCGTTCTTGTGTAACGAACATCCATAATAAAATATCACTAATAACTAAAGAAATAAATCACAATGTAAATATATAATATACAAATATATGTAATGAGAACTATAAAAGCATTTAAATAAGTTTTTTAAGTTTAATTTTTTTAAAGTAATTAATATTTCAAATGTAACAAGACGTTGCTCGAAACGAACGTTAATTAAAGGCCAATAAATATTTCTTATTCTTCTTCTTCTTCTTCAGGTGCTGTGAAAATAACACCCGCGCACGACCCCAATGATTACGAGATCGGCAAACGTCACAACCTGCCCTTCATCAATATACTGGACGACGAGGGCAAGATGCTTGACAATTGTGGACCTTTCGCTGTAAGTATTCTTCAATGATGACGCGAATGAGTTCGGGCAGTTTTCGCTATGCTGCGACCAAGTGTTGGAACAATATCCCGCCGCCGATAAGAAACCTGCAAACTATTAGTTATTTTAAGACAAAGCTGAAAGTATTTTTATTTGTGCATCAAAAGAGTGAAGAGCTTTTGAAAAATGATACAAGCGCTATTTAGAATATTCTTATTTTTGTTTTCGTATTAAAATTCGGTGCACCCTTCGTTTATATTACATTATGAGTATGTAGAAACTTTATTATTGAGTTTTTATTGGTGTTGTTAATTGTTTTATCATTGTAACTGTAAAATACATACCTGCTCTATCTGTCGTGTGTGACGTCAGCTGTCGGTCCCAACGGAAGATCAGCGCGGGTTGTTCACAACCGGCATCATGCTGAGTTGGGATCGGCTTATGATAAAAAACATGCTTCCTTTATATATATATTTTTTTTTTATAAAAATTGCTGTGTTTTTTGTCACAATAAACCATATTCTATTCTATTCTATTCTAATGACTCTCATGTAAATAATAAACAAAGAAAAAATGAAGGGAATGAAGAGACGAAATATTAAAATAACACAAGTTCACAAAAAGTTAACTTCATGAATGCTCGCGTCTCTGATACATCGGGGAATGTTTTTACATAAAAAGCATTGCAACGAATTAAGAAACTCCTCGCTTTTTTAAGTCTTTATACCCCACACTTACCAAATTCCATATAAATTTTTTCAAAATAGTAGAAGTCCAGTAGATAGATATGTAAATCGAAACTATTGAAAAAACGCCTTCTATATTCTGAATTCGAATGTCTCGCTTTAAAGTATTGAATTATTTATGTTTGATTTTAAAGACTAATTTGCTGATACAAGATGACCCATACATAAAATTCTTATAATTCCGATCATAGATACGATGGTACTCGTATGTGTAAATAACCAAAAGTTAAATCTCAGGGTCAGAAGCGATTCGACGTCCGCCGCAACATCATCAAAACTTTACAAGAATTGAAGTTGTACAAAGAAACCAAAGAGAATGCTATGGTGGTGCCTCTCTGCAGTCGATCCAAGGACGTTGTTGAACCCATGCTGAAGCCACAATGGTAAGAAACATCGATAAGTTGGCATCAGATCAAATAAAAAATATATATTTGGGGAAGTACTATTCAATCTTCCTGTGTACCAAATTTCATCCAGATTGGTTTAGTGGTTTTGGCGTGAAAGGGTGTCTTTCATTTCCATGGCCATTGTATATCTCCTTCTTTGTTATAGTGCGACTGAGATAGCATGTACCCGTCGTCTATTTCTTTCTCTGTCTACGTATTATTTACAAAAATCTCCCTCCAGGTACATACGCTGCGACAAGATGGCCGCCGACGCTATAGCAGCTGTCAAAACCGGAGAACTAAAGATAATCCCCGATGTACACGAAAAGATCTGGTACCATTGGATGGAGAACATCAGGGATTGGTGCATATCGAGACAGCTGTGGTGGGGACATCGCATCCCGGCTTATAGAGTAACCCTACCCAAAAGAGAAGTGAGTTTATTTCACGCCGGCTAAATGCGTAAAGCGTACTAAACCGAAACAAGAAAAGTTAAGTCAATTGCCATTAGCGTATTTAATAACAGTACAGCCAAATTGTTGTTAAATGTTAAAAGAATGAAATGCCTCGAAACTAAGACAGTTTATTTTCTAATGATCATTTTGAAACTTTAGTCATCCGCTGTTGAGGTACGAAAATGGTACGAGTAAATATAATTTCCTACTAATGACCTTACTAATCAGATTCAAATCATATGTGAGAATAGGTTTATTTTTGAAGGAAACAATTTAATAGTAGATTAGTAGCCAAGGGCTTTAAGGCATCAATTGCAGCCCGAGATATTTAGGCGCACGAGCGCAGCGAGGGCGCTTATAGTTCAAGGGTGCAATTGATGCTTACACCCGAGCTAACTACTCTGCTTTACATCTCGATTGTGAGGTAAGTAGAAAAAAACCGGCATTACAATAATAAAACATTTTAATTGCTGCTTCAGCTTCCATTTTCATTGTATCTGGAGTGCAGCTTATATCTTCATCACTTGCAGAACTCATGTTTTATTCCTAATTAGCACGTAATTATAAAAAATCCCAAAAACAAACAATATTTGAAGTAAAAGTTTTCTATTCCCGCCTTTTTTCATCTTTTTTTTCAAGAACGAAACTGAGCTTCACCGTTCGATATTTAAAATTGATGACTATTATGCTCATACGCAGACAAGGCTGAATAGCGAAGCGACCTCTTTTGTCATTGGGCTGAATGCATGATGTCTATTGCCAGTATGATGGTTAGATGTACGCGAACTTTTTGAAAGAGTGAAGTTTTTTTTTAATTATTACCGCCCTAGGGCTTTTCTAGCTATATTATTACCCTAGAGCGCTAATTGGTCACCTACAAGCCCCATTTGGGGGTAATAAGGACCTACTTGCCGAATATGAGAGATGTAAAAGTATTTTAACTGCATAGTGTATATAAAGGACAAGCCTACATAGTAGAGACAGGTTCCCAGCTTGGGGACGAGATGATACGTTACTAGAAGGGGAATGACAGTAGCATATGACACAGAAACCAATCAGCCCAACACCAGAAGAATCGTCGTCTAAAACAGCGCCCCGAAGACGTCGCACCCGGTCTGGGCGCAAGAAGAGCCGACGCATCAGATGTCGTGCGCACGCTGAAACTGGTGCCAGCGCGGAATCCGCCGCAGTTGCGCGCGAGCCGCCGTCCGGGACAGACGTATGTCAATATCTGTACGCGCGTTTCGGTTTTTGCACTTAGCTTGCTAGTTTCATTGAAGTTGCTCATTGTGCATCTGTAAATTAATATATACCTCGAAATGGATGTTGTTTCAGATTTGCATATCGGATTATTGGTTTTTTGTTGACAAGTTTGCTAATATTTTTCATTGATGATGAATGATTAATTTTTGAATAGTTTTATTTAGCTTGTGTCGTTATTTTTAATTTCCCTAGTTTGTAGAAAGCACGTCTTAGTTATTCAAATAGAATGTCAGTGTGTTTTTGTTTGTAACACAGAATTGCCAGTTACTTTTCTGTTAATAGACTGCGATGTTTGTTTTCTTATGCATGTTATTGACAAAAATATCTGTCTTTTTTAACGTGTATGCAATATGTAAACTGAAATAGGCTTCTTATAAAATTCTCAAAAAAAATAGTGCTGTAGATTTCTATACAGGGTTATCGGCTAGGGGTATACTCATCCTAAGTAACAACTTTCAGTATGGGACAACCTCTGAATTCGAGAAAAAAAAAATCAGCTGTTTCATACATATTGTCGACTACCGATAAACTTCTTGTATGGAACAGCAGATTTTTCTATTCTTATAGTGAAAGTTGTTCCTTAGGATGAGTATAGTGACCCCCTTTCGGCTTAGTACACCCCTAGCCGATAGCCCTGTAGATCTTAGATCTAATATTACATATTTGTTTTCTCTACGCTTTGTGATGTGATTTATGTTCACTATATTAAGTATGTTGCACTGAATCAATCATAACGGTTTTGTATTTTTTAGACATTAAGATAAATATAAAAAATTGTGTTCATCTGAGCTACTTATATACAAATCAGGCTAAAGTACGAAATTTTCGTTTTAACAACATAACCAATCACCATTAACATCATGATGATTAACTCGCGTCAGATCTAAATAACACAAAAAATAATAATATTCGTTGTATACTATACTTTACACATTACTTTTACCAGAATATTAAAAAAACATGTTCCAAAAATATAATAAACTAAACTCTAATTTTCTTTCATTGCATTTTCTTCAGAAAGTAAACACTCTCAATTTTTTCTACAGTCGGAAGAGCTCTGGGTGTCAGCTCACACTGAAGAGGAAGCTCTTACAAAGGCCGCAGCCAAGTTCTCGACACCTGCAGAACAGATCAAACTGTCTCGCGATGAAGACGTGCTCGATACTTGGTTCTCATCTGGACTCTTCCCGTTCTCTATATTCGGCTGGCCGGATAATACTGATGACTTAAAGGTAAATTGAAATTGTAGAGACACTTCAGGGTTCAAATCGTAGTTTATGTAGTTATCAGGATATTTTACAAAAACAAAGTTTAAGGTTTATATTTCCATATGCCCATGACATCAATTTCAAGTATCATTTGAATTTGCATAAAGGATCACAAAAAAACGTGACAATACCTCTTGACATGTTTCTAAAGGCCAGTGTTGTCTAAAATTGCGAAAACTGAGAATCGACTCTTTGAATGTTTTTTTCTTTGGTTTTAACTACCTGGTATATTTTCTAGGCATTCTACCCTGGAACTCTGCTGGAAACTGGTCACGATATCCTATTCTTCTGGGTGGCTAGGATGGTTTTCTTTGGCCAGCGTTTGCTCGGAAAGCTACCTTTTAAGTGAGTTAATATTTCAGTCTGTTTTAAGTTTACATAACAAAATGAAAATTGCGCGTCAAGACATTTATTTTCCGATGTTATGGTCATACGAGTTCATACTCAGCTATTCTTTTTTCTTTTGTAATTCACTAAATGTATTTATTTTGTACTTTTTGTTGTTTTACGTTGCAAATAAAAGTCATTCTATTCCATAAATCATGTATAAGTATTTTTATAATATTAGGTACCATTTTTATCATTAATTTTCTATTAAACTGGTTTATACCAAAGTTATCCTATTGTAATGTTCATCGTGAATCTAATATCCCATAACAGTTAGTTTTAATCTTTATTTTCTCAGAGAAATCTATCTCCATCCCATGGTACGAGACGCTCATGGCCGCAAAATGTCCAAATCCTTGGGCAACGTCATCGACCCAGTACACGTGATCACCGGTGTTTCTCTAGATACCTTACACGAACAACTAGAAGATTCCAACCTGGACCCTCGCGAGGTGGAGAAAGCACGCCAGGGACAGAAGCAAGACTATCCTAACGGCATACCCGAGTGTGGAACCGATGCACTTAGGTTAGTTCATCTGTTGTGGGCGGCATATTTTTACAGTGTGACCTAACCTCTTACACGGAAAGCAGTCAGAAGCATTGTAGCATTGAATCAAATTTTTGTTAAATTTAATCTTTTGTATTAAATTGTTCCTAATTGGTACAGAAGCTACAATTACAATAAGGGGTTAAAACATACGCATTGCATATAAAAAAAATAACACCCTACTTCTTTAAGATTGCAACCAACTTCGTTTCATGATTAGTTTAATAGTTCTTCTTAGTTCATTGTCTACATAAGCGTGATTTTTAGTAACTTAAAACTATTTTAAGTTATTGTACTTTATATTTTGTGTATCTATCATATCGCGTTATTGTTTAATTTGTTATTTTAATAATGTCAAACGTTCCGCCTAGGTTCGCGCTATGTGCTATGACGCAGGGCCGGGACTTGAACCTGGACATTCTCCGCGTGCAAGGCTACAGGTTCTTCTGTAACAAACTGTGGAACGCGACCAAATTCGCTCTAATGTACTTCCCTAAGGATACCGTTTACCAAGTAAGTATTCTATTTCATCCGTTACTATGTTACCAAACTTTTATTTGACTTGCAAATCTTTCAATTATTTGATAAGTTAATCGACTATGTACTGAACTTAAGAGGAATGAGTCATGGCCAATCGATACCCGATGAAGTAACGGCGCGAGGTGAAGAGAGAGAAGATGAATTAGAAATATGGCGCCAAACGCGTCTTTTTGTTGTATTTAAATATTTTATAAATTAATTTTACACATTAAATATTTTATAAATTAATTTTACAATTTTAACCCTGAAACAGGTTTTATATTTTTGGTTGTTTGGAAGAGATCGCTATTAGCGATAATGCCGCCGCTTGTTGCACGTAATCATAAGTTTTATTAAGTTTATAGTATTGTTTATTTGTGCATACAATAAAGAGTTGTCTTTCTTTCCATTTATCTATCTTTAATATATATATACTCCTCGTAGAATCCTTATTTTTGGAAATATTTGTATTATTTTAAGTGGGAGTCTTCCTGTTTGGACATATGTAATCGTTTGGTGCACTTTAATATTTATTCTTTATCCTAAATAATAAATCAGCTGTTTATAGGCTTTTCGACAAGTTCATCTGGTTAATTTCATTTTAATAGCTTCTAGCGACGTAATACAACATGGCGGACCACCCAATATGGTTGACTTATTAGTTTTGGTCACTCCCCCATGATACAGATATCAAATAAAAAGGCTTGATTAAGTACAAAAATATATTTTAAATCGAATAACTAAAGTCAAAACGTCATTCATAGCATTCTAACACATAGGTCGTTTTTATATTTTCAATTAGCCGTATTTTTTTTGTCTCAACTTACCCTGAGTATTTACGATAACACACCTCCCACAGGCGCACAGTCCTACGCTGCCATCAGACCTGTCTCAAATGGACCGCTGGATGCTCTCTCGCTTATCTCTCGCGGTACAGAAGGTGAACGCTGGCTTCCAAAACTACGAGTTCCCATCTGCCACCACGCACTGCTACAACCTGTGGCTTTACGACCTTTGTGATGTTTACTTGGTAAGAATGTTTTATTTTCTGACTTGCAAAAAAAGAAAGGTTTTGATTATATATTTTTTTGTCTGTATATTAATTATGGCTTGTCCTATTTGGATTATTTGTTTTTGTTCGAAAAGGTTATAATATCAGGGAACCTTTATCATACTTCAGATGTGGTCCCAATTAAAGTTTATCACAATCGAAAAATTGATTACTTTAGTTCTAAGTTGTAACTAAACCCACTCAGCCATTTCAGCGTGAAAGAGCAAAAAACATACATATATATAATACAAACTTTCGCATTTATAATATTAGTTGTAGTACCTTGTTAGTGTGAATAAAAGAGAGGTTTTTTTACAACTTTGAGATCACAATAGACTTAGTTAATTTTACTATATTTTTTATGTGTATTTTCCGTTACCTCAGGAGTACCTAAAACCCGTGTTTGCATCTGGCACGGAAGCCGAGCAGGATGCCGCGCGACAAACGCTCTACACTACATTGGAATACGGGCTGAAGTTGCTCAGCCCGTTCATGCCGTTCGTTACTGAAGAACTTTACCAACGGCTGCCGAGAAAGGACGCCACTTGTCCATCCATCTGTGTTGCCAGTTACCCGACTGTAAGTATTAAATTTTAGGATCTTTGAAACGTAGACTCTTGAACATCTGTATATTTCCCGTTCTAATTTAGGGTGCTAAGACCTGTTCGCTGACCGATGATCAAAAGTCCAAATCAGGGGTATGCCAAAGAGCCATGGAACGCAGCATCCTCGGTATCAGAAATACGAGCAAGAGTTCGAAATCCCACGCTGCCTTCCATTACAGGTGTTGTAGGCCAAAAAGCCGCTTACTTAAATGGGATCGGTCATGTGATGCGGATGCATCCTGACTGATGGGCAGTGATGGGCAGGGCAGATCTTGACGCAGTAGAAGCCTGATGGCTTACATACTTGAGGAGGACTAGAACTCGCTAGCGCCGCGATCTCGACCTATGTAAACTAGGCTGGCGCAAGGTGGCCCAGGATCGTGAAGTGTGGAAGGATATGACTATTAAAAACATATAAGTCTTTGCCTAGCCTTTGCCGGACCTTTGCCTAGCTATAAGACAGTATAGGCTAAATAAAAGGTTTTTAGTTAATTTTTCCTCTGTTGCTGGTTAACTCAGCTGTGAGCAGTTTCAGTAATATTATTACTCCTTGTTTTTCTAATAATAATATGTGAGAACATCCACACAAAGGTGTTCAGGTCCTAAACTAGGCAAAGCCTGTGCTATGGTAACCTGATGACTGATATACATACTTATATATATAATAAACACCCAGACACAGGTCAAACAGACTAGTTCATGCACACAAATGTTTGACCTGTTTTGGGATCGAACCCGGGATCAGCGGTGCAGAAGGTATGGTTGCTACCAACAGCGCCAACCGGTCAGTCAAAGTAGTAACGTCTAAAAAATGCCTTGAAAAATCCTAGACAGAGCATGTGTACCAAGTTTCGTCAATGTTGGTTGAAAACTACGACCTGTACACGAGTACAAAGTGTCCAGGCAAACATCCGTACATACTAACGAAATCAAAATCTGCCAGACTCGAAGCACAGACCTTCACTCACTTGGTCAGCAACAGCAAACTTTATTATACTGACCACGAACACCAAGCAGTCAAAACTTATAAAATGAAATCAAGTTACATAAAACTGGCCGGACTGGGATAAGACTGGCCGGTTGGCGCAGTTGGTAGCAGCCCTGCCTTCTGCGCCGCTGGTCCCGGGCTCGATCCCCGGAAAGGACAAACATTTGTGTGCATGTTACACGTCTGTTTGACCTGTGTCGTGGGTATTTATTATATATATATATATATATAAGTATGTATATATGTAAAATGTTGCCTGTCGATATCAAAGTCAATTATTTAATTTTATTAGAAGAATTTCAAAACAATGAATTAAAACAAGTAAAAACGTTTAATCATCCCACCCGCAGAGCAGCTAAGCCACAATTAAAAATAGATCATTATCAGAACAATTACTTTGGAAAGCGTACAACAAAATGTATTGTGCCTAAATTGTGCAATAGTTACGACATACCATCCGATGCTCAGTTTAAAAATAAACCTGCCTATAAAATAGCTCTAAAAAAACTGTTCCTAGAAACAATTAAATAAGTATTAAATAACGACTTTATATGTACAATCTTTTGTAATAATTGTAATATAGCAAATAAACATCACAATAAGATTAGATAAGAGAGAACTACTGCCTACAAACTGCTTTGTAGTTTGGCAGAAACGAAATTTGAGCTCATGTATTTTTATATTTAACAATAAATTTAAAAAAAATGTATTTCTAAGTATGTATATCAGTCATCAGGCTAGGCAGGCATACCATAGCATAGGCTTTGCCTAGTTTGGGACCTGAACACCTTTGTATGGATGTTCTCACATATTTAAAAAAATAACTACTAGTTTAGAATTGTTTGTTTTTTTCAGGATGCGGAGACGCCCTGGCGGTGCGAGCAGCTGGAGGCCGACGTGGAGACGAGCCTGAAGATGGTGCACCTCATCAGGTCCACGCGCTCCGAGTACAACATCACCAACAAACAGAAGACCACTGCGCATCTCATCATTTCCGACGATCTAAAGGTCATTTTAATTTATTTTTTTTATTCTATGCAGTTATTAATTTGACCACAAGTTTGCACAACCACGGAAGTCAGCGATACTGTAACCCTAGATGGAGCATGCCTAGTCTGAAATACACTGACTCCCAAGGAAGGCTGCCGGAACACACCTTTAAGTGCTAGTAACAAGAACTTTTAAAAAAAGTTATTACGGCAGGCGCCAATAGCGCCTCAGTTATATCGATTTAATAATCAAACCTCTGGACCGGTTTCGATAAATCACGATAAAACGGGATCACACGAAAAGTATGCCCTTTCAAACAATAAACAGATTTTTTGAAATTAGTCCGGCCACCTCCGAGAAATCACTCAAGAAACATGACAAAAAACACAGTTGAATCTTTTTGAAATCGATAGTAAAGGGTCCACCTACCCCCTTATCGGCTAGTGTTACAAATGAAAGAGGTTTTCGTTTTAACAGCTCGTCGTTTTATACAGCTTTCGAAATGAAACCAAGATTGTTTGCTCTTCTTTTCGCCTCCTTCATGTGTAACTCTAGGCGATAGGGGGTTGATCCGCTATGTCAGATGTTCAGAATCGGTTAAGTAGTATGTATGAATGGGAGCAACTGTATAGGTATGTTGTACTCGTAGTGGCGCCTGTCTAACTGCACTCGGTTATCTCTCGTCAACCAACTGAGAACTTACAATTTGGTTTTCTATTTTTTTTTAGTACCTATTACTTGTTTTTACTCGACTGCGGAAGAAGGAAGTTTATGTTTTCCGAGTGTACCTATGTAGTGTGAGTGTATATTTCTTTGGCACGCCCTAGAGACTAAACGGCTTGTCGTATTCATATGTCAATAGATTCGTCTTAGTCGTGAGAGTGACACTGGGTACATTTACAAAATTTAAAAAATAAAAAAAAGATATTAACCAACACAGGTTAAACGATTTAGCAGTCGGGTTTTTTTTATAAGTCTAAGCACTTGTTTTTTTATATACAGGTGGAGAGTTTGAAAGGTCTATTCAGGTCGGTTCAGTCGCTGGCCAACAGCGAGTTGAGCGAGGAGCCTGCGCCCGACGGTTGTTCCATACTCACCGTCTCTGATAAGATCGAAGTACGACTCGTGCTCAAGGTAAAGAACACGTCATCATCATCTGTATCTATCTAGCGACTAACTGCGCCCCGCGGTGTTACCTGCAGATCTTTGATTTTTTCATATTCTATACTACTCAGTGATAATGTAGCTTTCTAACGGAGAAATATTTTTTGAAATCGGCTCAATAAGTTTTCAAGTTATTCTTTACATACAAAAATAAAAATCTTTCCTTTTCATAATATCAGTACAGACGTAGAAGTATAGATATACTGGTAGGCTTGCGCTCGACCGCAACTGAACTGATGTAAAGCGAATAAGTAATAAAATAATCTGAGACGAGTAAGAATAAAGTAACCCTGTGTGTTGAACTGGATTCATAAAAATAATAATAATAAATAGAATATGGTTCCTTTGTGACAAAAAACAACAAAAAATTCTGAAACAAAAATAGTAAATACATTAGTATGGGAAGCATGTTTTTTATCCCGCGCCGATCCCAACTCAGCATGATGCCGGTTGTGACAACCCGCGCTGATCTTCCGTAAATAATATAATATGATGTAAATAATAATATGGGCGACAGATATGGAAAAATCTAGGGGAGGCCTTTGCCCAGCAGTGGGACGCTACAGGCTAACAACAACAATAATATGGGACAACATCCACACAAAGGTCTTCAAAAATTGTCTCAGTAGTTCAACTCTTAGAAAATTATATGCAGTTGAATGAATGCAACATAAAGCTTCCATTAGTTCCACGGTTAAACTAATTGAGTGAACTAGTGGGAACGAGAGATTACAAAGATTTTTTTAATCAGATAACTAAATTGTCCTATCGCTTACGTCATCAGAGATATACCAAGAACTATGTTTCTTTACATTAGTAAAATAATACGTACGTAAATCAAGAATTAGATAAATACTCCTTCCCGCTCGCAGTATCTCAGTTTAAAAAAAAAACTTTTATATCGCACTATTTTTTGAAAGTTTGAGCATCATTTTAAAAAATAACATTGCTGATGTTATTACACTTTTATTATTTTTATTATTCAATATGTAAAAGATTTCATAATTAAATTTTGCATTACTTCTTCAGGTGATGAAAATCTCTGACGACGCAATTTATTCTTTATTTTAGGGAAAGTATAGAATTTATTAGTGCTCAGGTCGGGGCTGTACGGCGGATGGTCTAATAATTCCATGTTTTCTTGCTCTAAAAACTCTTTTGTTCTGTGCGCGGTGTGAGAGCTCGCATTGTCGTGATGGAGGATGATGCGGCGGTTGCAGTTCTCTTTACGGAGTTCAAAAACGACCTGTGGCAAACAAATGCTAGCATACCATACAGCATTAACCAGTTATAATAAACTGTTCTTTTTAATAAGAATATACTTCTCAACATTACATAATAATTTAATATTTTTATATGTTAATAAAACTGGAATAGTACAAGCGAGAGGGTACATACATACAATTCTGCGCATTAAGGTTTTTGTTTGGAATACTACATAAAGTAGAAGATATAGTACGAGATCCGACCGCGTGATTTATACGTTCATATGTTTGATTAATAAAATATAATTTTTATCGATATTTATAACTAAACCAATGCAGATCCGCAAAGGTGGCCATCCAAATTTGGCCGCAATTAATTTTAATTAAAATGTAATTAATTATTTATTTTTGAACAATTACGTTCACTTGTAATTGTTAAAAAATATATTTCATTAGAAAGAAATATACCTGAGATACCGAGAAAGTTCAAGGTGCCATCCCTCACTTGGCCGCAACCTAATGTCAGCCAGGTGTAAACAGGTATAATTTCGTTAAATATATACGTTCATAATGTATTATCATGTTATACATACCAAATTGAAGATTAATTCTTTCCCTACATGATGAGATATAGGTGCCTATGCAAAAATGCCCGCAAATAGTGACTGCCAACGATTAAAGATAAATAAAAGCGAGAGAAACTTAAGATAAACACCCCATGTCGAATAAAGATAGAGCATCCCAGCTGCTTGTCGTTTTTATGCTACTGCGCATGCGTCCATAGATAAGGTGCTCAACTAGTAGCTCGCGTATTTGCTTGGAGTTTAAAATACTCCAAAAATTGAGCAGTAAAAATAATATGTCATAATAATTAATCTACCAAACTAGTGTTTTCAATTTTTTTTTAATTATATTCAACTAAAACAATATTTTTTAACTGTGTAACGTCATTTTAAATATAAAATTTATCTTTTAAATAAATTTTGTTTTATTACAATTTTTAACAATATTAAGTTTCGTTTATTTTCGGTCTTCATAAAAAATGTCATAAAAATTACTATCCAAACCATTAAAAATTACTATTCTTACGTTTTAATAACGTTAAGAATGAAATATATCAATATTAATATTAACAAAGTTTTATAATTTTGGACTTGAAAAAAAACAACGTGGCGCATAAGACTGTCAAAAACATATGATTGCAATATTCAGTACGGTATTTAGTTGAGCACCTTGCCTATGGACGCATGCGCAGTAGCATAAAAACGACAAGCAGCTGGGATGCTCTATCTTTATTCGACATGGGGTGTTTATCTTAAGTTTCTCTCGCTTTTATTTATCTTTAATCGTTGGCAGTCACTATTTGCGGGCATTTTTGCATAGGCACCTATATCTCATCATGTAGGGAAAGAATTAATCTTCAATTTGGTATGTATAACATGATAATACATTATGAACGTATATATTTAACGAAATTATACCTGTTTACACCTGGCTGACATTAGGTTGCGGCCAAGTGAGGGATGGCACCTTGAACTTTCTCGGTATCTCAGGTATATTTCTTTCTAATGAAATATATTTTTTAACAATTACAAGTGAACGTAATTGTTCAAAAATAAATAATTAATTACATTTTAATTAAAATTAATTGCGGCCAAATTTTGATGGCCACCTTTGCGGATCTGCATTGGTTTAGTTATAAATATCGATAAAAATTATATTTTATTAATCAAACATATGAACGTATAAATCACGCGGTCGGATCTTAGACTAATATGTTTTGATAGCGACAAGACCGCCTCTTGTCCTATTCATCTAAATATAAGTCATGAAAACTATTAAACTAAGAACTAATATTAACTAATCGTATGTAAATGAGATTGTAAAGAAATTTTTAAAGTAATTATTAATTGTAATGTAATACGAGTATGACTTGCCTGTACGAACGTTATTTAAAGGTCAATAAATATTACTTTGCTCACTATGCAATTATACTACATTTCTTTTCCCACACTATCACAGGGCCTAATCGACCCCGAAAAGGAGATCGCCAAGTTAGAAAAGAAGAAGGAATCTCTCTCGCAAACGATCACGAAGCTTCAACAAGCGATGTCCGCTGAAGACTACAGCACTAAAGTGCCGGCGGACGTGCAGAGAACTAACGCGGACAAACTGGCCACCTCACAGGGAGAGATCGACAGGCTGCACGCTGCAATAAACACTCTTAAACTAATGTGAAAATCAAACAAAACTACAATTTAAAACGAATTATTTATTAAAAGAAAAACTGATTACCGACTTTCATTAAAAAAAACGGAAATTGCTTTAGGCGATAAGACCGCTAAATACTACCATTGTATACGTACCGCCTTTTTGAAAGTCGGTAAAAAAAGCTTGCAACCTAAAAGCCCACTGATGCTGAGCGTCTGTCTCGTTTGAAGTGGTAATAATGTTCCTTTCAAATAAATAAAAGAACAACCAAATGGTGTGGTGACCTAAATCTCAGTAAAAGCTATGTGGCTACAATTTTAAATCTATAAATACTTTTGAATGGATTGCAAAATGGAACCCTTAGGATATAGATTGCATTTTCTTGTTTATGGCACATCTGGAACATTTACTATGTTATTCGAAACAAGTACACAGACTCAGATCTAATAATTTCAGTAACTCGACATCCCTAGAAGGGGTTGTTTACTTTGAGTTTTGGCCACATTTTACAATCGTTAATTTATTGTTTTTATTTTTTTTATTTATTATTTGTAGTTAACAAATTACCATAAAGCAATATAAAGTATTCTGTTTAAATATAGTAAAAAAATTCATTTCATTATAGACCTAAGAGCTTTGGAATCCTTGAAAAAGATATTCAAGAAATAAGGTTATTGTTCTAAAATACAGATATCTACAATATTTAGCCTTACATTTGTGTCTTGGTCATACTTATAATTTATTTGATGTTTAATTATAGACAAGTCATGTGAAACCAATAATTTTAGTTGTTTGATTATTTTTAAAGTATTTATTTTTTTTATCACGCCTTCTGTGTAGATGATGTACATGTTTTTTCTATTACCAATCTAATGTAGCAAAATAAGCTATGGATTAAAGTTTTTTTTTTTACATTGACTATTGTTTTTCTACTAAAAGGGGGGTGTATGCATTTAGGAAGTATACATAAACGGATGGTAGGATACATAAACGGATAATATCCATTCGTTTTCTTGTACAAGAATCGCAGAAAACGTTTCTGAACTTTTTCTAACACTAAGGTGTAAGAATTTTCATGTGGGTTCCAGATGCAGGAAGTAGCTTCGATTTTTGATCTTACTAAGGCAGTAAATAGCAACTTCATGACCTTTACGTCTGTGAAGTCTCTACAATTACGCATCACGAAGCTTAACCTTTTAAAACAATCAGCCGCAAGCGCCTGCGTATGAATATGAAAGTTTAATATAGGATCAAACAACACACCTAAGTCTTTTGTTGTTTGATTTCGGGAAATAAGCTGTCCGTTAATATTATACTGGAAATTTATAGGATTGAATGATCTTGTAAAACTCATTGCAGAACATTTTGACGTGTTTAATTTGTTATTTCGGCTCCATAAAATAATAGCATGTAAATCTTGTTGAAAGAGTTAACAATCTAAAGGATTATCAATCGCCATAAAAAGTTTGACATCATCGGCATAAATTAGACATTTGGCGTGAGTGAGTGAGTTTGACAAATCATTAATCATAATGCTGAATAGCAGAGGACCAAGACAGGAACCTTGGCTTACACCAGAGGATGTGTAGTACGACGGAGAGTCATAGCAGCCTAGGCGCACATACTGTTTGCGATCTTTCAAACAATTGGCAAAAAATGATAGCAATTGAGGCGAAAAGCCAACTGAACCAAGTTTCTGGAGCAAGATACCGTTATCAACTTGATCGAAAGCTTTTTTAAAATCAAGATATATAATATCTACTTGATGGCGATTATCTAAGCTTCTAGAAACGAAGTCGACCAGGGTGAGCAGATTGGTGTCAACAGATCGGCCTTTTCTAAACGCGTGCTGAGTGTCACTTAGTTGAGACTCGACTTGTATAAAAATGCTAGTATGCAAAATATTTTCAAACAATTTTGCAAAGGTAGACTGAATAGCAATTGGTCTATAGTTTTCGACCAATGTTTTATCCCCAGATTTAGGAATAGGTGCGACCCTTGAAGTTTTCCACATTTGCGGATATATACAGGTTTTTAATGCCAAATTAAATATGTAGATTAGCGGTTTAGATGATCTTTGAATGCTTTTATCACAAATGAAGGAACGTGATCGGGACCTAATGAGTATTTAGGTTTGAGTTTTTCGATATGTGATAAGACTAACTATCTGAGGGATATCTGAAATAGTAATGAAGCTATTGCCAAAGGTAAATTCTGCTTTAACCGGGTCTAGGTCAGGCTTGTGTGCGAGGAACACGCTTTTAAAATAATCCGCAAATGCAGCTGCCGCAGCTGGACCATTATGCGTCACACCTCTGTGGGTAATGCTAGTTTCGAATCCCCCTTTTATACGTAGGCTACTGATGTGTTTCCAAAAGTCTCGTGGGTTAACTGAGAGATTTTGCTGCAAAATCAGGAATCTAAACTTAACTTTACTGTGTGATATAGGCTATTTACTGCGAAGTTTGAGGTTGAGTTGATTGTAAAGAAGTTTATAATGCCCAACATCGATATTAAACGACCGATAATAGCCGACCTGATAATCCATGTTACCTATGCTAAACTTGACCAATGCAATTTCTAAAACCACTTTGAAATTTAACTTATTTAACTATATTTTGCTAGTTTGGCCCTTTTTAGTGTTATTTATTTTATAATATTTGAAGAATTTATTTAATCTTAAATTTTTGTTGACCTGACCGTGTATATTAACTAATTACAAAAAAGTTTTAACTTTTTTTTAAGAAAACCTCTAATTGCACGGCCTAGCGATTGTCAGCCTGATTTTGCTCTTGCTTGAATATTAAAATTAGAAATTGTGCCAATATGTCGAAAGTTGAGCCTAAAAGAGACATATGAGTGGTATTCAATAAAAAATATGAATGAATAATGCAAAGTTATTTCTTAATAAAAACATTTTTTATTTCATAGCCTTTTACACACTTGTTATTTTATCTTTTTTCTAGGCTCAAAATTCCTTTACTAAAAAACTCTTAATTCCATCTCTCTTAATTTTTTTACTGCGGCGACTACTGCCTCGTCGACTTTAGGCCTCTGAAACATTCTTTCAACCGCGGTAAAAGATTCACTCGGTGCGAAGTCCGATGAATATGGACAATGTACCTACCATCAGTAAAAATACAAAATGTTCAATGGCAGGTATCGCTGCCTTGACGTACGGGAGCTAGTAGATATTAGATACATAAAGCTCACTAAAACTGAATTGACTTTACCGCACATTGAGTTTTGGAACACTTTCTTTTTTAGTCATAATATCGTAGTTGCGAGATTGACAGTTCGCGGAACTACTACTTAGTAAACTTAGGGGCAAGCATGGGGCAGGTAGAACGATATAGCCGCACTGCGGCCCATAGAACATACCCTCGTTAAAATTATGATAGGTATTCACTGGGTATTATAAATTATTTTAGGTTACTAAACTATTCAATATAAATACATCATTATTGTCTTATAGATTTCCCTCTGCAAATGATGCTTGGAAAGAAGACTGGATTCGAGTGATTAGGGAATGTCGAAATGAATTGAACTGGAATCCGACTAAATCTAGTGTAGTATGCAGTATACATTTCGAAAGCAATGAGTTATACACCACGAAAAATGGATTTCAGCGTGTTGTTACATATCCAGTACCAAAAATTGTAAGTATTTATAAAATCCCATCAATACATAACATATTTAAAAATGCAATTTCGCAACGTAGTTTTCCTGCCGTATAAAGTGTGAAATTGAATACATTGACCAATTTGGTTCATTCAGTACTTATACCTTTAAATGGGATTACATGTTAGGTATTTCATTGTGATTTTTTAAAGAACTATCAATACCACAAATATAGTGACTTAGCAAATTAACGCAGACTAAGAAGTCATCTGCCGTCTAATAAAATTGTTGCTCCAATGGTATATAGTATAGTATAGTATCTCTCTGTTTATCTGAAAATTTCAAAACAAAGTGTAGCTGTATTAAAATAAGATTAGTATCATAGTGACGCATATGGATAGTTAGCGTATAAGCTGCGTTGCCTTTTGAATTTGTTGGCAAGCCATTAATTGTGTAATTGCCAGTAATTAATAAATATCCCGAGACAAATAGATCATCCAACAATAACAATTATAGATCATCCAACAACTTTATTTGCTGATGATAGCACTGTATTGTTTACAGGTAGGGATAAAAACAGTGTGGAATGTGACATTAATACTACTCTTGACAAAATTGTACAATGGCTAAATGTAAATAATTTGCATATTAATCTTACGAAGACATTTATAATGACATTTCGAAATAAAGTTAATAAATTGGATGGTATGGACATTTGCAACTCTGGGCATAAAATAAAGGACGTAGAAATAACAAAATTTTTAGGCCTAAATATTGACTGCCAATTAAAGTGGAAAGAACATATTGGAAAATTGATTATAAAGCTCAACCAATGTTCATATGCACTATACATGCTTACTAAGATAGCCAGCAAAGACACAGCCCTTACATCATATCATGGTCAAGTCTCATCGTTACTTAGATATGGCATTGTATTTTGGGGTAATTGTACAGGAATTGATTCTGTCTTAAAAGCACAAAAGAAATGTGTTCGTGCTATTTGCGGTTTACGACCTAGAGAAAGCTGTAAACCATTTTTTAAAAGTTTAAAAAATTTTAACAGTGCCGTCTATGTACATTTTTGAGTGTGCAATGTTTGTACGAAATAATAGTAATATTTTTGCTAATGTTAAAAGCGAACGGTATAAACGTAATGTTAAACTACCTGTATGTAATTCAGCACAACTTCATGATAGTGTTTTATGTATGGCTCCTTTAATTTATAATAGTTTGCCTACGTGTATAAAAGACTTGGAGTATACTCATATATACAAATACAAACTAAAAAGTTTCTTGCAAGAGAAGCCGTACTACAGTGTGACTGAATTTTTTACTGATATGAGAAACAAGTGTACGACATGAATTTCTATTGATTTATTATGACGTTATTGTAAATAAATTGACATTTTTAATTTATTCATTATTATACTCGTATTATATTTAACAATCCTACAATAAATTAAATTACTGACATGTAAATATTTATAATGAGATGGCTGTGAATAGATGTCCTTACATTGCGTTTGACAATGACATATTAATGTTCTGCTAGGTTTGTTTATTTCTTTGACATTTTGGTATGTAGTGAAACTAATTTAATTTAATGTAAAAGTTAAAGTTTTTTTTTTCGATTCCTTTAGTAATTAGTATTCAACTCGCATTTTAGTATTGTATGAAATAAGTTAGTATGCAATGTATCCTATTTATGGAACAAACAAGAGTGTTTAGTTTGTTGGAATACTAGCCAGCCAGTATCAGGTACCTACTCACATTTGTATTTGAAGTAAGTTTTGTAATGTAATGTTTGTAATATTTTATTTCAGTATTTCTATTTTGCATGCTGATAGGCAAGGACATGTGCACACTTACTTACCTTAAGATCTTGTACATTGCTTATAACCATGTTCCTAGCAAATAAAGTTAATTTGAATTTGAATTTGAATTTGAAATATTTTAGAAGTCATCTGATGCACTGTAGAGTTTTATTGTGAATTTCTACCTACGGTCACTTACTCATCTAAGAACTGATCAGTCTACA
The DNA here is from genome assembly GCA_947049295.1 of Ligdia adustata. Classification (NCBI taxonomy): domain Eukaryota; kingdom Metazoa; phylum Arthropoda; class Insecta; order Lepidoptera; family Geometridae; genus Ligdia; species Ligdia adustata. The sequence continues at coordinate 1,699,625 of OX346226.1, forward strand.
ACTTTGGTGATCGACAAAAGCAGCCAGTCCAAAAATTTTATATGAGCCCTACGTAAACAGTTACTAAGTTCGATATTATTATTTTTATAGTTTTTACACGTGCCACCAAATATTACTAAAGAAGAACAGACCACTAAAGCTGATATTATCACTATTAAAGAAGAATACACCACTGAAGCTGATAATCCCTGTACTTCACCTATGGTACGTACTAGAAACATACCGAACGACTAATATGCTAATATTTATCGTTCTATGCTATATGTCACAGAATATTACCGATTATGTGCTTCATATTGCCATGGCATGCTAGTAAACCTCCAGGACGATGATGCGACGAAAGAACTTGTAGTCAATATGCTCGTAGGGCTGAATGCCAATATCAACTTCTCGCAAGAATATCTTCCAAGAACAGTTTGTAAGCCATGTCTTAAAACGTTATATACTGCTTATGACTTTGTTGTTGGTATAGACCTGGCACAAGTGACTCTTAATAATCTTCAGATGCAGAAATATTCAGATCAGATTCAAGATAACACGATTATTGTGAACAAGCAGCCTCTAATTAGCGCGAACTTACAGCTGGTTTGTAATTTAAATAATAATAATAATATGGGACAACATCCACACGAAGGTGTTCAGATCCCAAACTAGGCAAAGCCTGTGCTATGGTAACCTGATGACTGATAGATGTAATAAACACCCAGACACAGGTCAAACAGACATGTTCATGCACACAAATATTTGACATGTCCGGGGATCGAACCCGGGACCAGCGGCGCAGAAGGCAGGGTTGCTACCAACTGCGCCAACCGGCCAGTCCAAATAGATTAGCTTTAATATTCTCTGTATTAATTGGTACTTGATTGCATATAATTAGTTTAGTTTTTCAGACATCAACAAATACTAGCGCTATTGACAATAACTTGGAACCGCCTTTTGTACCAGACATGGCTACTACTGTACGTTTGTATTTAGCTAGCACAACCTCATAGCTATATATCGTATATACATATCTTAAAAATATTTATGTAGATATAAATATATTAAACATAAAATAAATATAAAAGAGTGGCTACCTGACATACCTACTGATATTTGCTAAACCGTTTTTACTAAATTTTACTAAACCGTTGAACTTAAGAGATACTCGTATGAAGGGTGTATTCCTTACCTATTAGATGTAGGGATGTACCAAGAAAATGGTTTAATAAAAAAGTATTGGAAATACTACGAGGGTCATCCCTTAAGGGTTGAACAAAACTCCTTTCTTGGGATTCCAAGTTTAAAACTTCTTTATATTCCATTGTATGTCGTGGGCAACACTGCGGGTGAAAGCTACTAGTATAAAATATTTAGTTGCATATACCTACCTAATATATTTTGATTTCTAGATATCACCGAACAGTGGCGCAGTTGACAGTAACACGGAAGCGCCATTGTCTTTTTCACCAAGCGAGTTTACTTCTGTACATCTTGACTTAACTAGCACGACCTTGCAACAGGTATATGAAGGCGGTACTTTGCGTAAATCCGTGATATCAGGGGCCCAAGTCTGCTATTTGATTTGATTATGAATGAGATGTTAACTAGCGGAATAATACTAGATATTTGATTTATTGAAATTTTTCGGTTACATATTTTTCATTTTGCATTCACTGCATTTAATGGTTTAGTTTCAGATATCATCAAATACAATCGCAAGTGACAGTACTTTGGAACAATTTGATTCCCCCATAAAACTAAGATATGATTTGTCTAAAAGTAGACAAATAATAAGAAACCAGACGAGAAATATAAGAAGATTAAACCAAAAAGTTAGAAGATTGCAGAATCAGAATGAATCGCTTAAAAAAGTTGTCAAAACCCTTAAAGAAATAAATATTATTGCTAAATTGAATTCGATCTGTGTAACAGGCTAATAATGAAAATATTTTTGTTGCTGTTACTGACTTGTTTGATAATTCTACCTGGGAGATTTCCCGCGTTCGCTGAAAATATTGCTTCTTCGTCGTGACTCACTACTTTGAATGGCCCTTACACCCCTTAAATCCGTTTACATGGACATTAATCAATAATATCAATAATTTAGTATACTGAATGAATATATAATATCAGAATATATAAAATAATATATAACTTAATACCTGTGTTTTTTTGTTTAACCCACTTTAGTACAAAAATATTGAGAAAACTTCAATTTAACGCAAATCCGCGGCGCCACCCCTGTGCGGAACGTGGTTTTTTATATACAAAATATGTTACAGCAACGATGCTGTATTACGCAGTCAAGTTAGAATCACCCGGTATAAATAAACTATGTAGGTAGGTACGTGCCAAATGTCACCTAAGTAGGTAGCTTCGTTTGGTACTTCATATAAGTATTGGGTACTTTGACTTCAAATTAGTAAATTGAAGTAAAACGGTGTTTATATTTTAAAAATGTGATATTGGTTTTTTATGGGGAATTAACATTAAGGAAGCGGGGATGATGTAGGTTTTATTGGCATCACTGAGTAAAAGTGTTCTGTCAGTTCATTGTCATGGCATGTCAGTTCTGTGCGCATTAGCGTTCTCTTACTAGTTTATGGTTCTGTGATTGAATGAAAGTGATGCAAGATGGTATTTTGTTTAGGTCGTAGAGAGAGAAAGTTACTGAACTCTGTGGTTACAAGGTACAATGATTAACTCTTCTCGCTGATTAAATTAAGCTTTACTTGAGAACTGGCACAATACAAAGAGTGCCAATCAAGAAAGAAAAAAGTAAGCTTTATTGTTGTTTTGTTCAATCAATGTCATAGAGGTAAACCAGTACTTCAATAAATGTTCAATCAATCCAATCCTACTGTGTCGAGTTTGTTTTCGGATTCTGCTCCGAGAAGTCATAGCGAGTAAGCGGAAAGGAGTGTTTTGTGTTTAAAACCCTGTTTTATACCATCCAGTGCCCAATTCGATTTAGTGTAGTGTTATTTGGTTGTGGGTAAATTATTATATTAGTTTATAGATAGATATTAATTATTTACGGAGTTTGAGGTTAAGGGACCTCAAACTTCAATTATGGAGGCCGATCCACCCCGGCCACCGGACCCTCCGGACCAAATTAATAATAAAAGGCGTCATAATGTAGTAGAAATACAGCCTCCGGCTAAAAAAAGCATTACTACATCTGAACTAACTACACCATCAATCGAAACCGTTTATACCGATTCCTCCATGGTAATTGGAGCTTTGTCATACACCTCTGTAGACAAAGGTCCTTTTGTGGTTCACGTTTCCCGCACTGATCCTGATCTGCCTTGTGGAGCTATCCTTAAATATGGCCAATTTCTTAAAACTCACAAGGTCAAAAATATATGTCTCGATGGTGTGAAGAAAGTTGGTAGGAACAAAATCTTAGTAGAATTCACTTCAGCTGATAATGCCAACAATTTTCTAACTCTCCCAGTCTTGAACATGTGTAAGTAGGTATTGAGCAGTGATTCCGACTTACAGTATTACCCGTATGGGTCTTATTCGTCAGGTTCCCACGGATATGTCTCTCGAACTTCCCCCAAGCTGCGGTAAAGTCCTTAAGGCGAGGCGCCTTAACAGAAAACATATTGAAATTGGTAACCCTACATGGATCCCAACCCAGATAGTAGATGTTACTTTCCTCGGCCAAGTTCACCCAACCAGGGTATTTTCCTATTATACGTCACTTTCCGTTGAATTGTACCAATATCCAACAATCCAGTGTCATGCATGCTGCAGATTTGGGCATACCAAAACACAATGCAGATCCCAGCCTAGATGTTTCCGATGTTCTAAGGACCACAGTGGTGACTTATGTGAAATCGTTGAGTTAAATGCCACCTGTCTGCATTGTTCGGGTCGCCATTTCACCACTAGTAAAAACTGTCCTGAAATAGAAAGGCAAAAATCTATAAAAGCAATCATGGCTCAGAACAGCATATCATATTCAGAAGCTTCGGCTCAACTCCCTAAGGTCAGGAGATCATATGCGGAAGTATCTCAAGAGATTTTATCCCCTTCTGCTCCGGCAAATATTTCCCAATCCCTGCCAACTCGTTGTCACACCAAAACTACCATCATTCCCTCGCGTCCAAAAGCTCCACTAGGTAAGACATATGATAAGACTGCCCACTTAAATATCATTGAAACTCCAATGTCTCAACTGTCAAATGGCTGCGCATTAGGCAGCAGCCATTCTCAAATAGCTGTGCAGAATGAAAATTTAACTGAAACTCTAATCACTCGTCATCAACTTAATTTCAACCAATTCCCTCCCATTACCGTCCAACGTTGCCAACAAACTCACTCAACTAGTTTCTATTCAACATCATGGACCAAACCACAATTCTACAGTGGAACATGCGTAGCATGGAGCCTAAAAAGCATGAGCTGATCTACCTTATAAACAAACATAATCCGTCAGTCATTGCCATCTCGGAGACATGGTTGGTTCCTGGTTCTCATTTTAGAGTGACGGGATACTTCTGCCTGCGGGCCGACAGGGCTGACGGATATGCGGGAAGTGCAATATTTGTAAAGCGCTCCCTCCCCTTTTCCCAAATTTCTCTCCCATCTCATCCCCCTGGCATGGATATTGTTGGTGTCAGATTCCTTAACATCTCCTTTATCTCTATTTATTTACCCCGTCCTAACTCCTCACTAATACCAGATATTCTTCTTCTCCTCTCATCGGTGCCTCCCCCTATGGTGATCATGGGAGACTTTAATGCCCACCACACTGTATGGGGATCGTCTCCTGTGAGGGAGAGAAATAATAGGCTGTATGCTCTTTCCCTTTTGGAATTATTCAGTGAGTGTAATTTATGTATAATGAACGATGGTTCTCCTACCCATAAAGTACTCCCTTCCCAGGATCCGAGAAGTGCTGTAGACCTGACTCTCTGCTCTCCAACCCCTTCTCCTCTTATTACCTGGAAACCTCTCTCTTCAAGTCATGATAGTGACCACTTTTCTATTTTACTGTCTATTGCTAATAGATGCACTCCCTCTATCAATCCAGTTCCATTGTTAAAACACAGACTTTCTTCTGCCGACTGGCCATCATATTCCTCCTCGTTAGAAGTCAATTTGAACTCCTCACCCATTTTCCCTTTAGAATTGGACCCTCTTGGTTCATACACTATGTTTGTAGATTGTATTATGGCTACGGCTAACAGTCACATTCCCCTCAAAAAAAAACTGCTAAGGCATTTAGAATCTCTACTCTTTGGTGGGACGCCGAGTGTACCGTGGCAGTGTGTAAAAGACGGGAAGCGGAGCGAAAATAGCCAGCATGACTCAAGACAATTTCATAGCCTATCAAAAAGCCGCAGCTAGTTGTAAAAGACTTGCATCTAAAAAGAAAAAAGTAATTGGATTAGTTTTTGTGCACTCATATCCCCTAAAACCTCGCCATCTCTTATCTGGCATCAAATAAAGCGATTAAGGGGTTCTTATAATGTAATAAATATTTCATCTAACGACCCCACTTCATGGCTAGAATCCTTCTCAGATAGTCTCGCTCCTCCTACAGTTCCCTTTCTTGATTGTATTCCTTCTAGTCCAACATTCCTTCCCTCCCGGGATGACATGGATCAACCCTTCTCCATGGAAGAATTAAACTTAGTATTGAATGGACTCAAAGACTCCTCTCTGGGAATAGACGGCATCTCCTATTCTTTTATAAGTAAATCGTCTACTAAATCCAGACAAGTATTTCTCTCTCTTCTAAATTATTTCTTCGATCATGGCATACTTCCAGAGCAATGGAAAACTCAGATAATAATACCCATCCTTAAACCAGGCAAAGACCCTTCCGACCCAAAAAGTCGCCGCCCGGTTGCACTTTCTCCCACCCCAGCTAAAATCATGGAATATCTGATCAAACAGAGACTACAATGGTTAGTAGAGAATAAATCTATCCTGCCCAAGTCACAGTTTTGCTTTAGAAAAGGGACCATGGACAGTTTAAGCATACCTACTGCTGACATCCATATCGCATTCCAGGAAAAGAAATACCTTGTCGGAGTTTTCCTTGATGTTGCTTATGGCAGTGTCTCGCTTCCAGTGCTCAGGAGCAAGCTCAATCAGCTGAGTATACCTGAGAAGCTTGTCCGTTATATCTGCAATATGTTGATGGAACGTTCTGTGGTCATTAAATCTAATCACCATTATCTAAGCCCTCATACGGACTGGAAGGGTCTTCTCCAAGGATCAGTCTTAAGCCCACTACTTTATAGTCTGTATACTTGTGATTTAGAGTCTACTGTAGACTCATTTTGTGAAATTCTTCAATATGCTGATGACATAGCACTCTATCTTAAATCCCATTCTATTGAAGAGGTAGAAGACAGATTAAAGTCAGCCCTATCGTACCTCAATGACTGGCTACTTAGTTATGGTCTATCCGTGTCTGCTTCCAAAAGCCGTGTTGTAGTTTTCACAAAAAAAGGTCATACCTCCAGTTCAATTAATTATCGGCCATGAACCTATTCCTCAAGTAAATGTTACCAAATTCTTAGGTATTAAGCTGGACTCGAGAATGTCGGGTACCCTACACTTCGACCATGTAGCTATAAAGTCTGAGAGAAATGTAAACATTCTTCGCACTCTCTCAGGAGTATGGTGGGGTTCTCACCCATACTCCCAAAAGTTACTCTATAATGCTATAATCCGACGCCACTTCGATTATGGCTCATTCCTATTGAACCTTTGCAACAAGGCAGGCCAAGATAAGATCTTCAAAATTCAATCTAAATCTCTGCGAATCATTTTAGGAGCAATGAAATCCTCACCTATTTATGCCATGCAGGTTGAATGCGGTGAGCCTCCTCTGAATATTCGTAGACAATTCCTTTGTGATAGATTCTTATTCACACTTATTCAAAACTCTAACCACTCTCTCATCCCTAAATTAAATCTTCTTCTAAACCTCTTTTCTTCTCGCTCATTAGAATTTAAGCCATGCATTCTTCAAAGCTTCATAAAATTTACCCAACTTCCTTCCTTCTCCACTCAATCCCTTCTAATCACCAGTACCTTAGTCCTTATGAATCTCTCGTATTTCAACCCAATATTTTGCTTCATTTTGACATAGAGAAAGGTTCCATCAACCCCAGAGGGTTATTTAACCAGAAAATTACATCGAAATATGCTGGTTGGCGTATCATATTCACAGATGCATCAAAATTATCAGCAACCAGTACTGTAGGAGCAGCTGTATGGATACCATCCGCTAGAATATGCTTGAGTTTTAAATGTCCACCCTACTCTTCTGTGTTTACTGGGGAATCGGTTGCTATTTTGGAAGCTATTCTTTATATCAAATCACACAACTTAAATAATTTAATTATCTTCACTGATTCCAAAAGTTGCCTACAATCTATTCTCTCAAATCCTTTCCATTCTTCATTCCGCTTTCCGGTAATCCTTAAAATAAAGCAATCCCTTTTAGAATGTCACAAACAGAATATCAATGTGGTTCTCGCCTGGATCCCAGGTCATTCCGGAATTCCTGGAAATGAAACAGCTGATTCCTGTGCAATATCAGCCGCTCGCATTGGTTCCTTAGAACGTTTCAGCACATACTCCCATGATCTTTGTTTACTCCCAAGATCATGTTGGAACGTTGGTCGAAGTACTGGGAGGACTCAAAAAAAATAAAAGGTAAATATTATGCTGATATTCAACCCAACATCTCTGATCCCATGGTTCTTAAAGTGAATGTGGGTTGGATGAAGGAAATGTGGAGCACATTTTCTTCTGCTGTCCTTTGCTTCGTTCCTCTTTGTATGACATTCTCCCTCCTTCTATTCCTCGTCCTACTTCCTTTAAATGTCTTTTATCCCTATCCTCCCATCCAGTAATGTACCTACAACATTCTTTGTAAATATGTACATATGAATAAAATAAAATAATAATATTACCAATTTGTTATTGTTGTATATATATATATTATATGTTATACTGTTTTACTAACATTACTAACAATTTATTTTTCTTTTGTTTTAGTCTTCTTGGGACTGTTTTTTTTTTCATTTCAAAATTTGTGAGATTCTCTCTACAATCAACCGTTCCATATTAGTAATACCTAATAATTGTTCCATAGTAGTTTAATAGTTTTTTTTTTCGGGTGGAACGTCAAGCGTGACAGTCGGTAAAATTTTACGGTTTTTATTTTAAATTTAATTATTGGTTTGATTACTATTTATTTAACCAAAACTGCTTATTTTCCATATATTTCTGTAGATTTTAGTCCAGTTTATTTATTTAACTTAGTTTTTGGTTTGAGTTGTAATCATGGGGGTCGATCCCCCTGACCCTGGTGGTGGTTCACTGGGTTGTTCTGACTTTACTAGCCCTCCTTCTCCTGCCGCATTTACATCAGTGTCTACTTCTGAATCAAGGAGAGAGAAGAAAAAACACCGCCGTGATTGTTCGAAGCGACGACGTCAGTCGCAATCGAGTGATAGAATCAGTGGTAGAGAACGATCTCCCATTGACTCCGATGGTTATGAAAATGCAGATGATAAGTTAACAAGTGACCGCCTTACACCAACGTCATCTTTTTCAACAATATTACGTTCGTCGGCATCTATACCGTTGGGCCAGACAGTTAAGGTCAGTGGTTCCCGTGATTCTACTTCCCTTCCCCTTGCACAGAAAAGTGTTATATCACAAATATCGCGGCCTGAGTATTTGCCTTCCGATTGTGGACCATTTATTATTCATGTACAAAGAAAAGAATCTTCGCCTGCCGCTGGGACTACACTACATCCGGTAAATTTCGGTCGCTTTTTATACTCACGAATGAGGGAATTTCAGGGTGTTGTTGACGGCTCCATCAAAAGTGTCGGTCGTAATCGAATTTCGCTGTCTTTTCATTCATGTGCCACAGCCAACGATTTCTTACAGCCTGCCTCTTTAGACAAAAACGGCTATAGAGCTTTTATTCCGTCATTCAATGTGACTCGCCTGGGGCTTGTTCGGGGTATCCCAGTTGATTTGTCTCCTGAGGATATAATAAAAGAGATGACGGTTCCCAAGAGTTGTGGGCCTATTATAAAGGCACGCCGCTTAAATTTTAAGGTGGTTATTGATGGGGTGGTTTCCTGGAAACCATCGCAAACCGTTGTTCTAACTTTTGATGGGCAGGTTTTCCCCTCAAGGGTGTTCCTCTGCTACAACTCCTTCCAAGTAGAACGTTACTCCCTGCCCACTATTCAGTGTTTCAACTGCTGCCGTTATGGACATACAAAAACTTTGTGTCGGTCAAAGCCAGCCTGTTTTAAATGCTCCCAACCTCATGTTGGTGATTCATGCAACATTGAGCCAGGCAATGCAAAATGTGTATGGTGTCGTGGAAACCATTTTGCCACTAATAAGGTCTGCCCTGAAATGTCTCGGCAAATAGCCATTAAATCTACTATGTCTCAAAATGATATTTCATATGCAGAAGCTTCCAAGCTGCACCCTCTTTCGAAGCCATCTTTTGCTTCAGTCGCTTCTACGCCTATGGTTCTTGCATCTCCTTCTTCTCAATTGTCTGTTTCTAAAAACCTTGTCACGGAGCCTGTCAGGGTAAACTATAGAGGTAAATCTTCCAAGCTTGTTAGTTCGTCTCCTTCTTTTTCAGCTGGTTATGACCATCAAGCGCATGCTAAAATTATTAAAGATGATTTCTCAGGTGCTGCGCTAAATGGGTGCGCTCTTTCTAATCCGCCAAACTCTTCTAACCCGCCGTCTGTTCAGGAAATTATTTCTGAACTTGTGAAACTCCTCAGTCTTTTGTCTTCTCTCCTTAATAATAATGCTTCTTCATCTCAACCTTCACCGTCCAACGCTGCTTTTAATCTTAATTCCTTGATCTCTCTTCTCCAAAATGGATCTGTCCATTAAATTCCTTCAATGGAATAGTCACTCCTTGAATAATAAATCTTCTGAACTGATTTACTTAATAAATAAGTACGATCTTAGTGTCCTGTCTGTTTCTGAGACGTGGATTAGGCCTGGTTCTTCTTTTAAGGTTCCTGGCTTCGTTGTCGTCCGTGATGACAGATATGATGGCTATGGTGGTACTCTCCTCTATTTAAGAAATAATATTTCATTTTCTTCTATCTACGTTCCTTGTTATGATGGTTTCCAGGCAATCGCTGTGCGCGTTAAGGGATTTTCCATCGTCTCTGTTTATATTCCTCATCCCTCCAAATTAATTTTGAGGCGGGTTATCTCAGTTTTGAGTTCTCTCCCAAAGCCTCTTCTGGTCCTCGGGGACTTCAATTGCCATCACTCCATCTGGGGCTGTGGTAAAACTGATGGCTGTGGTTCATATTTGTTAGACTCCTTAGACTCTCTGAACCTTTGTATCCTTAATGATGGCTCTCCTACGAGAAGGACCCGTCCTAATGAATTTCGTAGTGCCGTTGACTTGTCTTTGTGTTCTCCGGAGCTGGCTGCTCTTTTAACCTGGAGTGTGCTTCCATCTACGTCTGGTAGCGATCACTTTCCTATTCTCCTGAAATTCCCTCCTCGTCACTCCAAACCTGTTTCGGCTAATAATCCTCTTCTTAAATTTATTCTGTGTAATAAAGATTCTACTGGCTGGAATAAATTTTATGACCTTACTAAATCAATTTCTTCAAATTCTCCTATCATTAATTCTTCCAATCTTTCCTCATCTTCTGATCATTTAGTTCGTTTGCTAACTGATTGTGCTAACCAATCGTTTCCATCGAAAAAACCTCTATCTAATAAGTTGCCTTCCCCTCCGTGGTGGGACAGGGAGTGTGCTGAAGCTGTCAAAGCTCGTAAGCTTGCTGAGAAAAACTTTAGTCGGTGTATGACTCAAGCAAATTTTACTGAACTAAATAGACTATCTGCTAAAGCTAAACGTTTGTTTCATTCCAAAAAGCGTGATAGTTGGAATTCATTTTGCTCTAGTTTGAGTCCGAGCTCTCCCGCATCTGTTGTTTGGATGAAAATCCGTCGTTACAGAAAATCATGGTGTCCACCTTCTCGTTGTTGCAGCCCTTCTCATTCTTGGGCTGAAGCTTTTATGGATAAACTTGCCCCACAATACTGTCCCCTCCTCTCCGAACTCCCTTCCGTGTCTGTCGCCTCATCTAATGATGCCTTGGACTTACCATTTACGTTCGTTGAATTGCAAAATATTTTAAAGTCGGTTAAAGATTCAGCTCCAGGTATAGATGGTGTTCCATACTCCTTTTTAACTAAAGCTAGTGATAGCTTGCAGGCTTATTATTTATCTTTGGTTAACGTTATTTTCGAATCTGGTATCGTGCCTGATAGTTGGAAATCCCAATATATTATTCCCATTCTCAAACCTGGGAAAGATTCGGTAGACCCTAATTCATACCGCCCTATTGCCCTTTCTTCTGTGCTCGCTAAAATTGCTGAACATCTTATTAAGAATCGTCTTGAATGGTTTCTAGAAAGTAATGGTCTCCTAGCTAAGTCTCAGTATGGTTTTAGAAAAGGCAGAAGCACTATGGATAGTCTCAGCATTTTTACTACTGATATTAGACTTGCGTTTACCCGTAATGAATCGATTGTGGCTGCTTTTCTTGATATTTCTGCTGCTTATGACAGTGTCCAACTTCCCATTCTTAAGAATAAACTTCATTTTTTAAAAGTTCCAATTAAACTGTGTAATTTTATTATGAATCTTCTCTCTGAACGTTTTATTTATCTACGTTGTTCAGATCCAGCTATTTCTCCACATAGGGTGATTTGGCGTGGACTTCCCCAGGGATCTGTTCTCAGCCCTATTCTTTATAATGTACATACCTCTGATTTAGAAAAAACGATTGGCCTTTGCCGTATTCTTCAATACGCAGATGATATTCTTTTATACACTTCTGATCATAATATTGACGTTGCTAGTAACTGCATCTCTCATTCTCTTGTTTGCCTAAATTCCTGGCTTAATCTCAATGGTTTAGACCTTTGTCCTTCTAAAAGTAATATTGTTCTTTTCTCTCGGAAGCGTGACCCCCCTGTTTTGGATATTTTATTAAATGGCGTTCGAATTCCTGTTAAGAAATCAATCAAATTTCTAGGGTTAATTCTGGATAACAAACTAAATGGCAAATTACACTGTGATTATGTAGTTGGTAGATGTGAAAAGAATCTTAATATCTTGAGATGCTTATCGGGTGTCTGGTGGGGTGCTCACCCATTTTCCTTAAAACTTCTATATAATGCCATAATTAGAAGCCTTTTAGATTATAGTTCTTTTTTACTGGAACCAGCGAATAAAGAAGGATTAAGAAAATTGGACTTGATTCAATCTAAAGCTCTTCGAATTATTATGGGGGCAATGAAATCATCCCCTATTAATGCTCTTCAAGTAGAGTGTGTTGAAGCTCCCCTCCATCTCCGCCGTCAATATCTTTCAAATCGATTCTTTTTCCGCTGTGTTCAATTCTCCCTCCACCCTTTAGTTCCCAAACTCAACTTACTGTTTCGTTTCTCGCTGACTTCTCGGTTTTGGCGTAAAAAACATCCTCCTCTGCTCCTGAAGAGTTTCGCGTCTTATAAGTCTCTAAAAGATCCTGTTGTCCGTTCCCCTTGTTTGCCTCTTTTTTCGTCTAGTTTTGATATTGTTATTTCTCGTCCCACTATTATTTTGGATTTTGATATTTGTGCTGGTGACCCTTATGCCGATGAATATCTTCGCGATCTGTTAAAGAGAGATTGGCTTGGTTGGCATACTATTTATACGGATGCCTCGAAATTGTCTTCCCTTGGTTGTGTTGGGTGTGGAATTTTTCATTCCCAATACAATATTGTGCAGAAAGTTAAATTTCCCCCTGAAACCTCTGTGTTTTCGGGTGAGTGCTGGGCGATTCTTGAAGCTATCAGGTATATCCTTCTTTTCAAATTACGTCGTTGTCTTATTTTTTCTGATTCTCGGAGTGCCCTTCAATCTCTTCTTACGAATCCCTTTTCCTCCAAATTACATAATCATATTGTTATTTTAATCAAAGAATCTCTCAATTTGTGCCGGTCAAGAGGTAGTGAAGTTGTCCTAATTTGGGTCCCAAGTCATTCTGGTATTCTTGGTAACGAACGCGCTGACGAGGTTGCTAAGGATGCGGTGGTGTGCGGTGACAAAGTTCCATTTTGCATTTTCCCCCACGATCTTATATCCCTTCCTAAAATCCTCTTGTTCAACTCGTGGGCTTCTTGCTGGAACTCATCTAGCAAATCCAGAGGATCTGCCTTTGCGGCTATTCAGCCATTGATTCCACGTCGACCCTGGTTTGCTAAGTGCCGCTTCAGCAAGAAGCTTACGAGTTCGTTGATCCGTTTAAGATTGGGTCATTGTTGTATCCCTCCTTTTTTGAAAAAAATAAAAATTAGAGATTCTTCCCTGTGTGAATGTGGCGTTGAAGAAGGAAACCTTAATCATATTTTCTTTGTCTGCTCTCTTCTTGATCATTCTTCCTTTCATTCTTCTCTTAGTTCTGTTGTTCCTTTTCCTACTTCCATGTCAGTTTTGCTTTCATCGAATGACTATTCCATTTTTCATATCATTTGTTCATTCATGTCTGTAAATAATTTAAAGTTTTGATTTTCTTTTAGTTAATTCATTTTAAATTAGTTACCTTTTAGCTTTTATTAAATAGATTTTATGTTTGTTTGTTGATTCGTTCGTAATGTTTAAGTTGTTTTGGTTAATTTCATTATTAAATTTAAAATTTATATTCTCGTGATTATATTCTTGACGTGAAACTGGCACAAGTGTCCAATGGACGATTGCCATTAAAAAAAGAAAAAAAAAAAAAAATAGTTTAATATTAATAATAAGAAACATCTCCAAGTTTATGACACTATCATGAAACGGACACTGGCAGAATTGTGACAACCTGTCGCAGAAGCCATAAACCAAGAATCTATCTATCCTACTGTGTCGCGCGCGTGCGTGTTTGTTTTGCAATTAACTAACGACATACAATAGATTCGGAATTTCTCGTCAGAGTAATTTTAATATTCTGTGCGGGTGTCCTTTGACGGACCAACCTAAAATTATAATTAGACAAGGGTTTTCGCCATTAACTGAATCTGTTTGTCCAAGATCTTCAAAGCTTTTGAAAAAATGGAATTTCCTACTCTCGGTGAACATTGCCAATACCAAGGTTGCAATCAGACAGACTTCTTGCCGCTTCAATGCAAATGCGGCAAGGTATTTTGCCGAGAACATTTCAATTCCCATTGCCTTTCAGAAGAATGTGAACTGGCGCCGAAGCGCGAGGTTATTTTAAAAAATCAAGACAAAATATTCAAGTGCTCAGAGATAGATTGCCGGAAAGGAAATCTACATGAAATGCTTTGTGGAAAGTGTAGTAAGCACTACTGTATTGAACACAGGTTTCATGTGTAAGTTCCTACTTAGATTTGTATTGACCATAATATATATATAAGTATAAACAATATCTTCTGTGATATTTTAAAATAATCTAAAGCATTAATATCTGTCAACATCTAATTATGTTATAATATTTTTTCTATCAACGTGGATACTTTAGCATTGTTTAGCTTTGCAATATTTTAATTCACATTTTTCAGAACCTGTCCTGAAATAGACGATGAAACCATGGCTGCCAAAATAGAGCAGCTTGAGGCACCACAACGTCTCTTTAGAGAAGCTAACAAACACTTGCAAGACAAGGTATTTACAAGTTATACATGAAAATAATAAAATAAACAATGAATAATATCATCTAGTCTAGTTTCTTGTTCATAAATCTAATGAGAAAAGTAAATGAAAGTAACACAACAGACAGGATTAGAACTGGCATCTTTCTTGGTATCTTGCATGCCTGACCATTAGGCATATGGCAGTCTCACTCGTACCCTAAGTTACAAACCTTAAGCTTAGGTTGGATCCCTCTGTCTCACATACTTTTGTTTTTATTTAAGGTGTTGTTTAGTATACAAAATGAATTTAAATATCCTTCTAGTAATAAATAATATTCTAATTCTTATTCCGCTAATGGTCAGGGAAGGATGCAACTTCCATTCCTGTCTGTCATATTATTTTTGTTTCTATCTTTATAAGTACATAATTTATTTTGTATTTTTTTATACAATTCATTATTTTGCCACATCTGATGTTTTGATGAAAATTCTGAAACTGTAATAAATCTGTTTATTGTGTTAAAAGAATATACCGAATTTTTTAAATGTTTTGTAGTGTAAAAATAGTAACAGCTATTGATCAAGAATAGCAAAAGTCCAAGTTGAATTTTAACAATTTTGTATGCATGTTTTTATGTTTGATATACACTTGAAAATCATTTTAAACTTGTCTGTCCTCTTGTCTTTCTTGAAACTATATTAATGATATGCATGCAAGATAGATAGAAAAACTTTATTGTAGACACAAAACATAATAAAATACTAAAATATAAAGACCATTTGTTTTCTGCATGCTCATTTATTTCCGCGACACTCTCTTGTTTCTGTTATGTTAAATTGTTGCCTTGATGCCATTGTTTACGAGATGTTCATATATTTCTGCAATGTTCAATTGTTTCCTTGAAGCTTATTTGTTTCCGCAATGTTACTCAGAACAGGTGGGAATATACGGACAGAACAGATGAAAACAAAATCGAGTGTCAAGCATAGTCTTACAACTAACAGAACTACTCCACAGAACAAGTGGGAATTAACGCTACTTTTAAGTTAAAACGTGGCATATCAACGTAACCTAATTGAATATATTTGTTTTAGATAACAGAGAACATAAGAAAAGCTTTACAGTCATCTGCAAAAGTGAAGACCGCATCAAAAATCCATCTTATGAGAATCAAACAGAAAGCTATAGGACCAAACATCAAACCTTTGACCAGCCGAGTGTATTTTGCTATTAAAAAACCTACCAACATGGACCCTAAGCCCGTGAAAGTTATCCAAAGTGAAGAAAATATTGCATTAATAGAATCGGTAAGCTTGGACCCCGATTTAAAAGACACTGTAGCTACTTACGTCAGCTCTCAATGGAGCTTGGGCAAAGCTATAGATTGCATATGTGAAACATGTAACATAAAGAATGATAATAATAAGATTAGCAATGTTAAATTAAGACTTTTTAGACAAATAGACAATTATTGTATAAGTCCTTTAAAAATGGATGTTGAAATGAGTGAATTGATACAACGGCAGGTTTTGCTCGAAGGTGATAAGCTTATTGTAGAATATATTGATAAAGGGGTTTTAGATGGTTTACATGAAAATGATCAGATATTTTTAGCGACATAGTTCAGGAGTGGTATTGCAATTTTTGTTATACTTTTATAGAGTTTTTAAGTAATAACCAAAATTATACAATTTATTAAGTTTCTAAATCTGTAGTATTTTTTTATTTAGACTAAAAGATTTAAGGCAATTACAGCACCACAAGTTCTTTACAAGGTTCTTTATCAATCTCGTTAGATTTTGAAATTTGAGCTGGTATAAACACTCATTCTGTCTGATCATTATCAAGGGCTTAACACATCGGATATAAATATCGAACCAAAAAGCCATTAAACTGACATTGAATGTCAAATAGATTTCTAACAAAATGACATTAATCAGTTATCAATGGCAAGATCCATGCTAGCAAAAAAATTTACAGCATAACGTACCGGCCGTAATAAATATACCGTATAGGACCGTACTTTACCTATCTTTAATCTACCAATCTCTCGAGCGTATATTCGTTTAGACAATCGTTTCACACAAGTAATTTAAGTATTAAAGGTTGCTCTTTCAATAATAAAAACGCAAAACGTTATAAATAACCATATAATAATATCAACATCAACCTTACAAGCTACGAGGTATTTAAATTACTTAATTTAAGTCAATTATATCATGGCGGCGTCACTGTACTCCTTGCTGACTTGTGACTGGCTTCTCTTGTAATCCACCAAGGGCATGTGCGCGGGCGCCGAGGGGTTAGTATGTCCGGTGGGAGGAGGGTTGGCCAGCTTGTGCCTTTCCACTAGCCAGTTGCACTTGCCACTTCGAGCTACGAGCGTCAGCAGGTCCCGTCGGTATTGTTTCGTCAGTATAGCGTACAGGAACGGGTTGGCGCAAGCGTTTAATGGATAAAAGAAGACTAGTAACACTTTCCCATGGCTCACATCGACCAGAGGCACCCCGGCGAGCGCGGTTATTCCAAAGAACGCTACGGGCGCCCAGCACAGTAAATCGGTTCCGATCAGTAAAGCCATTTTGTTAGCTATTTTCTTTTCTGCCGCGGCAGCAGCACCCCTGCCTCCGTAACTCTCTCCGCCTCCCAGAGATCTGTATATTTGCACGTAGCAGACTACGATCGTCACCCACGCGACTGCAGTTGTCAAAAATAATGCGCCTTGGTATATAATATCGGCAACATCCTTGCTTTCCACCGGTAAGCATATCGACGTCGATGTGTAATCCGATACTCCGACCAGAGGCAGTCCAGCCATCACAATCGAAAACGTCCACCCGGCTACCATTATCTTCGACGCTGCCGACAACGATATTCGTCTTTCCAAATAAATGGCGTACGTGATCGCGAACCATCTCTCCAAAGTGACTAAAGTGAGTGTAAAGACGGATAGTTGTCCAGAAAACACTGAGAAGAAGCCGGCGATCTTGCAGCCGATTCCGTACTGCCAGTCGTACGCGTAGTTGAAGAATTCTCCGTAAGATCTGAGATCGACCACGGCGATCATGAACAGGTATAGTCCAGTGCAGAGATCTGAGAAGGCTAGATGGCACATGAGGAATCTAGGGACCGTTAATTCCGCATGGTTCATGAGTAGGACTAGAAGCACGGCCACGTTCCCTACGACGGCAGCCGATATGACGAACCAGACGCTTGCTCGAAGCCACGACCAGCCCATAACGTCTTCGCAAGGGTTCAAGGCATCGGGGAGAGGCGTGCAGTTCACAATCCGTTTGCTGAAATGGAAACGGTGAAAACAAAAGTAAAACAATGAATATATATTTATTAAAATTAAAATTACATTAAAATACAACCAGGCGTTAGATGATTCTTTTCTTGTTTCGCCTTAGCTGCTAAGGCTTAGTACAAGGCATCCTCAAGAGATGTTAACTCTTTAAGCTTCCGAGCGAGCCTCTGGAGAGTCAACCTAAAATAAAACTGACAGACAGCAGCAGTTTCCGAGTAGGATATTTGTTGTACAGCAAATCGCGCTTCAAATGTAGCATAATAATACGAGGTTTTTAAAATACTTGATTACTCGTAGCGTACCAACCTGATAGTGAAGTTGTCACAGTCCTGCTCCACCAGTCCTCCACCGAGGGTCCCGTTGACTGGATCATGAAACTCCCCCTGATCGTCTTCGAAGCTGCCGGAGTCTGAGAAGTAGTCATCCTTGTAGTTACGTCCGTCGTACTCTTCACTCGTTGTCGCTGTCGACAGGTCTTCAGACTCTGGGTCTTCTGGGGACCTGACAGAAAAAGGGTTCATCTTTTGAGTGGTTTGATAAGGAAGCTCTTTATTTTAGAATACAATGTAAGAGTATTAAGCCACTTATATGTTAAATGCTGGCTCAATACGATAATTATATAGTTTTTCATATTTTAGTTTGATTGCTCTCAATGCCGCGGTATTACTGTGCTTTACTGCTTTACATAGACGCATAGACTCGAACAGAATAATCGAGGCAGTTACACAAACAACCAAATGCATCTATGACCCAGGTACTGCCGCGAACAATATGTTCCATTTTTGAACATTTTGTTGCAACCCCTCTAGTTACCGAAATATTTTTTTAAATTTTGGCCTTAAATTGAAATATGAATTCAGAATGTAGCAGTAGGTATAACAGTCAAATAATTAGACTACACAACTTACCTGGATGTCCTTTTATATTCGTCTAGAAAAATCTGTCTGATCGGCTCCAAAGACCTCCGTTTCCGTTGCCTCTGATTGCTGAGACACCTCTGCTTCATGAAAGCGAGTTGAGTCTCGTAGAGTTTGTGCCGCGCCGGGTTGTGACGTTCGGGGAACTCGAATGCACAGCAGTGAAAGTGGTGGGTAAGGTAAGCCCTTTCTAAATGCTGGAAAGAAATTATGAGTTGGTTGAGGTTTGGTGGTATTTAGATTTCTTTATTCTATTTCTAAAAAGGCTTGTGTAGCTGGTGATTTGATATATTCCGCATAATACAATATTATACTTATTGTATCTGCCTGGGTGATATCACCCAGGTGTTTTGTGGCGAATAAATAGGATTAATTGGATTGATTTTTGTGTACTTTGCTCACCCTCATATTTTACACCTGTGATCATACTCGCAGACATGGGGCTTATAAGTTGACAAATATTGTCTAAAAGATACTTATTCACATTACTGTCCAGTTGTGTTGTAAAGGATTGAACCTACTAAAACACCCTCGGTAGCCTACCTCAGTACTTGATGAAGAGTTTCCAGATCTCTTGACGAAGTCGCCGGTGCTAACCGACATTAGCCGTCTGTAAATCTTTCAATATCACTCTAATAACCGTTTATAAAATTTTAGGTATTTTTTAATACCTACCTGAAATTCATAAATCGATGGGATGTATTTCAGTGAAGGCGTCTTCTCTATTTTAAGCGTCTGCAGTTTTTCTAGACCTTTAGTAGGCAATGAGGTAATAGCGGTGTTACTTAAGTCTCTGAAAGAAAAAAAGAGAATTTTATCGACCATTTTCTCTAATAGCCTTATTAATAACGCTTCGTAACTTACACCATCTTTTGTCTTGCTTTTTTTCCAATGGAGAATGTCATGCGCCAAAACAAGACAACGACGCGTTTTAATAAACCTGTAGGGTCAACTGTTCAACAATGAACTAGTGGGACACAATGAATCATTGCATTATTTAGGAAATGCAACGTTTTGCCAGATCATAGCACCAACACATTTCAACGAGCGTTCGAGTCTTCTAGCGGCACACAAGTCCGCCACTCGCACTCATCGCGTGTTGCCTTGTCAATAGGAGAAAACCGAATTTTGGCATCGTCGATTAAAAAAGCACAAGACTATTTGTTTTATTCCCTCACAATATGGCTGTTTACTTTACAAAATCAATAATTTGGGGCTATATAATGCTTGCCCGTGCTATTAATGACATATATCATGACCATTTATTTAGACTGCAGTTTGTGTCCTAGAAGGCTCCAAAGTTTCAAATGGAGGCTGTCTTACATTAAAAAATTATGTAGTGTTTAACAATGAACCACGGTTCAATGCGTACCGCTATGTGGTTAATTGTGTACTGCATTGGTTAAATGTGCACTTACAAAAACTGAACCCTCTGCATGTTTTCATTAATTAAACGGTTTTACATTATAATTTTATTTAATTTGTCGCTTGTAGCGATGTTGATGCATAATGGGTTAACTTGTTAAACTTCATATGAGTACACATTGAACCACATCGGGCGTGGTGCAATATGTACGCGTCAGTGGTTCAATGCTGACAGGAAAATGTTGGCGATTCAATGCACAACAACTCGTGGTTCATTCCATACCAAGAGGTGGACACTTTGGAGCCATCGTTTAGAAAAAAGGTTTATAAATCCGTTATAAAGTAAGTATTTCAAACGAAATACGAATAAAAAAACTTAAAGCTCAACATTAACATTTCAAACGATTAAGTAATGATGGATAAGAAAATTGAGTTACGG
Organism: Ligdia adustata; assembly: GCA_947049295.1. Classification (NCBI taxonomy): domain Eukaryota; kingdom Metazoa; phylum Arthropoda; class Insecta; order Lepidoptera; family Geometridae; genus Ligdia; species Ligdia adustata. The sequence continues at coordinate 1,720,327 of OX346226.1, forward strand.
TTATGACGAAATCAGTTCTGAAAATTTCGGTGGTTCAATGTTTAGAAATTTGAGATTATGATGTACCTATGTTGTTTTTGTACCACCGTCTACGATAAATTGAATTGATCTTCCAAAGGAAGTCTAGAATATATAGCTTCTTAGTGAAAAAACTGCCTTTTGTGCCTGTTTTTTTTGTAGTATTTACTGTCTGATGTTGTATTTGTGTGGTAGTATTTGTCACTTGCTTATTTCGATGACTTCTCGATGGCTTCTGCTTGTTGTTCAGAATTTCCTGCTGTTTGTTAGTTGTCAGAAAACAACAAACAACTACCTACTCGTATATAACGAAACTTACAATTGTCGCAGCAATAAGTTTCCCGAGAACGCGTTGTCGTCCAAATGTTTCAGTTTTGTGTTGCCTTTGAAACTCCTGCAAATAAATAATGTTTAAAAACATATCAGAGTACTTGATCGACGCAATGCGACACCAGAGTGCTGGTGTTTATCTGTTTCTGGTGTGTGTTGGTGTATCGTACTTAGTGCTATTAGCAATCAACGCTGCCTTCTATACTAGGATTGGGGAGCTTTTGAATTAAATATCTTTTGATCTTTAGCGTTTTGAGGTAGCTACCAATTTTGGAAAAGCTATATAGTCTACGCTGTGTAAATAGGATGATGTGATGGCTAGTTTTAGAATGGAAAACTTACAGTTTTGATATTTGTGCGTTCTTGAAAGCGTAGGCAGGGACCTCCTCTATGAGATTGTAGCTCAGTGAACTGGAAAATAAATGTTCTCATTTACAAACACTTCTCAACCACGGACACTAACATTTAATTAATACGAAGGACACGAAATAGTCCATGGTCAGATCAATATTACCAAAGATCTTAATAATATATAATTTTTTCTATGATATTACTAACAGATAATGTAATGTAATGTAGTAATAGTTAAATCTTATCATTAGATGATTTAATGATAAGATATAATGAGTTTTTAAAATAATTTTATATCTTATAAAAGATATGACCACGGATACCTAGCGCAACGTAGGGTCATGTCTTGTTTTGATACAAATCGCAAGCCGTGCAATGACGCTGACGAACCACTCCACTTATACAGATAGGAAGTAGAGATATTGCTTAAAGCGATAAGGCCGCCGTTAAGAACCTAGCTTTTCGCAGCTTAGGGTGTGGTCACCCTAAGCCTGAGTTTCACGTTCACTTTACATGATTTCAATTAAAGTTTACTCAATATTTTTCTACTGAAGTGAAAAAAAAACGGATTTTTATTTTTTGATATTTTTATATAGCATAAGTATACGTAGTCGATTTAGAATCACCCGTATAGAAAAATATAGGGGTGTGTAAAAAGCCGAAAGAGGGTTACTGTAATCATCATACAAAACTTTCACAATAGGATCAACCCGTAATTCTAAAAAAAGTGACTTACACTTGATCAGCGCGCACCCGGAGTGCGTGCGGTGAGATGCGCTTGATCTGGTTGCCTTCCAGGTCGCTGGAATGGAGAAGGCGGGGTTAGCGGGGAAGGAATTGATCTGCCAAATAAACCGATTAGGTTAAGATCGGTTAAAAGAAGCTACAATTAGTTGTCTTTAGTATACCAAAATAATAATGTTAGTTTCGCCAAATAGCCAACCAATGCCCAACGCCGCGCCGCGCCGTGGTTCTATGCGATCTCGTGGCGTGTCGCACAGATTGGCGCTTTTTGTTGTCGGAAGCCAAGTTACACTTTGGGGCCAGTCTAGTAAATAAGTATTTCGTATACCTACCTAAGGTTCTAACCCATTTAAAATACTGATTGCAAAAACAAACTGATTTCTATCTCTTCGTCAATTTTCGAATCCTGTCGGAAACGCTACCTGAATCAAGTTACTGCTCGCATATTTCATCCAATCTTGACGAAACTTGGTTTTTTTTTTTAAATTTTTAGTCGGTGGGGAATATCGATTGGGAGTAGGATGTGATATTTCTTTCAAAAAAGTAGGCAGTTTGAAAATGCAAAAACCTTTAAAAAAGATCAAATTACCGTGAAATAAGGTCTAAAATACTGTGGCTATGACACGATACGAAGATGTTAGTTTTCAAGGCAACAAACTGTTTTTCCCTGTTATTGCCATCAACCCAAGAAATGCTACTTACGACATTTTTGAATGTTAGAAAATATTATTTATGCCAAATTATTGCGATCCCGAGGTCAACAGTTCGTGGACTAAGTACTAGTTATTGTAAAGGTACATTTCAAACATTACGTGTTAATTTCAGCGCCTACGAGTAAAATACTTTTCCAATGTACATATAAAGAGCTGTGTTGAATCAACGGAAATATTCGTGTCGTTTTCATATAAAAACGATACGACTCGGGGCGAATATACAAGAAACGAGAAACCTCAGAAAAACTAATTTAAGTTTTTTTTTCCATTATTGTATAATTGACTATAATATTTCTTATAATAAAAACCTAACCAATATAAGAAATAAAAATCGTTAAGTTTCGTCGTTTAACTTTCTTTTGGTTCTTAAGTGTACATTTGTTAATTTGTTAGGTGTGGAAAAATATAGGCAGATAAGTAGAATACTATCTTAATTTAAATATCACCATAATCATCATCAGCCAGAAGACGTCCGCTGCTGAACATAGGCCCCACATTTATTTATTATTTAAGTATATTTAGTGAGTAAAACTTACATAGCGGACAAGTAAGACATGTGGGCGTTCTTAGAGTCGTGCACGTGGCTCAGGTTGGGCACCTCCAGCAGGCCAGATGTCGTGATCATGCTGCAATATATAATAACATTACATTTACAACGTCATCCCTTCATGCAACTATCCGCAAAATAATCTTTTCACTGCTGAAAGGATAAGGGGCAGTCACAATATAATATTGAGTAACACATCTGGTAAGTACGATTGTGCACCAATACAACATTGGATTAGAATCATAATTTGATAAGTCATAGTAATTCATAGTGATGTCATTATTTATAATCATTTAAGCATCAGTTTGTTACATACATTCATATATTTTATGTTTCGATATTCATTTTAATTCTCATTAATGTTTAATTTGATTTTTGTTAGAATCATAGTTCCTGTCCGTGTACTTTGAAATGTGTAAATATTGTGTTAAACTATGGATGTTTTGTCTGAAATAAATATTATTATTATTAAGTATCACATTTCGAAGTCAATGATGGAAAGGATGGATAGGAAACGAGTAATATTTTAAAAAAATGCGAGTCGGACTCCCGCACTAGGTAAGGGTTCTGTACCACATTTGTTCAAATTTCTAACTTTTTTTGTTAACATCGGACAAAAAACACGTTTGTTGTATGTTAGGCCCCAGAAATATTTATTTTATTCGATTTAGTTATTTATTTTTAAAGCAAATATACAACTAAATATTCTGTATTTATTTGAAGTGTTTGTGTGTGTGTTGCCGTTGTTAATTAAGAGCAAAATACGACAAAAAATCACGTTTCTTGTATGGGAACCCCATTTAAATATTTATTTAAGACAGTCTTTAGTAAGTATTTCTTGTAAAACGGCGACAGAAATACATCATCTGTTAAAATTTCAGCTCTAGCCGTCACTGTTCATGAGATAAATACAGACGAACGGACAGCAAAGTCTTTATAGGGTCCCGTTTTTACATTTTAACCACTGAACCAATCTGGATGAAATTTTGTACACAGGTAGGATTGGACCCTGGGGATGGACTATGATCTATTTTAACTGACTTTAAAAAAAGTAGTTCACCATTATCTCGATGATCCAATGGGGAACTACGTGGGTGAATCCGCGGGGCACAGCTAGTAGGTATATAATAAACACAAAGCAACATACATACGTACAATGTGCGTAGCTCGGGAAGAGAAGGCAACGGCGCTATCCGGTGTAGCAGCGGCGCCTGCGTTATAAAACTGAAATCAAAAGAACCTCGTTAAAAATACTTAACACACAAATGTTTTTCACTCACCAATAAACTGTTTGAATCTTTACGTATGTCTGTAATGTAGGTAAATAATATCGTGTTTGTAAAGAGATGTAACTTTTCTGTTTCTTCTATTTGAAGGTTAGGTAGCGGTTCATCAAAGAGGGTTAGACTTGGAAAGATACTCGTAGATAAATTTCGGTATTATCGATGTTGACCGTCTTTTGTCTTGTTCACATGCACGATGTCTTCTATTGGATAAAACAAGACAAAAGGTGCTCAAAGTTATTATTATAGTCACACGAAATATAAACTGGTGGTTAAAAGTGACATCAAAAAACCCGACTGCAAGACCTTCAGACCCTTTACCATCTGCAGGTGAAGACGAATCTATTGACACCACTCACATATAAATACGACAAGCCGTTTAGGCCCTATAGCGTGTCAAAGAAATATACGTACATACCTACATACACTCGAAAAACGTAACCATCCTTCTTTTGCAGTCAGGTAAAAACAGAGAAATTATACTTTCATTTGTGGGTGGAAAAGCAAATCTGGTCTTTTCATGTTTCGAGCGTAACGGTTTCTTCTAGGTAAGCGTGCCACGTCTTACACCGTATCGCCGCTGCTCCAAACTAATACTGTCAAACGCAAGCCAACTATAAAAATAATTATTTCATAGTGTAGTGCAGCTGTTAATTCATAGTCGTAGTGAATACCCAACTTTCAAGCTAGGAATAGTATTGCTAGGAATTAAGGTAAAGCACCGCTAAAGCTATAAAGACATGAAATTTGAAGGGTGTATTCATTACAGGGTGTGTACTAAGTTTTCGAATTTTCAAAGTTTAACCACAAAGGGATCAAATGGAGGTTTTAAGTTAAAACTGTTATTATATACATTTTAATTGTATGTCGCGGGTACCGCCACGAGTGACATCTACTAGTCTATAATAATAATTAGGTACTTGTGTAAGTAATAAGACTTACATAGATTTGAGGTTAGGCATTTTGGTCAAATCTTCTACCGCTATATGCTCCAGTTTAGGTGCGTGTAATATTGCCCTGAAAGTATAAAAATAATTACTATCAAATCTGCGGTAACATTACTATGCGATTTGAAGGCAAAAATGTCACAATCTCTATACGAAATTTCGAGACTGGAATATTTAAATCTCGATTCTCGATATACGCATAAAATCTCGTGAAGTCTGAACATTTTCAAGACCGAGATTCTTGTGATGGAAGCCTTAGTCTGTATCCAGTGAGCGTACCAATGAAATGTTATCACCAGATTTAGAACAAGAGCCCTTTTATTAAAAATCACGTTACGTACGTCATCACGAATAACACGATATTTAATAATATTTTGAATGTAATACCAAAAAATCTCACTTTACAATTTGATGAATTTAGATCGGTATTTTACACACGTTTAGTACTGTTTATCCGTTAAAGCCACGAAGTTGGGAGCATGCGCTGACAAACTTTCAGCTTTTATAAAATAACGAAGGTCTGGGGTTCACGGGCTCTTAGACTAATTGTTTGAATATAACTTACAAATGCTGTACTTTGTGAAGCCTGTATCCGGCTGCGTGTATGGTCTTGGCGGTGAGTCGCGTGATGTTAGTGGTCTGTAGGACCACAGACCCACCCTCGTTCATTGTGAGAGTCTCGCCGACCACCGCCCGCCTCACTGGAACAACGAGTAAATGTTCATTACAAGTTCTTTAAAAACTTTTTCGAAATCCTGGTTTATAGTGATATACTCGTAATCCACAGATAAATACAAACAAAAGAGGATTTACTTACGTATTTCTTAAAAAGTGTTTTAAGAAAGTAGGTTAATATTTTTTTTTATCATCGATAAGTCGTTGAGCTTAAGAGAATATAACAATAATACGCATATTTTTGTTACATATTCTTACGAAAGCTAACGAACTTTCTTGTTCAGATTTAAACAACAATGAACTATGTAGGTAGAGAATTAATGAATCGGGCTAATTAACAGTATTTGGGTAGTGAAAAATAACATAGTGGCTGTTAATGTAACACTAAATTAGAGAATATTTCTTGCAAAACAATTTAATAGCTTTGCTATTATAGTCTCTAAACAAATTATGCACCAATATCTAAAGCTAAATACATATATTTCTATTGTTTTAACTTTACTGAAAATCGTTACTTTATATTTCAGCATGCAGATCATTGGGGGGCCAACTCTGTTAATTGAATTGTTTCAGAATTACAATTGCATTGCGTCATACCTAATGGCCGTTTTTGATTTGGTAGACTTATCATTAACTCTAAAATATTCTATGTCATCTGACTAGCCTATTGGTCTAGTAGACCTACTTCATACCTTTCCAATAGGCTCTGCAGAGTCTTCCTGTGGTGATATTATACTGTCTCTACTTTACTCCAAGAAAATCCATCCGCCATTCGCTTTCGTGCCGCCATTCCATCAGTTCTTCCATCATTGCCTTACGTATCTCCTTTTGCATATTCCAAATAATAATATTTGGGCTTCAGAAAACTTAGCTTGGCTTTGTGTTATCAAATATATCTACCTATAGAAATTATGAGAATATTTTTATCAGTCTTAACTCTACTTGGAAGCTTCCAGCTAAACAAAGGGAATGTGGACTGCGCCTATTTTTGCGCCAAACACTTGAGCTAAAATTAGACCAATAACCGCACGATTAATGGAGAAGCAATATATATATCTCAGATATTTCTTTCTGTGATTATCTGATTGATTCCTGCTTTAAAATAAGAACGAGCTACTATTTTGTCGCGTACCTGATTGTTGGAAAGGTCCAACTATAGTTTTGTTAATTAGTGTTAGTTAACCTATAAATAAAGTACTGTAAGCCCCCTTGAACTATGAACCTACATTACACGCGTAATAATGTGCAACAGAAAAATTCGGCAAAGTGCGAGTCGAACTCGCGAGCGTACGGATCCGTACAATTATATACAACATGTAACAGAAAAGTGTGAAGGTTGTTAGTCTACACATTACAGAACAAAATTTTGCAAAGTTTAAAGAATTATTGCGTTCTCCATACAACTTGGCCGATCACGTGACTAATTAGAAAGATGAGATAAATAAGGTCATAAGACATATTAGGTACACATATAACGTCCTACATTGTGTATACTGCTGGACAGTCGTAAGTGGATAATGCCAGTGATTAGCTAATGTTAAAAAGAGAGAAACGAGTGTGTCACGACCCACTACCTCTTATTTTATTTACATGCAAATTACCTTGTTTGAAAGACCACAATATTGAGTAGACGCCACAACCAAGGCGGGTAATTTGAGATGTTAGTTTTGTTAGACAGTGGTTAAGAGGATCACCGACCCTTCACTCTTTTCGTGAATCTGATAGAATAATCGTTTCCGGGCCTACCTCTTTTCGCCCCCTAAATTGTAACGTAATTATTTGTTATTGGTGTAAATCGCTTGATTATGATATATTTTAGACCTGCACGTTTTATTTTGAAAAAAATATTGAATTTTGCATAATAAAGGCTTTTAATAGCGCAAAAATATGACTGCATAGGAAGCTTGTAACTTTACAGTGATATAAAAGACAGAAAAAAATAAAACGGTGAAGCCTAGTAAATAATGTGTTAGCTATGTGAAAAAAAACTACTGGAATCGGACCACATCAACATGTAGAAAAAAACTATCTTACTGTATGGACAAGTTGGCGGTCTATAGCTGTCTTAAGATAGAAAAAAGAATCGGGTACAAGTGTCACTTTCCAAATTTACCAGAATTTTAACTTGGGCATTTTATACAGGATCATCCGTTAAGTTAGGTCAATATAATAAACAAGGGATTAAATAAATAACCTGATTCATGTTATTTAAAAAGTTTAGACGATGCAAGATAATTTTCTACCGAAGTCCAAAAAGAGGCGGTAACAACCCAATTGGACGGGTACCTATGTTTTTTTTAATGTTTTCTTGGTGATTTTTGTATAATAATATTGGCAATATTTAAATTTTATCAAAATCGTTCCAGAGGTTTGATTTTTAAAACGAAATAACTGAAAAAGTTGTTAAATCTTTATACCTGTGTATCATCTCTAATATTAAAAAAAATATTATGTAGGTACCCAGTGTCACTTACGACTAAAACGAATCTATTGACACTACTCACATAAAAATACAAGCTATTTAGGCTCTAGGGCGTGCCAAAGAAATATACATACATACACACATTCATATATATACATACATACACTCTCGAAAAACATAACCCTCATTTCGCAGTCGTATAAAAAGATCTTGTTATATATTGTTGAAGATAGTCATAACATTGAAAATGTCTGGTATAAAGTACCTTAGAATAACATGTACTTACTTACTCGTACCTAGATCTAAGTAAATCACAATCGTATCGTTCACATTAGCATAGGTTTTCACATCACCCTGACAACAGTGTAGGTAAATGTGATTCTGTTAAAAATAGGGACTGGCCCATTAATTAGCAGCAAAAACAAATCTAACAATAGATTCACTCGGCTTACAATAACATCATAACACTTTGGAATTGATTAGTTCAACGGAAACTATTTGCTGGTTCCATGTTTAGGTAGGTACAACTTGCTTTTACTTGGTAGGTAAAAGCAAGTTGTACCTACCCTTATATAACTTGCTACTTTATTGACGAATTGTTTCAACAATTATGTACATACCTACTGAAACAAGTAAAATTTCGTGTTCTGAGGAAGTAAGTAGAATAGAATAGAATAAATTTTATTTGTAACAGAAAACAACATTGTAACCCACGACTTAAAAACATATATTCAAACTTAATTACTGTTTTCTGTCACAGACTGGTCCCAGCGCTGATCTTCCGTAGGAACCGGGAGGTGACATCACGCACGTCAAAAGTAGGGAAGGATTAATTAATTATTATTTTCTTATTATTTATTTTAAATATTTAGGAACCAACTAAGAGAAAGGAAGGATGGAAGGAGGAAAGCAGTTACGATCCGAATCCAGAGCTATCTCTGTGCAAAAATCAAGTAGAACAGTCACTCCGATCCACTCAGCTGCTGAGGAGAAGTAGGAGAAACAAACCAAAAAACTCACTTTCACATATACAACATGTGTTACTTAGATAAACTTACTTGCGCCGAAAACCATTACCTACTTACTCATTTTTGGGATACTTTTGTAAAATAGGGTCTTCTGATGTTTTCATCACATGAGAGAGCCCAAGCTATATTCATATTTGTGATCATCCTTTTTTTGCAATTATCCTTTTCTTTATCGCGTTCGGACGATGCTTATTATCCGAGTGGCAAAATTGATCCTAAGGATATAGTGGTAGAGTCGTGAATTAGTCTAGGAAAATATCAATCAAACACAATATATAAAAAAATATATACATTACCTACTCCTTTTTTTCTCTCTTTCGCTAATAGTCGTTTATTTATAGTATTATAATTTTTAATTACTTAAAGTAAAGTAAAGTAAAGTAAAGTAATATTTATTGACCTTTAAATAACGTTCGTTACAGGCAAGTCTTATTACATTTGAATTAATAATTACTTAAAAAATTTAACTTCTTCTTTAATATTCTTTATTGTACACCTCATTCTATACTGTATTTATTTTGTAAATTGTCTCCATCCTAAAGTTGCCTGGAAGAGATCGCTTGGCCTTGTGACACTAGAAGTAAGATTTCTTCTGTATATTTTTGATGTTTGTGTGTCTTAAAGAAATAAACAGTTAATTCAATCATTCATATTTGTTCACAAAATGAGTTTTTAATTTGTTGGACGTCATTGCTTCATCGTTATTATTTTCAATCGGAATGATGTAGGCCTGATATCTAGCGGGCTTCATTGAACTGTACCATACCTACTATTATTTATTCTGTGACTGTACGCACTTGTAGTTTATATAACTCACGGCAATTTGCAATAAAAGTCACTAAGCGGAACAAACATACATTATACCGCAAAAAGCTTCTAAAGTTTATTTTCTACCACTGCTTTAAAATCATTAGTTCTAACATCTGGGATCTTTCAACGTACGCTAAGCGTTTTCCTAAACTTTTCTATTCTTACGTTACGCTAGGGTGCGTTAGTGTGAATATCAAGTATATTTTCTGACTTAGAATTTATTGTTACAATGCTATATCATATTCAAATTATGAAATAATACAAACGATTGTAAAAATAAGAAAGAGAAGCGTTCTTATCAAATCCAGCCAAAGCATATCAACTATGCTTTGAGACCGAGCGATTATAGCGAGATAAGAGCCTCTGTTTCGAGTCTTCGAGGATTTTTGACTAGGGGAGCATTTCGCCCAAAAAAGAAATTTTTCAAGTAGTTGTCGTAAAAATTATCGACAGTTCGCGGAACTACTACTCGTAGTATGCACAGAAAAATATAATATATGTATTTCCTTGGTTTTACCGACTTCAAAAAAGAGGAAATACTCAATTCGACTCTATGTTTTATTATGTATGTTATATGATTTCTCAAAAACGGTTAGACTGATTTGGAAAATTCTTATTTTGTTTGAAAGGCTTCTATTGTGGATCTATTTTATAAAAATCGGTCGTGAGGTTTTAATGTTAAATTGACATAACTGAATAAGTGCTATCGGCGCCTACAGTAAACAAAATCGGTAATACCTTTTTTTTGTAAATATTACGATGACAATTGTTTTTGTATTCACGTGGTATTGCCTTGCCTTGCAATATACTCGTAACCTTTGAAATTATCTTTAGAGACATATTCTGTAAAATCATAATAATATAACAACCATCAGATTCACCATTAACGACAGACATCTCAAAGAAGACTTTATTTTATATCTTCGACTAAATTAAAACTTTCTCTGCCTCTAAAAACGGATAAAAGAAGGTTCACCTCAGCTTTCTCTGGGTTTGCGGTGAACCTTTCCTGAATCTCAGTTTCTGAGCTTAAGATCAGCTTATAATGGAAGAATATCTACTATTATAAACAAGAATACCTATTCGGTTCTCGGCTCTCGAAAAATTTGTATCAACTCGGCCAAATGTTTGCCAGTTTTACGCTTTGCTCCACTTTAGCAAATACCAAAGATTGTAACAAAAAGTAGAGCGGTTTTATCTAGAGTTTTCGTTTGACACACCGACACCGCTCGGGTTTGTTCATACATCATCAGCAAACAGACCATTGTCAATTTAAAACTGTGCTCTAGCGAAGATAACGAAGCGCTGGATAAATGAAATGAATTCGACTTTCTTTTATTTTACCTGTTTACAGTGAACTATGTAAGTTAAGTCGGTAAACCCGTTGCCCCACAAGCGCAAGGGCGTGGGTTCAAACCCAGGTTCAGGCATACACCTCTATGTTTTTCACTTATGTGCTTATTAGAAATAATTACCACATGCTTAAATGGCCAAGGAAAACATCATGAGGAAACCTGCTTGTCGGAGAATGTTAATAACTTTCGAAGATAAGTAAAGTCCCTAACCCGCAATTTGGCCAGCGTGGTGGACTATGGCCACCCCATTCATGGGGAAAACCGTGCCTAACAGTGGGACGCTATGGGTTGATACTTACGTAACAGTGAACTATAAAAAAAATTACAGCCATCGAAAATTAGTGATTATATGTACCATATTTAGCAGGTATAGAAACATATTTGATATTGTATTAACTTGGTATAAGATTTCCAGGTCTAGAGATATGGGACCAACTCTAAAACGCAAGAATAAAAGAAAAAATCTGCTGTGTCATACATTTCGTCGACGACCGATAAACTTTTTCTATAAATCAATTGATTTTGATTTCTCCATTTCAGGGTCGGTCCAAAAATGAAAGTTGTTCATATTGATGAGTATAGGTAACCCCTTTCAGTTGAGTACACACTATTTTATATCTACCTCGAGCTGAGCTGTCCAGCGGCGAACAGCATCCGTCTACGAGTTTCCGCATGTAGGTATGCTATGCATCTCTCTCCTCGATCATATTGTAGGGAAGAGAGCGACCCGGCACAAGACGCTGCCGTTACGTTAGATCGGCTTACTGCTAGGATGATACAAGGGGATACTGCTAGGATCCGTGTCTCCCATTAGCGGGGAAGACAAAGAACTTCCATTTTCAGACCCGCTTTTAGGTGCCGTGTCTCCCCTGATATCTCCCTTGGGAAGATAAGTGAATAATCCATGTCTCCCCTGCGGGGGGAGACAAGGCCTTCCATTTACAGATATGGTGGCTTTGTCTCCACTGACTGACACAAAAAAATTAAATACAAGAGAAATTTCTTAAAAAGTATAGCGCTCCAAGTTGCCTTATCGCTAAAAAGCGACCTCTCCAAGCAATCCGAGGATGGAGAAAATTGCGAAAAAATTAAATGAAACAGGACGGGGTATAAAATAAAGAATATACTTAATTAACTTAATACACAAAATGTAATAATCAATCCATACACTTACTAAATAGTAGTGGCTATATACTTGCCCTACAGTACAGAGCCTGGGATAAATCCTAGGTTAGCGGAAATAATACAGAAAACAAAGTTATCTCCTCGATTATACAATCTTACTGCAAATAACAAATGCCACTTAAAGTAACATTATTCAAATTATCTCTCGTAAGTAAATCGGTAAATAAATAACTATAGACGATTACCCAGATAAATGCTGAAAGGCATGGCTTTATTATTTTAAAACATACCGTCGCTATCTTAAATATTATAATTATGAATTAGTCATGAAAATACTTTATAAACCCAGTATAATACCAGTTGTAGCTAATTACGCAGAAATATCACGTGTGAACTATAGAAAAGTATCGATATATATATTCAAGTAACTGGCGCCCTGGCGAACCTGAAAGGTAGACTTCGGTACATTTTACTTTTTAATATTCACTTCTGTGCCAGAATCATGTTCAGCATCCTTATTATTCTTATCCTTATATGTATATAAAAATCAATCAATCAAAAAATAAATTTTTTCGTTGTAATTTTATAACTTAAGAACGGGCTCACTTATACAAACCAAATGTTTAGGCTAGTTTAGACTATTTATTAGATGATTTATGTGAAGTTTGCACAAAATCGGTCGAGCGGTTCTTCATTTATCACATTTTTATTATTTCAATTTATACGTAGCGAGGCACGCACTGGTCCGCTAGTATACCATACAATCTTTAGTACGGCAAATTGCTTGGTATTCTTTTCAAATGATAAATCTGACATATTTTCGTCAATATATACTCGTATTGAACACAATTCTTTGACAAAAATAAGAAACTAATAAGTTTGTCACGCGCATCTTCATAGTAAGTGATTTTATCAACATACTGTCAGTCTGTAATCACGAATGCTCACGATTTGTACAAAATCTTTGCAGACTTCTGTAACCCAATATTCAGAGTTATCGGTTAGGGGTGTACTAAGCCGAAAGGGAGTCACTAAACTCATGCTAACCACTCAGATCTGCTCAAAATTCGAGAAAAATACTCAGCTGTTCCATATATTTTGTCGAAAACCGTTAAACTTTTACTATGTAACAGCAGTTGTTTTTCTCGTATTCAGAGTTGTTTTTATAAGTTGTTTATAATGACGAATATAGTAACCCTATTTCGACTTTCGACTTCGACACCCCTAAACGATAGCCCTGTACCTACCATATCGCAATTTAATAAGAAATCCCGTAGGTACACATATATCTTGATATTATATTTTCAAAATAAAAAAATGCTAACTAATAACGATTGATTCCTGTTTGTCACCTCAATTCATCCCCTTAGGGGGGTCAAACAAGTTAAAAATTCTCCAATGACTAAAAAGGTGAACGAAAGGAATTATTTTTTCTTTTTGACACGCTGCGATATTTTTAAGGTTACAGACAGGAATTAATTTTATTTGATTAATTTTCCTTTTTGTGCCCTTGCAATTACTAAAAAGCGATCTCATAACTATCGAGCAATTATTAACTTATCTACCGTAAATATTGAACAGTTACAAATACAAATACAAAATTGTTTATTTGACATAAAATCAAGTATCACAAAAATAAAAGATCCAAAGTTGACCCATACAAACGTAGAATGAACAGATTATCTAAATGTTGTAATCCACTTCCCGTGGTCAGCGTACCTAGTTGTTAGCGGCATTATCAAGCAGAATGGTAATTCTTATAACTACTTTAGGCCAGATTTATACCAGCATTCTGGTCAGGCGTCGCAAAATTATAGATTAGTCATTCTGATCTCATATTTATATACATAGGTACGTACATAATGTATATGAACCGTACAGTAAACCGAGAGCAAATACCTACAGCTAGAAATCAATAGAGATGTTACACGTGGAAACAATTAAGCAAGAAGGCCACTCTATATTGAAGTTTTTAATTTACTTGAAGTAGACTGAACTTGCGATATAGGTAGGTTCTTATATTTTATGACTTGAAGGGTCAGAGTGCATGTCAAACGTACTACATCGGGTCGACAAAACAATCACAATTTAGACAAAATTAATTTGTTGACTGTAATAACTATCTTTATACATGTATCTATGTTGGTAAATATAAAATAATAGATCCAATATATACGTAGGCAACAAGGCGGCAAAACAATAAGACTATTTAGCTTTAGACCGCGGCGATAGGGTATAGATTTCTCTTTTCAGTTTTTTTCTAATAAAACTTATTTACAGTCAACTTGGCGTTTAATGTTTTAGTTTGGGAACTTTGTGAGTTGTTGTGTTTTTAGGGTTCCGAACCCAAAGGGTATTATCGCTGTTCTTCCGTCCGTCTGTCACCAGGCTGCATCTCATGAACATATGACAGCTATAGGTACAGTTGAAGTTTTCAAATGTGACGAATTTCTGTTACCGCTATAACAACAAAAAACATAAAAACAGAATACAGCAAAAATAGGCTCCTATACAACAATAACAACAACTGGTAGAAACTTGAACTAATGTTAAATAAATAATCATACGCATCCTTAGTGTACGAGTTCGACTCGCACTTGACGGCAACTTCTGGCCTTAGATGAAACACGCTTGACAGAAGGTTCCTTTTCTATCTATCTAAGATGACAAAAAAAAAGCAAATGAGGAACCTCTCCTTTTCAAAATTTGCATTCTTTTATAATATAGGTAGTGATAGAACTGATAGCAGTTTTCTTCTACTCAAGTAATTATTGATTTTAGTCATGTGCATATCTGTATTCTTTGTACCTTTTACTGGTTATTTTATTACCTACTTTCGGGACATTTAATGCGGATGTACTCGTATCCCGACAGGACATGGGCCAAGATCGCTGCCTGGAAGTCTGAAGGGCTTCGTAGCCGAGAAAGGCCTAGGGCACACTGGCGTCGCGATCATGAAGATTAGCGGGAAGTGTCTTTGGCGGAAACCTACGCCCAGTAGTGAAAAAGGAATACGATTTTTTTTTCATTTAGTAGATATTTTTTTTAGTTTTTTTTTTGCAGTTTTATCAAATATTATCTCTCCATAAAGGGCCATGCACCGATAATAAAACTACATTCAAGTACTTACAAACACATTGCTAATAAATATCAATAGATAACAATCAAAGTCATCTATCCGACGGATGCTACGGAAATTTCCAAAGATAACAATTGATTTGCACAATTTTATTAGCCCTTGTTACAGTTTTGGCATAAACAAGTTTATTTATCGAAATTTATAAGTGAGTTGTAATTTATTTATAGTAGTATAGTACTTAAATGATAAATAGATATTTAAATATTTTACAATATGTCCATAAACTTACTTGTAGGTAAGTAAGTAGGTAGATCTATACTTACAATAAAACTTTTACAGGTCAAATTTAAAAAAAAAAAAAAAAAAAAACCTTTGGTGTTTTATTAACGATACAGACCCCAAGTCTATATTTTTTTTTTAATTTGTTTTTCTGTCTGTCTGTCTGTTTCTGAACTTTCCATAACTCCGAAACTGATGGATGGATTCTAATGAATTTAGTATGCTTAAAGTTTATACCATGATGTAGAATCTTTTCAACTTTTTATCCCGAAAATCAGAATGAGATCCCGTGGGAGGGAGAGGGTATGAAAGTCTTATTTAATTATAACTCGGTAACGCGTGCTTTGATTTGGATGATTCTTAATTGGTAGATAAGACTAAATAAAATTCTCAAAAATTTGTGGAGGAGGGGGGGTGAAAATCGTATTTAACTATAAATTAGTAACGCGTGTTTCGATTCGCATAATAATTTTTTTGTTGGAAAGATAGATAGATAGATCAACGCTTTATTGTAGACACACAAAATATAACAATACAAAAATATTAATTTACATGTAGTGCCACAAGTGGCGGCCTTATCGCTAAAAGCGAACTCTTCCAGGCAACCTTAGGATGGAAACTTTTGAGAAAAAAAGATGTATAGGACTAGGACGGTTTATAGCATATGTTATAAATGATAGATGAACGCTTTATTGACACAGAAAACATATAAACAAAAAAAAAAACGATTGTACGTGTATCAACACATAGCGTCCACAATTTTTTGTAGTGTTGGTGACCAAGTAGTTATTGGGGATAGATAGATATGCCACAGGTACGAGTTTCGATCCTACGAAATACGCAAGAAGAGTCTGAGCTACAGGTGAAGGATAACATCGTGTGGAAACAACTGTGTGTGGTAGGTAATGCCAATTACCAAATGGGATTTTGGCAAAATGGCATGTAGTCGGAACCGCCTATAACACAGAAAAAATAACAGTAGGTACCTACCTACGCTTATGTGCACACGGCGAACAGTTTTAATCTGTCAAAACAATATGAACATTCAAATGCATTATCATAAAATAGATATTTATAAAATTTGTATATTCTTCTGTATCCGGGTATCAGGTTTGAAATATGTTTAAGTATTTTGAAATAAATAATTTTTAAAACATCTCGGCCGGTAAGTGGCAGGTAAATCATTGGATTTTGTGCTATGTTCCTTGAGGTGCGAGATGTTGAAGAAGCGGGCGCGATCATACACAATTCGATATTTTTATTAATAAAGTGTCAAGTAATGTTTTTTACCCATTCACGCAATAGTCAAAGTCAAAAATAATCTACCAGCTAGGCAGCTATGCAATGAGACGATTCCTCGTGTTTTAACATTAAGGGTCGCAGCAAGCAACTTATAGGCGACCCTTAATTTTCAATTACATAGTTTAACTAGGTAATTCAGGTCATTATTCAATTATATTAACAAGTGAAGGACATCACTTTGCAAAAAAATAACAATTCTCGGCACCCCTTCGCAACCTTGCGTCCCTAGGTACGTGGTATAGTTCACCTTAGGGATAATCCGGTCTTGCTGCCTAGGGCGCTCTTCACATTTGATCCACCTGTGTGTGACCTGGATATCGCCCTTGAATATTGCAAGTCAGCTGCGGCCTTAGGGGGTGGCAAACAGGGCATTCGTCCAGGGCCTCGTTCTTGCAGAGGCCTCGCGCAACAGCCCAAGAAAATTATAAAAAAACTAGCTATGACCCCCAGTTTCCCCGCGTGGTTCTAACTACTTCTAATGAAGTCTGTTAAAAAGTATCTTATGTCCTTTCCCGTAGTCCAATCTACCTGTGTACCAAATTTCATCCAGATTGATTCAGTGGTTTTAGCGTGAAATCGAGACAGACAGAGTAACTTTCGTATTTATAATATTAGTTAGGATAATTTTGTAAATCGTACAATATGTATAACATATTTTGAAACTCAAATTATATTTATTTGCATAACTTTAGCATTACTCCACAAACATGACTAATACTTTTGCATCACTTACTTTTCACGACGGACAAAAGCCTGCCGCCTAGAGCCTCACAATGGGCATGGCCGCCTCTGTTGCTAGTGACTTTCACGCTACCTTGTAAATTTCCTTCGAATAAGTTTACAAATTTTATATTGTATCTCGACCACCTTCCACTGTAAGTCAAATGCGATTTAAATACGTGGCTCGCTGCTGAATCGGTACTAATAAATTGCGTAAATATTATCAAATATTTATCTAAAACGTGAGTACGTGGCTTGAGTATTAACATGCGTAATATTTTAAAGTCACATTCTAAAACTAACACATTCTTTTGGTTTTTTATGATGATGGCTATAATAACGTCTATCTAACCCACGTTTTGTGATGGTATGGGAATAGTATGATACCTCAATCTTGCTCGTAACAGGTGCAACTGCAATGCTGTTCAGAGTTAGATTCAAATCTGAACTCTGAATCTCTCTTAGAACTCTGAACAGCTTTACCTTTGACCGCAACTCACTTGGTGATCAAGTGTGTTATTTGAATTGTCTCAGAATTACAATTGCATTGTGCCAAAATGGCCGTGTAGACATAGAATAGATCAGAGTTATTATTTATAGTAGGGGAGCCCACGATGCTAAATGGGGATTTACTCAAGCGTCACAGAGACGTATTGCGTTGCAAAGCTTGGATGATAGGAAGTACCAAATATTATAGGTGTTTCCCATTTTAGTGGTGGAGGAAGCATCTAGAAGGATAAACTTTTTTTTTCTAAGGAAATCAAAACATGTAAATGTTCGAGCGTGTCAGATTATAATATTATCTATGCTCCACCATGCCTCTGATAACAAATATATGTTAAACTGACAGTTTGCATGGTGGGGTTGGCCATACAGGTTCAAAATAGTTAATAAAAACAAATCCCCCACTCCCTAACATTCCACTCAAATCATTTAATTATTGACATGCACACTGTTTAGCTAGTAATAAACCTACCGTATCTTAATCTGACGCATTTGATTGTTTCAGGCAAACAAAGTTTTTTTTTTAATATTCTGCGGGCTGCTCTATTAGCTCGGCTCTTTATTGAGAGCTTTTATTTGGTAGATACACTCAACAGGCCCTAAGGAATCTCCCAAGTGTTAATCTGCTACGCTCGAGTATGTCACAAAATCCCCTCTTATTTTAATAGTAGGGGAGCCCCCCTACTATTAAAATAATATTTTGTTTAACTGTGGCCATTTTTTAAAATGTGTAGATTCTTCTGGATCCGGGTATCAGGTCCATTTTATGTCAAAACGGCCACTTTGGAACAATGCAACTGTAATTCTAAGACGATTCAAATAACAGACTCGACCATCTGGGCTATGATGTTTGGACACTCACTTCTTATTATGTAAAATTTTCGCGCCACCACTAATCGTTATGTTTGTGAGTACTTAGTAGATCGAAGTAAGGATTTCATTAAAAGCTACCTAGTTGAAAGATAAATAGATATGGAAACAGTAAATTATAATACCTCATAACCGTTAAACTACCATAAACTCGCTATAAAGGGCACAATTTTAAACGCTAGCCATAATATTCTGTTCTAAAATGTAAACAATTAAAACGATGACGGTATGAAATGATCTACAAAGCTACGGGATTTAATGACTGACCAGTTTTAGGGCGTGTTTAAATTTAATGCTCTTATTTTATAGCCATTACCTACTGTAATACAATGTTGAGAGCCTCTTGACTTTATTGTTACGTGCTTTACCTGATTTGTAGTTCATTTTATAACAAGGAAGCAGAAGATCTACAAAACAAGGGTAGTTAACTGCGTGCGTCCAAAAAACTCATTTTAAACGCCTTGAGATGTTGCCATGCTCTCGTGCTCAATTTACTCGACAATACGATTTTTTAGCTAATATGGTCATAGCAACATTACTTGCGCTCATGGTGGCCGTATCCACTAACGTCAAAGATGCGCTTATTCGAAGTTCAGAAGAATTCTCTACTTAAAATAGGTAGGAAAGTACTTCTCTTCTTCTTATTCTTCACTTGCCTAGATGGTTTTACACCCCCTGAAGATAAAATAAACCTTTTGGCTGCGTAATTGAAGTCTGTTTATCACTATTTTAAGAATTAATTGGGAACCTACTTCTAAAATACCAGTTCAGTATTTGTAATAATAATTTATTCATACTTTACTCGTATCTTAGGCATGAGTAGAGTGTGAGTGGTACCTACGAATAAATAGATATAAATCATACCTATCCTTGTATGTTTGTAGGGTACAAAAGAGGCTTATTTATTCTCGAAATTACTGTAAGTACTAACAGATGTTTGTATACTCCATTTCCTAAAGGAGAAAAACCGATCATTATTTGCGATGATTGACGTTCACATAAAGCCATCAGCACTATGACAGAAGAAATAATAGTCCTAGCTAGATGAGGCTAGATTGTCTGGATATAGGATATGCACGAACAATGCGCTATTATAAATATAAAATTGACTGACAGACTACAAAGACTAATACATTTAAATATAGATTCGTATATATCAGGTGTAGATATTAAAAACGAGTTTAGTTAGCAACTATCCTTATAACAATATTCCGAATAAACATTAAATAATAAAATTTCATGCACCTTTTTTTTTGAGATTTAGTGTTTTTTTCCCGATTGCGAAAGAAGAAGGATTATGTTTATCGAGTGTATGTATATATGTATATTTCTTTGGCACGCCCTAGAGCCTAGACAATTTGTCGTATTTTTATGTGAGTGGTGTCAATAGGTTCGTCTTAGTCGTAAGAGTGACACTAGGTATATCAATATAAAAATAATAATTAAGTATGATACACAGGTTTAAAGATTTAGCATTCGGGTTTTTTTGAAGTCACTTCTTACCAATTGTTTCATGTTAATTCTCGTTAATATCTTCATATTGTTGTTCTGTATTGTATAGGACGTATTATATTGTGAGATCAGCATCGACTTGCTTTCCTATAAAACTAATTCCTACATCAAAATAAAAAAGAGAGATTAAGGATGATACACTGATTTAACGATTAAGCAGTCGGGTTTTTTCGAACTCGCTTCTATTCACTTGTTTAGGGTTACCCATCAAAGAACCCATCAGCAAAGCCCATCTGCATATATATGAATTTAACCAGTCGGCTGTTTTCGCACAAAAAAATACGGCAGTAAACCAACCTCATTATTCTAAAAATAATTTTTAGTCTATGTATATTCGAACGGGCAGCGGCCATCAAAAAAAGTGCGTCCGACAGTAAAATCCGTTTTATGTAATGTAGGTAGTCCATAAAAAAGAGATAGCTATATACTTCATGTAATAAATAAACGCGGAAATATGTTGAGTTGACGGTAGATAATAAATTACGGGAAGAATTTGTACTCTCACAAAATGTTGTTACTTAACTAGTTTACGTAACGCATTATTAAAACTAGAAATACATTAAACAAGCTGTTTCACAACTAGTTTCTATTTATAAGTACTGGACATCAGTTTTAAACATGTTTACTTTACAACTTTACTTTACGTATTTATAGTTTTTTATATATTGTATTATATTTTCTGTGGTATTAGGTAGGCAAGTATATAATGTAAACTAAAGATCTGAATAAATGAATATTTGATTATATACAAACTTTTAAAAATTCGTAAGTACAATATTTTAAAGAACCATCTCTATTTTGAAGCCGTTAATACAAGATGAAGTAAAGAAAATTAGTGACCGATAAGTTTTAATTTTCTTCTGGCGTAATGGCTCGCCTGTAGAGTAAGGATTAGTTTACTATCATTAGTAGATTCGCATTAAGCTAGCTAATTGTTATAAATGAGCAGGTAAATATATAAGTATGTAATTAATTTATTTCAGTAATCTCTCAGGGGCCCAAGTGTGTTATTGGAATTGTCTCAGAATTACAATTACTTACATTGTGCTTAAATAGCCGTATGTACATAGAATTGGCCACTGTTAGTTTAAATAAAACATATTTTTAATACTAACTCTGTTCTATTCTATATCGAAACGGCCATTTTGGCACAATGCAATCGTAATTATGAGACAATTCAAATAACAGACATGACCACCAAAGCAATTCCACTGCTGTGTTGTATATGCGGGCTAGCTCCAGTTTATGTAATGCGAACTAGACTAGATAAGAAAATGCATCTAAGTACCTAATTAATGTAACCCGGCTCCAACTGAAGAGGTCAACACATATCAACATTAACAACAACAACATTAGGTCACGAAAAAATAGAAAATTGGACCACAAATATTCTTAATTCGGCCTTAGCTAGAGATAATCTGGGGACAAATACATCTACACTAGCTGTGATGCCACGTTGAAGGGCGATAGCCAACCTTTGTACCAGAAACATTCCGGAGCGGCCGTCTCCCATCTTATCACTGATTATTCTTTCAATCTCCATAATAATTTTCTTTGCTTCTATACTCCAAAAACCCAGTCTCCACCACAATAGGTATGAAGCCACTTTTTGAGAGCAGCGCCTTCACCAGCTGCGCCGGCGAGTGAATACTGCGACGCCAAGAGACTGGCAGCTATAGTACTGATAGTCGTTGCGTCCCATACCAAAGCAATTTCCGTTCTTCCAAGGCACCATATAATTTGAAATAGATACATAATGCGTTTTATAGATCCGAACCGTGAATAGAATGCCGGTGTTTACCTGGCCCAACGTAGAAGCATTGCCATTCAGCGTGGTAATGCCGCTAACACAATAGACACGCTGCCTCTGGTAGTGGGTTAGAGCATTTCGATTATCTGTAGATCTTAAAAAGTCTATAGGCAATTTTTTTTACAGTTATTCAATTCATTTTTCTCAATAATGGCGATAAGTCGAATATGTCGTAACAACAATTCATTAATAATTATGTTCGACGCGGAGAGCCGTAAAAATGTTATTTAGTTTACTCACACGCCCACAGTTGTAACCAATTTAGTGCGACTATTATTTGGGCTCATCTTGGAGCGAGTTGTTTATTTTCCCGTCATCCATGTTTTGACATAATATTTGGGTTAGTGGTTAAATATTACCTAGACTTTTTGTTAGTAGGTAGTTGAAATCTAATTTCTTACTACCTGGTAACTAGGTAAGAACAGTAGTTTAATTCTCCGCTGGCTAAAACTGCGAGTTTAAGGAGTTATCGCACTTATCACATCAACTCCGATATGCAGGTTTACTCGCTATGTATAGCGTTGAATTCACAAAATTCCAACGATCGTTTGTTTTTACATTGATTAAAATATTCATTCATGCAAAAGCAGTTTGACCATTTCATAAATAGGTGATGACATGCATCTGTATTCCCAGACATACGATAAATACGATAGTGTGTTTGTTGGTTTGTTCGCTCAGGACTTATGTGTGTTGCATTCTTACAAATCCATATTTCGTGAAAGTAATTTCCCAAAATGTGGCCTTCTTTTCCTCAGCAATTGAGCGACGGCTTGTTTTTTACGGACAAGACATTTCGAGGTCCGAAGAGTGTCAAAGACTACTTTTTTTCATGGCACAACAAACATAACGCAGTCAAACCCGCGGTCAAAAGCTAGTATACGTACAAGTGCTACTTAATATTAAATTGATTGATTTCACTGCTCACTAAAACAGCGCGCCTTTATAGAACAATATAAATTTCGTAACCTTGGTGTACTAAATTAGGCACAGATAGCAAGATGCCCATATCATAAAGCAACCACGTACATTTTATCTAATACTGTATGTAGTAGCGAATTGACTACTTTTAGTAGCGAATTGATTACTATTAATCACTTGTATTTTTTGTAATCTTAGGCATCTGAATTTATCCGTTTTTGAGACTGTCATACACTTAAATTAAATATTTATTGGAAAATATCGTATGTACGAATACGAATTGAGAACTTCCTCTGTTTTTATCTGACTGCCCAAATCTAAATCGATTCATGCGTCTTTGAGTACCTACGTAATCGTAGTACATAAATAATAAGATTCCTACGAATTTAGTTTATTTTAAACACACTTAAGATTTTATTTTTATTTACTTACTTTTTGTGTTTTATGTACCCAGATTTTTTTAAATCAAATAAAATGACTATATATGCTCGATTAATTAATTATATATTAGCATCGACGAGATTTTTTTATAGTTATCTGTGTTTATTAGAGACATTCTCGTATTAAAAAAAACGATTGCCTACTTTTACTCCTTTAATGTGGGAGTAAGTCAAGAGAGAAAATAAAATCAGCTGTCCAATAGAACAATTTTATAGGGTGGCGACAAAATGTATGCAGCAGCCGATTTTTTTTCTCAAATCCGGCGCTTGGTATAAAAAAAGGAAAACAAAATGTATAATTGCTTATAAATTTGTTTTTTTGTTATAGTTTTTTTGTGAATTTAATTTTTTGTTAAAAGTTGTTTCTTAAGATTAGGCTTAACACTCCAGTAGTAGAAGTAACCGATAAAAAAGTATAGTGTTACAAGTGGCGGTCATATCCAAAAAAGGCGATCTCTGTTGAAAAAAGATGATGTTGAAATTTTGTAACAAGTGGTTTTTTATGGCAAAATATCTAAATCAAATAGTAGAAAGTAATCTTACGCAGCTCTACAATAGATAAGACTAAAATGTTTCTGCCTAAAACCGAATCTTCTACAAACTGTTGAAAATACTTTCCTTAAGACTGTTTAACGTCAATAGCGATAATGTAACTAGTTACATACTCTTAACGGTTATTAGAGTACTTTTTACGCCCACTTACTACAAAAGATGTGTGTTTGTCACATTAAAGAAAATAAACATCTTAATTAAACCTTTATGGTTATAATATTACAAGTACTTTAAACCATAAACGATTAATATTACAAGGCCTTCTCTCTCAAACAGGTTCACCAGCTTATTAAATGCTTCTACGTGAAGGTCTAAAATAACAACGAGTTGAGCACCTTCTCCTTTTTTGCGAAGTTGGTAAAAATTAGCGATCCACCTCCGCTTTTCTCATTCATTCGACGAGAATTATTCTGTAAGTTGAGTTGAAGGTGGTAGCTAGCCAGGCGAGCGATAGGAAACGCCATACCACCATGCGATGGTTTCCTTATGATGTTTTCCTTCACCGGTAGCTCAGGTTCATTTTGGATGTTTCGTGAGATCGAACCTCGTACCTTTTACACGGCAATAGACCCTAATAACAACTCGACCATCATCGCTACAAAAAAATAAGTTACAATTGACTTAAAACAGGTGGTTAGAAGTTTCAGCTCTACTGCCTCCTTTTAACTGTAGTTATAGAAGATCTAATTTTTATCTATAAATGTTTCACTGCTATCGGTTTATCTTCGTAGGCATTTATCAAGCGGCGCAGTACTTTGTAGTTGTTATCGTTTAAAATTATTAGTGTTTGATGTGTGCAGATAGTCGTACAGCCGCGGTGCGAGATGTGAGGACACTAATTTGTCAGTCACGGAGTGTCAACTACGTTAGATGAGACACTCACGTTGTTGGCTTGGGAGAGGTACCGAATAGGTAGGTATGCGATGTTTTAGAGTAGACCTTGTAAGCAAATAAACTGGAGGAAGAATACAAGTAGTAGTTCTGCAAACTGTTGACGACCTCGAGAGCACATTTCTTGTATTTCATTACAATAATCACAAAAAATTGAGGTTGTCGTATAGTCGTGTCGTCGTATAAAAAAATGTCGCTTAGTACTGTATCAAAACTCCCTGACGACTGAAAAAATCCGATGTACACAGCAACCTACGTATATAAAAACTTTCGTCGATATTGGTTCCAAATTATTTTTACCAAAATTAGAAGTACACGAGGATAGGGAAATACCGGAAAAAAGAATTTCACGCAATAATAAAAAAGGGCGAATCCTACCAATAAATAGATTAGCTAAATGTAAGAAGCAGGGGCTTTATACCAAAATACTGATGTATAATAAATTACCTAATAGTGTAATGGATCTCAATTTTATTACATTCAAACAAAAATTGAAGTATTTTTTTGAAAGCAATCCTTTTTATAAACTCAATGAATATTATGTCAATGCAGCTTGTAGAATCATCGTTCTTGTGTAACGAACAACCATAATAAAATATCACTAATAACTAAACAAAGCAATTATAATGTAAATATTTGTGATGAGAACTATTAAACTAAGAACTAATATTAAGTAATCGTATATAAATCAGATTTGTAAGTTAAATTTTTTAAGTAATTATTAATTCAAATGTAATAAGATTTGCCTGTAACGAACGTTATTTAAAGGTCAATAAATATTACTTTACTTTACTTTACTTTACTTTACTTTAAATTACGACCTGCTTACTCGAGTACGGACTTCCGGAGAAACATATACCCATTCAAAATCTGACTAGATTTAAATGTTCTATAATATCTGTGATACAACCTCTAACCTTTGTAGTTTCTGTGTAACCTTTGTCTATGGTAGTTCTTGCGACTACTACGACGTAGAGCAAGGACCCATGGAAGTCCGCTACGAGGCGCCTACGAGCTACGAAGATGCTACGCAACGCGAAGACTTGCGGCTAAATGGAGTTTTGTTTAGTGATCATTAGAAATTGTCGATACTTTAGAGTGACGATCTTATGAGTGTTTCTAAAAAAATATCATTCTGCAAGTTCATCATAGTGTGATAACTGTAACCGTTTTAGTTGTATTAAAATTGAAATAAGTATTATATCTGTCTTTATTTTTAAAGTTCCGTACCCCAAGGGTAAAAACGGGAAATTATTACTAGGACATCGCGGTCCGCCCGCAGTCCATCTGTCTGTCACCAGGCTGTATCTCAGGAACCGTCATAGCTAGACAAATGAAATTATTATAGATAATGTATTTCTATTGTCGTTATAACAACAAATTCTAAAAACAGAATAATATACGAGTAAATATTATAGTACAACAAACAACAAAAGTGATTTTTTCCTAATAATGACAACTGGTAGAAACCGGAACTATTGTTGTATGGATGGAATCATTCGTGCGCGAGTCCGACTCGCTCTGTGCCAATTTTTTCTGATAGAGAGGTAAATACTGTTCTTCCATTATTCGAGTGTATCAGTGGGGGGTAAATTGGTAAAGCGTCTAGAACGTTACTACTATACCATGCCGTTATGTATAATAGAGAAGTTAAGTAATATGTATCTAGTAGATATCTTACTTCGATGGAAACTACAAGTACCTATTTATGATGTATGTACCTAGACTGCATAATGTCTATTAGTCAGTATAGTTAGGTCTTCATAGAAAAACAAGTCGATGTTGATCTCACAATACAATACGTCTAATACAGAACAACAATACGCAGAGACAAAACAAGTGGTTAGAAGCGAATTAAAAATAAACTCAACTGCTTATCTTTAAACCTGCGAATCACCCTTAATTATTTTTTTAATTTTGATGTACTTTGTATCACTCTCACGACTAAGACGAATTTATTGACACCACTCACATAAAAATACGACAAGATGTTTAGGTTCTACGGCGTGCCAAAAAAATATCCATACATATATTACAAGCGAATAAAAGTAACCCTCCTTCGCAGTCAGGTAAATAGCAATAGTTTTATTTCTATACGAATAGAATAACGTAGCGCAAATCACTTGATATAAGTAATTGTATAGAACATAAGGCTAGCGTATAATGGCGGGTTACAACGCACCGCCTAACAAGTAAAATTGTTTTTTTTAAACTTCCGACTTTTGTTGTGGCAGACATTATGGATTTGAAATTATCTTAGTGTATAGTAATCTACTAGTCAAGTCCTTTCACTTGATAACCATATTGAGCTAGTTGCAGAAACAATTGTACTCCGCCATTTCGTGGTGGCGGCCATCTTGGCCGATAGGGATGTTAACCATTTTTCGGAAATGCTTTTATTTTGAAGATTTACCTTTGTTTAATATAATATAATATAGAATATAATATAGCTTTATTACTAGAAAAGATAACATTTACATTCAACTTCATCTTAAACTACTTACTAAACATGAATTAAACTAATGTTTGAGTTACAGTGGGTTCCAAACTAAGCTCAAGGATTGTAACTTGGGACCCGAGTGCTACTTTACCAGGAGGGTGTGTTAATAATTTTTTTGGAAAACTTACTATTGATTGAAACAAATATAACATAATATGCCTTTAAATTAAATAAGAGTGTGGTATGAATCATAATGGTTTGATGAGTGAGTATGTGTGAAGTGAGATGAGTGAGTGAGGTGTAAGATGAGTATGTGGTGTAAAGGGAAAAACAGTGTGGTCAGGTTATACAAAAACATTTTCAAAGCTATAGGCGAAGATTTCAATATTTGAGTCTTCCAATATTAATCAGCGCCGCTGTAAATACTGTGCAATAAATCCTCAGAAGCGTTATAAGATAAATTTATAAGCCAATCTTTGAATTTCTTTTTGAGTGTTGATTTTGAGTGTTTGTCGGATGTTTACCATATAAAATACTTAATACTTTATTTAAAAATATTTGTATTTTGGATGAGAAAATATACAAAAATAGAGTAATTACGAATATATAATAAAAAATAAAAATAGCGGGAACGCTAAAACACTAACAACTGTCACGTGACTGAGATGATGTCACTAACCGCAAAACATTGGTCGCGATTCTAACTGTATGTATCCAGTTTATGTGTTTTCTTATTTTTACTTGAATTCAAACAATCAATATAAACTCCAAAGTAATACAAAACCTGTGCAGTGTCCCTCTGTAATAGTAAAACAATTACTACATCGGATTTTTTTTATCAAAAAATAGTTTTACATTTTAAAATAGTTTTTAAAATAGATATAAAAAGCAGATAGTCGTCTATTACATACTATGTACTTGACTGTTATTTATGTATTCGTACATAGATAACTGCAAACTAAAACTGTTCTTAACAAGTGGTTTTAAGACACTTCAAAAAACCCGACTGCTAAATCTTTAAACCTTAATTTTCTTGGTTTTTTAATTTTGATGTACCTAGATCAGTCACTCGCAGGACTAAGACGATTCTATTGACACCACTCACATGAAAATACGACAAGCCATTTAGGCTAAAGGGAGTGCCAAAAAAATATACATACACTCGAAAAACATAGCCCTTCTCCATTCGCAGTCAGGTAAAAAGATCTTCTCTCGTTCCTGAATTCTAAACCACATAAGTCTTCGTTTCTTGCAAAAATTATCAAAGAATCTATCTTTGGTATGTTGGAACTATTCCCTTTAGTGAATCCAGATTTCATCGTGGTATTAATATTAAGTAATTCACAGATTAATTCGTCGCGAAGATCGCAAACTATATTAGAAAATGCAGAGAAGTAAAGTCTTTCACAGCTTGTTTTGCGATTAGTGACGTAATAAGCTCTTATTGGTGTTCGCAGTTACGTGACAATACATTATAAATATAACACTTAAAAACATTTTTAGTAAATTTATTAACTTGTATTAAATTATAAAAATGTAATTTTCGATATTCTTATAATACAAACTATTATAAAATTAACACTAAACATTAATTTGTGATTAGTGTTAACATCCCTATTGTCAGCCACCATAGCACTCCCGACTACATCTACATAAATACATCTTTCAAACAAAAAACCTAAATGAAAATCGGCTTATCCGTTCGATAGCTACGTAGTCACAGACACGTTAAACTTATAACACCCGGTCGTGGTTTTAGCGTCGCGGGTTAAAATCCTACTGTACATTGGATATGAAGTACCGCACATTACAAGCGGGCGCGCGGCTCGCACCGGGCTGCATCGCATAGCGTAATTTAGCGTATATTATGAATTACTAGTTGTGCCCCACGGTTTTAACCGCGGCGCATATTTGATCACTTCAATTTTCTGGGATAATAATAGTCTGTAAGTAAAATAAATGTGTTAATCCAGGGCATAAGTTATCATCGTGCCAAATTTTATAGTAAGTAATCCGTTTAGCCGTTTGAGCGTGAAGGAGGAACAAACGAACTCTCACACATACAAACTTACGTCTTTATAATATTAGTGTGATATCTTCATTTGTGTTTACCCTGAAGCGGCTGTAGTTGATTTTGAAAACGAAATAACTGCAAATATTGTAAACGAGTTTGCCGAATTGGAGTCTTTATTTTGTTTGTAAATTCATCGTAAGTGCTTAGGTATATGCTAGAAGCGTATATATGGCATAGGTTTATTAAATCATATTTGACATGCTTTGCATTTCCACATTGTCTTCGTCTATAGATTATCGGCACAAATAAACGGTGGATTAGGACCATTGGGATTTATAACACAATTGAAAATACTTTAAGTACGTGACTCATCATTTTTGTCATTGTATTAAATTGTTATGTATCTACTTATTTTTTGTCAAATACTATGAATGAATATAGTTTCATTGCACACAAAACAAAAATAAAAGATACAGCAAGACAAATCTACACAATTGGGCGGCCGTATCGCCTAAAGCAATTTCTTCCAGGCAACCTTTGGATGGAGAGAATTAATATTATAAAAAAACGATTGGTGCTACCAAAGTAATAGTAATATATGTATCAAATGATAATTATTATACGAGTATGTATCAGAACATAGTATTGTAACTAAAACTAGCTTGAGTGAGTGAGTGAGTGAGTGAGTATGCCTCTCGGATACAAAGCGGCTATGCTATTATTATTAGATACTAAAGGAAGTACCTGCTTATTGAACATTGTTATTATTAATATATATATATATGGCCGCTCCAGATAATATTTGTATTATCTGTATATCTAAGAGTTATAAAAAAAATTAAAAAAAATAGTCACTTAAATTTTATTGAATTTGATACTTATATAATATATATACACATTTTATTAGTAATGCAGCCATAGCTGCCAAATTGGAAGAACGGGCGTATTTTGGCAGAAAGTGATGCAAAATTCGAGAAAAAATTATTGTGTCGTCCATATAACTTGACCTATCATATGACCTATTTTTGTACGGAAATCCTAATAATTTTGAAAAATTTTCTTATGCAATCGGTTCACTTTGATTGGTAGACTAACAACCTTAAGTATTGTCACACGTTTCTGTTACACGTTGTAAAATATGCCGAAAATTATCATTTTTTTAATTTAATTATGTACAATAAATTAAAAGCTAAATATGCAATAACTTGTAATAATAATCAAATATAACGTTTATTAAAATTATTTTTTCCTTTTTTGGTAAATATAAAGTATAAGTCGCGTAGTGAATTAATTTATATTTCAAATATAGTATTTTATAATTATATAGTAAATGGACAGTCATGTTATATAGTCTAATAGGTGAACGCCTATCATAATCATAATCATTTATTGTATAACTGTACAGAAATTGGTCTTAATGTAGAATTCTTAACGTTTCAACAGTATTGTCCTTGCGAACATACAATCAACTTAAATCTAACATGCAAATTAGTATTGAGAACATAAATATGCTTAAAAATGTCCAGATAAAATAATATTTACAAATTACACCTTTACTTTATAACTACTTTATCTTGCAGAAATTCTTTAACCGAATAGTGACCTTTCAATATCAAAAAATTAAATAATTGTCTCTTAAATATATTGATATTCTCCGATTCAAGTAATGACGTAGGCAAGTGGTTATAGATCATAGGTCCCATACCTAATACACTTTTCCTGAACAGTGCGGTTCTATGGCGGAGGGCACAAATTTACGTTTATTAGTTTTGCGGTCACTATTATATCCTTCAAACATATTCATGTTGGTTCTCATAAAAACTGCGGTTTAGTATATGTATAAACATGGAAATGTCAGTATTTTATGTTTAAAAAAGTATTCTTTGCAAGAATCCGTCGATTTTAAATGACACACTGATCTAAGACCTGTTTGAATAATAATATATCTACGCAATAAGAACAAGATAGAATGTTAATAATTTTTGATTAGTCACATGTTTAAGTAACTATAAAAATAACACATATTTATGAAAACATACCTGTACAAAAGATGCATGTCCAAACTATTACTCTCCAGATCATTTTCACTGCAATCAATTGTCTTTTAAACTAATTTCCACTAATCGCACTACGAATATTAATCTGTTTTAAATAAAACATCGTTCTATATTATACCACAATGAGTTTACATCACTAAAAACCAGATTATAATATAATTATTTTTTTATATATATAATTAAAAAATAATTATTTTTTAATATTTAGTTAAATACTGTCCAAAAAAAATATGGGATCACGAAAAGTACGAACTGAATTCCTTTTTTTTATATTATTGCAAGCTTCTATTTATTATTATTTTTTGTCGCGCGTCGTTTACAGCGTGTCATATATTTTTGCGATCTTCAGATAGCGGGCGCGTGCGTCGTCTACACCCTCGAGTCACGAACTGATTGATTTAATAGTGACTCTGAAGTCTGAAACCTAATATAGTTTCATTGTAAATTTCAGCATGAACTGCCGTCTGAACGATCGTTGACCGCCCGATTTTCCATTATCGGTATGCGCATTTACATTATTGCAATAAATTACGCAAATTAAAATGCTAAAGAGGGATTTAAATATGTTGATAAGGTTTATTATGATAGATACTAAATAAAGTGTAGATACCTATCATTCGGAAGTTATTACCCAAATACTGGGCTATCGGTTAGGGTTTACCTACTGAGCTATGTAAATCGAAAGTAAACCAGGTGTGCTCTGTAATGGCTTTATATGCCCACTGTACTTCTAAGAGATATAAATGTGATATTTTAAAAAAAACACCATAGTTGAATTTTTAGTATTTGATATTTAGATTTTTCTATGTGATTAAAAACTATTAAATACTTTAAGTTTATTATTTTACGTAAAGTGCAACCTCAGTGAATCATCCCCTTACAGTATATTGAGATATCTCTGTTATCTTGATTATTTGTGTTTGCAATCTCTATATACTATACGATATCAAAAACATAACGCTTGTTAACTAACTACCTAAAACTTTGAATTCATAAAATTGCCTACTGATATTATTTACTCGTATCATCATATACCTACATAGAAGAAAAGCGAACTATTTTTAACTTTAACATAATTTATTGTTTTTACATTATACGTAGGTAGTGTAGTAGTTTAGAATACGTTTATCTATATATTTTAATATGCTAGCCTCGGTAGAGGCTAGATATTTGAGCCATTTGGAGTCGAGAATTTAGGGCCGTGGTGACCGTGCGCTCAACTTATTTTCCAAAATTTATGGAGCGTTTGATAGATTCGACGCGTGACCAGAATGCCGGTTTTTGTCTGTCCCAACGTATAAGCATTGCCATTCAGCGTTGTAATCCTGTAGATCCCAAATGGTACATAGGTAATCTTTCTGCCGTATTTATTGCTGTTGTAGTTAGTCATTATGTTATTGGTAATAAAGTATCATATCATGTAGAAAGTAATTAATATCATGAGTAAAAATGTTTTATAGTAAAATAGTATTACAGCCGTTTGTTGTATTTTTCTTATCTGAGAATAGTACCTACACTTAACTTTTGAAAAAGAAAATTTTGGTCCTTAGCGTTAAATAATCATGTATTTTCTGATCAAGATTACCTACTTTTATTTATCTACCGTCTAACTAAACCATCTCAACCTAAAAGCGGAATATCATAAAATGGAAAAGTTTTCTATAAGCTGTATTTTGGCCGCTGTCCAAAATTCTTTGAGGCCTTATCACACCTATGTATCACAAATACTAAAATAAAATAAATGCTACAAGATATGAAGCTATGCTGATATCATTTCGATGACCTCCGTGCCGCAGCGTTTAACTTAGGTAATATACTTGGATTAAGAGATGTCCCGGGTTTCTTTCCATCATTGCCGGGACCAGGAAATCAACAATAGGGTGTACTGGACTAAGGATGTACTACAACAATCAACGGTCAACGAAGTGGTCTTTTAAAATAAGGTAAGGTTTCATTCATCTTGTGTTATCCCGATGTGACAATCGAAGTAATTGTTTTAAATTTTAAGTTTTGATTGAGTAGTTTTATACATCCTAACTAATATTATAAATGCGAAAGTAACTCTGTCTGTCTGTCTGTTTCGCTTTCACGCCAAAACCACTGAACCGATCTGGATGAAATTTGGTGCACAGGTAGATTGGACCCCGGGAAAGGACATAGGATACTTATTAACCGACTTCAAAAAAGTAGTTCCCCCATTATCTCGACAATCCAATGGGGAACTACGCGGGTGAAACCGCGGGGCACAGCTAGTGTTACATAAGAGTGATTCAAGTACATAACATATTATACACCTGGGTAATGTCATTTCAATGTGAATAAATTAAATAAAAACAAAAAGCAGCGACCTACATATTTACAGCACTGCAAGAAATGATATTCTTTCTATAAATTCGCCCTGTCTATCTATACGTCTTGCATGTGCATCTGGCAAAAGTAAGATTAAAACTCGTAAGTACGTATGCATGATACTTCCGCTATTCCCCCAATAACCACGTCAAGTCCATCAAAGAAAATGATGATATCTTAACTAAAGTATTCAATTTAAATGCATCCTGCCTGTCTGTCAGTGTAATGAGTCATGGCCAGTAATGCATTCATTTTGGCACGAGTCATTCTGACGGTTATTTCTGTATTTCGGTTATGAAAACATACGGACAGACGTGGCCCTTCTTGAGGTTGTAGTTGGGGAGATACGGGTTAATTCTATCTCGTTAATAATGTAGTTAATGACTTTTATATGAGACGTGTCTGCTACAGAGCTTATATGCAACTAGCATTCTCTTAAGGTTGTCTTCTAATGGCATTAAGCAGCAACTTTTGCTCTAGGACTGTAGTTAAAATTCGTAAAAAATAATTCTGCTCTTGTATTTAAATAAAAACGATTTTATGCCTCTCTTTTAGATATAGAGTGGGTTAAAAAAACCATCCAAGTACGAGTTTAACTCGCGCACCGAGTGTTCCGTACAAACCTGTAAGTATATCAACTTAATTTAATTTGAAAATACCTCTACGCGTTCATGAGGAAAATAATATTTTCCTCATGAACGCGTAGAGGTATAGTACATATTATGTACTTTTCTTAGGTAATTAAAAATGTGTGATTTTCGAAATTTTTACTTTATCTGTGCTATAAGACGTTGCTTTGAACCAAATTACAAGTTTCTTAGTTCAATCTGAGTCAAGTATAGGTTTTTTACACTTACCGTGTAGGTTTTGATACCCATGTGAGTGTTGACCATTTGCAGCAGCCGTTTAGGCTGTATCTTTTAATTTGTGGCTTAGAAGTTTGAATGAAGGATTTTTTCACATCACCATGGGACAGTAGACCAAGTATTTCATTTGAATTTTACTTTGATATCTCCACGTGTTCCTAAGAAAAAAGGGTCTTTACAGACAGAAGCACAATAAAATGAGATTTCGTTTTTCCCATTTGAGGTACGGAACCCTAGAAACAAGACGAAAGATGAGACGTCACAGGACGAATGTGGAACAACCCTAAATTTAAGTCACTTATCGTTACATAGATAAAGTTTTGTATAACCTAGTAGGTACAGGCGGGACAGAAGGTCCTGTTGTTCTCGTTAGTTATAGAAATTTATCCAGAAGCTCTCTCTCTACGAAGCAAATAGTTTACGATTTACCAAATGATTGCCATTAAGTAGGTAACAGAAAGAACTGGAGTATCCATACAGACGTCCCGAGCAGGTTTGTGACACGTGAGCTCTGCCTGAACATCAGTTATATTAATTTGGTATAAGTACTTAGAAGTATTTTACGAAA
The DNA here is from genome assembly GCA_947049295.1 of Ligdia adustata. Lineage (NCBI taxonomy): Eukaryota > Metazoa > Arthropoda > Insecta > Lepidoptera > Geometridae > Ligdia > Ligdia adustata. Next base: position 1,755,849 of record OX346226.1, read on the forward strand.
TGTATAATTATTAATTATGAATATATTTTTAAAGTTACATCTTAAAGATCTATGAAGATATTTTAAGGCAATCCATACGGGGTACACCCGTTTGCCAAAATTTCATTTGCCATAATATCATCCGCTAGTCTAGTCAACAGACATAATATTGTTTCTCATAATTTAATCATGTCATACTCATCGTTTACTATATTAATCACGGGCAAAAAAATTGGTTTGCCATAATGTCAATTTCAATAACATCATTTGTTATCGTCATTGTGGGCCGTATTTATCATATGCCATAACATCATTTGCCATCGAAATTATTTTTAGAATAAATACCTAAAATCGGTTCAAAGTTTTACGGCTTGGTTATATTTGATTTAATTAAGTATGGCGTTGTTAAATAAAATTAGGTTAGGTTCAGTTAGAACATGAAAAACAACGCACGAGCCGAGCGAGCGTGCTTCGGCAGCGGCCGGCGAAGTGCTCTAGAGAGGCTTGGATGTATTTGAAATTAATTTAGTATGGTGTTGAAATATTCTGTTAAATAATATTATTGCAATTAATAAAATAGAGAACAATACGTACGGCACTCGTATCATTATGGAATCTAATGTACGGGCAAACAAGAGAATGTCAAATGAATTTTATGGTACAAATAAAAAAAAAAATAAGCGAACGCGCTTGGCGTCGCCGAGACCTAGCTTCGCACTGGGACGGTGCCACGGCTTAGGGTGTTCATGAGATTCGCGTTCACTTTGCATGACTTCAATTGAAGTTTTCTCAATATCTTTTTACCAAAGAAGATTAAACAAATAAAACACGGATATTTTATTTTTTAATATTCTTTCAGAGTATAATAAGATATAAGAGAGTTCATTAATATTTTATTTGATTTTGAACTGATCCACATGCAATCATAATATGTCGCCGAATTAAAACCTTTATTTTAAGTATTAACTAGTGTATGGAAACTCGACGCTGCACGACTCGACAACATTTATTATTAGTGCAGTTTACACATGCTTCCCAGAATGAGCTTTTAATTAACGTCAATATTTGTTTTATTATTAGTTAAGACAATAGTAAGTATAATTATGTGTCCCTGATGTAAGATGTGTAACGCCAGAGTACGTTGTGATGGTCTAAGTTAATGAAAATGAGAAACGAGCCTTTGGAAAAATTAACGGCTGCTGCTGCGATACTGCTGCTGCAGTAAAATGGCGATGCAACTTGCTGGCGAAGGCATTAATCCATGGCCATTATCTAATTATTTTAGCTTTCATCTAGCTCTATACCTCTTTTTAAAAATTACGGGTTGATTTAGTAAATAAGTCGAGTCGACGTTTGCTGGGACTTACCAAGCTTACGTACGTCGAGTAACCTTGTACTACATAATGAATAGTAGTATTAAAGATGTCTCTATATTAATCTAGTAGTTCTTCTATGGTAGTACCTAAATACGCTGTATTCAAAATGTTCTTTTTCAAAGTAAATATTACTATCTTCAGTTCTTCAAAGAAAATGCAACAATCTCATTAATTTATATTTATTCTAAAATTCCTGTTACCTACTTATTGTACTCGTAGTTTCTAAGCTAGGGGAGTGCCCAGCGGTAAGGGCGAGTCCTTAGACTCTTCGTCACTTTTACACTGATAAAATTTTTCGACGTCTACGTTTTAAAGTTATTTTTATGTAACAGCATTTAATATTAATTATTAAAAGTTTTTTATTGACAGGTTTGTATTTTTTTGTGCAAGTAATAAATCTTTTTAATATGCCTACTTAAAATATGATTATAAAAATGCAATAAAATGCTCGAGCATGCCTTATTCTGCCTCTAACATACTTATTACAAAACTGGTAATCCATAATGCCATTTTGTTCACAACAAAGTTAATCTCCTCCACGTAAAACGACTAATGAAAAGTGTAACGAAGGCCGTATGTTTGTCAGGCGCCATCAATCTTGTGATGTCGCGCGTCACCGCATTGATTCTCGATTACACGCCAGCAAACATTGACCAACATTACCTCTACACTCTCGGATTACTAACTTAGTGAGAGGTATTAGCGGGACGTAATTGTTTTTAAACCGACATCAAAAATATAATTTTCCAATTAGGTACTAAGACGACCGGCGCGGCGCGCGGCGTGAGCTATCATGTTTGCTTCGAATTCCGGCGGTACTGTGTCCATTGGTTGTCGGGGCAGGTGGTCGGACAATGAGTTAGAATATCTGTCATCGAGTTGAGGTGTATAATATCGTATGCGTTAATGTTAAATGGACACAGAAGAAATCCTAGAGGGGAGCTGTGAGTGTGAATAGTTATAAAATTAAAACTTTTTTTTTTGTTGTTTGGAATGGTATAAGTATGCCTACGTTAATGTGTATACATTAATTGTGTAGGGTTAGAGCGATAAGGCCGCCACTTGTGGTAGATGAAAAAGTATCTTTTGATTTTTATTTGTTTACAATAAAGAGATTATCTACATGTACTAAAAACCTTACCTACTTACTTGTCACTGCTTAAAAAATTAAAATACAACATATTTACTATGAAAAAAAAATACTTTTTTTTGTAAGAGAGCCGCCATTACTCATTTATTTTATACAGTTTTTAGTATTTTGTTGATTATAGCGGCAACATAAATACATCTGGACAAATTTCAACTGTTTAGAGATATCAATGAGATACAACCTGGTGACAGACATACGGACGGACGGATTGCGAAGTTTTAATAGGGTCCTACTATTATTACCTTTTGGGTACAGAAACCTTAAAAAGAACCTAATACTTACAATTTAAAAAAAAGATTATCAAAAAAGCCGTTACTTGAGGGAAAGGTAGATATGCCACCTTTCCCTCAAGTAACGGCCTTTAGATTAAGTTATTTAGTGTTTTAATTAGTGTTCTCTAAGTTTTCTCTCTAATAAATATAATATATGTTGTATATTATAATAATAAACCTAAACTGTAACAAAAAAATAAAATCGGTTATAATTTAATGTCTGTGTAGGCATTGTCCTAAGCTTAATGCGTTGGATGGCTATTAAAATATTTACTTTGAGCGAGGAATGAATGAGTCTTCCCTCTTGTCCGTGATATCATAAACCATGGCGATATCATAAAAGCGTTGAGACCAAAGCCTATACTTATAGCAGATTAGCTAGCAGTTTTTTAACGCTTTCATAACATATGTACGAGATTCTGATTTTCGTCGACCTAACCAAAATTAAGAAATACCTACAAGACAATATATCTTTATTGCACACCAAGAAAAATATATACAGCAAATATATTATAAACAAAACATTGGTAGTACATTGGACGGCCTTATCGCCTAAAGCAATTTCTTCCAGGCAACCTTTGGATGGATCGGACTAACTGCAAATAGTAACGTCGGTGGTGCACCTACCAATAAAAAAACAACAAAACGAGATGTTACAAACACTGTACCTACCACAAAAAAAACCAGAAAATACATACATATACATATATCTAGTAATATTAAGCACATTCAACAGATAGATAAGTCATATTCGTAATAAAAATCAACACAAAAGGTTCCAATTAATTAATAGAAAGGTAATGAATGTTCAGCAAGTTTTTGAATATAAAAAAGGATTTAGCCTGTCTGACTGACGAAGGCAGCGCGTTCCATAGAAGGATAGCTTTCACAGTAAATGATGTATTAAATAAAGAGTTCGTTGAGGTAGAAGTAGGTAGCACAAGGCGAAGGATAAATACCTACTTACGTATTTATCCTCATTTAGGCTGTACTTACCACGCCGTAACTACCTACGAACAATTAGGACACCTTGTAGCATTTGCAATGACAAATATTGATTGAATTTCGGATTTAAACAGGAATACAAAACTATCATGCACACGCTCTTTTTGAGAAAAGTGATTAGTGATTGCCCACTTCCATTATGGCTAGGCTTGCCAACTTTGTTTACAAGAAATAAAGTAGGTATATTCAGGTCTTTGAAGAATATTAAAGAGTATTTTAGAAATATTAACAGTATTTTATTTTATTTCTTGTTTTAAATACCTACATATTTTTTAGAACTTCTCGCACAACTTAGGTACTTTCTGATATTTATTCATAATTTACTTTAAATTTATCAATTCTGAATATAAATCATCCGTACCGATATTGCTACGATATTAATATTGTGTCTATGCATGCTGAAACAGTATTTTGTATACATTATTTTTCTTTGTTCAGCAGTTAAAAGTATAATTTAGTGAAAAACAGTGTAATACTGTTGAAAAAAGTTAAGTTGGCAACCCTAATTACGGCGGGCACTGATAAAGTTAGAATCAGTTATTTCTATTTAAAAAACAAACCTTTTGACCGTAAAATTTAGATGCGAAAAATCGAGAGCTTGTATACCTTTAAGCTATTTTTGTTTTTGAAATCGTTATTTAACGATCTCTGAGAAATTAGGTTACAAATTTCTCTGAGACGGCTAATAACGGTAGCGGTCAAATTGAGTAACTTCTATTGGAAGGCTGTAGGTAATATGATTAAACCTAATAAAAATATACAATGAACACACTGACCTAACCCTTAAATGCATGATTTTGTATTCAGTTATATCTTAAATCAAAAAAGACGGCAAAATTTGCGTATGTTACAAACAAAGAAAAAAATACGATGTAATATTACGTTGCTGTGCATTTAAGACCACGCAACACTACCACATAGCTTTGCGTTCCATTCCTCACACTTTCTAGCCGGCCTTGCGTGCGTCATCGCAACACTGCGTCACAGCACAGCGGCCATGTTGCCTTGTTGCGCTGCGACGGCGACATTTTGTGCGCGTCAGTCGCGCCCACTCGCCAACACTGATCGCGCGTCGCATCACCATGTGCGACAAAAATTTTCTCCTTGTTGCATCTATAGAAAAATTCCCATGTTTATACAACTACAATTTACAAGATTACATGAAGAAGGACATAACTGAAAAGGCTTGGAACGAAGTTGCGCTCCAAACTTCGCTCACTGGTAAGTTTACTGCTTACTTCTAAAATAGCGTAAGGAACGTCTTTACTTTACTTACGTATTTCGACTTTGTGTATGAAGTGTTAAGATGTAAACAAATAGATTATTGAGAATTGTTTTTACTATTGTATTGAGGGTTATCTGTGGTAGCGTTGCATGCAAACACGCAGTGTGACGTATTTCTAAGACACTATTATGTATTCTATGGTATTACGTGTTTGTTAGTAAGAACGTCACATCACGTACTAACCTACATGGTTATCGGGGAGGGGCGATTTTGCCAAAAAGAGGTCACTCTACTCCTCAAGACGAACAACTTTATTACCTCACAGAATATGAGCCATACATACTGAGCCATACATTTGGTCCATACTTTTTATTTTAACCGACCTTAAAAAGATGAGGAAATTAAAATATTTGACGTATAACTTTGTCCCCGATTACTCAAGACGTCTGTATCTATTTAGAAAATTAATTATCTACTAAGTACTTAATCAATCCTTGTCTTTATATAACAAGGAATCAGTACCTCACTCGTTTATACTGAGGCTCTTGTTGGATCTGTACATTACAGCCTTATTAACACGTCTCAACTTTGATTGTCTTTTGTTTCTTTTGCTTTTCTATCCGACAAAAATCATCACGCGTCATTCGAGACAAATGTGCGCGATAGTTATTAATAAGGCAATGTCCTTAGTGTATTCACTCCTTCATTCTATTATATGGGAATCACATTATCTAATAAATAATTAACTATAAGCTTATACATAATGTACCTACTTCAACTGACGCAGTATAGACTGATAGGTAAGAATCATTAGTGTCTGGCGTCAGCCCGAATATATATAGGTGCGAACAGTTGATCACATGAGAAATTTAATTTTGTTATCTTTAATAGTTTAGTATAAATTCAACATACCTACAATTACTAATTCAAATCAGTATCATATATTGTATTGTATTCGTATATTGTTATATTCAGTCTATTGCCTGTTTTCGAGCACTAAAGTTTACGCTGTAAAAATTCAATCTCATATGTAATTTATATAATCGAAGTGTCAATTTGATATTAAATTATTTATTTTAATTTATTTTCTCCTTTTATCAATATTTAGTTATATTTTCAACGTTATATAAGTCAATTAACAAAGTAGCTAATAGGTAACTAAAGTGCGCGCACAAAATGTAATAAAGTAAATCTATCTCTGGGTGTCCAAGACACCGGCTTGTGCCGAGTTTGGAATCCCTTATTAGGTAATACTGAACTCAAGCTAGTCTAACATTGTTTTTATAATATTCTATATAATTGCTATGTTAACCATGTGTTTTAATAAATAAATATATTTTATCTTTAACTTGAAATCTCGAGAATATCTTGAGTGTTATTTTTTTTTTATTGATAGGTACCCCTAAAACATCAAGAAATACCAAAATGTTGACAAAATAAGGCAAATTTTTGCTGAAACGTAGACTCTTTGGTCGCCAATCTTCTTTTTCTTTCGCGCCTTGTATCGTAGAGGTTCAGTTGGTACGCGTCGTCAAAGTCGTCATCCGTGAGGTACAACTTCCTCGTGTCTCTCTGGATATTCGTCATCCAAGAAACTGGAGGCCAGTAAAATACAAATATATATAATGTGTTTGTATCACCGTCATTTGACGTATCCATACCACCACAGTTTAGACAGCGTTCTGTGCTACTTTAGAACCATCTCGTTCTAAATTCTTTAGTCAATAGTTTAGTGATCGACTCCTCCCGCCCTACGCAGCAGACGCATAATATCTCTGTAGTGTGCAACAGCTCTAATCGTCTTGTTTGGTCATTTAAACTTCCAATAACGTAATTTAGTATTCGTACATGCGCTCGAAATTCAGGTAGGTACCTAACTCAGGTTTTGCTATTACTAAAAAAACAATATTTTTTTCTATTACAGTTGCCGAATGCAAAGAAAAATGGCGGAACCTTCGCTACAGCCTTCTGAGAAGTCTCAAACCGAACATGGACGGCACGTCAAAGAAAAAATACTACCTGCACAAAGAAATGGAATTCCTCATCCCTTTCATGAAGACAAAATACCCAAGCTTTACCGCGCAATTCGAGGAAGAAATCGACGATGACAACCCTCACGATTTAAGCCAGGATGTGACTTCACCACAACAGCATTTATTCGAATACGAATTTTTGAATACAGAACCTTCTGTCAAAAGAAAAAGAAACCTACACATAGATCCTTTTAGCCATATTCAAACGCAGTACGATTCTGATTCTAGGAAGCAATTCATGTTGGGCCTAATGCCTGAAGTAAACGCGTTGACTGAAGATCAAATGAAGGTGTTTAGAAGGAAAATCCTAGTGTTGTTAGACGAAATAACTGACAGCTCGGTAGTGGAAGAGCGTATTGTTAGAACTGTTAAACGGCGCGTTAAGGATGAACCTGTTGAAATTGATACGGATGATGCTGTTTATACTATCACCGCGGAATAGACGTAATAGCTAGTTTAATTTAATGCGAATAGGATTTGATTTGTGATACTTAAAAGACACCCTGGGCTGATTCACGTGGGCGTATGCACTAGTATGTTATGTATACCTAAGTACATAAAAAATACATATATTGCTAAAGGGGCCGTGGTCAAGTCTGTTATTTGAATTGTCTCTGAATTACAATTGCATTGTGCCAATGGCCGTTTTAACACAGAATAGGCCACAGTTAAGCAAAACATAATTTTTAACACTAACTCTGATTTATTCTATGTAAAAACGGCTATTTTGGCACAATGCAAGTGTAATTCTGAGACATTTCAAATAGGTAACAAACTTGACAATCAGCACCCATATTCACAATGAGTTTCCGATCACATTCGAAAACTGTAACACGAGTTACGAAAAAATTTTTACGAAGATTTTAAATTATTACTTTGAAAATCGATTCTAGATCTAAACTAAATTAATAATCACTAATTAATATTTTAGATTACGCAAAAAGCATCGCGTAATTCGTGTTGCAAAGTTTTCGAATCCGAGCGGAAACTCATTGTGAATATAGGTGCAGATCTGTTATTCGAATTGTTTCAGAATTACTATTGCATTACGTTATGATGGTCGTTTTTGTTAAATTTGGTGGTCTGTTAGCATTAACTTTAAAACTAACTCTGACTTATTCTATGTCAAAGTTACCATTATGACGCAATGAAACTGGTGGTAACTATCACAAAGGTGATATATTTATGAATCAGCAAGTAAACGACTAGCAAATGAGTCTTTTAAGTATTTTATTGTTAAAAGATAGATAGGCATAAATAATATTAAAATGTATGTCTGTTACCTGCAGCGTAATATAAATAGCATTTCCGATCGGATTCTAATTATGAATTACACAAAACCCGGTACAAAATTTGAGCCGATTTTTCGTGTAGGTATAGTTTGTACAATCCGTTTTCAATGTCATATTTTAGGATATTCTTAACAAGCTTTGCGTAATTCGAGTTGCAAAGTTTTCGAATTCAGTCTAAAATGATACGTGAATTAGGCCGCTGTTTGTTACAGAGAAAGATTTTCTGATGTAACTGAATTTTATTATACCCATTACAACCTGTTTTGTGAATGATTAAATACGGAAATGACCATAAGACCTGAAACAAACCATCACATAAAAAATCATAAAACCCGTCTGCGACTGTTTTTAAACGAACATTGCCCCTTTCTTTGTACCTACCCTCCAAAAATCCATATTTTATATCTACGAGTATAGGGAAACAAAGAAGCCAGAGCGAGTATTAATTCATTTTAAAAAATCGGCCAACCGCAAGCGTGACTGGCGCACTAACCTACCATCATCTATACGAGTACAACATTAGTAGGTACAAGTTTCTACATATTGTCGTTATAAATTAATATCGAGCAAAAATCCAATTTATTGTAGTGAGGATAGCGGCAACAGAAATACATCACCAGTAAATTTGAACTGTCTAACTGCCACGGTTCATGAGATACAGTCTGGTGATGGTGACAGACAGGCGGACTGGACGGACAACGAAGTCTAGTAACAGATCCCCGTTTGGACGCGGACTCTATAAACGATGAAGTTATTAAATTCATCAGAATCTTAATGTTTATCTTCTTGTATGATTCTCGATTTCTTTTCTTAGTGATGCTTAGATCGATGTTAATGGCAATATGTAGGTAACGGGAAATATTTATACGCCACAGCACATTGAAGTCTTTTGTCATTTCTGATTAAAGATATTTTATATTAGACTTCTTATTCTGACTGAAAGTTCGCAAAAATACTACATCACTAGGTAGATCTATATAAAAATTGCTTAAGGTTCTTTTGTTGCGGCGAGGGCTGGAAAAAACAGGTTGCTTTACGGCATAGATATACACCTGGTGCATAAGAAACTATAAGCGCAGGTACACTGGTTGGAGGGTACTGATAATTCTATAAATTTTATAGACTACAATTGAATACATTGTGTTGTACTGAGTAGGTAGCAGTGGTCTTAGCCAGTCAAAGGTTTCACCTGTTCTTTTCATGTTTTTCGGTCTTTATCCACTCTATAATAATTAGAAATTCCTAATTACTTAGTAGATGTTAGCAATAGTGATGGCTGGAAAATAAACAGACGGGTTAACATCTATAATACAAAAATGAATCGCTGAATGTGTTGCTAAGCGCAAATCTCGAGAGCAGCTTAACCGATTTTGCTTATTCTTTTTTTAGAATAGGTATTCCTTGAAGTACGAGGATGGTCTTACGGATAGAACATTTTAAAAATTGCCTAAATAGGTCTAAAACAAAACTTTTCTATACTCCTATACAATCGATTGGTAATAATATTTAAAAGTCAATATGAACTTTAATGCCATACCATAAAGTTTAAGTGTTAGTGGAGAGGTTCCGGGAATGCAAAACAATTTGTGTGACGTTAGTATCGTATAAATATTAATGTGTAAGTATAAGTATTAAAAAAAATAGATTCGACTGTTAGGCGGTACGAAGTTCGCCGAGTCTTAACTTATAACGTATTCATTTTAGAAAAAAATCGGATCAACCCGCCGCAGCGCTAGTGAAAATCGCATGATTTTGAATGCCATCTAGTGGTGAATAAGAGAACCTCAGCTACTTTTCAAAGTTAGCGACATCTAGTGAGGATATTTTGAAGCACTTACAATTAAACCATCGGCAAATGGCAATTTATTTTTAGGGTTCCGCATTTTAGAAGGGAAAAGGAGCTTTGTTCTCGAAATCTCAAGAACGCGTAGAGGGAATTAATCTCGGTATACAGTCTCATCCAGTTCAAAACTTTGTAATTTTACTCTTTTAAAGACTGTTTTTGTCATAAAATATCTGCTATAAGTATATTGTGATTGCCCTTTTCTGACTAATGAATAACAAAAAATAGTACTAGTAGTTCTGCGAGCAGCAGACCTAAGGAAATCAAATTTTTTGCGTCTTTATCTTGACAAACTCTTGATCGATTAAAGTTTTTTTCAGAGTTGAAGCAATGATCGCTCGACTAGAATGTAAGCTAGGATGTTTGTTGCATACGAGTATGTGTCTAGTCTAGAATGATACAGAGTTATCCGCTAGAGGTGTACTAAGCCGAAAGGGGGTCACTGTACCAATCCTAACGAACAACTTTCACTATGGGACCAACTCTGAAGTCGGGGAAAAAAATAATCACACATTTTGTTGATGACCGATCAACTTTTTGTATTTAACAACTGATTGTTTTTTCCCGAATCAAGAGTTGGTCCTATAGTGAAAGTTGTTACCTAGGATGGGTACAGTAACCCCCTTTCGGCTTAGTATATCCCTAGTCGATAACTCTGTATATATAAATATATTCACACCAACATTCAAAAAACATCCTCGTATACATTCTGACAGATAATGCTGTGTAGTAGGTACAGGTTGTAGTTAAGATGCAGCATTCGTATGGAGAAATCACCTAGTGTTCGCCCTGAGATTTTGTGATGAAAAGCACATGAAAAGGAAAAAAACCTATAAGCCGTATTTAATACTTATGTAGATTTTTATTATTATTCCTTTTAATATGGAATTCACTTCAACAAACTTATTATTTTGCGGTTGGTGTACAGTAATAAACTAAATAATAATTATTCATTTTTAACCTTGCGTATGTTTACTGCAGTAGTTCATAACCCAGTTTGCCTTATTTGAGTTTGTACGAAACCCTCAAAGCGTGAGTGTAACTCACCCTTGGGCGGTTTCATACCTAATATTTTCAACAAAAAGTACACGATAATTCAGAGCCAATAAAATAATGTTTAGGATAGGTACTTAGTTACTATATCACGTAAACCCATGAATTCTCTTTTAATATTTAATATTTTTTATAAAACTGCAAAATAGATACTTCAGGGTGCGTTTACAGCTGTTATCCTCTTAGGGTAACTAAAATTGTAGCTAAATTGACGCAAGCACCTTCCATGACTCATGGACCATGAGATAAATAAAATAATAAAGCAGTTAACGTTGACATATAGGTAAAACTACACTATAATCAGTGACAAAACTGACAGCAGATTAAAATCTAACTAGCTCAATGAGCTATATAGATCGGACTGAATCCTTTTCTACCGAATACGATTTCACCTGACTAAATTTTAAACCACGTTTAGCCGCATTCACCTAGTTTAAATTTTTGTGGAATGGATCAGATCTATCTGTCTCGTTGAGCTAGTTACATTTTAATCTACTGTCAGTTTTGCCTATGCCTGTATGTCAATATTCTTTGCATCGGTTTAATTTTTTCTTTTCAATTTGGCGTTATAGATAAGCGTATTTGTCAAGCCAAGATTTTTAGGATAAAAATCATTACGGTCAAGTTATTGTGATTTTACATTGCTTAGTAAAGTCGTGAAGATTTTACTAAAGATATCAATATCTCAGGAAACCAAAAATGACGTCAAACCCAGCTTTCCTTGGATGCGAGAAAACTTCCTGCTTCATTGTCTAGGTTCGAATATGAAAGTCTCAATTGCTTTAACAGGATGAAACGACGAAAAGGTTAAAACACCGTTCATGCGTGCATTGGTTTGCGTACTCTTAGTTTAATAGGAAGACGCCTTTAAACGCACCCGCAGGATTACGTACATATTGTAATATTCTCTGCCGCAGGCGCGGAGAGACTTTAAACACCATAGATATAAAATTAGGGTCTATGTGGGTCTATGTCAGTTGTCTATGCCCAACTCTATTATTTTGCGCCTGCGCTCTTGATGGTCTACGCGACATTACCTAAAATCACTTCGTGAAAAATTTGAAGTTTGTTGTTAATTTGTGACAACTTATTATTCATATTTATTTATGAAAGCATCGTGCTAATTACCATTCCAGGCGCGAGGCTGGATTTCACTGTGGTGGTCAGCCTGGATGCGCTTAGACACTACAGTTCGAGCGGTGTTCGGTAGCCATCTTGGAATCGAACAAAGCTTCAGATGTGTAGTTTGTCTGTTTATCAATAATTTCAGTGCATTTTATTGTAAATAGTTTGTATGTTTAGGATATGTACGGAACGTTCGTCCATATGTGTAAATAGCTATGGCTGCGACAAGGAAATTACAAGGTAATTTGTCATGTTATCAGGTTAGAGATTGATTGACCCCAACTGAACTAGTACGTGTTCTAGAGCATTATTGTCAATTGATGAGACCTCTGCCTTGCTGGAGATCCACTGCCTGGAAACTTTCCTGGGACCAGTAACTCTAGTTTCTGTTATATACAGAAATGCGGCTTGGTGAGCAGTTGCATTCAGTAATTCGACATTAGGTTTGGCTATTGTGAATTTCTTTCTTGATTTTATTGTTATTCCTAACTGATTACGGTAGACAGCTGCGCGAAATCAACATCTGTTGAAACAATTGAAGTGGAAAAGTGCACTTGGCAACAGGTTTCGTGGTCAGAAAGTGCTGAATTATGATTTTTGCTGGGTTACTAATACAAACCATTCAATGAATGCAGAAAACATTACCTTGTTATTGAAGCAAGGTGTTTATAAAACAGGTTTTGTTGGTATAACAATAATTGAGGGTATAAAAAGAGCTCTAATTTAATTGCAAAGTATGCTGGAAAAGGGTATTGAACTTTATCATGACAGGATGGTCAGTTGCCACTCAGCAGTTTGCATGCATCTTACATAAATATCTAAAACATTCAATATAAATATGCAGGCTATCTTGATATCATAGTATATAATAAAGAACAACAATAAATTTTAAAAAAGATCTTGCTATAAGTTATTAAACTCATTTACGTTAATGTGGATTATATTGCCTTGATAAATTTACCTTTTACTAATTTATATAACATCTTCTATGTAATTGCTGTTGTATAAAATATTTTCTTAAACTAATAACTGTCTCATAATGTGAATGTTGTTCCAGGCGAAATAGACAGGTGTTTAAAAAAGGTGACGGAAGGAGTAGAAACATTCGAAGACATCTGGCAGAAAGTACACAATGCCACAAACAGTAACCAGAAAGAAAAATACGAGGCGGATCTCAAAAAAGAGATCAAAAAGCTCCAGAGGCTACGAGATCAGATTAAATCTTGGATTGCTTCAGGAGAAATTAAGGATAAGAGTAACCTTTTAGAATATAGGAAGCTTATAGAAACGGTGAGTGCTAATTAGCTACTAAGAGATTGGTTTTTTAGTTAGTGAAGAAATAGAAGGGCCTGTTTTGAAAACCATCTGTGGTCTAGCATTATCCGCTGATCATCTACTCATTTGAGAAAAAGGTATAGTTTTTAACTTTGTAGGAAGAAATCTACAATGGTCAATATCAGTATTTACAGAATTACTGAACTGACTTAAAAAACTTGGCAGTGAAAGACTCATTCCAAATTCTCATATCTTATATTTAATCCAAGTAAAATACAGTGCTTCCATGGGATAGTAAAAATACTGTGAAACACCTCTGGGTGCAACTATTATCTTGTTATGTTCTGGAAATCAGACAGTTTCAGATATTTAACCCTAGGTATAATATGGATGCTTAAGGCTGACTATAATTTAAAAGGCATAAGACAGTAGTTAATATATAAATAACCAACAACTGATATCAATCCTTATAAATCTATAGTCAATCTTTTTGTTGTCATGGCACATATTTAATTTAACTATCATATATTTTTACATTTATGCAAAATTACACACAAAGTAAATATTCTGGAAATGTTGCTCTGAGCAAACATCAGTGCTGATCCCTTATAGTGTCAAAATTATTCAGTTATGTATTTCAATAACAGAGAGAGTAGAAAGGCCGTTATAAAGGACATTAGTTTTGGAAGGTTCTCTCGCTACATAATTTTCCAAGAATGAAATATGAATTTTTAGTATTAGCTGTTATGTTGCTAGGTTTACTCTGCTACGCTTTTCACTTGCGTTAGAATTGACCACTATAATTAGCATGAAGCAACTCTCTGAAAAAAGCCGTGACTCATAATAAGTGTTAGCATTCTTCCAAGATCACTACTTGGTTGGTATTAAAAAAGCGAAAGTAATTTTGCTGTTCCGCTTGTTTTTCATACATTTTTTATGAAGAAATAACTAAATTAATAGGTTTGGTTTTGAGAGGAATGGTACTTTTATGTGCCTCCACGCTTTTTATTACATTAAATTTATTTAAATAAACATAAGTATTTTAGAGAAAGCTATAACATGAATACAATGTGTTTGAGCCTACTTTTAAACTGAGGCTGCTCTCCATATATTTAGGCTAATCGGCTTGTCTTTATAACCAACCTTACTTACAATATCGTTTTAAACCTCAAAGTCCCAAAAACTCACTGCCAGTGACAGGCTAACAACCTACTTGTTATTAACTCGTTTCAATATGTTAAGTATATTTCTGGACTAGAAATATTTAGTGTTATCCACATGATGCATTCAGTATTTTGATTTTCACCAACTCTAAATATAAATTTATTTATTTATTGGCCAGCTGCTAGACTGATGTATTAAATCCTACTTCTCCGTAATTACAAAGCCTCTGAGAGTGAGTATACCACCATATAACTCCAACCACAAGTGTTTTACTACTGTGCCTGTTTGTATTAACTGTAAATAGAATGAATATTTATTACCCAAAAATTTATATAACATGACATATTTCAAGATATAATTCAAAGTAGCTGCGGTATTACCTGCATTAATACAAGATAAAAAGTAGCATATGTGTTAATCCAGGGTCTAAGCAATCTCCATACCAAATTTCACCCAAATCAGCATAGAAGCATTCTTACTAACTTTTGCATTTATAAATTAATAAATTAAAATTACTTAAGCCTTCACACAGAATATTGTAAAAATTCTGTGTAAAAAGAATTAATCTATATTGCACAAACCCATAAAATAAAACATTTAACTAAATTTAAAATTAAATAATTGTCACAAATTATTTGATTAATAAATGCTTTTTTTCACATTTAATTCAGCTGAATAAAAGCCTATCATTTTCTCTGAGACTGCTCTCATTTACATATACTTTTCAAGGTCTGTAATAGGTAAGCCTCTTAGCCTTACAAAGAATTAAAAGCTTAATGCTTTTCATACAATCCACACAAAGGATGTATTCAAAGTCCCCATTACTCTATAATATAAATGCGAAAGTTGGTGTGTGTGGTTATTGTCTTTTTGTGTTGGTTATTGTGCTGACATATATTTTGAGCATTTACAATTTTTTTATGGATTATTTTTAATTAATGAGGTAAGGGTGATCTTTTAATTAATTGTATATTAGGTATCCTTAATAATATTACAATGTAGCCTAAGGCTAATAAGTAATTTGAATTTAGCTTAAACTTCTATAGAAGTAGTTTATTGTGGAAATTGAATGAAAGTTCATTTATATTAACAGGTGTGCATTAGAGTTTGAAGTTGTTAACATAGTCATAGTGTTGCTAATATGGAGACATATAATACTTATTACTGAACTAAAATCTAAACAAATACTCTCTATTATACTACAATATAGAATTCACAAATAAAATTAAATGAAATGTTTAAAATTCTACTCTATTAATATTATATTAAATTTCAACAAATTTCTGACTGACATACCTTAGTTAGTATTATAAAGTCATAACAATTGAATTTATATAAGTACATAAACGAATGCACAATCTGCCAGGTTATGACATGATCTGTTATCAGAGTAGATAAGCATTGTGTATTTAGTTAACTCTGTATAAGCAAAGGGCAGTTGATGTAGTCACACCTACTAGGTTACTGGATTTATTTAAATAAATTTTATTTATATTATATTCTATAGTACAGCCATTATATAGTACATCTTTAGTATGGACTGAGCTCTGCGGTGTTACCAGCGGCAACTTGATTGACCCATAGGAACATGCATTTTTCTTTAGCCTTTGTGTCCAAGACATATTATCATACTGGTGACAAATTTCATCCAAGTTCGTTCAGCGTTTTAGCGTGAAGGAGTAAAAAACGAATGCACACATACATACAAACTTTCGCCTTTATAATATTAGTGTGATGTGATATTTTTTAACTGCCGGGAGTTAAAAAATATCACATCACACTAATATTATTATGTGTTACCTGGATATATGGTTATCTTACGGGAACACTGCATTTTACGGGATCAAAAGTAGCATAAGTGTTAGTTAAGGATTTAATCTATCTCTGTACCAAATTTAATATTGGTTCAGCCATTGGAGCATGAAGGAGTAACAAACATGCATGCATTCCAACTTTCCGTTTTATATTTAAGAGTATAATTGTATGCTAGTATACCTGAGTGCCAGTTGGATTGCCCTTTCTTCACTTTCTTGAATCCAGTTCCCAATGTTTAGCTCCAATATAGACTATATTCCAAAAAAAAAATGATTATTCATTATATTCCTCCTCTACCTTCCTTATTGTCATTGGGGATCTTAATCACCATGTTATTTCAAGAGGAATTTTCTTGGTATTATCTCTCGATTTCATTTTTTATTATTTTTCTCTTAGATGAATGCATATTTACGTAATACATAATGCTTTTATTATGTTTGAAACCAACCATGGCTAAAATAGCAGAGTTGGTAAACAACTTTATGCCTCAACATTTACTCTATTTAGTATGCTAATTGAACCATTACAAATAAACAAGATTATTAAAATTATAAAACTTGATTACACTCTTAAGCTCACAGAATGATAAAATAAAGAATAAAAAGAATTTAGGTAGCTACTAAAATATTGACTACACTTTTTGACCGGTTTTTGACAGAATGGCCATAACAAGGCGGTTTGATCGCCAAACTCAAGCGTCTGGTCATGGACTATACCGTTGCTTTATACATACACCTGTCACAATTTCCTACGCGTGCATGTTTATAAAATCTTATTAGAATATTTAGTGAAAGAGCTGATGAGATAATGTGAGATTTCATTATATATTTGAATGTTTCATTCAAAAGCATTTTCTTGAGACGAAACTTTCGAACACCAGTTACAAATATGTCATTTTCGTAAAGCCTTAGTTTTGTTAATGTTATGGCGACAAATTTGAAAATATAACTTATACTTGTAAATATTATATTTACGTTCAAAAAATTACTGCTCAAAACTTATATCAACTTGTGTTATTTCAAAGTAGCATTAACACATACTTCTATCTAGGACTGCCGGTATGATGGAACACTTTATATCTAAAGTAGGGAGAAAATAAAATGATGACGCGGACACCTTTTTCGTATTTAAATAATACAATAGTAACTATATTGACGATGTATTTCTATCTCTTTTCAGCAAATGGAAAGGTTCAAAGTTGTTGAACGGGAAACAAAAACGAAGGCGTATTCGAAAGAAGGCCTCGGGGCCGCGCAAAAGTTAGACCCAGCGCAGAGGGAGAGAGAAGAGATTTCATCATGGCTCATCACATCCATCGACTCACTTAATTTACAGGTAATAGTACGGATTACAACAGATGAAAAATAATTGTAAATCATGTATTATGACCACTTTGGTCTACTAATTAACACATTCGGTTTTTGGGTGTAAAGTTTTTTTGAGTTCTACAGGATAAATGAGTTGGTGGTTAAAAGTGTGTTTGTATATAATTGTCCATTTATTTTACACACAAAAGTTAAATAAAAAAAGGTAAGGTAAAGGAAGGTAGGTCATAAAGTTACAGAAAGAAGTCCATACTCAGTCCTTTTGCCATGTCATAATAATTTTTATGCCACGAAATAACTATTTGTTGCGTACGTTAAAATTTGGTGTCTTGAATTTTATATTATGTAGGTATTTGCAAAGTTATACGCATAATAAACTGAAGCCATACCTTGAAAGAAAAAAAAGTGTCTATCACGAATGTTTAAACGAAAAAACTTAAATCAACATTCATAGATAAATAGACTGATATAAATTTTAAAATGACTAGTTTCCGTAAAAGTTTAGTGTATACTGTTGCGCCGCCACCTCTTATCAATAAGTGAATATAAATATCAAAAGTCCAATCGACCTAAAACCGAACCACTACCATACAACCAGACTAGACCAAATATCATAGAGTCCCCTACTGGTGCCTAACCATTTCTCTCGTCATATTGCAGGTTGATCAGTTCGAATGCGAAATAGAATCACTTCTAGTTGGTAAGAAGAAGCGGCTAGATCGGGAGAAGCAGGAGCGGATGGAGGATCTCAAACAGAAGCTGGAGAAGCACAGGTTCCACATAAAGAAACTCGAAACGTTACTCAGAATGCTTGACAACATGTCTGTGGAGGTTGAACAGGTGTTTATACATGTACTATGCATAGATGTTAGTTGGGATTGAACTAGTTTTACCAGATATGTTACATCGTCATGTCCCTAGAAAAATGCTAGTTCTAAAATTGTCTCTACTCTTTTTATTTCCAAAAGTAAGATAGCATGGATATAATTTTAGAAACTTTTAGTTTAGTCAATTTGACTGGCCAAATTGGTGTCAATATCTGCATATTTAAACGAATTGCAAAAAGGAGGGTGAATAAGAGATCCGATTTGAACTTCCCTGGTAGTTAATTTAGGGCCACAGTGTCACTGACTTCCGTGGTCGTGCGAGCTTGTGGTCAAAAGTCTAGCTGCCATAGGTTAAAAATATATCAAAATTGCTCCAGTTCGATAACTTATAGTTAATTGTACGTTTATGTTCTATCGCAAAAGCATAGAGAATATAAGTGCACACATAATGCGTCAAATAACTGTAAAAATGCAGATCGTACAAACATTAAAATCACAAGTAACAGTTTGCCAGTCGCGTTAGTACAATATCGTGATTTATTTACGTAATTCAGTACATCAGACAAATGACCCCAATTCGGCCAGTCACACTGAACTAAACTAAAAGTTACTAAAATTATATCCATCCTATTTTCACTTGTGGAAACAAAAAGAGAGTAGTTTAGTAAGTTTGGCTTGTCCGGATTGTGGTCACTGAATAGTGTCTGTATGATTACTGTTTAGTTACTGTTTCTCAATGGTTTTGATGACTTATATCTGGTATAACTAGTTTGATTTCAAAATATGAAAATAGTGAGTAATTTATAACCTAAAAAAAACTGTCCGTCACCCTGTGGTTTACAGCTAGTTTTTTTATATTAGAATTAAGTTTTTTCTTATTTGATTCATATTATTTTTTATTGTAGATTTCGTAGAAGGAAAAGAAAATCGTAACGAGTGTATCAGAATTCGTGTTATTTAGTTTCTAAATGCGAATTAGAAACGGTTTATAGTCGCCATAAAAATACGAGTTTCCTTTCAGACCTCGTGACAATCAAATGAGGACATAAATATTTATTATTTATCTTTTGTGTATAATATTCCACTTTGTCTACTAAATAAAAAATATCGAAGTGATAAAAGAAAAAAATAATTTAGGTCTGAAAGGGGTACTGCTGGGCATGGGTCTTACCTGTGAAGAGGGTTTAGTCCACCACACAGACCAAATATTTGCTGCGCCAAACAGCGAGCGGTTTTGTCCGCGCTGAATATTTGATCGTCCTTTGGAAATTCTTCAGTTTTACAGGATCAAAGAAGTCTATGGGTCAATCCAGGGCTTAAGATACCTTCGTGGCAAATTTCATCCAAATCTGTTCAGTCGTTTAAGCGTAACAGAGCGACAAACATACATACAAACTTTTGCTCTTATAAGTTACTAGCTGCAGGACTCGCCGTCTCATGTGCCGTGTGGGCGCATGGATTTTCTAGAAATAAATATAGCCTATGTGACTCAGTAATAAGATAGCTTCATAACAGCAAAAGATTTTTTGAATTCAGTTCATTAATTTTTTTAGTTTACTCGTTATGTAAAAAAAATACAAATATTTTAATTTTATTATAGGATTTAATAAATAAATAATAATATGTGACAACATCCATACAAAGGTGTTCAGGTCCCAAACTAGGCAAAGCCTGTGCTATGGTAACCTGATGACTGATATACATACTTATATACATAAATACATACTTATATACATAAATACATACTTATATATATATATATAATAAACACACAATAATATTAGTAAATTATAAGTGTTTTATGTAGATACTCACTTGGTGCTCGGGCTCGTGGTCCGCGACTAGCTCCTTTTCACTGACCCCCATTTGTTTGATGTGACTAGGGATATATACTAATATTGTTTTATCAAATTAAAATTTCAGATAAGAAAGATAAAAGACGACGTAGAATACTACATAGAAGCATCACTATACCCCGATTACCATGAAAACGAGAATCTATATGACGAAATATGTGGACTAGATGAAGTGGAGCTCAGCGGCGTCGGGCTGCCGTCCTCGGCCACCACGGATAGCAATAACAGCAATGGCTCGCCACACTCGCCTCAAAGCATGCTCTCAGGTATATATCATTATAACATTTATAAACAGTACATTATTAAACAGTATTATAAACCAGTAGTTACACGAGCTGTCGACTTACGAACCACGATATTTATGCAACTCATTCAAAAAACGACTTGTTTTTATATTCAGCAATCTTAATTAGTGATGTGTTCCGTATTTTCATATGATTGAAATCAGGTAAGAAATGGCGCCGTAGTAAACTTCTCCTCTTTTTGGGAGTAATCCCTTGCTTCGGCGCCATAGCTTACCATTACATTTTATTTAGCCCCTCAATCGAAAATCCCTGATGACTAAAAGTTTTAACAATTCGTAGAATACAATACACCAAGTTTCGTCGAGATTCAATGAAAAGTACAACCTGTACGCGAGTACAAAATTTCTTGCGTACATACAAATTGATATACGAAAGAACATTTAGCGAGGCTCGAAGCACGGGCGCTTCGCTCGCTCGGTCAATTAAACAATTGAGGTCAGCTACACTGTGGCTTGCCTAGTCTGAATCATACTGGCGCACCAGAAAGGCACCGTTTAGTGCTTGGCGACAGGTTATATAGAAAATTCAAATTTCCATCGTCTCCTTATGCACTCTTTTTTACACTTCTAAATATTCAACACCTTAAGGTCTCGAAGAGCCATTATAATTTAGACTAGGCATGCTCTATCTAGGGCCACATCGTGGCTGACTTCCGTGGTTGTGAGAGCTGGTGGTCAGACGCGTCATAAATTAAATAGATAAAAATATACTGTTTTCTATGCACAGCACAAAACCTTGTAAATTTTAAATTGTTATTGAAATTTACCAGAAAAAAATATTTTTTTTTTGCAGGCGCAAGTCCAATGACGTCATCTCCGACGTTAGACCTCCACAATCACTCCACAGACTCTATAGACGTTGAAAAGAAAAAAAAAGAAGAAATAGTAACAAAAGTAAGTCTGTTGCACTATATCTTCGCACATCATTTCATTACGCGCCATTATTAACTTCGATTTTTAATATAAATTCGTGGTTTTTATGTGGAGTATTGATGTTACAATCTTCCAAATTAATAAATATATTTAATTAACAAAACGCCATAATTAGTTTTGGGTTCTTATATCGGCTTAACCAGACCATTATTTTGTAGATGCTATTTTTGCCATTTTAATTTTGTCATGAAAAGGCTGAAGGTTGGGCAATCCATTGAAAATGCTGCCCGAATAAAACCTTTTCAGAAAGCTGAATGTTTTTTTATCTGTATTAATTTGTCAGTGTATTGACAGTTATTTTCTAATAGTATAATTTTTGACTGTTGTTTATTTTTTGTTTAATTGTCTATGCTAAATGTTCGTAGTATTGTACCTTTATAATGTTTGCTTACAATATCTTCTTGCAGCAATTTAATAAAAATTCAAATCTTAATGTTTATAATATTGAAATGTTACCGTGGAATGTTGATACACAAGATACAGTTTCGTTTTGTCTTAATTTACACATTTGAAGGGAACTAAAATATTACTTTCGCTAGTGCCTTTTCAACCTATAACTCTTGGAGGTCTTGCTTAGTTCTTTATTTTATTTTTTTCAATATAGAAATAAGAAAATTTACATCTCAAATATTATAAAATAAAATAATCTCTATTGTCTGTTTAAAAGGTTATTTATTATATACTGTCACAAAATTACCGCGGCTCGCTTTGTACCGACAACTTGCCATTAAGAGCGCGTTAATTTCTACGCAAACCCGATGTAAATAATAGTATATAAAAAGTATATAGTACCTACTAAATACTGCTATAATTGTACTAAATAATTCGTAAACTTATTCAAAGAAACAAACACTCTAGTCTCGTTGCTATAAAGCTCAAAATAAATTATTGAGCAACGAATCAGCTGTAGGTTATACCTACTCAGTACCGCGAAAGAGTGATCAAACAAACTTGAGACTTATTCCGACTCGTGAGAGCTCTCTATTCTCTGATGTCTGCTTTATTAGTTATTATCTGAGTATCTTAATATGTGTCCTGCCAAAAATGCTTTAGTTTTAGACGTTGATGCGCAGAGCAGAGCATCTATTAAGGTTGTCCTTCTTCTTATTTTTATATCTATACTAGGTTTTTCTCGCAGCTTCGCCCGCGATTTTTCCAGGAAAAAAGTTATCTCACTTAACATATTTCTATGCAAGAAATCAGGTCGGTCAGGACAAATAAACCAAAAAACACTAATTCGTGCGTAGTTTACACCAGCCTTGAAATCGATATCAAATTACGTATTACCGCATTTTTCGAACGAAACAAATCTAAAAGTCAACGTCCCACGGTAACAATCCAATCAAAAGTTCCAGAGCCCAAAACTAATAGCGAGCAACTGTTGAAGTCTAAATGATGTGTGTTGACTTTACAGCCGGTTAAGCCTCTACCACTCCGCGCTGTGAACTCTACAGTGGTCAGTAATAGCACGTGTAACGTTAGTTCCTTGCTCAATAACTCTGCAGCATCAAACAATAGGTCAGTCCCTGAGACGCATCTTTGTTACCACCAGAGGAGATATAAAAATCGTACGCTATGGGGAAGTTTATAATGATTTTTGGTGTGTTCTATCTAGTAAACGATGCGGGTATTGTGAAATCACTGTACTTGACATTGTGAATAACTTTTATTGAACTGTTAGCTTGGTAATGCGCGTAATAATTCCAATGTTGATACAGCTGATAGTAATTTGTTTCTATTTTTGTTTTGATATTCGTAAAATCAGTTAATAGTTTCATACAGGGTTATCGGTTAGGGGTGTACAAAGCTGAAAGGGTGTCACTATATCATTACAAACAACTTTCATTATGGGGCCAACCCTAAATTCGATAAATAAAAAGCGGCTGTTCCATAGTTTATCGGTCGTCGACAAAACGTATGAAAGAGCAGTTTTTTTTCTTAAAATCAGAGTTGGTCCCATGGTGAAAGTGGTTTCTCTGGATGAGTATATTGACCTCCTATTCGCTTAGTAAACTCTTAAGTGATAACCCTGTATAATAATAGAGTGGAAAACATACTCGTGTTTTGGGAATGATTAATAGTTTTTAAAAACTTCGTCTCGAAGAAATATCACAAACTAAAAGTGCGAGAGAACCTCGAGAGATCATAAGCGCTATAAATTATAGAATCGTGGTAGTCTAATTCCTTTTAGAACAGGAAAATCTAAATAAAACAAGTAGAATCTAGTTCCCGTTTTTATATCTTCTCTTGCGCTAAACTTTATTTTTCTCAAAATTTACCTTTTTTTTATCAACCCGTCCTCTTTCTTTTACATCTTGTTTCTGGTTGACGATTTATTCAATTTCATAAATCACTACTCCATATTGCTTAGACGAAAATTTAAATCGAAAGATCATTGGAGAAATCCTCAACCTCTTCTCGTAGAAGTCACATGAACAAAACTGAAAATAATACAGTTTTTGAGAGCAAAAAACAAATAAATGTTAAGCATTTTTTGTTTTTTGCTCTAAATGCATTGCGCGCATGTATCAAGCTCATATTTTATCATACATGTTTTAGTTTCTACATTAATCGGCAACGAGCCACTATTGTTCGAGAAATATATCCAATTAAGGTAATTTAAGGTAGTCAGTTCATTTTCGACTGTTTCGAGAAATAGTGACTTGTTCGCCCAGCTCTTAGAGCTGATGTAAGTTGTCTTAAATTATGCACTAACATCTAGTTTACGTTGGTTTACTTGTTATGTACATAAAAAAAATTGAACAGAATTTTATTTAAAACCAATGTTATATTTGTAGTAAATACAATAAAGTTTGAGTGAAAAAGTAAGCTTATAACCAACTTACACTTGATGCACTGCTATGAAGTTATGCCTGAACTTGAGCATTAGCGACGCGAACATACGTATACAAACGTAGTATTAAAAAAAAGACATAGTAATAGACCTTAGACGAGAGTCTTAACTTAATTACCAGAAAACATTTCTCATAATTATCATCTTAGTTTGATAAATTGATAAGATTAATAGTATAAAGTATCATGGGCAAAAGATGCAGAGGAAAATATCCAGTAAAGGTGTATTTTCATTAATTGCTACAGATAATTTGTGTCAGTCAAATATCCATAAGACAAATAACTTTTCTCCTCTCTCGTACGGCAACTTAGCCAGATCCTTTATTTTGTTGAATGTTGGTGGGATCGATATTGAAAACAGTAAATTATATATATAGTCGTTTTAGTGCGTGATATTAAAATTTATTTCCCGTTCTCCGCTGCTAAAGCACAAGTTTAACCATAACTTTGAAACCCTGTAGGTACCTAGATGAGCTATAACGATTATTCGATGTCTAAAAGATGCGTAGATCCATTGTGCAATATATTACGTAATACGTGTACGTACCTTTATTACATCAACTAATCGCGTAGGTTGTAAAAGGCAATGCGAGTTGTTTGTTTGGCAAATCAATTTCTTTGAATTTTTACAGAAATTATCACTTTTGTGATGTAAAAAAAGCGTCGTATGATATTGTCTTAAATGTTGTCAAATTAAATTCAACACTCTCGTTGCTTTTTAAGTTGTTCTATTGTATAATTTCTATGACGGTTTAAAAACATGCACTGCTTCCGAATCAGATAAGTAATGTTTCCTTTCTTATGGCAATATTATGAGAATATTAAAGCGATGACGTGCTATCGATATAGACAGATTTTTTGCGTGTCCTAACAATATGTAAACAATTTATACTTGGAGTTTGGGTAGTTTCTGATTTGGATGCAGTGCGACTTTTGGCACATTTAGACGATCGGTATAATCAACGGGTGTTATCGCCGCCGAACATTTTTCCAAAAGTTTCAGATACTTTTTGAAACAGGGTAAAATTCGCTAAATGTGCGAATTAATATTTATCTAGAGATATAACCTCCAATTTACAAGTCGTCTGTCCATATCTCTTAGTACAAGTCGTGCAGTACTTTGTGAACTATCGATAGTATGTGTAATGCTGAGGCTACGCTACGCTTAACTATGCCATTTCTATAAACGTTTGTGCAGCTAGTACTTTATGTGATATAAGAAATTATTATTCTTCAGGTTGTCGCTAAATACAAATATAAAATGACCTTGAAGACTTGAGTTCATTTCAGCAAAGATGCTGCAACTAAGTTGAGTCTTGATTATGGCTTAAGAGGGTACGCCAGCAATGAGTCTATACAAGTATATTTTTCAACTTTTTCTGTCGTTAGTCACACGAAGATAAAATATTTATTGTATTATATACATTTCAACCACATTTTTTTTCATTCATAGTGCTTCCTGCACTATTTTTGTTTTTCATAGTATAGTGCTTTTATGATTATCTTCTCTGAGATTTCCACATACAGCATAATGGACATGCTGATCAAGATAATTGTATTTTAAAGTGGAGAGAATATTCTAGAATACACTTTTAATTCTCACAGTTAGCGCACGTCAGAGTTTCGAAGTATTGTGCGATCGACGAACTGTCAAGGCGTCACAATTAAGATTTCTTTAAACACAGTGCGTGTGGCGTAGTGCTGTGATCACGTTGTCATACGAACGAGTCTGCTGACGTGCTAGACCTACATTTATTTTATAATGTAAGAAGTTAGCCTATGCGCTGCAATTAAAGCGTAATCAAATGTAAAGTCTTTGTATTGCGAGTACACGTAGTTGCATCTGAAAAATGCAACTTGATTATAAAGTATGGTTTTTACACGACTGCCCTTGAAAAGACTAATTCTTTTCAAGGTTTGGTATGCACAGATAGATGTATGGAAGTTTTATTATTCCATTATACTATTTAAATGCCACTGGCTACAGATTTAATCATACTATTAATAAATCGTTAAGGTCGTATATTTGTAATTGATTACGTTGGTATGAAACCGTGTTCGCAACTTCGTCAAACAATGCGCATGTAAAATGAGGGACAATAACAATATGTGCCATCACAAGTGATTAGTTACAAACCATGTGGTTCTAAATGTTCATGTGGACTGGATACTACACCTTTAAATCGTGTACTGTGTATGACAAACCACGTGGTTTGTCAAATGTCATATCTGGTGGTGACAAATCACGTGGTTCAACATTCGCAGTATAACCTATACATCATGCACTGCGTATGTCGAACCACGTGGTTTGTCAAATGTCATATCTGGTGGTGTCAAATCACGGGGTTCAACATTTGCAGTATAACCTGTACATCATGCACTGCGTATGTCGAACCACGTGGTTTGTCAAATGTCATATCTGGTGGTGACAAATCACGTGGTCACCATTCGCAGTATAACCTTATACAACATGTAATGCGCATGTCGTGGTGACAAACCAAGTGGTCAAACATGCGCAGTAGGCTGTATACTGTAAATAGAGCTACTGCGCACGTGGCGCCACGTGGTTTGTCAAGCGGCAAGTATTGTATGAGTGTAGGTAGAGTGTAGAGATGGTTTTTACGTATGTTGCGTGTGCGCAGTGTAAACAACGTGGTGTCGGGTGCGTCGACGCCGAGCAAGCAGCCGCCGCCTCCCAGTCCGCCGCACGCGCCGCACGCGCCGCTCGTCAGGCCGCCTAATAATACAGGTCAGTTACCTCTATACGTCTTATTACTACCCTTTTTCCATCAATACATTCCATTTGAAGCTGCCTAAGAGCCAATTACACCGATATAAATGAGGCTGTAACTCAGTTTAGGGGTGTAACTACGATCAAAAGCTTCATTATGAATTTTACTAACTACAACTAAACGCAGTAAGGACTTGATCGAGTTTAACTATTGAATGGCTGATTTTCGAAGATCAAGTTCTTTGACCGCGTTTTACATTGACAAGTGACATTTTCAGTTCTCTTCAGAATTTGCGTTCCATATCACGTAAAGTTGGTTTACTTGAACGCGATCAATAATTGTACTGTGAAAAGGATTTGCCTATAATCTAGATCAAATAAAATATTTGAACCCGTTTACCATGAACTGAGATTAAATAAACGCGTTTAATGTTGATACCGGTGAAATGAGACCTTAAAAAGATTAGAGGAAGGTATGCAACTTAACATGTGGCTCTACAAATAAATTTATCTTTTTATTTTATGTTTAACTGAAGTGTTTATCTATCACTATATCATTTCTATACGTCCTTTGATATCAAATATTACATTTCGACTAACCTTTTCTTTTAATATTGTTATATAGTAACTGCGCCCCGCGGTGTTAGAATCATCGGCAAAAACTTGAACCAATGACCTTGGCTGCGCAGTGACGATATTTAGGCCTCTACCTCTTTTCATCAGCAAAAACTTGAACCAACGACCTCGGCTGCGCAGTGACGATATTTAGGCCTCTACCTCTTTTCATCAGCAAAAACTTGAACCAACGACCGTGGCTGCGCAGTGACGATATTTAGGCCTCTGCCTCTTTCATCAGCAAAAACTTGAACCAACGACCTTGGCTGCGCAGTGACGATATTTAGGCCTCTGCTTCTTTTCATCAGCAAAAACTTGAACCAACGACCTTGGCTTCGCAGTGACGATATTTAGGCCTCTGCCTCTTTTCATCAGCAAAAACTTGAATCAACGACCTTGGCTGCGCAGTGACGATATTTAGGCCTCTGCCTCTTTTCATCAGCAAAAACTTGAACCAACGACCTTGGCTGCGCAGTGACGATATTTAGCCCTCTGCCTCTTTTCATCAGCAAAAACATGAACCAATAACCTTGGCTGCGCAGAAACGATTTTGAGATCTCTGGTGGATCGAAGTGTGTGCGGGGGGAGTTCGCCGAAACGCACGCGACTAATTGGTTATTCAGTGGTCGGTTGCTTCCCGCGCTGTGTACACGTCACGATACGAGGACGGAGTGATAAGTCTGGTAAAAAAAATATTTTGGAATAAAGTTACCGCAAATTGCATGAAACCTCCATGTTAAACACTCTTTTGAAGGACTAAATTAAAAAATTCAGCCAGTACCGCCGGTTATTTTTTTTATAACAGAACATTAAAGAAAAACAATTATATGACAATTAAACGTATTTCGCAAAGATGGATAAAAGTGAATTTCGTGTGTTAATTAAACATTACTTTTTGATTAAAAAAACTATTACGGAAACAAAACAAAAGCTTGATAAATATTACGGCGACTCCGCTCCGTCAATTAAAATGATTCATAAGTGGTTTACTGATTTTAAATGTGGTCGTACAAGCACAAGTGATGCCGAACGTCCAGGACGCCCGGTTGAGGTCACTACTCCAGAAATGATCGCTAAAATCCATGACATAGTGTTAAACGACCGAAGAGTAAAAGTGCGCGAGATAGTTGAGGTAGTAGGCATCTCAGACGAACGTGTGCGCAATATCTTACACCAACATTTAGATATGAGGAAGCTCTCCGCGAGATGGGTGCCGCGTTTACTGAATGTTGATCAAAAACGCGTGCGTGTGACCACTTCGGAAGCAGGTTTGGCGTTGTTTTGACGGAATAAGACTGAATTCTTGCGACGTTTTGTAACAGTAGACGAAACATGGATCCAACACCATACGAAACCAAACAACAATCGAAACAGTGGATTGCTGCGGGCGAACCAACTCCGAAGAAGGCCAAAGCAGTTTTATCGGCCAATAAAGTCATGGCTACAGTTTTCTGGGATGCCCGTGGAGTTATCCATATTGACTACTTAGAGAAGGGTGAAACGATTAATGGCGCTTATTATGCCAATTTATTAGAACAATTTCACAGAATTTTAGCTGAAAAACGACCGTATTTGGCAAAGAAGAAAATCCTCTTTCACCAAGACAACACAAGAGTACACACCTGCGCGATTGCCATGGCCAAATTAGATAAGTTACGCTATGAGTTGCTTTCTCATCCACCATATTCGCCAGATTTAGCCCCTGGCGACTTTTTTCTGTTTCCGAATTTAAAGAAATGGCTTGGTGGAAAAAGATTTAGCTCCAATGAAGCAATCATGCATGAAACCAACGCCTATTTCGAAGGGTTGCCTAGGTCTTATTATATGGAGGGGATCGAAAAGTTAGAGACACGCTGGATGAAGTGCATTGAGTTAGAAGGAAACTACGTTGAAAAATAAATAATAATTATTAAATAAATATCACTCCTTGTTAAATTTTTAGCAGACTTATCACTCCGCCCTCGTAGCATCGAACTACACTTGCGAGCCGCATTAAAAGCCAATTTGTTATTGTTATCATTTCTGTTATACGTGTTACTGTTGTGCTGATTTTTCTGGTTATAATATTATTATTGTTTATTGTTCATATTCCTTCAAACGTTATGGGCAATGCCGCGTAGTACCGTAGTTCTGAAGAGACCGGCTAGACACTGGTTCAAGTTATTTGCCGACCATTGTACAGGCATGCACCTCTTTGTTTTTCGTTCATGTGCATTTCATAATACCTCATGCTTAAATGCATAAGAAAAAAGAGAAAGCCTGCTTGTCGAAGAAGGTTAATAAATAGCTTTTGATGATAAGTGAAGTTCCCAACGCGCAATTTGTTTGGCGTTGGCATAGCCATAGTCTACTGTGGCCTTACACCTTTCATAGGCAAGTCCCAAGCGCAGCAGTTGAAAGTTTATGGCTAGAAAACGTATTTCTAAAATGTATATTCTAATTATGTTACATAAGTTACAATATTTCCAATTCACCAACATACCAAAGAAATATTTTACGAAGCCTTATTAGTGACTAAAAAAATAATAGTCAAAAATATAAACAAAAACAAAACGAAAAAAATAATTAAGGTGATTGATTACCTTTAACATCGTAATTATTATGATAATCGTTAAGATTCTCAAAAGCACGAAGAAATAAATACGCCTTCAAAAAATAGGGTAGTCATATTTATTTTGCTCCGCCCGTTAGAATTACTATTAGTTCGTGTGAGAAAATGGCCGCAGTTGATTTTGGTATAGACAATCGACTTTTCGAATTATATTATGGTAATATAACATAAAAGTGAAGAAATGTATATTTTTAATTAGACGACAAGAAAAGTGTGTTATTTGTGCTTGCGTTTACCCGCAAAAAATAGCTTGTGTTGCAAAATGATAAATGTGACGGGCATATTTTGAATTTGTGGAGTTTTTTTAAATCATTAAGTCTCGTAGTGGCTTCTTTCTCTCATTCGCATTAAAAAATCAAAGTCACAAGCGGTTCTTGTACATAGTGTGCAATATTATCCGAAAAAGTGAACATACGTTCTGTAAGCCTATTCTTAAAGCCTGCAAGCGTTACCCGCGATAAGTGAAACATTGACTGTTATACGAACAAGCCACTCTAGCATTAGGTCCACTATTGTACACGTCGGTAAAATCACGCATATCATCGATCAAGAAAACATAAATATTGCCTGATATAAATATATTAACTCAAAATTTACGAATACGCCTATCCCTACCGTTCTTGACTTTGAAGTGATAACCACTTTGGAATATCAGTGAGTTACTTTTGTTCACATTATATTATACATCTAGTTTACACACATCATTGCACAATTAAAATCCACATAACTTTTTTTAATTTTGGCGGTAGATTTAAATGTGAATATATTCAAGTGGACGAATTGTGACTAAATTCTGCGTCAGTGCTCCCTCATCCAAATGTCACCTTAGATAAATATCTAAGGTAAAACAATTTGGAATATTTTATACAGAGGAATGGAGAACTTTTCCGATAAAGTAACTAAAACTGAAGTAAAACATAAACAACAACAATTCTATTACAATTTCATTCTTAATTCTCGCATAATAAACGATTAACAAACATGAAAGTGGGCCGTTACTTATTCGATGCAAAAGTAATATCTATGAGAGTTAGAAATAGAATTCCATTATCCGACCTGATAACCGCATCGTCACCTCGGAGATACCTATCATACAAAACAAACAACACAATTAGTCACGTATTATTAGCTCGTTATCACCAAGTATGTAGGTCTCATTCTGTTTACAAAATAAACAACACAAACGCTTATCGGCTGTGAATGAGACTCTGACAGGTTTGCTTCTGAGATTATTATAATTTATATACGATTGAATTGGCTGCGAGCCAGCAACCGTACGCAGATTGGCGCTTGCCCAGCGATGACAGGGCCGTCATTCGCCAGTCGACTGCCACTTTCCAACCGTCCACCTGTGCCTCTCTAACCTTAAAAAAACAACAAATAATAAAAAAATGCTTCCGCCCCTAAATGCCGGATAAATATGGACTATGGTAAAGATTGATTGTTAGTGTTGTGTGCATGTGTTTCGCAGTTTTCGTTTTGCAGTTACAAACGGGTATGTTTTTTTCTAACGCGCAGTGTGTGTTTCTATTGTGTTTTCTACTATATGTCTCGTTATTGAAGTTCAATGTCGGTTACGTAATGTTATTGTTTCTCCGTTAGTGATATTGAAATGTGTATGTTTTCTCTTTGAGTGGTTTTGTTGTGACTTCACACATTTCGTTGTAATCAAGGTCGATGTAAACAAACCGAAGTTTGCTGCAATATTTCAGTGACGTGAAAGTTTCGCAGCTGTTGCCAACATCAGTGGACTTTTGGAAAACTAGTCGCTGTAGTACTTTGATATTTATTTTGTCCATGTTAAATATGTCGATTAGATGCCAAATACTAAAGATTGATGATGCCCCTTCGCTTTATTCCGTCTAGAATCGTAACTAAATCATAATTTGACGTAAATGTATGCTATCTGGAACGGGAAAACTGCGGTATTTTATTACATTAGGTAAACAGTGATAGATATTTTTAGACTACGTAGCATGTAACCTTTTCATGTTATTGCAGTCATTATCTTAACTGCAAAAAAGCCTTCTTTGCTAATAATAGGGCTTCATCTGGTTCAAAAACCTTTATAGGGCGGATGCGCAGAGCTGATAGTCTTCATACAAAATAGAAACAATGCTATACAATTTATTATTTATTGCACAACGAAATAATAAAAACAAGAAAATACAATGTAAACAAAACAATTGTAGTAAGTACATCGGCCGGCCTTATCGCCTAAAGCGACGAGAGAAACCTAAGGAACAATTTTTTTAAACCCAGATGACAAAAAAGTCCCCTTTTATATGGGCAACATGTATAGCCATAGTCTCCTTGTAAAATTTGATGGATTTGAAATTAAATGGATTTTTAGCCATTATCTTCTTGTGAAATTTGACCTTAACTAAGAACATTATAGTTTGTCGACTATAGATAAGTTTTATACCACGGGTACCACGGGTAATACATTTTAATATTTATAATAAGAGCACTAAATAGGTGGACAACGGAAAAAATAATCCGCGTGGTACACCCAGTTATTTTGAGGTGGACCATGGGTAGAGGAATTTGCCCTTGGTACACCCAGATGACCATTTTAGGTGTTCCACGAGCAAGGACCGAAAAATTTTAAGAGTATAAAGAGTATGCAGGTTGCATAAATTAATATATTATGATCGTTCTGCATTGGCTTTCTGTTGTAGGACATTGATATCTTCTTTTTACGTAAATTGCTTATACGTTACATAATAACACAAGCTTCATGGTTAATTACAACTGAAAATCAATATTGGAAACCTTGGAATTATAGGAACGACCAAGTTTGTGCTTTTTGAGCATTCGCCCCAAGGACGATGTCAGCTGTCTTAGTTCCGGGCCTGACACCACCGATTTATTATGGTATTTTTTGTAATTATTAGTTTTGTATGCTGATACTCAAAGAATAAAGTTCCTAGCAAATACAAGTAGATTCTTTAAAATAGTAAAAAATCTACACATTTATCAGTTATTTTGATTTATAAACAAAACAACTATAGCCTAAGACCACACGTACATTGCGAACAAAATAAGGGATTTTTTTTTCAAATCGACCAGGCGTCTCTGAGAAATCGTTAATATACATAAAAGCTAATCCCATTGAAATTAAATCCTCCTCCTTATTGGAGACTGTTAAAATTGATTTAAAATAAATCTATACTTTTTTATGAAACTGCAATGTATGTCTAAATGCTAATGGGCTCGTGTAATTCCAACATGATAGACATCACGTAGAATCGTGCCCATCGTTTATACAAACTGCACATCTCTATCGAGAGTGTCTAGTCGTGTAATATCTCGTGATGACATTGTTTTATTGTATTCATTAGGTATTTGATTATACTTCCGCATTGATGGCATAATGTTTGTGTACTGACGGAGGATGAACTCGTGCGGTATGTTTGTTTATATTTAGGCCTTTATTGTCTTTTTGGCGGAATTGCATAAATAATGAAGAGGTTCTTAATTTGTCTATTTTTGTATATGTAGTTTTGTGTATAACCTTTTTGATTGGGGGCTGATTTTTAGTATTGTTGCTGCTGATGTAAAGGTGTTTCAAGTATTAATGTAGTCCTCATTATACGTATACGTATCAATCCAGAGTCTCACTGCTGGGCACGGTTCTCTCCTAGAAGGGGATGTAGGACATAGTCTACCACCTCGCTGGCCAAATTACGGCTTGGGGAATGCAAATTTGGTGATTGTACGGCCTAATACCTATTAGTTGTCGTTTTTCAGTCATCTGTTGAGAGAATACTTTCAGACGTTAAATTCGAAGAGATTTGATAGTAAATGTGGAGTTAGACTCTTTTATTTAAAATATTTCTTATGCTGCTGGTTCGTTTCTTAGAATAATTCGGTAAATAATATATTCGGATAATAAATGGGAGTATTAGTTTCGTACGAGTAAAGTAGGTAAACAAGGGCTTCATTGACGTCAAGGTGCTTCACCTGTATTGACATAAAATGGTGTCGTGTTAGGGCGTAGACAGATAATGGTTTAGACAACGGATATCTTGCTACTGAAGCACGATGGAGGATAAGCAACATCCATGTAATAAGGTCTCCATCCGTTTGACTTCTTTTTATTCTGTTATTGTTGTGCAGCACATGTTTGTGCTAGTCAAACGTACAGATTTGTGTTAATATTGTTATGATTATTCTAATATAGTAGGGCATACATATAAATCAATAATTGCGTCGTCACTATCTCGCCATTTGTTTCGCCGACAACCTCATATAAATACTCAATCGAGACCTTTCGAGATAACGTAGTCATAGATTGTGTCAATAACCTCAATTCTGGTGATTCTTGGAAATTATTATAAGTAATGTTAGGGAATTCTAAGTTAATAATACCGAACAGCTCGGTATGAGGCGATGACAATCTGTTGTCTAATGGATGTGTGCGTCAACATTTGGACTATATTTTACTGAAGCCGCTGACATAAAATACATACATTACAATTGTGCGAGCGAGCGATTCGGCATCTAGCTCGCCCATGTCCGATATATAAACAAAATGATAAAATAATCTTTCTATATTTTATAAGTCGGTTTAAAAACTGAATGTTTATACAAAAAATCTTTGCCTGTTCACGATCAAGTTATGTTGTGTTTAATAAATAATACGTACAGAGAACTGTATTCTTAATATTTTGAGCTAAGACCACTTTTTGTTCAAATTGATGCCAAAAGACAACACGGGTTTTAACTTTTTGACAAATCAAAAGAGCGCATAGAGCATCGTATCCCAAAATTGCAGGTAATCACAACCTATTATAACACCAGCGTGGTAGTTAAGAAAATATCTTCATACTAACAATTTGTAACGTTCTAGCTATTTCCAGTGACCTGAATTATATAGGGTTATCGGTAAGGGTGTACTAGGCCGAAAGGGGTCACTATATTAATCCTATTGAAACTTTCACAATGGGAACATTGAATCTCTGAATTGGTTAAAAAAAATCAGCTGTTTCATAAATTTTTTCGAAGACCGATAAATATTTTATGGAACAGTAGATATTTTTTTCTCGAATTCGGCGTTGGGCCCATACTGAAAGTTGTTCCTTAAGATGATTATAGTGACCCTCTTTTGGCTTACTACACCCTTACCGTTAACTCTGTACAATTACGCTGGATTGTCATAGTGATATTGAGGCCATTTGATTTCCGCCCTATTGGCAGCGTGTGCGTCTAGTGAGAGTACATAGAACTAATATAAGTGATGGGATAATGCAGTTTTAGCTCCTGATACACCCAGCAGGCGCTTCAAATCGACATCATACAACTACCATATCCGAATTAATATTTAGTCTTTACTCGTATCAACACTGAGTTTCATATAATAACATTAAACATTATAGTTTCAGAAGTAGTGGAGAATGGTCCCGTGTCGAATGCAGTGTCGCACACGGTGTCTCACCTGCCGGCCGCGGTCGCGCAGCCGCCGGTCGTGAGCTCGCCCTCGCAAGCGCACGCCGCCTTCCATCTCAACACAAACGTACGCTATTTAATTATTACCTACATACACAGTACAGACAAACAATGATAAAACAGTGGTTAAAAATAAACAAGGTTTTCTTTCTATCCTTGGTTCTTTTTTTTCAAGTGGAATAAAACCATTGACCGCTGCATTTTATCCAGTGAACCCGCGAGATACATTATCTGCAGATAAAGATAATTAAAATCCTCACATCAAAATTGGTCTGCCGGTTTAGATTGTAGTTAGGTGGGTCACAATGAGTTACACACATAACATACTTACATACACTCGAAAAATATTATCCTCCTAATGGACAGTCGAGTAAATCGTTTAAACAAGAATTTTTAACTGATGTTCAAAAATGGAATCAAACTCAATTCGACAAAATCTTTTTTATCTGTTGTTTTATTACTCTTTTGGGCGCTAGAATAGTTTATTTTTTGTTTGAAAGAGTGACATAAGTGATCATAAGAACTTTATGATAAACTCCATATAAATTGTACAAAAACCGGTCCCATTGGTTTAGTTTTCAAAATAAAACAACTTAAGAATAATGTATAAGTCTCATTATTGAATATAATTGTTTGTTGCTCCACCAGCCTCCCAAGAACCCGGTGGCGCTGGTCCGCGAGACGCGCGCGGAGCCCCCGACGGAGGCGCAGTCCCCGCTGCCGGTGAACGGGCCCGCGCCGCCGCCCGCGCACCTCACGCCGCCACACCATGTCGTCAACAAGTCAGTCGCATTTACTGTACATTGACCATTGATTATTTAAATGTCTAGTAGATAGAGCGACGCGCTTCAATGAAACTAAAACAACCAGACTATCTTTGCTTAGATAGTGCCGACTAACGGGTTATATTAAAAAGTAAAATTTTAAAGTTATTGTTTTTTTTTATTTGGCACGCCAAATGAAATTTTACAATTTTTGACCCCCCAATTTTCTTACGATAATGGAGGGGATTTGGTAATGTTTTTTTTTATTTAACTGAGAATGTAATAATAACTTTTTTTGAGATTATATAAGAAAACTTCAGCATAATGTTATTCTCGTCAAAAGCTCGTAAAAATGATGGCATTAAATTATTTTTGGTGTTTGTATTTCTATGGTTCACAGATGAGAGATACAATAATATTATTTATTGGTGGCATCTGACGGTCTTAGCATAAATACGCGATATTATTTTCATCAGTTGTTTGTAAATAATTCGGAAGAATGAATATAAAAATCTTTTGCTTTTAGTGCGAATTCTTCATTACATTATCTCGAAATGGTTTTCGAAATTCCATCACTTTTCAAAAATGATATGTTGTAAATTAAAATAATTTTTTGGCAACTATATATATGAGCCCAGCAGATCCCAGCGTTAGCCACGTGTATACATGTCGGTTTCTTATAAGATGTCTGGTTGCAGTTTAATTTTTTTTAATTTATTTATATTCTACATAGTTAGGCATTTTACCACAAGCTTGCAACATCACGGATGTGAGCGACACTGTAGCCCTAGATGTAACATGCCTCGTCTGGAATACACTCGCTCTCAAGGAAAGTTTCACCACCATTTAGGTGCTTGGTTTAATAATAGGTGCGAGACGTGTCATCGTTGAAGACACGAACGATTCATTTCATCCTTGATGAAGTTCACATTATGTGAACAAAACTATAGTTGGACCTTAACGTCCGGTCAAGCTGTCCGAGGTCGTGTTCGACCAGCAGCTCAGTCCTTTCTAAAAATATAGTTGGACCTTTCCAACAATCAGGTACAAGTGAATACCTGTCTTCTTAAACAATATGGTTCAATAATGTGGTTGTGTATTGTAGCGTGTGTGCGACGGAGCGGTCGGAGGCGGGCGCGGGCGTGGGCGCGGTCACCGCCTCGCTCAAGAGCATGGCGCAGGAGGCGGTGCAACGTGCTGGCCTCGACCTAGACCTCGCTCCCTCACAGGTAACCATCCATCCAACATCAGTATAAGAACCATTCATCGACCATGTATGTACTCGTATATATATCGCGAGGCGCATTATAAAACTGGAAGAACTTTTTCTGTTTTTTGTACTATGACAATAGTTAAAAAACATAATGACTGGCCTGACAATAGTCATAGTATTTTCTTTTCTTTCGATATAAAGCACCATACGATTTGTGTATTTGCCAGCGTCAAGTTTATAACTTTTTAAGTTATTTTAATATCAAGTTAAGTTTAATATCAATTAATAAGTTACCGTGATTAAGTTAAAATCACATTGTCTACTCTCGTAAAGCGGTGGAGACTTTACCAGGGTTTCTTTGGAGATTTCCCTCGATCACGAAAACAACGTTATTTTGTCTTGATATCGCTTGCCCACACTTGTGTAAACTAACAAGACATTAAAGGTTATTAATCCATCAGTATTGCATATTAAAACTTGCAGAATCACTAGTTTTTCAATAAATACACAGACAGAGACGCCATGTTATTTCAGCGAACGCGGAAAAATCCTTATAGTAATTTATTGTTAACAAATAAATTTACATGTCAAATATTTAATTAATTAATTACTATATTGTATTAATTATTAATGTAGCTATTAATTAAATTAAATAAATTGGACAATACATACATTTTACTAATTAATTATATAATTTTCATATCCTTTATGAAGTCGTCAAATTGAACCTCGTCCCGTCCGTCGAGCTTGCTGGTTTTGACATAATGAAAAATTTGTATTTTTATTTGTATTCCAGAACGTAAGACGAGGCATCTCAGTTGCGCAGGCGCACATACCCCCCTTACTCGGAGTAGCACCATTAGGGCCATTGCCATTAAACAATGTAAGTTATATATTAACTGTCTTATTAATAAACGCGTTTCAACCATCTTTGCTCGCGTCACGTCATGCGCCTGAGCGAGACAAAAGACGCTCACCATTGAGACGCGTTTATTATTAATAAGTACGTATAATTACAAAACTCTTTAAAGACACCAAAAACAAATTTGTTGTCACCTCATTATACATACATACAACAGATAATCGGTACAAAAGGTGAATTTATCGGTAAAAAACGATCTCTTCCAGACAACCTTTGTAGGTCTAGGAATTAAAAATTAGATTAAGCGTAAACGGTGGTGCAAAAAACTGAATCAAACAACTAACTGTTAAATTGCAGTTGTTTGTCACTTTGATAATAGATAGTGTTATTGTAATATTTGAAATTAATCCAAACGATGTTGGACACATTTTAACAATATATATCAAATTAAAAAAAAAAAGTGATTTCTATACGTCAAAACACAAAAAATACTAATCAAATGTTAATTATATGTACAAAATCAAATAACCCGTTACTGGCCGTTTCCAGTGTAAACATGCTCATTGGTACTATAAAAATATTGTTTATATTAAACTAGTGGTGACCCGCGGTTTCACCCGCGTAGTTCTACTAAAACTTACTTCGAACTACTTTTTTTGAAGTCGGTTAAAAAGTACGGCCCTTCTGCTGGTTCTAAGCTACCTCCCCATCAATTTTCAGCCAAGTCGGTTCAGCCGTTCTTGAGTTATAAATAGTGTAGGTAACTCACACGGCTTTCTTTTAGATATATATGTATGTATAGATTATTTTAATCTTTTAAAGTTATAAATAGTGTGTTATATTGTAGGATCATCAACTCCAGCACCAGATGATGGAGTCTGCGTTCTACCACATGCCGCACCCGTCGGACTCGGAGCGCATGCGACACTACCTGCCGCGGAACATCTGCCAGACGCCCATATACTATAACCAGGTGACTGCATCTAAAGCTATTTACTCTCATACTGATTGATACATAGATAGATAGATCAATTCTTTATTGCAGACACAAATAAAATAAAAATACAGGAGAAAATTTCTTACAAAATATAGTGCTACAAGTGGCAGCCTTATCGCTTAATAATATTAATAGAGCGATCTCTTCCAGGCAACCTTAGGATGGAGGTAATTTTGTAAAATAAAAGTAATAGGACGGGTTATACAACAAAGAATATACTTAACTGAATACACATAATGTTATGATCAATACATACATACATACATTTACTAAACAGTATAATAACATATAATAGTAAAATAAAACTAATAAGCCACGGTAGACAGTAATACATACAGCAGACAACTAATGATCACACAGATGACAGATAAAACTTTATCACCTTATCCTTGAAGCTAGTCAATGATGGGGCTTTTCATAAGAAAAGCCCTTTTTTCAGCTTTACCTCTGGACTTATGTCCAAGCATTCCAAAGCAAGACTGACTGGACGGTGAAAGAGTATTTAAAATACTTTTACTGGCTTACTTTAAAAATCTTTCACTTTCTTTTTAGTACTAAAGAAAGAACTCATTTATTTTGTACACACAGGACACTAGTAATAGAATAGGTCAAGTTGCAGTGTCCCGTGCGTCAAAAAAGGTCAGCGCTCAGCATGATGCTGGAAATGGCTCCTTAGTGCCGATTTTTTTTATTACTCTCTATGTTTAATATTTGTAATGTGGTTATTTCCAGGTGGTACTCCCCCACTCGGACTCTGTAGAGTTCTTCCAGCGTCTCTCGACGGAGACGTTGTTCTTTGTGTTCTACTACATGGAGGGCACGAAGGCGCAGTACCTCGCCG
Organism: Ligdia adustata; assembly: GCA_947049295.1. Classification (NCBI taxonomy): domain Eukaryota; kingdom Metazoa; phylum Arthropoda; class Insecta; order Lepidoptera; family Geometridae; genus Ligdia; species Ligdia adustata. The sequence goes on from OX346226.1 coordinate 1,796,639, forward strand.
CCAAGGCGCTCAAGAAGCAGAGCTGGCGGTTCCACACCAAGTACATGATGTGGTTCCAGAGGCACGAGGAGCCTAAGGTCATCAACGAAGAGTATGAGCAGGTGAGTTGTATGGTGACATGTGTAGGATGGAGCAGTGTATCTCGTATATCCCGCTAAGTCGAGCAAACAAAGGCACGGCGGTACCATCCTTTACTCGAAGTGGTTCGAGCCGTTTTCAACTCCCCCTGTAGCTTCGTTATGGGAGATGCTAGAAACCCAAATTTTTGTAACGAATAAAGGCATACATTAATAGATATATTTACAAATTACATGGAATTTGGACCAGTACTTTGAGAATTATAACTATTCAAAGCTCTTTAGTTTTGTCATTGATTCACAGATCAACAGAATTCTATTTTAATTTAATATTTTTTAAGTTTTATGGAATTTATGACCTATGAATTATAAATAATGACCATCATTATAATACTAGAATTACCTACTAGGCTGATGCGTGTAACCCTGTGGTATTACCTGCGTTAATGAAAGATAAAAGAAGCCTGTTTGTTAATCCAGGGTCAAAACTCTGTTCTGAACTTCATCCAAATCGGTTCAGCAGTTTTTGCGTGACAAGAGTAACAAACATACATTCTTATTAACTTTCGTGTTTATTATATTAGTAGGATTAATTGTGTATCTTTTTTATTGTTGCGCTAAGCTAACATCAGTATCGACTTGAAGGGTTTGGTTTTAGTGATATAACACTGGTGGTGCCACTTTTGTATCAATATATATAAAAATCAGTGCCACTTTTCGTTGTATTGTAGTTTTATATCTCAAGAACGGGCTCACGTATCCAAACCAAATGTTTAGACTTTGTTCGGACTGTTTAGTAGATGGTTTATGTGAAGTTTACACAAAATCGGTCGAGCGGTTCTTCATTTATGACATTTTTTGAAACAAATGAATTCAATAAATGGCGGATCATTTTGTTAATGGGGATTTTACTGTCAAATTGAAACTTTTTTCAGTGTTGACAGTAGAAGCATGTTCATACGTAGCGAAGCACGTACCCACCCGCTAGTTATATATAAAAACCACATGTTTAGTGACTCGCAATATACTTATAGCATGGTGATAGCAGGTCAGGGGCAACTTACAAAAATGGTCTGTCATAAGACTCTCTAGTAACACTCAAGTTTCGATTTGTATAAATATAAAATATGGGGAATAATCTACGTGAAGGTATTTATGCCCATCTATAAACTACAGATGTTATCATTGCATTGTTCCAGGGCACATACATTTACTTTGACTACGAGAAGTGGGGACAACGGAAAAAGGAGGGGTTCACGTTCGAATACAAGTTTCTGGAAGACCGCGAGTTGAATTGAGCGCGCGGCGCGGTGCGCACGGTGCGGCACGCGTGCGTAACGCTGCGACGCGCGTGCGACACGCTGCGGCGCCCCACGAGTGCGCGGACACTATCTAGTGACTAGAGTGCAATAGTTCGGAGTGAAACTCGCAACAATCGACTGTTATCGTACATCGAGGCTAACTGCGAAATTCTCTAATAATGGAAAGTCCAAGCTGCCAGAATCGTAATCGGCAGAGATCGCTTTCATTCCTATATGTGGCAGTATTGATTCCTAGTTTTAAACTATGTTCCAGTCTAGTGTTTATCGTTTGAAGTCGCAGTGGGCACGCAAGGCCCACATATTCCGCTCTAATATCGTACCAACGTATATTTTTGTGGTTTATGCAAAACGGAAAAGAAAACTTTCCGAATGATCATTTGAGCGTTATTCCCACCCGAGTATATACGCGTGTTTAATTGTGTTCATTCACCAAATTTTTTAACTGGCAGTGTGGTAAAGACGAGCGAGCGAAAGATATCATGTGATGCAATAAAATTAGTTTCAGCCGTTCGATGGTTGTTAACGTAGTAAAAAACCAATGTGATATTGAATTTAGGGCTCCCGGGGCGGCCTCGGATCCGACACTTTGCAGTCCTTTTGATTGTCAGAAGGCGTCTAGGACCGTCTGCTACACAACGCGCGTTATAATTTCGAATCTTTTTCGTATGACAGAGGTTAGAATGTAGTTGGCATTTTATCGTGTTGTCTACGGACGGTCCTTACTTTGTTTATGTTCGGCTCGCACGCACCTCGGCCGGCGGTGGTATATAGCTATACTCGGATTTATAACGGATGTACAAAGAGTTTGAGTATTTATGCATAGCAGGAATTCAATAACTAAAATTCGCTTAAATCTCAGCCATTTCATGTACTTATTTATGTTGTTTGAAAAGTGTGAGTTAAACACTAGCAAAAACGAACTTGTTGTAAATTTATTTATGTAGATAATTAGTAAGTAATTGTATTAGCGTTGCACAATCTAGTAACCATCGTTACGTTATAAATTAGTTAGGCTCCATCTTGCATGTGTTCTCATAACTTTTTGTACAAATGATAAACACGAGTATAGTTGTGTTGTCTTACAATTCTGAAAGCCAGTTCTAAATATCCTTAAAGTTATCTGTCCCTTTCTAGCTAAGTATAGAGACGGAGTAGCTTTGGTTGGTTTAGAAGTGAAAGGTTTGAGAGTGTGCCTCACATACCGCGGCAGGTAGTGTCGCGTGCGGCCGAGCGGCGGCGTCGCGCGCCAGCTACAATACATTGATCTCTTAGTCAGTACGGGGCGCGCGACACGCGACAGAGCACTTCCGAGCTCGCACCGGGACTTATGTTTTACTTGTGTATAGACATTGGAATAGTTTGAAAATTAACTTAAGTGCCGGCTCGGACGCGATGCGGACGTTAATCTATTTATCTGGCGATTTGTACATGTTGTTTTTAAATATCTCGTTTTAAAGCTATTTATGAAAGGCCAGTGTCCGCGGCCACATCGCGCTCGGCTCGGGCCTATATATAAACCTACGACTAGGTACTCCGGTGTGGTTCGACAGGCCGCTGACGACACTCTCACCTCCGATTATGGGATCACAGCGTGCTGTGTATATTTTAATTTTAATATGTGCATTTAATTTGAACAAAAAGATGTGAAATTTGTATCGGGCTAGTTAGACACGCTCGCTACGAACCGTACTTACTAGTGTGATGTCGCGTGCGGAGGTGGGAGGTGGGGAGTGGGGGGGGGAGCGTCGAGCGGTGCCGCCTTCTTCGTACAATGATCAACTCGACACCAAATTCGCGTTTTCCATTTTGTGAGGCCATAGAGTATTTTTTGTAATATGTTTTAGCCGTTGTTGTTGCGGGAGATTGGAGGAGACTCCGGACTGGGGCCGCGGCGCGCCCGCCCCGCCCGGCTCGCAGTCGCCCGGGGCGGGGCGCTGCGCCCTGCGCGCGCGATCTCGTTCGCATTATTCCGTGCGTTATGTTGATAGTTTTCACTTTTGTAAAAAGTCTATCGTGATGAAGATATGAAAGGAAGTTAATTTAAAAATATCTGTACAGTTCTATTTGTATAGAAATAATAAATAATGATAAAAAATTAAACCATGTTGTGATTTCTTACGCTTAGTTGTAAGTGTGTCGGTGGCGCGCCCGCGGGCGGGGCTCGCATTACATTTTTTATTTATTTTTATTATACGAAGCGAATGACTGTTTACTTAGTAGAATAAACTCAAAGCATTTTTAATGTTTTTGTTTATTTGTAGCTTTTTCGAAATCCTAATTGGTTAATTTCTCTATCCCAATGTATCAAGGAAATAAGCAACATTAGGACTAGGATTATCCCTCGAGAATATGTAATACATGTTGTTTTGTTCCATAAGTTCCTTTTGTACTTTTGTGAAGGTTGCTAAATAATTATTTATATGTTAAGTTTCAGTTGGAACACGATATGGAAAACTACATACAATATAAAATGTTAGGTTCAGTAAAAATAATTCGATAGTATCCGTATAGTATAGTAGACAGATGACTTCTTAAGTTTACATAGCCGTATGACGTAATAACATGGCGAATGCTATTTAAATGGTGTCAATGGTGTTTTCAAACAGATTAAAAAAGGCAGAATTTTATGAATTCAATTTTAAAATTTTGTTTGCTAGTCATGAACTAAAACTAATTTCGGATTGCTTTTTGCCAAAGCTATCTCAATAATATGTTTTTAGAATTTTTCACAAATAGAGATAAATACCCTATTGAAGATTTAAAAACCCCCCGACATTTGTTTTAGCAGCTATCTTGGATAGGGAAGTGGCTCATCGCGTCGGTCAAGCAACAGCGAGTTGGTTAACGACATATAATATGTCGCGGGTCTTACCTGGACCTGATTGGCACAAGACCGATGCAGATGGTATTAAATTAGAGGCCTATACCACAGGAAATACTAAAATATCGAAATCTCTTCCTATATACAACAAAGGGATGATGAAGGCTGCGGATGCTGTTGATGATCAAGTTTTACTGTGATGCCACCCACACCCCTGAATCTAAATAAAAGTATACCTTTATTATTATTATAAAATGCGGGCTCAGCGCGTATGCATCAAATAACGCTACCTTATTTTACAATATGCTTGTTTACAGGTTTATTTTGGGAATTTTAAATCCATTTACAAAATTTCGTGTCTTAGCTCTTCGCCATTGAGAAGTTCCACTCTTGACTCGATCATCAGATCAGCTAATAGCACCAAATTATAATCTGATAACATTGTGACTAAAATTACATAAGTAAGCAAAATTTTAGCTCAATCTGAAACCGGGAAGTGGTCAGAATTAACTTTTAAGATTTTATTTAATTGTAAGTCAGTTTTCCTTGAGATTTCATCATCAGATCCTGACTCGAAGAACTGGAAAACTTTTTAATCGGATGACAATTGGCGAAAATATCTATGAACTTACACAAAAAAAAAATATATACAGTCAAACATAAAACCTCTTCTTTTTTGGGAGTCGGTTAAAATCAATAAAACTAATTAATATGTTAAAAATATAGGTTTATTTCATCGTTTGTTCCTCTTCCCCGCGTGCTTGTTATTGCGTGGTTTCCCGTGTATGCGGCGGCGCACCCCGGCCGCCTCCTCCGTGTCGTCGTCAGAGTCCGCGCCGCGCTTGCCTCGGCCCTTTGTCGACCGCTTGTCTTGAAGCTCTTTCATTTCCTAATACACAACATGCTTTTATTAAACTACAATGCTATACTCAATATGTACTTATAATAATAGAAGTAAAAATCTACAAGTTACACAGTTATTTTTATTTATAATCCATTGCAGTGATTTTTACTTAATTTATATGCAGATAAAATTGTGGTTTTTTAATTAAATTTTCTTTTCTGTGTAGTGAACACAAGTAACAAAAATAAAATAAAAAAACAAAAAATAATTTATGTGTTTGCTGAGAAATAGACCTCCTTACAAAATAAATATCACCAGGGTGCAGGACATATCTTCTCCACACAGAATAAGATCTTTTTTAGAAGACGGTCAAAGTTTATAAAATCGTATAAAACTCACAATATTGGTGAGACGTTGTGCCTCGGCGACTCTCTCCTGCAGCACCATCACTTCGCTCTCTTCAGTCTTGTAGAGCGGGAGCTGCTTGCCGATCAGCTGCTCGATGCGCTGGTACAACTCTACGTCATACTGGAACGAAACGTGAGTTCATTGTTACACACGTAAGTATCAATTTATAGCGTTCCATTGCTGAGCACAATATGTGCCATATATATATTGACGATCAACGTTAACACAGCTATAGACCGCCAACTTGTCCATACAATAAGATATAGCTTTTTTCTTTCTTTTAATATTGTCCGATTCCTGTGTTTTTTTTTCACATAGATAATATATTATTTACTAGTCTGAACCGTTTTTTTTTTATACCACTTGAAAGTTACAATTCATACAGCTTCCATATGTTTGCGTATCAGCATACGATCGATGCATATTAAAAGCCTCTTTATTATGTAAACCTCAATAACTTTTGTCAAAATAATAAAACGTTTAGGCCTAAAATACATCATGGTGAAGCGATTGACACCATTAACAAAAAAATTACGTTACAATTTAGGAGGTGAAAAGAGGTAGGCCCCGGAACGAAAATTCTATCAGAAAAACGAAAACAGTGTAGGGTCGGTGATCTTCTTAATTATTTGCTAAAAATAAGACTTGTGTAGCTTGCTTGTGTATTTTGGTAACAGAATAAACTAATCAATTTATTGATCAAACGAGTGTAGCATTTTCGCTTCTGGCATCATTTTCGATCGTGTATCAGGTAGGTAGAAGTAGTTCGCGTGTTGTGTTGTACCTGCGAGACGAAGGTGATGCTCTTCCCGGCGCGTCCGGCGCGCGCCGTGCGTCCCACGCGGTGGATGTAGTCCTTACTGTGCAGCGGAATGTCCAGGTTTATCACCACGTCTACGTGAGGGATGTCCAGACCTCTGTACACAAACAATTAACTTTACTAATTTGCCTTTTTTCAGATTTCTAAAAAAAATGAGAAGGTTCTCAATTTGAAGTTTTTATGTATTTTACCTGATCACTAAGAAACGGATGCACTGATTAGAAAATATATATTTTTTTGTTTTTTTTTTAAACAAAATAGAATTTTTCGTATCAGTTCAGAAATGGTTAAACTAACAAACTGGCATATACATTATACTATAATTGGTCCAGTAGTCTAAATCTAAATAACTGTATTTTTTATCGGCTGCCGAATTGAATTCGATAATCACTTTATTCATTTATTAAAATGCTTATAATGTGTCAATTGTAAAGTTTTTGCCTTATTGTCATTATTGATATCGGCCGGCACAACTATAGCAAATTTTCCAGTTTTTGGAGAAATTACATGACCGATCGAAATTCACCGACATTAAAATAGAAAATAGTAAGATCCATAGATAATTAGAATCTTTTCGCCACTCTAAAGGCCAAAAGAGAAAACATTGATGTATGTATGTATGGATTTACCAAATTTCTAAAGAAAAAAATCATGAGTGTATTTTTGTCACCTAGAAGCGACATCGGTACAAATGAGAACGGAGCGGCTTTTGTTCTTGAACTTGTTGAGCGCGGCGAGTCGTTTGTTCTGCGACATCTGTCCGTGTAGAGGCACCGCGGCGACCCCCAGGTTGCGCAGCAGCAGCGCGGCTCGCAGTGCGTTCGCACACGTCGCCACGAACACTATGAACGAGTTGCCAGACATCTCGTTCAATATGTGAACTAGATACACGTCCTGGGAATAAGGAATAGGTTTTAGGTACAGAAAATAAGACAGTTATTCTGACACAAAGACAACAAACAAGGTATGGTAGTCAATGAACCTACCTTATATTTGACGGGTATAAACACATAGTACTGCATCAGCTTATCAACTGTCTGGTACTTGGTAGACACCTCTACCTTCACCGGGTCTTGTAATGAAGCTCGCTGCAGTTTCTGCACCTTCTTAGTCATAGTAGCAGAGAAGAGGTAAGTGCGACGCTCCCGTGGGATCACTCGCAGGATCTTGTCCACTTCTACTTCGAAATCCATGTTCAGAATGCGATCAGCTTCGTCCATTACCTGTAGGACACAAGCAGTGGATAAGATACAATATTGTTTATCAAATCTCATACATAAAAAAAGTTGAAGAAACGAATGGGTTATTTACACCACTTACAATGGCTGAATCGATATTAATGATTGCAGATTTTTTTAACCTCTGTGCCTGGAATAGCAGAATAACTATTACAAGATCAGCGCTGGTTGTCCCAGCCAACATTATGTTGAGTAGGGTGTGGTTTGTGACAGAAAGCAGTCATTAAGTTTAGTTTTATTTGTTACATTGTGTGTTATACTGTAATTTTTTCTGAAAAATAAAATGTTTATTGACTGTTGGGGGAAGGTAGGTATAAAGTTTGAAATATATAGCCCAAAATTTGAAATTCCAAAACTATGTTTCTTGTTAGAATCTAGACTTTTAAAGCTAAGAAGTACTCGAGGCTGACAAAATTGAAAGTTGCTAGTGCTTAAGGATTGAAGAGTAAGGAAAGTTTCTTTTCTGTGGATGTGTATTCATTCATCACCAATATGGTTAACGGTATTTTGCCATCGATATTACAGTCCCTGATGATAATATACAATAAGTGTTACACTTACAAGGTACTTCAAAGCCTTGAGATTGAAGCCCTTAGTGTTTTCAAGATGGTCCACCAATCTGCCGGGTGTGGCAATGATTATGTGAGGTTTCTTGGACAGCATGAGAGCCTGGGCTACCATGTCCATCCCTCCTACTATTACTGCACATTTCACTCCTATGCTCGCTCCTGTGAAACGAGAAATAAGAGTTTAGGAGAAGGAAGCACTAAGTCATTACTAAAACACAAAAAATAATAATTTAGGTACAGCTTCCTTTCATTTAATCCTTTGACAATTTACAATATATTTACAGTGTCTACCTATGAATAGCTCTTCAAATCTATTAGGAAGAAATTTGTAAAAAATTCTTTATGTTGCATATTGATTAGCCAGGATTAAAGTATTTATTAACATTTATTAACCCATTCACTCCCTTTCTAAAAAGTAGCGACTTTAGCAGATGGCCGTACAATATAAAATAATGTACAGCCCGCCTCACGGCAGGCTCGGCATTTCTATTAAGTCAAGGAGCCCATCGGCGTGTTTGGCATGAAAATGTAGATTTCGACATGAACTGTTTACATGTTCTGTATCATGTGTAAAGCCTGTATGCCGTTTTTATTGTTTGTTTGATTGTTTTAAAACAGCCAAACATACATACACACACACACACATTGCATTTATTATAAGAATTAGGATATACACCAAAAGGTGAAATGGAGGATAAATTTTATAATACATATGAAATATGAAATCTGCGACTACTTGATACAAATCTTGCACGCCCATAGGAAGGTTCGGCATCTCAGATTAGAATCGGTTTTCGGTTTGAGTTGCCAATAAAGTATAATAAAACAAATCATTAGACAAGATCTCATCACGTTCTGACCTTATTTCGCAAAGTTATTGTAATTTAAAATTCAACCGCCCATGGGCTGTCTTGGCATGAAATTTAAAAAAGTTTGCCTGCCGAAGGGCGGACTTGGCAGTGAATGAGTTAAACTACTACTAACTAAATAGTAAATAAATTTCAGATATCTGCAATAGATATCATGGAGTAGAATAATTGACCAATAATGGAATAAAATTTAACTAAATGAATATCTTAAACGAGATACGAATATAAACTGGACAATCTTTTTTATCTACTCTGGATGGATTTAGCTATTACTGTAAAATACTAATTCTCTTACCTTGCTAGTTGGAAAAATCTACTACTACTGCTTACCTAGAGCCTCAAATTGCTCAGATATCTGGAAAGCCAATTCTCTTGTTGGTGTAAGTATTAAAGCAAAGTATCTCTGTGGATTCTCTAACAATGCTTGTAGAATGGGCAAAGCAAATGCACCAGTTTTACCCGACCCGGTCTCAGCAAGCCCAATAATATCCTTGCCTTGTAGAGCTACCGGTATTGATTCTTTTTGAATTTTTGATGGCTTTTTCCATTTTAATTCTTCACATGCTTCACATAGAACATCTACAACTCCCTGTAATAATATAATTATGAATTCAATTCCTATAATGTAACAATGTCTAATAACTCTGAAACCTATCTATAACGGCACTAAAGGCATATACCTGCAGCATACTGAATAAAAATATACCTTTTTCAAGTGGCATTTATTATTTATAATGATGAATAAAATATGCTTAAATATTTCGGCAATCATAGGTGAATGCTACTCGAATAATAATATAAGTGTGATTTACTATTGCATTCATACGGAAACGAATAAAATATGACTATTTGCGATAGCTGTAATAGCAGGTTCATAACCTCAAAACTGTCAAAACGTTTACTAAGATATAAACATTAAAGCGTTGAATTAACGACTTGATTTTAAAAGATTTTGCTATACGCTTTGAATAAATTGCCCTTTAAATCCATAATTTAGGATCAAAATACATTTATTTACCAAATCTTTGAACGTTATCCTATCATCTTCAATATCACCGTTCGCAGCTTCTGGGGTTTCCTTGATCTCCGGCTCTTCAATGCTTTGACTTTCTTCGTCACTGTTTTGATTTTCGTCACTCATATTTGTACTTTTCGTAAATTATAGCAACTAAAATTAAAAATGTGCGTTTTGTTTGTTATGCTGTCGTCCACAAGAATACCGACCGCTGACCAACTAATTTGACGTTGACACATTTACTGTCAAAGTCAAATACGTACTCTATTTTTACCAATTTAGCTCAGTAAAGCCAAGCAATTGTTTATATTTAATAGAATTATATTTAATTAGTAAATTACATTTTTATAAATATTTTTTTATTATTAATTATCATAATTTAAATACACATTTTGATCGATGAAAGGAAATGTTGCTGGTTTTACGCGCTTGGTCAGTAACAGGAGGTTCCATTCTCAATGCCTCACCCGGCCATATCACTTTTTAGTAGGTAGTTAGTTCGTGACCAATCCGAGTTGTTAAATTCAGTGTGTAGGTACCTCGTCTGCAATACCTACGCCTACCTACGTAGTACTAATACTTATGCAGACTCTGCATAAGTATTAGTACTACGTAGGTAGGTAATCATATGTGTTTTAAAATATTATGTTAATAATATCCCATGATAATCTTTGAAAGCAAACATAATATTTATTATTCCTAGGTGTAGATGGTCATGTTACTTAATTGAAATCTTATCACAGACATACAGGAGAGATATCTAATTTTGATAGCGATACAGGTGAATAACTGATACGATCATATAAGTAAATAGGTATCAAGACAAGTAATTGTCAGATAAAATAGCACACGATGTCATTAAATAAGTTAACTAGGCACAGGCTCTTACGATACAGTATTATGATACGGATATCGCAGCAAGCGCATGTTTCTTTTTAATCCGAGATGGCATCAGTGTTGTATCTTTTAGTTGTTACTACGCTGTGTGTGTTGGGTTACGAAACGAATCCAACCGTAAAGGTGTCGAATGGTCTACTACAAGGATTGTGGAAGACGTCTACTAAGGGCCGAGCCTACGCCAGTTTCCAAGGAATTCCGTACGCCAAGCCTCCAGAAGGAGAGTATAGGTTTCGGGTAAGTAGTTATCTATGAAATAAGCTTATTTTACACGTATAGTATCCCACTGCGGGGTACGAATCTCCTTTATGAAGGGTGTGTAGAACATAGTCCTCAACATAGGACAAATTGCGGGTTGGGCACATTTCTTTGAAAGCTCCGACAAGCAAATTTCCTCACGAAGTTTTCCTTCTTTGTATAAACAAGTGGTAACTAATTCTATAACATACATAGTAGTACCTAGTTCGTTATACTCTTTTATAAGTACTCTTCTCCACGAGCTCCTATATTTTGTTTTAGCAACCGCAACTTCCTGACCCATGGGTGGGGACTAAAAATGCCACGAAGCCACTTTCAAACTGTTTACAGTATGACCCATTTGTTGGCAAGATCACTGGTAAGGTCGACGCTTAAATAATACGCTTCCATAAGCTTGCAGTTCTATCAGGCAATCAAATCAAATCAAACAATAAACAACTTTGGCAATCGGCTAGGGAAATACTCGTAGGTACGCGGGACCTCAAACTGGGGTGTCATTATTGAAAATAAATAAATATTATACATCTTAGTCTAACTATTGTTATTATGTAGGTAGTCATTAAACTAATAGCTAAACTAATATAATATTTAAGACATAAAGTAATTACCTATAAGGAGTCTGAATTTAAGATTTCTGTCGTAAATATCCGATTTATTTATATCAGGCAGCGAAAACTGCTTATACTTAAACGTCTACACTCCCAATCCGACTCCTGGAACATCCTTGCCAGTGCTGGTGTTTATTCACGGAGGTGCTTTCATGTTCGGCTCGGGAAACCTGTACGATGCCTGTCATCTTATGGACAAGGATATTGTAGTCGTTATTATGAACTACAGACTAGGACCACTTGGTAAGTGATAGTCGTTTGTTAATTTGTACATAATTTGTTATATTATAACATATCAAGAGGTTAGAAACGACTTTAAGACCCCTGACTACAAAAATTGTAGACCACTGTATCTTAACGAGTAAAACAGCAAGATTCAACTAATATAGCTCAGGACCTGTCCTGAGCTATATTACTTAATATTAGCAGCTAAAGACAAACCCAATGTTGCCTCGCACATTCAAATCTATGCTCGTCATGTCAATTGCTTGCAATTTGGTCGAAAATCACTACATTTTTGTAATTGCTCAAAAGAAATCCTGGTTAAAATCTGACATTTCGTGCATTTCATCTTTGTTTACACAGTAAGTACCTAAGTATACCTATTTTACTTCTATTTTTAGGATTCCTGAGCACCGGAGACAAAGTCATTCCTGGTAATAATGGCCTCAAAGACCAGTTGGCAGCGCTGCGATGGGTTCAGGCCAACATTGCTATGTTCGGAGGCAACCCTGACAGTGTCACGCTGGCAGGCTTATCAGCGGGTGGCGCCAGTGTACATTATCACTATTTATCACCACTTTCTAGAGGTAAACTTTCTACGGACTTACCTACAATGACGCTTAATTAAATGGGCAAAAGCTGCGCTGTGGTGACGGAAAAGGCAAATATTTGTAACTAAGGGCTTGCTTTGGCATGCTATCATATTGTAGTGATGATCAAAATCATAAGATTTAATTCTTCACAAGGCTAAGCAATAATATGGTCACCTTCCCTGGTTCTATTTTTTGTTCCTTATACTTATATTATATAAAAGTATTTTTCCAGGAACTTTCCATCGAGGCATCGCATTCAGTGGTTCAGCATTTTCATCATGGGCGCATCAAGTAAAGCCAGCCCAGAAAGCCAAGACCCTGGCCGCTATCATTGGCTGTCCCACTGATACTAGCCGCGAGATTCTCGACTGTCTCCAGGTTAAACCTGCTGAGGTCATAGTAAATGCGCAGATTGAGATGTTTGTAAGTAGACCTCAGAAAGAACATTTGGCGTTTTAAGCAGATGCGTTACTGTGTTGTTATCTTAATAATCGGTGACGCTCAAAAGTTAATGTACTGTTGTCTCCATAGGAGTGGAAAGCCCATTTATTTACACCGTTCACCCCAACGGCGGAAGGGCCGGGAGTCCGCGAGCCATTCCTCAGCCATTATCCGTACTACGCAGCCAGACTGGGAGCTATGGTCAACGTTCCTCTCATCGCTTCCGTTACCTCCGAAGAAGGTCTCTACCCTGCCGCTGGTAAGTAGACAGGTTGGTTGATTTTAAAATACTTTTATTCTAGCCAAGCTAAGATTCAGCAGAGATATATTAGCGAATCACGATTTTAGGCCTAGGAAATAAAAATACGTAAATATTTATTTTTAGGGAATAGTCCTGCCACACTACTGACTTCCTTACTCGCCTAATTATATCCCTTTCTCTAAATGTTTGACTTTTTCATCATGTGTTTTTGTTGATCTTCAGGAAATATTGATTAATCAAAATACTGTAGATGACGAGAAGGAAGTGGATATGTATACGCAAGGTTAACAACCTATGAAATAATTGACCGCAGCTTACCAAGCGGATCCAGACTTGCTGTCAGAACTGGAAGCCAACTGGAGTACTCTGGCCAGCAATATCTTCGAGTACAACGACACTCTTCCCCTGCAACAACGCGCTTTAGTAGCTGCCAAGATCAAACAGCACTACCTCGGGAACAAACCTGTCAGCCAGGAGACATACCCTCAGCTGGTTCAGGTAGGGAGAATATACGAGTTAGGTACACTACAAGCTATTCAGGCTGATTGGTGCACTGACAATATTCTAGAACATTGTATTAAAACCTAGGTAAATTAATACATAGCAAAGATTACATTTACATTTAATTTTGTTAGAGTTTGTACGGAGACTGAAATATGCGCGCGTGCGGGCCTCGCCTGTATAGTACCCGGTGCAAGATTGATCAACCCAATTTATATATATATTTTGAGAACTCTCACAGTAGGTATATCTACTTAAAATCTGAATTGCAATAACTTATTTGTTTGCTAATTAGATGGAATTATAGTGTATCGAAGCTCTTTACAAAAATGTTTTTCTACTTTTCAGGCTCTAAGCGACCGTCTTTTCGTTGTGGACGTGGGGAAGTTAGCGCAAATCCATGCGGCTATGACCAGAATGCCAACCTACCTTTACCGCTACTCATACCGCGGGGCTAAAAGCCACTCCAACATCATGGCTAATAACGAAATCAACTATGGTTGGTATCTTTACTTTTACTTTTCGAAACTTGGGACAATGTGTCTTTTGTTAGGTTATTATTTGAGAAACCGTGAAAGTAGATACTGCGTTCTGTCAGACAATCATCTCAGATCCAGGAGAAAACGAAGGTTTCTCCTTGGATAATCTGCACTTGACACGTAATTCAGTTAGATCGAGAGGTACTGAATTTACAAATAGGTATACGGAAACCTGAACCGCGTCCCTAGAGTACAGTTATTGAATACCTACATCTCTACAAAGAACGAGAGCTTCTCTAGTATTCCTGACATCTGGCTGTCACCAGATATTATATGTAATCCAAGGAACAATTTTACCATGTAAGTTTTAGTGTGTTATGTCATCAGTGGAAAAATATGATTGTCAGCCATATTTTTCTTTAAAATAAGATATATATAGTGTTAAAACCAATATCTACTTATATTTCAGGTGTGAGTCACGCAGACGACGTACTTCTGTTCTTAAAGTTCCCCGGCCTGGAGACGACTGAGCCCGAAGACATGGTCATGATCGACCGACTCGTTGACATGGTCTACACGTACGCTACTAGGGGGTAAAAATGTTTAAATCCTATTTACCCGGCTTGTTATTGAGTTAAATAGTACATTTTGAAATACTTATTATAGTAAGTGCCTTTCGGAGATAGAGAAAAAAAAATGTTGCTTATTCACAGCGGTAATAAACTCCATACAAAATATTTTGTAAACTATTAAATCAAATCTCAAAAACTGCTTTACTGATCCAAGTAGTACCAGCCGCCATTGGAAAATTTAGGTATTTTTGTATTGAATTTTTTGTTATCAGTATTGTTTTGTACCTTTACTTTACCTATTTTGTATCTCTGATTTCACTTTTATTTACTTTGGTGATTTGTGTCTTTTTATATTTGTACACTCTATCTACCTTTCACCTTTCAAATGAATGCCGTATTTCCAGGGTGCCCTCGTTTAACAACGGAAATCCTGAGTGGCAGCCGCTGACGCCAGGCTCCTCAGTGCTGCGGTACCTCGACATCTCGTCTCCTACCAAGGCTGAGATGAAGTCCACCGCGGACTTCGGCCAGCGAGCATTCTGGGACGAGCTTGGTTTTATTGAGAATGACCGCTACCGCCCATCTATTAGGGATGAGCTTTGACACCTCTATTTAGACATTATTGCAGGAACGGTGGTTCTCACAACGAATAAGAATTAACGTACGTTATAAATACGTATTAAATGAGATAAATTACTTAAACTTAAGCCCAGGCTTTTTTTGATTACTTTTCTTATGTACACGCATTTTTAGTAACCTAACATCTAACATATTATTAAAAAATGCGATAACCAATTGACTGTTTCTTTTTCATTTGAAGTTGTACCTATTAATAAATCATAATATTATGTCAGCCTTGAATCAGAGCAATACAACATGTGCTTAACTTTATTAGACCCAATTGTCTAGTGAAGAAAATAACTATAATTGCGGAAGATACGGAAACTATACTTAATACTTGAATAGGTCTTCCTGTCTGACCTCCCTTGGGTAGACTCTAGGGGTAAGTTACCAGTGAAACAACCATATCCCGATTTGAAGACAATCAGTATTTATTTCTCAAAAGGCTTATTAAATTGAGTACCTTGACCATTTGTGTGATTTAATGTGTAACACCGCCATCTACATTTTTATAAGCAAACTAAATTAAATACAAACACAACTTACGTATAGGTACAATACTTCTTACTTCTTCAATTTAAACACTGACAATGGATATATAGGAGATAGCCTCGCTTACTCATTTAAATATATTATTAGTGACATACTGTCACCCTGAATAAATATATTATGTAAAAATATATTCTTGGGCACTTTCGATTTTTCTCTTACCTAAGTGCCTCGAAAAAAACCTCGCTTATGTACTTTATCAAAACTACCAAGTACGGTAGTTTATACAAGTTCTTTATTAAAATAAAATGATTGCCAACTTTGATCACGGCAGGCGCCGATAGTAAAACGAGTAAAACGATCCCTCTCAATTTTGACGAAACTACCAATGCCATCTAAGAAACATCACTTGCATACGTATCGTGCATTACATGACGTGAAGTTAGCGCTGATAGCAATGGCGAAACGAGCGCATGAGCCGGCAATATTATATCGAAGAAAAAATTAAGATTACATGTTGTTTACTTTTGTATTGTATCTTGGGAGATTTTGTTGACCCTACACCCTACTTTTTCTATTATTTCGATTTAGAAATCAAATTAGGACCGATTTTGATAAATGGGACTAGGTACTCGAGAAGTAGGACCTTTGAAACAAAAAATATTTTTAAAATTGGTCCAAGCTTCTTAAGTAGGTAAGTTCTCTAGTAGCTATCTTCTCTTCACAGAAATCAGGTAACCAAACATCCTGTACCACCTCTTTTTGAAAGTTGGTAGAAAAGTAGAAGTTCGTTGAAACTTGTAAACCCGAACTTGATGGCAAATTATGTGGAAATGAACCAGGGATACCTGATTCTATCGTATACAATTAATAGCCGCTATGTTCACTAAAATCAATTGTAAATATCAAAGATCTAGGATCCTTCCAAAAATAATACGATAAGATTCATGTCCAGTTACTTATCCCGCGTTGGCTGAAAAATAGCGTGTCTGTCAGTGTAATTTTTGCAAAACTAGTAATTTTGCAGGTTTTAATGTGTAGTTCTGGTGGATTATTAACCATTGATGTCTTGATTATATTCACATGTGTGGGCAAGCGATATTTAGAGGGAATAACGTGGTTGTAAAAATCTCCATAGAAACTCTCGTAAATTCTCCACAGCATTACAATGGTATATGACGTGGCTTTAACTTGACCACGATGACTTATTACTTGATATTTGATTTAATTTGATTAAATTATAACTTGAAAATTAATAAACTTGACGCTGGCAAAATAAAAATCGTATAGTGCAACATATATAAAAAAAAACAATGTGTCAATGTCAAAAAAGCTGTCAGTGTCATCAATGTTTGGTTGTGCGTTGAGGTTATAGTCATAAGTTTTCTGCTTTTTCTTAATTTTATAATCTTTGCCAGCTGTTTGTTTGTTGCAATAATCCGGAGAGACACAGTCCAAATCTTAGGAACATGGCCAAGCATCATCCAGATTTAATTTTCTGCAGAAAGCAGCCAGGTGTCGGTAAGTTAGGCATCTCTTTGCGGTTTTGTTTACTAGTAATAAACTGTGTAATTACACGATATATATTGTTTTTTTACAGCTATCGGTCGCTTGTGCGAGAAATGCGACGGTAAATGTGTTATATGCGACTCTTACGTGCGTCCCTGCACTTTGGTACGGATATGTGACGAATGCAACTATGGTTCCTATCAAGGCAGATGCGTCATTTGCGGAGGACCCGGCGTGTCAGACGCTTACTATTGTAAAGAATGTACTATACAGGAGAAAGATGTAAGTGCTGCTTGTTGTAAATAAATTCCAGTCTTTGTTTCAGATCAAACTCTAGCCCTGCTTAAAACCTGCCTAGTATTTTAATTAAATTCTTAAAATGTAACTTATATTGTTTCAGAGAGATGGTTGTCCAAAGATTGTCAACTTGGGTAGTTCCAAAACAGACTTGTTCTACGAAAGAAAGAAATATGGCTTCAGGAGGCACTAGCAATAAGTTAAACCTGTTCAATGCAGCTGAATATCCAACTGTAAGAATTGTTCAAATTATTGTAAGAAAAGATATCAAAATTTTCTTACAATGTAAATTGTTTGTCTGGGTGGTGCCAGAATATGTTGCTTTTGCATCATATTGCCACCTTTCTAACATTAGATATTTTAAGCACCACAACAAAACTGCTGTACCCTGTACCTATGCTAAGGTACACAGTTTCAACTATGGACATTGTTGTCGCTCAGAACCCTCTAGCACTTGTCATGTATAAGCAGTGTAAGATTTTGGCATTCAACAGGATTAGGAAAACTGGAGCAAAACCCAAAAAATATGTTTATGGTGCATTGAATAGGTTCATTTTAAATATAAGGTAAAATAGGATAAGTTCATGGATGACTGTTAAAATGTTTGGAGCAACTTTCCAATACAACTTTGACAGTAAATTGCAATTCAAAAAACTAAAATAACATAAAGGATAACAATAAATAAACAGGTAATTTTAATGCACTCTTTTTATTTAATTTTCTACTTATTGTAGTATCTTGTATTCTAATCAACATTATTTTTAATTATGTCTTTATATATCTACTTTACAATAGCTATATTATACACTAACTAAGAAACCAGAAATTTACTGTAAAAAAACAGGAATCACAACTATGATTTAACTGTTGGTATTTAGGGTTCAGTGTGCAAAAGGCAAAATAGAGACCTTTTTATCCGACTGCCTAAAAGGAGGGTAATTACTATGCAGTAAACCAGTGTAGCTTATGTACAATTATATTTGGATATGTTCAATTTCTGCTATATATACTACAAGTAAACTATATAGGTCACATTTACTTTATATTGCCTATATGATATCTAAAAAACAAAAGTAGGCTATAGTGATCTGCAACAACATCTATATTTTCTTTTAATAATTCAGTTGTAGTTAAATACAGTGCAATATAACCTACCATGAAATGGCATACTAAAAATAAGTTCTAACTGCCACCACTTGCAAGGCTATTGGCTGACGAGTGACCAGTAGGGTTGGTCCAAATGTTGGCCTCGTTGGATCCAGAGTATGCGGGTCGGGCGGGAATGATTGGTGACCTGACGCACACCCTGTAAAAATGTACAGTTTATTCTCATTGGGACACATTTGGCTATAATATACTTTTGGAGACTTCCTTGTTTGTAATAATAGGGTAATAACTTTGGGTGCTAATAACAACTTTTGATTTACCATTTTAGTGATAAGGCCTGATGGTGTTCCAATCACAAATTATTATTATATATAATATAGGTTATATAGGGTATCTTTTGTGTCTGTGTTGGAAAGTGTATTCAACAGTTTTGATAATTTTATCCAATCTATCTTATCTTATCAAGTTAAGAAAAATAATTTACAGGACACAAATGAAATCATTAAATTTGCAATGGCAAAATAGTCACATGTAGCGACCTTATCACTGAAGTGATAGATTATCAGGGTTATTAGTTAGGGGTGTACTAAGTGGGGTGACAGTACTTATTGCCTCACCAGCATTTCAGAATAGTCCATCTGTATTTTCACAATGTTTATCTATATTAGAATGCAAAATGGATAAAATAACTGCATTGTTCTATGCATTTTGTCGTAGAATGTAGTAAAATGACCCTGTTTGGGCTTAGCTCACCCCAAACCTATAAGCATGTATAATTAAGTAGTAAAGAATATATAGTAGGTACCAAAGTGCTATTTACATAATATTTTATGAACATTTTTAGTTTTGGTAGTTACCAACTTTTTTAGTGTAGCCTTTAATTATGCAGTATTTAACTATAATTTAATTTATATTTTATTTAGGATTTAGGTAATGTGTCGCGTGTGTGCCATATCAGTGGCCATGCAGTTGACTGACCTCTCAGATTTGGTTTGTCAGCTGACTCCAAATATTTTCCTATAACATAGGTAAGGGTTGTATTATGTGTGAATGATTTTGAGACGTCTACCTACTTGTATAACAAAATGTCAAAGGATGTAATGAGAAGAGCCAGAATATTATGTTTTGTCTATATCGAAAAAACGTGTGTTATCCTGTGGGATAGAATTTTAAATATGCTGAAATCAGTCCCCTGAATTTGTTTGTGTGTTAGATTCCATTTTTTTGATTTCATCATCATCGTTTTCGGCCTGTATTGGCCCATTTTTGGGTAGAGACCTCCTTCCATTGAGCCATAGTAACCTCTCCTAGGCTAATCTCACCCACTGTATCCCTGCCTACAGGCCGCTTGCTAGGTATAGGCCACCATTCCGTAAGATTTCTACTCCATTTGCTTTTGCTTTTGGCAAATAATTGTACCGCACCGCTCACGATCATAATGGAAAATCTCACCATACATTTAGCTACTCGTATTACGTGTATTATAATGCGCTTCTGCAGAAAAATCCTGTTTAAGCTAGTTTCTCGGATTTCGGGTGGCTCCTTTATTTCTGCTTAGCACGACCCTAATAGCTAGCATAGCATAATAGAGGAAATCATTCTGATGAAAATTTGCAGTTTTCTTTTAATTTACTTTATTATTAGTTTTTTACTTTTAGTCCTTCAATGCAGTTCGATAAATTGCATTATATGAACGTATCGTAGACTATCTCCAGTCTCAGAACACACCTTAACCTATATCCACGATAACCCTGTATAAGAAGTTAGTTATTTGAGGCCAAGCAGCTGGAAATTCACAGACATTGAAAATATAGTCGTTAATTATGTTGCTTCTGTCATTGATTTTTGTAATGGCCGATACTTTAATAAACATTTATTGGATATGTTTAAATTTAGGTAGGTCGTTAAGTTGGGTACTTTACGTAAATTTTATAAGTGGCTAATAACTCCCAAAAAATATTTTGCCGCATTTAGTAGCTCTTTCTTTGTCCTACCTTTACCTCAGCTTCGTCATTAACATATCGAACAGTTATATTTTTGAGTCATGAATCATTTGCATCATTTTTGAAGTTTAGTGAAGCTTATCAATTGTAAGTTTATATCTTCGCTATTGAAGGAATCGAACGATTATGAGTGATTAAAACAATGTCTCCGGTTAACTGTACTCACGAGTTGACATCCTCCAGTTTCTTGAGCAGCCTCTCGTTCTCCCGGCTGAGCTGTTCCTGGTCTCTGAGCAGCTGGTCCTTGACACCGAAGAGCTCTGCGTTTTCTCTTCTTAAGGCTGTATTCTCCTCCATGTGGAGTTGGACCAGTTCCACTAGTTCTGATGGTGGGAGGGAGTACAACTTGTTGGCTTCCATTTGAGAAGTTGGTCGGTTCACGTGACCTGTTAACGATGTAGGGTTAAATAAGAGAAAAGCATGAATCGGTCAGTGTTTAGTTTAAATATAGGTTGCTAATAATCAACATGGCACTTGTGGCATGGCAGTAGATAAAAATTTGTATTTTATATTTTGTGTATCTAAAGTAAGTACCTAAAAAGTTAATCTATCTATTTATCACAAATAATTAGGACAATATAGATCTTCAATTCTACCCTTTCAGTCCTATTCGATCTTCAATATCTGATGTCTGATTTATTTTTAGGTGATATACAATCAATCAAATTTGATGCGAATATATCCCGTCATCCCCATGTTACCCAGATATTTTTCTTTCTGAGGAGAAGGCTCAATTATCACAGTTAGCTAAGGCAAGGACATGTGACAGTTATTATAGGTAATGATAATTTATTAGGAAGTAGTTAGGACAATAAATTAGTATTAAGTTAGTAGTAGCCTAGAAAGTTAGTGGTAATCTAGTGAAGCAAGGTTGACACCTTGCGCGAAAGGGCGTGGGTTTAATCCCAGGTTCAGGCACGCACCTCTGAGTTTTTACTAATGTGATATTACATTTAACTACCACAAACTTAAACGATGAAGTAAAAAATCCTGAGAAAACCTCCATGTCAGAGAAGGTAATAGGTTCTCCTCCCAACCCGCAATTTCGCCGGCGTAGTGGGCTAGAAGCCTACACCCCATTCATAGAGGGGACCCGAGTCCAGCAGTGGGACGTTATGGGTTGATTGTGGGATAATAAATAAGGGCACTCACTAAAATTATCCACGTTGTAGTCTGTTTGAACATGCAGAGCTGTTCTCAAATGTTGATTTTCGGCTTGGAGCGCTTCCACTTCTCGTTTCAGGCTCAGTATGAGAGCATCTCTTGCATCCTAGAAAATTCATTTGGACTGATAAATTTACTGTCAAGAACCTAGAAATTACTTTAAGCATAGGTATAAAGCAGTATTTTTACCATTTTGACGATAGGTTTTGACTTGATCTTCTTGGCTCGTGCCGCGTACCGCAGTGTGTTGACGGTTTCACTTAGATTAGACCTCGTTGGGGCTATACACGCTATCTGAGGATAATCATTATTACTTGCTTCAAACTGATCATCAAGAATCAAGAAGTTGCCTTAAAAATACTAAATGCTTAGGTTGGTTTAACCCAAAAATTGTTCTCATGTAATGCGTTCTCATTATAAGGATAGTCTTCCTCCATGACTTCATATCTCCCGTGTTTAGTTGAATATATAATAGAGATATACCTAAAATAATACACGCAAAATATACACAGAGCATTAAAGTCCCGTTCGAGCTAAGCTTCTAACTTTAGAAGTTGAAATTGAAACTGGTGAACATTCGTCTGTCGAAGTAAATGTGCTAATACCCAAGTTGTGGTGAGTGGTCAAGATACTTTGTTTTCAATAAGTTTTTGCACGTCCTTAACAGTAGAATATTTTAATGATTATTTTGAATCCATACCATAAGCGTGACTCCATTCCCTGCTAGACTGTCAGCTAGCAGCTTCGTCAGTTTACTGTCTCGGTATGGAATGTGCCCACGCTTCTTGCCATCGCTGAGCTGTGCTATGCAATACCCTATAGACGATAAGCAAGGTATAAGTATAAAATAAATTAACAGTAGGTATTACGATTATTAGGAAATTGATTATTCTGCATAAAGAATTTACTAGATTATTTGAAGCGCTGTGCCTGAAAGCAGGTTCCTTGCTTTTCATCATCTCGCCGCTGCGCCGGACAGCAAGGTCGGGTAACGGTTCCGATCGGATTCGAAAACTTTGCACCGAGAATTACGCAAAGCTCTGAACAAAATCTCAAAGTTTTAGTTGGAATTATCATTCTTGTCTAGATCTACAATGACAATTTGAATCGACTCAAAAATACCGGTCGGTAACGCTACCCGAATCACCCTGCTGGTCGACAAACTTGATTTTCTGGTGGTAGATGGTGCTCTTTGATCATCTCGCTGCCAGCTAGCACGACAAAGTTGGTTTTCCCGTGTACGAGTATACTTAAAGCAGATAGATAACCTGCCTGCCATTATAGACTCGGTCTTACCTAAATCCATCAAACTCCTATTGATGTTGTTAGCGCCTTCCCGGTACTTTGCGTTCGTTTGGTCATCTCGCTGCCGGCTAGGTCGACAAAGTTGATTTTCCCGTGTATGAAGCAGATGAATAACCTGCCTATCATTATAGAATGACTCTTACCTAAAACCATCAAGCTCCTATTGATGTTGTTAGCCTCTTCAAGCGTCTTCCCGGTACTTTGCGTTCTTTTGGTCATCTCGCTGCCGGCTAGGTCGACAAAGTTGATTTTCCCGTGTATGAAGCAGATGAATAACCTGCCTATCATTATAGAATGACTCTTACCTAAAACCATCAAGCTCCTATTGATGTTGTTAGCCTCTTCAAGCGTCTTCCCGGTACTTTGCGTTCTTTTGGTCATCTCGCTGCCGGCTAGGTCGACAAAGTTGATTTTCCCGTGTATGAAGCAGATGAATAACCTGCCTATCATTATAGAATGACTCTTACCTAAAACCATCAAGCTCCTATTGATGTTGTTAGCCTCTTCAAGCGTCTTCCCGGTACTTTGCGTTCTTTTGGTCATCTCGCTGCCGGCTAGGTCGACAAAGTTGATTTTCCCGTGTATGAAGCAGATGAATAACCTGCCTATCATTATAGAATGACTCTTACCTAAAACCATCAAGCTCCTATTGATGTTGTTAGCCTCTTCAAGCGTCTTCCCGGTACTTTGCGTTCTTTTGGTCATCTCGCTGCCGGCTAGGTCGACAAAGTTGATTTTCCCGTGTATGAAGCAGATGAATAACCTGCCTATCATTATAGAATGACTCTTACCTAAAACCATCAAGCTCCTATTGATGTTGTTAGCCTCTTCAAGCGTCTTCCCGGTACTTTGCGTTCTTTTGGTCATCTCGCTGCCGGCTAGGTCGACAAAGTTGATTTTCCCGTGTATGAAGCAGATGAATAACCTGCCTATCATTATAGAATGACTCTTACCTAAAACCATCAAGCTCCTATTGATGTTGTTAGCCTCTTCAAGCGTCTTCCCGGTACTTTGCGTTCTTTTGGTCATCTCGCTGCCGGCTAGGTCGACAAAGTTGATTTTCCCGTGCGTGGAGCAGACGGTGGTGCAAGCGGCGCCAGAGCCGGTGGGCAGGTCGCGGCGCACGCGCACGCATAGCAGCGTGTGCGAGCGGGAAGAGTTGGAGTTCATGGCGTGAGACCCGACCGCACGATTTCGCATGCCTGGGGGGTGACGATGCAATAAATATTAAGCGTCTTCAAAAAAAAAAAGGCTCTCAATTAGTCGTAATCTTTTAGCTAGCTAGCTGCGCCCCGCGGTGTTACCCTTGTTAATACAGGATTAAAAATAGCCTAAGTTTAAGCTTTAAGCTATTTCCGTATCAAATTTCATCCAAATTAGTTCTGCAATTTTGCATGAAATGAAGTAGGATGTTCTCCGAGTTCTCAGCGCCTAGACCTATTTTAAAAAGTGTGGTAGTTAATATAACTGAGATATTTGTCTTCTAAATTTATATCGTTTTTACACGTTTTTTAAATTATGAAATGTCGGTTCTTGTTATCTTAGACGCAGCCGTAGAAAATTGTAAAACTCAAATGGCTTCTTTCAAAATGCATACATAAAATCTTCGCAAGTAAACAACAATGATGGACATTTGAATAGTTGTAGTATTTCCGTAGCCACTTTGGCGAAGCCCTTGGAATGTAAATTACCTGTAATAGTGCAAAAAGTGCAAAATCAAGAGTTAATCAAATGTTGCAAGTCTGACAGCAGAACGGTTCAAACAGTTTTATATTTTAATATACTTGGCCCAAATTGACCAATAAAAAATAAGAAACGAGTAGGAATTGTATTGCTATTAAGTAATCGAAAAGTCACAAAGAAACTATATCGAAGTACCTATATTAGAAATAATATTATCAAGGCGAGCAAGGGAGCATAGACAGGACGTGAGCGGTAAAATTCTGTACATCGAATACTAGTTCTTATTAAAACCTCTGTCAAGCCCAATTTTAGGACCAGAAATTATCCTGTTTTTTAAGAAAGGACTTTCTTTACGCTCATCGTTTAAACTCCTGTAACAGAAACGATAGATTTATTAACGCTTACCTTCTTCTAAAACTGCAAAGAGATCATCCAGCTCCTCGCAGTCAACAGTGAAGAGGTTCTCCACGTAGAAACTCCGGCTTTCCTTCGACCAGCGCACCTGCAGCGGCTTGCGGGCTGTTCCGGGGTTCAGGAGATCTATTACCTGCAAAAATAATCCTCAGCTATAGACTTAACACCAGCCAGTCACTTAAAAATAATAAAATATAAAACTGTGAATTCGTACGGTAGCGCTTGATATATTATTATTATGTTTTGTCCGAATCGTAGGCAAGTTGTTAATTTTTGTGCGTATGGGCAATGTATCAATTACTCAGAATTAAAAATTAAATACTTATCTATGTATATCCGAACCTATTTTGATGAGTGTAGAGAAAGTTGAAAACATTATATAGCTGCTTTATGACAATCATAATGTATCGAGTCTCTTGTTTTTTTGGGACGCTTAAATTTGTGACACATACCTAATTTTGTTCAAATCAAATGGTATAATATCTATGAATACCTGGTGCGCTCGAATAGGGATTTACCACGATTATTAGGATCGCATAGATTAAATTCGAGAATCAATTTGTTACTGTCGATTACATAGTAATTCAACCTACCTAATCCTAAAAAAGAGCTAACCTTACTTTAAAAGATATTACCTTCTCATTATATATCTCCAAAAAGGAGGCCTTCAGTATGAAGTTGCTCTCGGGCCGGTCTCGGATCAGCCGGAACAGGTATACGAAGGAACGGACCACTAGACCGTGCTCTGGGGAGTGGGGACTGGTGCCGCTTTCCACCTGCACCACAAATAGAGTCAGAGGAGGGACGGATCCAGTAGGTCTTCCACTTTTGTGGAGGGGGACTACTTTGGGCTACATCATACCGCAGCTTGCTATTTCGGTATGATTATTACTATATAACCCCCATATTCACGTATTAAATTTGAACTTTAACCAATTGCTCTCATGACCACTCCCATGTATCTGCTAATGAGTCAGAGTGTTCAGAGACCAACACAGTGTTCATCATACTCTCGCCTGAACTTGAAAACCAGCAACTACTTTGCCTCACCATCTAAGTAAATAGAAAGTTGAGTGAGACGTGGCCTTTATCTATAGGAAGAAATCTAGACGGTATATTTATTATAGAAATCTAGGCGCGTGTCTGCGTGTGAAGACATGTAAAAATCGGGTAAGCCTCCTTACATATAGCTTTTTTCTACCTTTTATTGTTGTCTGATTCAGTGTTTTTTTTCACATAGCTAACACATTATTTACTAGGCTTTACCTTATTATTTTTTCTGTTTTTTATTTCACATTACTATAAAGTTAAAAGCTTCCTAAGCAGTCATATTATGGCGCTGATCCGATACCTATTAAGATACTTTATTATGAAGATTTCAATAACTATTTCAAAACCTTAAAACTTGTAGGCCTAAAATACATCATAGTGAGACCTTGACGCCTTTACAAAAAATTACGTTACAATTTAGGGGGTGAAAAGAGGTAGGCCCCGTAACGAAAATTGTATCAGAAACACGAACACAGTGAAGGGTCGGAGATCCTCTTAAGCAAATTCAGTAGTATACAATTTCTTTAGTAAAGTAAAGTAAAGTAAAGTAATATTTATTGACCTTTAAATAACGTTCGTTACAGGCAAGTCTTATTACATTTGAATGAATAATTACTTAAAAAAAATAACTTACAAATCTCATTTATATACGATTACTTAATATTAGTTCTTAGTTTAATAGTTCTCATGACAAATATTTACATTAAAATTGCTTTGTTTAGTTATTATTAATATTTTATAATGGTTGTTTGTTACACAAGAACGATGATTCTACAAGCTGCATTGACATATATTCGCTGAGTTTATAAAAAGGATTGCTTTCAAAAAAATACTTCAATTTTTGTTTGAATGTAATAAAATTGAGATCCATTACACTATTAGGTAATTTATTATACATCAGTATTTTAGTATAAAGCCCCTGCTTCTTACATTTAGCTAATCTATTTATTGGTAGGATTCGCCCTTTTTTATTATTGCGTGAAATTCTTTTTTCCGGTATTTCCCTATCCTCGTGTACTTCTAATAAACAACTATAAATATAAAGTGATATAACTGTCATTATTTTATCTTTTTTAAAGTGTTTTCTCGCAGGACTACGTTTTTTCAAACCGTTAATTGTTCTTATAGACTGTTTTTGACATTTTAAGACTTTTATGATATCTTTAGCATTTCCCCAAACAGTAATAGCGTATCTTATAATAGAATGCACGTAGGCATAATAGACAGAGATGAGCGACTTTTTATCTAGTAATGGCTTAAGTTTAAATAAAGCATAATTACCACTTGCCATTTTCTTGCAAATTTTATCGATGTGCGCATTATGGCTAATTGTATTATCTATTGTATAACCTAGAAATACATTTGTTTTACTAATGGAATTCCCGAAAATACCTAACTTTGACTGATACTGCATAGAGATGGTTTTATCAGAGTTAAGAACAATTCCATTTGCGTCAAACCATTCCTTTAACAATTCCATAACGATACTAATTTTATTTTCTAAATTATGTATACATTTGTCTCTGATACCTACATGTGTGTCATCTGCAAATAAATTTATGTGAGCCCAACTTGGCAATGCATTGGTAATATCATTAATATATATCAAAAATAAGACTGGGCCTAAAATAGAGCCCTGTGGTACTCCAATTGACATCCTACCTTCTGTAGAAATTTGTTCATTAATCGAGACAATTTGACTACGGTTCTGTAAGTAAGTTATCATCATATTTAATTCATGACCTTGAAATCCGTAATATTGCATTTTTAAAATCAATATATCGTGCCTCAAACAATCAAAAGCTTTTGAAAGATCACAAAAGATACTTGCACATCACAAAAGATACTTGCACACTTTAAGTCCCAAACTAAGCACACAAGCTGCCTGTATCTTAAACACCCGTTATATATTAGTAATATACAGTCTATTAGTGTGCAAAAATTTGGTTGCATCAATCGATCCTTTGAATATTTTAACTATGATTTTTTACACGTAGATAAACTTGAGCGCCTCCAGAATTGCTGTATAAGGTTTATTTTCGGTCTTCGTAAATAATATGACCATGTCTCTCAATTTCGTAACAAGCTCAAGTGGTTACCCATTTGTCTTCGCCGGGATACTCACATTTTATCTCTTCTTTACAATATTTTGTTTAATCCTTGTTCTCCTTCTTACCTGAAATCTCGTTTCACTTTCGTGCACAAATCCCATTCTTGTAACCTTAGGTCATCCTCTAATCTTCGTTTTCAAATTCCACAACACAATAATACCTTCTTTGGCTCCTTCTATTCCAAGCGTGCTGTTTGCTTCTGGAATGCTCTTCCATTGGCTATCAGGCGTGCGCAAAGCCTTGATTCATTTAAAGCTCAGGTTAAGAAATATTATCTTTCAAGTATTGTTCACTAATTTTTATTTTGTCAATCAATTTTTATTGGTGTCCTGTTATTCCTTAATTGAATATACTTATATATGTATGAGTAGTTAGTTGTTATTTTATGTATGATATTATTATATGTACTCTTGTATGTTGTATTCATTACTATTTATTATTTAAATTTCTCATATCTGTTTTGCACCACCGTCTACGCTAAATTTTATTATTATGTTCCGTTCCTATAAAGGTTGTCTGGAAGAGATCGCTTTTTAGCGATAAGACCGCCTTTTGTGCCATGTTATTTGTTTGTTGTATTCTTTTTGTGTTGTATTTTTGTGGTGACTATAAAGAATAATTGTATTGTATTGTATTTTTAAAGGTATAAATAACGGATGCAGTGAAACAAACTACGAGTACCTATTAAAATATTATTAGCAATAAGTTTCTAATCATCTGCCTTAGTGTACTTGTAAACTGCGTTTTGAATTAAGTTTATGCTAGGTACTGGGTCCAAGTGTATTGAGGAGATTGTTTGCACATATCCATAACGTGAATTATCAGGTAATGGCGGGGAATTGACAGACATATGGACAAATCGCCGCGTAACGTGTTACAGCACGCAAACTTCATGTGAAATGGTAACATAATGTGCTTTTATGTGGGGAAATTCGATTAGATACAATGAGTCAAGGGGTGGTCGGTGGTGAATTTGCATTTGAACCAAATGTTATATTGAACAATAAAACGTAGTTATATAACATAGTTCGCTATTAAATATTAGAAACAGTAGGTAATAGGGAGAAGTTACCAGCAAACTCCCACGTCGGGCTTACAGTTAATTCGATTCTTTAGCTGGCGTTACTAAGCCAAGACCAATGATTTATAATATTCATTCGACATAACATTCATATCAAACTGAAACTTTTGTAAAACTAATTAATTGTGTATCTATATACACAATTAATTAGTTTTGATAAAATCGCTAGGAGATAGACAGTTACTTTATTTTCTACTTATAAAATAGGATAAATATGGGCTAGTTTATATGTTACATTTATTTTTATTTCGTTTTGTTTCGGTGCCAGTTCATAGTCATACATACAAATTCATATAAATTAAACGAAATAAAATACTCAACTGCCTAAATTAAAATACATAATAATATTAAAAATAAAATAATATTTAAGAAATCCTCAAATTATTCCTAAATTGTATGAAAACTTCAGAAATACAAAAATAGAGTTCGTCACAGTCTAGGTAAGTTCACAGCGCATTTTTTCTGAACGAATCTTTTGAATACATCGAAATAATTTTTTTTATGGCTATTCTACAGTTATAGTAAGGTATGTATATTACATACATTAAGGTAAGTACATAACTAACCTTGCTGTGTCAGCTGCAGTAATACCCTAGCCGATAGATTCTGCATTAGATATCTAAGTAAGCCGTAATGGGAAAGTAACTGTCATTAATTTTACAATTCCACAGACAACACGTCATTAATGACATATAGGTACATAGGTTACCTCAGTAATGTAGTTATGTATACTTTGCTAGTCATGTAGTTATGTATACTTTGCTAATGGGGTATCGTTCATTGATCGAAGTCACGTCGTTCAAACATCGTCCTTCCCAATTCATAAGTTCTATTCAGGCCCTACTCATTGTAGAAAGAACAATATGTCGTCATAGAGTTATGTTTTACATGTCACAGTTACGCAAGCAAAGGTATTTAGGTAGTAGAAAAAAAATATTTCTGTTGACGGACGAACAGACAAGACCAATCTAAGGTAATCAATCGATTAAGGTCTATAATAAATGTGCACACTAATAAAGAATGCATTGCATAGAAATCAAATATAAACACGAGTACATACAATTATTCTAGCAAAAATCCAATTTAATAAGGAGACAAACATAGAATAGAAGTGTACGTTTTGGGTTATAAATGGTGGGTTGGAGCATTTGGATTATCTGTAGATCTTAAGGGGTCTATAGTTAATCTTTCTGCTATATTTTTTTGGTTTGTTGTAGTTAGTAATTTTGTTAATGAGAACCGATGTTCCTTCCGACTTCATGCCTGGATCTTCTTCTAACTTCTTAGTAAATCAGGATCACCCGTAAATATTTAATTCAGCAGAATGCTAAATCAAAAATCTCATAGAAGAAGCCGCAAAGCACTTCTAGTGTGACAAATCGATCGAACTGACCGCGAGGCCACCTTAGATAAAGTTTAGATATTATATCTATTCATACGAGTAGAACTACGAGTACAAGGTAGTGTAGTTTTACAAATACTTACGAAGAGAAAAAAATACATAAGTATAATTTTGACTTCTAAATTCGATGTGGTCATATAATAAAAAAGTATTTGACATTCTTAACAGAAACAGATTAAGCAAAAGTAAGGCCTAAGATATCTTCTTGCTTGTCTTCTTCTTACTATGGTAGAAGTTTGATACTCCGCGGAATGTTTGCCTACTAAGTAACTATGGTAGGCAAAGTCTAAAGCAAAAAGACCCCGCGTAGACATTCTTCATCTCATGGGCAATGCAAACAAAAAAAAAACACTTTTATTACATGGCAACCTGTTTTTGAAATTCCCGCCAGTGGTAATAGTGGCAAGTAGTGATTTAGAGAATAACCTATTAAATCCTGTATCTAAAGTAAATCGCGTTAAAAATTCTTCGGTAGTTAACTATTAGCGTGTCTAACATATACTATTATCGATTACTAAGCGGTCGGACACCTAATTATAACCTAGTCTACGGTATGGTATCGTGAGTGAGTGAACTACGTGAGCTCAATACTTGTGAGCGTACTTTTCATTTTAATTAGCACTTCTTTCCCCGTGTTTCCAAGATACAGGGACGTAGGGCCAACTTTGGAACACGCCAGCAATACTCGGTCTTAATGGTATCGGCACTTCGACTCATTAGAAAAGTACCTACTTACTTCTTCTGTAAATTAACCTTAACACTTATAGCTATGTAGTTTTGGCAAAAACCTGAATTATCAGCGACGGTCGAAAAATACAATCGAATTAAGTACCTCCTCTTTTGTAAGTCTGTAGAAAAATTGGCCTTATAGGATTAAAGTTAAGGAAGCAGCGCAGCGACTTCAAAAAACCCGGCTGCTAAATCTCTAAACGTCAGCATTTCCTATTCCAAATCCCAAATTAAACATATAAGATATATTCGTAATGACCGTTAAAAATTCACTCGATGTATTTGGAAATCATTTTTTTTTTGTTATTACTTTTTTACGCAATCAGCTTACTTATGTTTTTTTATTAATTTTGAGTGTCTGTCTCACGACAGAGACGAATCTATTGACACCACTCACATAAAAAAACGACAAGCCGCTTAGGCTCTAGGGACTGCCAAAGAAATACACATACATTTATAAATGCATACATACATACGAACATAAATATTACACTCGAAAAACATAACCGCCGGGTATTGCAGTCGGGTAAAACTGAATCCCGTTACGGCTTGCGTCAGGTGCAAAAGTTAGCCATTGCCATTCGTCGTGGGAATACGGCCATCGTGATACCCTCTGGCACCAAATCAGTGGAATCAAATTTAGAGGGCGTATTCATTATAGATTGTAGGGGTGTATTATGAAATTCAACCTCTAATGAGGGTTAAAAAATTAAATTTCTTGAATTTTTAATTTTATATCGCGAGCAACGTTGCTGAGAATTATGTTTTTACTAAGTAAATCCCATATCCATTATGAACATTTCAACAGGTAACGCGGCTGCATTATTTTAAGCGCGTAGATTTCACTTGCATAATATATTCACTAAGCCAATGTCAAATATTGTGAACGGAACGCGCTCGTTTGCATCATCAGAATAACGTCTTGCGTAACCACGTTACGCATTGCCACGTGAAGAATCTCGTTGTTCACTAGAAAATAAGGTCCAAGTCCAACACTCACCAGGCCAGGCGGTCCTGTAAGCGTGTGTGTTTTTCCGCTGCCTGTCTGTCCGTAGCAGAAGGCGGTACACGAGAACCCTTCCACCGCCATCTCCAGCAGTCTCTTAATACCGGAGAACTCTTGGACGTCTTCCTGGGGAATGCAAATTCGTTTATACTCGTACCACACTAAAATTCATATCTTATTTACAAGTTAGACATAATTTCAAACAACGATTGCCTAGGTGAATAGTCGATCGAAAGGTTTCATTTAAGATAAGAAGCGCGTTGGCGGAACCTTAAAATTGGCTTTATGGGGACCAACATCATATTCATTTATATGAATATGTAAGCTAGTAAAAAATAACTACTTATTTGTAACTACCAAAGATATGCAGTTAAATACTCTGCGGACCTTTGAAGAATTCAACACAACCTGATGTAAACACATCCAGATATGAGCCGCACTCATTGCTAAACAATATATTATATCAATGAATAACAGTAGAAAGAACTAACTTTGTAGATTTAGTAGTTAGCCTAGTCGGTAAACCCCTTGCCTTACAAGCGAAAGTGCGCGGATTCAATCAAAGGTTCAGGCACGCATCCCTAAGTTTTCACTTAAGTATGTGCCTACTAAAATTAATTACCACTTGCTTAAACGGTGAAGGAAAACCTCGTTGGAAAACCTGCTTGTCGGAAAAGGTTAATAGTTTTCTAAGATAACTGAAGTTCTAACCCAACCCGCAATTTGGCCAGTATAATGAACTATGGCGTACACCCTCTTTCAAAGGCGAGACTGCCCCCTCATCGGCTAAAATTACAAGCAAGAGCAAGCAAACTTGGTTTCATTTTGACAGCGTTGAAGCGGCGAACAGTCAAAACAAAACCAAGATTGCTTGCTCTCGTTTTCACCTATTTTATGCCTAACTCTCAGAAAAAACCGCAAATGTTAGTGATGTCCTACGTCACTGTAAAGGATTAAAATGGGCTGGTCACACAGCTTGCCTGACAGACAAGCGTAGGATTCCCATTCTGACATCTTGGAAGGGACAGAAAACAGAATGAGACCATCAGACCATCTGTACGGTGTTTAGACTAACTGTGGATGGAAACAGCAAAGGACAGGGACTCATGGAAATCTCTAGAGGAGGCCTTCACCTTCGATAAATGAAGGGTTCTTACTAACCAGAGAAGTTAAAATAAGTTAATATATAAATATAAAATAACTTTAATTATTGATTAAACTTATTAAATACCAATCCAAATACTTTTAGTAAGGCTAGTAGTAAAATAAAAAGCTTTTTGATTTTATTTATTATTATTTATTTATGCCTAACTCTGCCGATAAGGGGGCTGGGATGCCGATAGGGTGGGACGCTATGGGTTGATACGTATGCTGAGCAAGTTACCTGAGTAGCGGCCGGTTCGAAAACCACGTTGTAGGAGAAGACCTTAGGTTTCTGGCTGGCGGTGGTGTTCTGACAGACCACCTGTCCCTTGCCGGGGAACTCCAGCATCACGCGATCTCCCCGTGACTTCTCCTTCTCGTTGAGGGGACGCACTCTACGAATAATTAACAATATTGTTAAGGGCCCTCTTAGAAAATACCGCATAAATACGTTAATAATTTTAAGCGTTCTAAATTTATAATTTGCTGTAGTGTCTTTTATTTACAACTAGCTGTGCTCCGTGGTTTCACCCGCGTAGTTCCCCATTTTACCATCGAGATAATCCAATGGCGAACTACTT
This sequence comes from Ligdia adustata, assembly GCA_947049295.1. Lineage (NCBI taxonomy): Eukaryota > Metazoa > Arthropoda > Insecta > Lepidoptera > Geometridae > Ligdia > Ligdia adustata. The sequence goes on from OX346226.1 coordinate 1,831,150, forward strand.
TTTTTGAAGTCGGTTAAAAAGTATCGTATGTCCTTTCCCGTGGTCCAATCTACCTGTGTACCAAATTTCATCCAGATCGGTTCATTGGTTTTGGCGTGAAAGCGACACAAACAGACAGACAGAGTTACTTTCGCATTTATAATATTAGTTAGGATAACTTAACTAAAAAAACACTCATTTATAGAAAAGTTTTTCTCGTTACATTGCGTTAATAAAAAAAATAACTCACAGTATTTAAGAAAGCACAATTATGTTAAACAAGAAAGCCGTCATCAACCTAAATATCAGCTTTATTTCGTAGAGGTCATTCTACGGCGTAGAAGTATGCGTATAGCTGCTAACTTTCCTAACTCACTATATTTCTAAAGAAACCGCTTACTCAGCGCTCTCGTCACAGGTCACATTTGTTAATATTATTCAAACCTTTAGAAGAAAGGTTCCAAGGCCGAAGTCAATTGCGATTTTACGAAACCCTATATAACAAAAGCTTTATGATGTAGTCGATGAAATTGTCAACCGTTCTTCGAAATAATATCTGTATTGGTTGTCATACTAATATTACCAATTTGTTATAGAATATAGATTTTATGTACCTACCTAATGTTTTCCAGCTTGAAAGTATTTTCATTCATGATGTAAAATAAAAAAAGAATTCACAAGTAACTTTTTTATTTAGGTACTAGAAGCTGTCACCCGCAGCGTTGCCCGCGATTAATTAGAATATTTAAAAAACATTCAGCCCGCATTTGAACCCCTAAGAAGGTAACTAAGAAGTCACCCTTACATTCTATATTTAATACATCCTGATTAAAACGGATTTTCGGCAAATTTAACCCCTTAGGGGTTTAAATGGGGGTTCAAATGTTTATTATTATTTTTTTGTACTGAAACTATACAGAAGTGATATTTAATTTCATGTTCCTATACGAGGATTCAGTGGTTTAGGCTCTACTTTGACTCCAAGACGTTATCAGTCAGACTTACTCTTTTATATTATGTACCTAAGAATTTGCAATTCGTATGCAAATTATATACGTATTATCTCAATATTGAGATTAATGCGAGCGAAGAGTATTTTTCTTTTTGGTACGGCATTTTATTTTCATCAGTCATGTCATTATAATATGCGAATATTTATTTTTTATTGCATTAAGTCGATTGGGCTTTTTGATTAAGATAACAGCTGTTATAAATAGTTAAACAGAGGCAACCCCTAAGAAGGTATAAGAGTAAGATAACTACTAACCGTTTTTACTTAATTAATTAATCTAACTTTTACACATTCTAAAGAAAGACAAAGACGACTCAAAAAGTTTCCGAGTCTATGTATAAAGGAACTTTACTGATCACCACATAATTGGGAACATCACCTAGGTATATATTTGTCTTCGATACTAACTTCAGTATTCAATTTCTTCAAAGTAACAACAAACAAAAACACGAATAAAAATATGTGTATCAAGTATGTTGACACACGCACACTGTAGGGTTCCGTGACATTAGATACACGAATTTAGTTTCATACAATTATTTTTTCTATTGCGGTCTAGGGGTGTACTAAGAAGAAAGATGGTCATTATACTCATCCGACTGAACAACTTTCACTATGGACCAACTTTGGATTCGAGAACAAGAAACCAGATGCTTCACACATTTTGTCGACGCCACATATACTTTTTTGTATGGTACTGCTGTTTTTTCCCTCTAATTCAGAGTTAGTCCCGTAGTGAAAGTTATTCGTAATGATGAGAACAGTGACTCTCTTTCGGTTTGGTAGACCCCTAACCGATAACCATACACATTTAGTATAACAAATTTCCTACAGAGATCTTAGCAGTATCTTTAACTTAAAAACTTGTCACTCTCACTACTAAGAAGAATCTATTGACACCACTCACATAAAAATACGACAAGAGGTTTAGGGTCTAGGGCGTGCCAAAGAAATATACACACATACATACATACATATATATACACTCGAAAAACATAGCCCTCCTTCTTTCTCAGTCAGGTAAAAATCCAAGGTGAAGGTTCAACTTGCCATCCCCTTCTAAGATATCACTTATGAAGGCCCTCTCTAGAATAAAATTATTATTATATTTAAGCTATATCTGTGCTAAAATATAGGGGGTATTTTTATTGTAAGATATTTTAGTACGAACAAGCGGAGTAATACATCGAAACTAAGAGTTCCCTGCGTTACCACGGAACCCTAATTCCCAAAGTTATAGGCAGCTTTTACTCGCTTCCTAATTGTAAGAAGGTTGTTGACACACACTTTAGTGACGGCATCGAATCGATTCCTTTACTTATATGAGCAAACACTTACAAAAGTATTACAAAAAGTATAACATTTGGGTAAGGAAGTGACTAAGTAAATTAGAATTCATTCAGTTCTGTATGTAATCCTGGGAATCAAGTTCAATGAATACACATCGAAAATTGTTAGTATAATACAGAGTTATCGGTCAGGCGTATACTAAAAAAAACAATAGATAACTGCACCCACTATGACGAACAACTTAACTAAACAATATTACTAGTTAACATATCATAAAAGAGATGTTTTTAAAAAATGTATGGAGCTACGGCCATGACAGTGTACATGAGCGTCAACGCTATACAGTATCCATGATTTTTCAGAATCTTGACCTAGTCCTAACGCTGTGTAAAAATCACCAAAAACATTATCCGTCATTTACGCAACCATCTCTTTATTGACTGGCTATTTGACTGGCCGGTTGGCGAAGTTAGTAACAACCCTGCCTTCTACACCGCTGGTCCCGGGTTCAATCCCCGGACAGGTCAGACATTTGAGTGCATGAACATGTCTGTTTGACCTGTCTGGGTGTTAATATATATATATAAGTATGTATATATGTATTTCTAATTACGTATATCAGTCATCAGGTTACCATAGCACAGGCTTTGCCTAGTTTGAGACTTGAAGACCTTTGTGTGAATGTTGTCCCATATTTAAAAAAAAATAATATTTTTATTGACGCAGTCAATTAAAAATGGATATTGTTACTAGCCGCAAATACGTTAGCGACTATTATTCTTTAATCTATCAACTAAATTTTAAATAGCATAACTTATCACAGTATATAAAGTAATTTCGAGTCGTCATTTTTCCGCATTATTGAACTACTTCTTTTTTTTCGAAATATTTATAAAACAAAGACAGGGCTTGAATATTATATGAAAGAGTAATACATATAAATGAGTAAGTCGTGACTGTCTGACTGATATTCTCTCTAGGAATCAACAACCATGAGTGCACTTAAAAATAATTTTCGGGACACACCGCTCGGCGCGCGTGACGTCTACGAGTACAAGTGTTTTCAAATACAACTTTTTTGTAGCTACCGCGTGAAATTCCTGTTGGGCCCTCTCAACAACTCACCTAACGACGACATTGATGTTGTCCTCGTCAGAGTTGAGGGTGGTGCTGGAGCCCCGGGTGCTCCGGTCCAGGCTCGCAGCTCTGCTACTGCCGCTGCAATATAAATAAATATATAACGTAACGTTTCACACTTATAGCTAACAAATTATATTATTTTGAGTAATTTATTCCTATTTGATACAATATGTCGGGTAGGGCAACATTCACAAAGACATGCTCACCACACCCAGATCCAAAGACAGATATTTAGGCTCATCGTTCGAATACTTGCCTCGGCCGGGAGACGAGCCGGTATCGCAGACACTCGAACCGAGAATTCAATCCACGAGGTTGGAGGATCGAGGACCAAAAAAGGAGGGCGGAGGACGGAGGATAATTGCTACTTTAGTTATAACTAGCTGTACCCGCGACTTCGTTCGCGGTTGCTAACCTTTCATTATTATGTCAGTGGGACTTAAAAATTAGAGAAATAATTTCAGTGGTCCGCCTCATCATTGTAAAGGATACATAGCATATAAGATAGCAGTGTTTTGATCTAAAATTTTATTAATTAAAGCGATACAGAGAAGTTCGTACAATTATGTTCAGCATGTTAAGATTCTGCATATCATAAACGCCTTTTAATTTTACGAATTTTGCACTCATATTAACCCGTAGGATTTTATTTTGCTAATGTGTGTATTCCGATTGCCTATTTCTTTTTTATTCAAGACAGCTAGGCATTTGACAACCAGCTCGCACGACTACAGAAACCAGCGACACTGTGACCCCTAGATGAAGCTTACCTAGTCTGGAATACACTGGCTCTCAAAAAAGGGCCGCCGCAACACACCATTAGCTGTTTGGCGACAGATTTTTCAACTTCAAGGCTAGCTAGTTAGCCAGGCAAGTATTAAGATTGCCCTTCCACCATGCTATGGTTTCCACACGATGTTATCCGTCACTGTTAGCTCTGGTTCTTCTTGCGTAAATGCGTATTTAGTGGGATCGAACATCGTACCTCTCGCAAGGCAATCTACCCCCTTTAAATACTCGGTCACCATCGCTACAAAAAATTGTGTATTGGCTCTATGTGAATCTATGTGTTGACACATATGTCTCATATGTAGCCCTAGATGGAACACATAGCACACATATGAGACATATGTGTGCTATGTGTTACATCTAGGGCTACAGTATCGCTGATTTCAGTGGTCGTGCGAACTTGTGGTTAACTGGCTAGTTGTGTAGTATAAAAAAAATATATGTACTCATAATCTAATCTATGCCGCAGCTATAAACTTTCTAACAAAAAAAGAATCATCCAAATCGAAGCACGCGTTACCGACTTAAAGTTAAATACGACTTTTACTCGGCTGCGAAAGAAGGAGGGTTATTTTTGGCACACCCTAGAGCCTAAACGGCTTGTCGTATTTTTATGTGAGCGTTGTCAATAGATTCGTCTTAGTCGCGAGAGTGACACTGGGTACATCAAAATTAAAAAAAAAAGTAAGGATGATACACGAAATTAAAGATTTAGCAGTCGGGGTTCCCTTAAAGTCGCTGCTATTCACTTGTATACTTATATGGCAAATTCTTTCCCATAAAACAAACTCACTCAAACGATTTCAAAGGGGATGTTCCAAGGATCTAGATAACATGGATATCTAGTCACGGTATAAAATTGCAGCGTAACATCATTTCAGTTAGACTTTAGTAATAAAAAAAGAATCATCCAAATCAAAACACGCGTCACCGAGTTCTAGTTAAATACGATTTTTATCCTCCCTCCCACGGAACCCCCACTTATTTCTGGGATAACATTAATTTTAGTTAGTTCTTTCTAACAAAAAAAGAATCATCCTTATCAAAGCACGCGTTAATGAGCTATAATGAAATAAGACTTTCATCCCACGGAAACCCTTTCTGAGTTCCAGGATAAAAAGTAGATAAGATCCTCCTACCTCATGGTATAAACCTTAGTCATACCAAGTTTCATTAGAATCCATCCAGCAGTTCCGAATTTATGGAAAGTCCAGAAACAGACAGAAGACAAAAATTAAGAAAAATATAGATTTGGGGTCTATATCGTTAATAACAAAAAAAGAAAAAAGATTTTTTAAATATATTCAATGTACAGAATTAGACCTGTTACAGTTATATTATAAGTATAGATTATAGTTACATATAGTATACAATAAGTACATTAGTATACAATAGTATTTAGTTATACAACAAGGTACATTACATAAATATGCCTGCTGACAATATCCAATCCAGAGAAAGCTTGAATCTGGATTAGACTATGTTCTCGTGAAACCGTGTAGCAAAACTAAACGAGCGTCAACGCTATACAACATCTATGATGTTTCAGTATCTTGACCTAGTCCTAAAGCTGAGTAAAAATCACCAAAAACATTATCTCATATAAGCCAAAACCATCCCTTTATTGTCGCAGTTGATAAAAAATGGATATCGTTACTTTGTCGCAAATGGATCTGATAAAAAATAGATAGTTCGGGCTACATGAAACGTTGGTGGGTAATTTACGAGTCTGTTTGTCATGTCATAATGTGGTTGATAATGTTTGCACTGACGACCGCTTTCGCGCATTCATCGCATGACACTAGTGTCAAGGTGCAATCGATTGAAACGTTTTACATACATTCATATTTTATTTTTGGCAGTAAAGGCATTATATTCGATGACTTTGAAATTTAATAAGACAGGATACTTAATTCGTCTGCATATTTATTGATTGAATAGATATTGAATCTCGTTCGTAGAAGGTTCTTACTAGGACGTAGTTCTTAGTTGATTTGACGAAACTTTCTTATCTTCTATTATGGCACACTTGATATTGTATCAATGGCAATAAAGTAATACCAGTCGTCCCATTGGATTAATCTCTTTGGGGCTAATAGGATAGAGCTATATTTTTTATGGCGTCGGTACCTTCTAACATACATGTTATATTCACATCTGGCTCAGGATCTGACCCATCAACGGGGCAGAAGAACTTTTTGTCTTCTCTAGTGGTGACATATAATAAAGATTAAAGATGAGGTAGACAAATTCACATTTTATAATGTTGATAGCATTTTATAAATTTTCGGGTATTAGTAAAGGTTTCTAGGAAGAAATCGCTTCAGATGATAAGGCTGCCCCATGTACTATAAATTTTTACTTGCGTAAGTTAACTCTACGCTGTTCTGGAACAACGATATCCTTGTGCGTGCTTCTAATCGAGTTTGACTTAATATGTGTAATATTAAAGATTTTCAGTCATCGTCTAGCTTACTGAAAAAACCTAATTTGTTTTTCACAATCAACATGTTTACTTTGTGAAGTAAAGCTATTACTGCGAAGTAGGCAAAGGTTAGATAGCCCACCAACTCCAACATCGTTGTCTATTCAAAATTTTAATGGACTTTATTGTACGAAACCTTGATCTAAATCATTTTAAATTAAGGGGTGGGCTCATATACATACAGGTTTGTAGTCAGTTCTGTTTTAACACAGCATTATTTTTGTTTGGATCTGGTCTTTGAATTAAAAGTCAAACAGCTGGGACACTAGAATAGTAAAATCATTGTATATTATGCTTAGAAAAGACAAACAGAAACAAAAAGAAATACAATGATTGTAAGTAAGACTATTGTTACTTACATAAAAGTTGAAAACCATAATTCTCCGTAGAGTTATAATAGTGAGCGTGTATACCAAAATAATCAAAGAGGTCTATCTAGTTATTATTCCACCTCCAATTAGAGGGCCAATCGCCCGCTGAATAATACTGGCCGGTTAGTCGGGCCCTTGACATTTGGCGGCCATGTTGTGCTAGCTGTCAATCCAGCGGAATGGCGGGAACTATTTGAATATTAACGACGTTTTTGTAGGCGCTGGTTTGTTTCGTTTGTTTGGTCCTTAGAGCTTGATAATAGAAGTTAGGTTGTAGTTTGTTAAAGTTGGAACAAATGTTAAGGCAAGAATTTGAATGAGTTAAGTTTTTCTGGTTTGGATACCGAATCAGTGTAGGAATTCCTCTTTGCTCGACTGAGCGGACAAAGAGTAAATTTTAGTTACCTACGTAAATTTCTGCTTAAATAGGTACTTCGATAAATTATTCATTTGGAGCTTTGCTTGATTTTGATTAAAATAGTTCAAAAATTACTTGTACATTAAATTGAAACGCATTATAAAACTATGACTACATCGTGCTACTTAGTAACATAAGAAACCTAGAAGATCGCAAACCACATCGCGTGTAACATAGGTATACCACATGATTTAAGATTTCTAGTGAAGCTGAAATAACTTGCGTAAGTTCAGTTAAATTTGTGCTTGAACAGCTACTAGTATCTCATTGTACTTAAGTTAGACTTACTTGTACTTTTTACTAAAAGTACATACCCTGAGTTTAAAAGTTAATAAGATTAAATTGTGAGACACTAAATATATACATATATAAGTACCTTCTATGCAGATAAACGGAGAACGTAAGATCAAAAGCTTTTGGTTTTTTTTTCTATCAAAGGGCTCGTATGGGCAAGCGATATAAAGACCGTAATAACGTGGTTTTCGTGGAAATCTTCATAGAAACCCTGGTAAAGTCTCCACCACTTTATGAGAACGAGGCTGAACATATATAATCTGATGGTCTTAACGGCTTTAGCCTGCCCTATAGGCAAATAAAAAAAGCAACTTAGCAATTTTTTTGCCTAGAAAATATTATTATATTCTCAATCAACCGCTTGCTAGATGTAAAGTTACAATGTGGCCTTTACTTTGTTACTATTTTTCAAAATCCACAAATCCGTTTGCGGTAGCGTGTTAACAATCTAAATTCCGGAGGTCAGTCCCGCCCAAGTGGTCACTTCAGAGCCACCATTACACCCATTCAATATTAATGATCGTTATCAGCAGGCAAATCTAAGTACTGGTTCCGGCATGTGATGATTAATCGTTTTCGATTTGATTTGGAAGTTTGAAGTGGAATTAAAAATGATGATTTAGGAGTCACCTGTGACTTACCTAATCTAGAAAATGAATCGGTCAAAAATGTAATTGTATCAAATTGTATGAGAGGAGATTTTGATCTTTTTTACCACTCTTAACTCGTAACTCTTTTTTTTTAATTTAGATTTGAGGCCATCTCTAAATTCGAAAAAAATTAATTGAAAGGATCATTTAATTATGAGGATGGTGACACTTTTTGGGCTTAGTACACCCATTACCGATAACCCTGTGTATACGAGTAGGAACTTTAAATAGTAGCTAGCGACAAAAAAAAACAAGCAGGATTTATTTTCATAATCTTTATAGGTAATAATAATAATACTGATGAATTTTGTAATTTTTTCAATGTATACATTTTAATTCAATATTTATTCAAAAAGAGTGTTTTCAAAAATGTATGGAGCTCAGGCCAAGACAGTGTACATGATACTATAAATACGCTAAGGGCTATTTAATAAGTTGCGATAAGTTACGTTATTTGGAATTTGGTTATGCCAATCAAATAATCGAAATAACGTAACTTATTGCAATGTACAAAATTAATTTCAAACTAAAATATTTGCATGTTATTTACGCAAAAAGGTGAATAGCGTGTTTTGATTGTGTCGATTTTGACATTTGGACGGGCGGTACAATTTATAGTTCAATGTGACCATTAGAGTCAACCTAAGATACATAAATCTTCCATCCCTGGACGCCATAATTCCACTACAATTCACAGAATTTAGATATTTTCGTAAACAGTGAAGGAGGCGACCAACGTATTTTTCGTTAATAGGTACACTGTATTAACACCATCTTTAGGCATTTTTTGGTAGACGTACATCATCCTGGCTGAAAACGAAACAAGCCCGTTGAGAGTTTGATGTCTTTTATAGACAGACTAGAGAATATGATGTCACAGATAAACAATCTAGATTGTGAAACGCGTTTCCCGTGTGCAGTGTGTGTGTTACAGGGAAGATCTAACTGATGGTATCGCGTAACGTTAGCTGCAAAAGAAATGGAACAAGAGTGGCAGCAATCTTGGATTCATTTTGGTCAGTTCGTCACAACGAAACAAAGATTAATGTCACTTGTTTCACTTCTTTCACCACTGGCGTTATGCGATAACACCTTTGTTCCAGTGGAAATCATCGTCGCTGACATACCTTAGTGTTGTTGTATTAAATACCGATAAAGCTCCTTTTTTAAGAATAGTAGTACGAAATTCAAGGTGAATTTTTGGATTCAAATTATTTTTTTTCAGAAAGTACTAAATTACGATTGGTGTACTTAGTAAGGCTATTTGCCTAAATATAAAGCATGGGGCCTAAATACATATAGAGCAAAACTATATATTACAAAAATGACTATAGTATACAAACAATGAGCACTATCAGTGTCAGATAATAAAGTATTTTTACGGCAAACGTATACTTATTTAGCAATTAGGTACCTTGAATCAGACGGCATTGTTAATGATTCTTCACAATATCAACAATATATTCAAATACACGTCCTTCTGTTTTAGTGGTTGAAGAACATTTGATTTCAACTGGACATTTCTTAGCTTTCTTTTCATAGCAACATTACTGTCCCAAACTATTCATAAAATAAGTATTCAGGGCTTCTAAGAATTCGAGACCGTAGAACGGTACAAAATTCAGAAAGAATGTTCAGCGTACATTTATTTAGATCCCGCTTTATAAAAGGTAAATTACCTTGTAGTTGAATGGCCGATAAAGTATTTAATTTTTAACAAATCTTAGAAGTTTGGAACTTTTTTTACGCAGATGGCTAAGGGATTTAGGAAGTTGTATACGTTAATAAAGGTAAATAAATAAAGTAAACTTAGATAATTAATGGAGTCCATTTATGATAAGATGGTATATAAAGAATATCTAGTGTTTTCTCGCCTTGTTTTGATGTCAGCGTGAGAAATCGAACAATATTTTTGTTTTTATGGTGTGGTTCCTCCTAATCCTCACCTCATTATTTTTCTTTTTCTCAGTATTCAAAAAATATTTTTCAATTTCTCACGCTGACATCAAAACACAGCGGGAATACACTATTATTAATACAGATATTCTTTATATACAATCTTCTTTTGCTGCGGTAGTGAAAACGGATTTTCTCCGCTGTTACCTATTGTTGGTAGATCGACTCCGTATACTGTCAGTGTCGCGCCAGGCTGGAGCGAGCGAGGGCAGGCCGGTGACGCTGGAGACATGCTGCAGGCGGACACTGCTGTCATGCTCCGTGCTGCGCGACTTTCGAGCTGGACTCTTGCCTAGTAAGAAATTAGACAAAAGAGTATAAGCATAACGCATTGCACAGACCTGTCGCCCTCTCCTAATAAAATATACGATTCTTGTTTGTGACTATATGCGTCTTACTGTCGCGTGCTATTATATCGATATTAAAACATCCTGAGGAAACCAGCTTTCGTCAGAGAAGGCTAGACGGTACCCCTAACTCGTAATTAGCCAGACAATGGCCCCTTCATGGACGTCGGGGTCACTTCGGGGAGGTGTTCAGCTGAGGTCGTAACCGAGGGTACCTAGACAATTACTTCAACAACGCGTTAAAAATTTTCTCAAAGAAGACCAAAGAGTTCAATGTTTTATGTAATCTGAAAGCGTGGAAAAGTGTTCTGGTTCTTATGAAACAAATACTTCGTTAATAAATATTGAATTGAAATCATATCGGGATCTTTTGACTACATTTTAAGGCAACCTATGTATGAGCCTGAAGTCACTTTCTTAAATGAATTAAGTTTATATTGTGCCGTCGATACGAGGCATACATGAGTTGCTTACCGAATTTAGCACTTCCAGCTAAAGTCTCCGCAGACCTAGATATACTTCTAGATAAGGCAGTGGGAGGCGCTTTCATAGGGCTTGCTTGTCGATAGACTACATCCGATTTCATCGGGTGAAACAACTGTAGATTCTTCAGCGCCATCTTTTATCTTATTTCGCATCTTCGCTTAATTTTCTTTTTTTCTTTTTTCATCACTAACGATTCAACCATTCAGCCACGCTAGCAATCAAATACTTGCCGCTAACAAGCTATAATTTAACACCCAACCTCTTTAGTTTTAATGATAACACAGCTATTAAAAATATGCGGGCAAAAACTTTCAAATGCAACCACAACAAAACATTTGAACAAAAGAGCAATTAAATACAGCTTTATTTTATACCAAAAAGAAAACCGACTGCAGCTTTCATAAGTAGATGCGACTTATGTATCATTTTAAATTTATTGATGTCTCTACTATATGTCATGTGAACGAACATTTGTTTTAAATTCAATAAAAAAAAACCTGGATATTTCGTATGTATTTTACAGACCGTTATTCTAACTCTATAGAAATGTTAGAGTTATATAGTAAAACTTATAATTTTGATGATTCACAAGCGAAGTGGCGGGAAATATTTTCAAAGATGGCGGACGCAAGTGTCACCCACGGACGCGAGGCGCGGACTGAAACTGAACTACTTTCAGTCAACGTGCATGGGGTTGTTACTTTGTTAAAACTAATAATGGGAAGAGGTTTTTCGCTTTTAAAAGCATTTGATTTGTTTTTTTTAATATCGAGCGGTTTGCTAGTATAAAGTAATTAACAAAATAGCTATTGGTATTTTGTTTGTTTATATTGTGGACTAACGCATAGAGTGACATTTCAAAGGTTCCTTGTTCTACTACAAAACCCTAAAATATTCCTTATAATTGAGAACCTCTTCCTTTTTCAATGTCTGTTAAAAAACAAGACGTAGAATATTAAACCTTATCGAGCACTCGATTTTTACTCAAAGCTATAACTAAGCCCTTGGACTTGACACACATTCTAAAAAGTTTTTGTAAGAATAACAAAGTGGTATAGATCATTTATTACTTTGGATCAGTCACAGCAAACATGACAAATGATCCGGCTGTATTATTGGATAAATTAGGTTTATTTAGCTACCGTATACATATCAAAAGTTACTTACATTTCTCGCTGGCTTGATTTTGATTAATTTGTATTGGATTCTCGTATTAGGACGGCAGTAAAGTTTGGTGATTTTTATATAATATAGGTAGGTAATAAACTTTAATTATAAACGTCGATATTTTCAGTACATAATTTAAGTCAAGAAATAAAAAAAGGTTTCTCGTATACCAATGGTACTTTATTTTAGGATTGTAATATAATTACTATAAATTAAAATGTCAATAATTTAACTAAATGAATAAAGAATATGAATTTATATTAAGTTAATGAAGGTGAAGCACTTTATTTTATGTTTTGTTTAGCTGAAAACAGACATCTTATTTTGCATTAAATTTAGCTACTTTTAGCTTAGAAAATAACATAATTTTAAATATAAAAGAAAAGTAAAGAAAAGAATATGTTGATTTTATCCTTATAATAGTATATTAACCAACCTGAAAGAAGGTTTTAAATTTACCGAAATCTTTTTTTTATTTGTGTATATTTCCCAATCACCCAAAGACTCATGAAAATCAGTCAAGTAGCTTAGTTATTAAAATCAAATTTACTGAAAATTTCGTCATTATTATTAGCTTTCTCTCGTACACTGCTGAACATAAGCTATTCCCATACCATAGCACTCGGCCCTATCCTGGGTTTCTCGTCTCCCCTCCTCGGTTATTCCCTTTGTATAATCTTTGTTCCCCCTAGTCTCAGGGACACTCACTTCACTATACGTTTACCGGCAGAGTATGTTCCGTAAATACAGTCTAAGCGCAACTATTCGCTCTACTCGTGACATGCAACTGACGCGTTCCGAGCGTCCGATAGATGCAACTATTTAACGATCGAAATCGCTCCGTAAAAAACAGCTACAACTTGAGTCACTGAACATAACCTAGGTAAGTCTAGTTTTCTGGCGAATGACTTAATTTAGTACACGAGCTTACTCGTATAGTCCTTCCCATAGCTCGCTGAGCGACTTTAAACTTCCGGAACAGCACAACCGTTTCATAAGTCATAATAAAAATGGAGTGTAATTAGGTATAATTGCATTTATATGAAACCCATTTTATAATGAATCGTCTCTACCACGTCACGCTCGTCCTTCCCATCGAGAGTTCATAGATTCAAATTCCGGAACAGTCCCCAAAGTCTATACATACATCCGTTAGAATGTCCAAACTGTCCGCATAATATGTTCATTGTTCAACCCCATTTATTTTCATGCCTTTACGCTAAGTTCGTAAATAAATAAATAGTAGAAGTTACAAATTTACTTAGGTATTTCTATCCCTTATTTCTAAACAAAGTCATAAAAATCATTAAAAATTCACGGCAATAAAATCACTACGGAACTGACAAGTTTACCTTTTTCCATAAATATTGTATGGGTCAGCTCACACCCTTCGGTCAGTGACTCCCACCCTCTCTCTTTACGATATAAAAGTGTCATGAAGGTGGTTGAATTATTAATTAGCATTCGGAATTAAGTGTCGCGCGATCATTCATACAAAAAAGTTACAGTTTCGAAGCAAATAAAAAAACTTTAAAGTTGAAGATTCAAAGTCTATTGATTCATGATCTATAGTGTAAACTACATATAGATCATGAAGATTTCTTCATGATCTATATTTCACTTTACTTTATTTTATACAATTTTGATCTTAAATAGAAATATATTTTAAGTAAAGTTCCTAACGTATTGAGAACCTCCTTTTTGAAGGATTTATAATATAAAATAAAGATTTGGACAGTGAAACAAATCGATCCTGTCATGAAGTAGATCAAGTCGAGTTCGCAAAAATAAGTTGGTTCTTGCATATCCACAGGACTTACTAGGTTACAGAAGTGTGTCCTAGCCCAGTCATTGTATCGCCCTCCTCGCTCGCCTCCCAGGCCAAAGCCCATGAGATGTCCCAGGTTCAGCCATGCACTTCTAAGTTTTTCACTCATATTGAAAATTAAGAACCAACTATTTTGCTTTAACAGCGAAGGAAAACATTGTAAAGAAACCTGGTGGTCACGAGTGTTATTTTAATTGTGTCATAATAACTATTGCTTGTGCCGAAATGGCGGAGTTAGTATTAAAAATCTTGTTTTGTTTAATACTAACTGTGGCCTATTCTATGTTAAGATTTTGGTATAATGTAATTGTAATTCTGAGACGATTCAAATAACAAACTTGATTGACCACGCTTGTTTGTGAACGTAAGAAAAGTTTGCCACCCACATTTTGGTCAGTGTAGTGGATATAGCGTGCACACACTTCGTAGGAGAGACTTGCCAGGCAGAGGGCCGTTACAAAACTTAAGAATGAAAAGAAAAAGAAAAAAAATTACAACAATAAAGCTACAACTAACTTTTAACCTAATGCTCCGGTAAAAATATCGATTCCAATTTCATTGATTCCAATACGACTCGATTTTGTATAATGGGCGCGTAGACGCGGGTTGATTTGTCAAAACAAATTACTGTCATGGTTGTGATGTAGGTCACTCACACCTCGCACGGCATGAGGCCGCGTACGTCTATCCTTACAACGCCCTGCCTGAACGTGTGACGTAGTTGTCTCTCACAAAAAAATAACGATAGTTCTTATAATCCTAATCCTGACATACATAAAAAAAACATATTATAAATGCGAAAGTGTGTTTGTTGGTTTGTGAGTATGTTTTGTTTGTCCTTATTCTCGTCAGCAACTTAGTGACGGATACTTTTTCCCCAGTAAAAAATAAATAATGGGGCGAAGCAAAAGCTAGTAAATTTAATTTAAAACACCTATAAAAATTATACGTAGGTACCTAGCACCTATTTTTATTTATACAGGGTTATCGGTTACTAAGCCGATAGAGTCATTGAACTCATCATGCCAAAAACGTCGAACACTGTTTAAATTATCTAAGAAAACGCATATTTTATTCTTGAATTCTGGGTTAGTTTCATTGTGAAAGGAGTTCGTTTTGATAAGTATTGTAACCCCTTTTTCGCTTTAGTACACCCGTTATCGATATTCCGGTACATAAACCTTGCCCAATTATGCCAAAAAAATAAAGGATTACTTCAAAAGCATATGCTTTCAAACGAAAAAAATCAGCACATAACAGCCCCATGTTATAAAATTGTTTCACGAAGGAAATGCAGTAAATTAATCTTATAGAATTGCATCCGATATAACGAATATTTACACATAATTATGACTTTATAGAGGAGTAGTTGTCTCTCGCGCCTTCGTCCGCGGCATAAAATGTTTTATTTGGATTTTTTTTTAATTACCCCCTTACATTATAATGGATACAAACTCAAGATTTCATGTCTCTTGGTTCAGCGGTTGGCTCTGCGTTGATTGCTAGCAATAATCATTACCTCCTTTATATTATACGTAATCCTTTGTGCTATATATAAAAGCTAGAAAAAGTAATTGCAAGACATAGTGAAATAAGGTAATAAATAGGTTATTGGAATCACTTATAATCCTAGGAAAACTGTCAAAAGGTAAGCTAAAGTGAAAATGAGTCAGACGTTGGTTAATTTGATACCAATTTAACGTCCCATGTCACACAAGCAAACATTATGGTAAAAACAGGTAGAGCCACATATTTTGTGTATAATTTAATAAATAATGTAGTGGCCGGTACGGATCGTTGGTTATCAAAGCACACAATGACGTGTCGGTCGCGGTTCGGTGCTCGGTGATTTTTTGATTTACTTGCCTGTAGTTTTAGATGTAGGTACTGTACACTTTGTTTCAGAAACTGATTTTTATAGAAAGAAAATTCTATACTAGGGATTGTTAAATTGGTTGTAATCTCATTATACTACGGGTGTTTTTTTCTCGCGTTAGCTGAAAAAATGGCGTCTCTATCTGTATATTTATTGTAAAATTAGGAGATTTAATAATGGTGGATTATTAACCATTAATGTCTTGTTTTTGTAATAAAATCATACGGTGTTAACTAATATGTAAGTAACTTTTTTTTATGTTGTTTATTGTTAAGTGTTAATTCAATGCTTTGACACAATGTCTTCATATCTCTTTCCCGGTCCTCTTCCTAAATCAATTATTTTAGTGTACCGATGGTTTGATTCGCGGCTGAACTTGTAAAATGTATTTAGTTTCCTATTTATGTTTATTATAAAATACGTATAAATCACTCAACCGTTCAAATAAGTGTAGTGCTTATAAAAATTAAAGTAGTGAAACATCTAAGTAAATGTGCTAAGACTAAAAAGCACAAGAACATCTTAGTCTTAATACCTACAATAAGAATAGTGCCGATCGATCATTTTTATATACATTATTTTGTAGACAATTCAATTCTAAAACTACTTGAAACCTTTTACGGACTTTACTGCAATAGGAAATAAAAAGTTTCTTACTCAATTTATTTAATTATCTGGATTAACCTTGTTTTATTAATGAACGTTCAGTAAAACCAGATTAAAGTAATTTATAGAGAACAATGGAAACAGTAGCCTCAAAGTGAAACAATAGCACTTCCTCTTCCTTCAAAAGTTAGTTCATGACTCCTCGTCTCAATTATTTCTAATATTTTGTAGTTTTTCTACGGCTAAAAAACGAGCTAAACACTCTGTAATAAGATTTCCTGGTATGCATACTCAGACTTACGAGCTATTTTTACATCATTTTGTTGCAAAAAACCAACTAAACAGATTAACAATATTCACTTGTCAAATATAGTCAAATATAGAGATCTGCTTAACTCTAAACGAAACAAGCACATGCACCTAGCGCAATGTTTCATAGAAATTACCGGAAATAATTTTAAAGTAAAATTAACCTAAATTTAAAGTTCATATTACATCCGCTTGTTATTGGGTGAAATGCAACAGTAGTATAGGTACCTACGGAATACTTCTCAATATTTTCTTCGTAAAATTCTATGCTAGGCCTCTTAGTAATGAATACTTACGACCTAAAACACCCTGCTGAAATAACAGTACTTACTCTAATAGCCTTCGGAGCTGGTTAACCCTGTACTTACCATAGGCCTCATGGAGTGACGGATGGACAGACAAAAACCAACAAATAGCCATAATTATTATAAGCCGAGGGCGCATGAGCGACCGGTCAGTACGCAATACGCGTCCGCGCACCGCGCAGCCTTTGTCCTGTTCCCAATTTATAACTAGTGACAACTATTTAAATTTTCTTATTTTTCTCTTTAATCTGTTGCCTGCCAGTGGCGAAATGTAAAGGCTTTTATGTCCAAAGTTTTATCTGTGTTATTTAAACAGGTTTTAGTTGCGGTCAGTGCCATTCGTGCAATAAATTCCCAAGGATGCGCTCCTGTTTATAGCACATACAACAAACACAAAAGTTCAAGATGAAAGGAATACTTTTGTTGGTGAGTTCAATGTTACAAAAATAATCAATCTATTTTTTTAAAAAGCTATTGGGTTGCACTCGATCGCAATTCGCTTGATGTAAAGCGACGATGCGGTTTAGAAGTATTTCATATTGTGTCATAAAATGTAATAATAAGAAAACAAAAGCATGCTTTACAGTTAAATATTAATTTTACAGTATTTATTTGAGTTTTAACCATAACCTGAAACATTTGAATTATCGCCATTATAACTTTTCAATAGTACATCTCCACAACAAAACAATAGTAACAAAATTTTTCTAAATATCTCGTTTTCGGAACACCTGTTTCGACCGGGAATTGATGTCAGAAATGCCAGCAATAGAAGCGAGCGCTCTACAACTATTAGGCCGTTGCGGGCGTACTAATGGCACCAAAGCATCGACTAGTTTTTTTTATCCTATATCGATGCACTAAAGACACGAATCTGTATTACATGTACCATTAATGGAACTATTAACACTCCGGCGTCACACTAATGCTGTGTCGAATATACCAGCAGATATTATTTACATTCCCACGAAGCTCGCGACAAAAATCTATTAATCGATATCATCAAAAAAGCCTTAGTCGGTGGACAAGGTAAAGACAATTTGTAGACAACAATAGCTAACCTTTATGTACGTTTAACTGTTACGTAGTTAAAAAGTGATTAGTTTGCGCATAGCGGATGTATGTTATAATGTAGTTACATGTAAAACAGAGATAATTTGACTGATAGAAAATATAAACAATAGAGTTCGAGCACGAGTGAGCTTACCTGAGCTTAATAATTTACGAACAAGAAATATACTTTGGGAAGATTGACTTCTACAGGCTAAACTAACATCGCTGAGACCAAAGAGTAAGGTACCTTTTATATACCGGCTGAGACGCTGACACTTGTGATATCTTTTCTGCTTGTGGTAAATAAGAAACGCTCTTCAACTCGAATAAAATGCTCACATTTGATTCGAGTTTATACGAAATCAAATACGATTAAGACGCCAATACAAAATCAAATACGATTTCAAGCGTCACGCTAACACCAGTATAGCGCTTCGCACCTCTGGACTCCTAGTTAATAATTAAACCACAATATCCTCATTAAATACAGTTTATTATTTAGTAATATTATTATTCTTAGCTTCGTACCCCGTTAACAAATTAGACTATTATAAATTATTATAAATATAATCGAGTAAAATATGCTTACTATAAAACTTCATCAACACTAACGTTTAGTAAAAAATTACTACGACTAATTAATAAATGCGATTGTAAATACTCAAAGCCATTCTTCTATTCACAAACGTTCAAAATAGGGTCACACCAGATCGCGGGTACGATAGCTCAGATAGCCCATTTCGACGGTGTTTTGAACAAATACTTGTATAAATGTATAATTTCGCCATTGTGGTAAGGTCACTGATGTAATGTGACCACACACAATAGATGCACTCAATGGGAAAACAAAGGAACCCACTCGAATCAAGGTTGGATATGTAACGAGGCCTAATTATTATTTGTGTTTTTTAAACAATGTTTTTCAAAACGATACGAACGGTAATTTGACTTGACAAATTTTAATGAACTTTGACGTCATAGATAATAATTATATTTACAAATAAAACAATAAACAGTATATTTAAATTAGAATCCCACTTTAAACCGCCTGGGGACAAGTAACCATGTGCAGGCAGTAAGTATTGTGTTAAATATGTCTATTATATATTTCTAAGTTTTTATCTGTTATATTTTTTATTGTTAAGCTGGTTTTTAATAAAGAGTTTTTTATCTTATGCTTAAAAGTAATTAAAACAGGAATAAAGTGCGTAAATGTGGGAAAATGCCCACTGCTGATGCCCGCCACTTCATCCGTGTGGTATTAATTATTTCTTCTCTTTAATTTACCGGGATCAAAATTATCCTATCTGGGATCTATATTTATACCTAGGATATAAGCTACCATCATACAAAATACACAGTGGATGACGGGCACCGCAATGCCAGGATGGGGTTGAAGTTCAGATTGATTTTTTCATCATTGAGATGTCAAATACAGCAACTGTAAACAATCGCTGACAAGTAGTCAAAAATTAGTTATAAAAACTTTCACTTATCTACTATGACATACCTTATTTATTTATTTATATATTATACTGTTTCACTATTTCACGTCATAATCATTAATTAATATTTTGGACACCAATAACATATGACATGGAATCGCCTGTAATTAGTTATAATCATGTTATTTTATAACTTTATCTCTATTGTCTGTTGTGAGTATTGAATAACATAAATATAAAATAAAATATTGCACAGTTACAAGCACCTACCTAAGGTAAAACTCACCACCAAAACCTCTTGTCTCAGAGTAAACGTATGAATTCCCATAAGTACAATAAAAATGCCTCAGCATGATTTTGAATCATTACGAGTTCGACATGGACTACAGTCGACCGCATTTTTCACCGACTATCAAAAATGACGTAATTTGACTGTATTTTTGCTTTGTAAACTGATTTCAAAAAAATATTATATTGATTTTAACACTATGTAACTTCGCCAAATAAAGAAAAAGAAAATAAAGGTAACACAATATACAACGTGTAACAATACTTAAAAGTGTTAGTCTACTAATAAAGGTGAACCCATTGTAGAAGAATATATTGAAAAATATAAAAAAAGGAAAATACTCCTTATATAAATTGGTCACATGATCGGTCAAGCTGTATGGAGGACGCAATATTTTTTCTCGAATTTTGCAAAATTTTGTTCTACAATGAGTTCACTTTGATAGGTAGACTAACATTCTTAAGTATTGTTACACCATTCTGTTACACGTTGTGTATATACCTAACGCAACTAGACGCATAAACATGTACATACGTAACCAAAATAGACTTGTTTTTCTTGATTATATTTTGTTTTTTTTTTTTAAATTAAAATAACTGAAAAAGTTGCATTGTTACCTGCCGAATAAGTTTATTTTTTAAAATACCTTAACGTTTTTATCTAATTTATACTGTCTTTGATAAAATAAGCTTGGTCATGGTGAGACTGATTAGCTCGTTTATTTATTCATTTTTAACGTTGTGGCCTGAAGGTCATGCAATTTATAAAAATATAAAATACGTCAGTTATTTATCATTGCGAAACAAAATAACAAATAGAATTGAACCTTCTACAGTAGAAGAGTTCAAGCATCATAAGAAATTTTTTTCGTAGACTTCGTAGAGACGTAGAGCAGAACGCGTTGATGTCTTTTCATAAATGCTACGCCATAATTAGCTACCCAGATACATATCTTGTTTGGGATTGCTAGGCCACCCAAGTGAAGGTCTACGCACGTTCCTATTTGCTTTCAATGATTTTGCTTCCATTTGCTGATCTTCGACAAAACGTGTCACAGATTTTCTATGTCTGACGAATGTGCATGACTTTAACCTTTAATGAATATAAAATTTTGGTCTCATCTAAAACATTATATTTTATTTATTATTTAAAACACGCAATACTTTTATTACTAACAACAATGATTATATAAATACAATCATATTAGCGATGTAACTACCCGAAAAAAATATTTATTAAGACAAACTAAATGACCAACGACAACAAAAGTGAGCAAAACTACTCGCCTATCCAGACCACTAAAGATTTACAGATCACCCAAATGCTTCAACCTACTAACAAAAAGCAGCGTACCTAGTTTCACCATACGCATTACCATACTTATACCATGAGCCAGATAAACGCCGGCATTCTATTAATCGATCAGCCACCCGATATGTTTTAGGAAATAAGTGGTTAGAAGCGAGTTTGAAAAAAACCCGACTGCCAAACTGCGAAATCGTTAAACCTGTATGTCATCCTTAATTTTTTTGTTGTACCCAGTGTCAATCGAATGTACATGACGAATCTATTGACACACTTACACCAAAATACGACAAGCCGTTTAGGCTCTAGGGGGTGCCAAAGAAATATACTAATACAATACATACACTTGAAAAACATAACCCTCCTCCTTTTTTTAAAATTACAGCCGGTATAAATAACTTTTTAAAAAATATGTCCAAATACCCGGATATAAAGATATAAAGTTGTACAAAAACGAAACAATACACGTTCGTGTGGTTAACGCAGCGTGTAGTGACCGATCTATTGAGATAGTTAAGCATTATGTATTGTTGTAATCGCTGTTGTAATTAATTAACTGAATTTTATTACTGGTAATATTTAATTAGACACTTATTATACTACTTACGTCTAAGCTGAATCTGTTGGAGAAGGGTTTGTCGAAGTTTCTATATTAATGTTATAGTATACACAATTACTTACTATTTATTTTAGATACATTTTACTTTATGTGATATGCAAAAATATTAATAGGGCTAGAGACAACATTTTTTATCGAATCTCTTCAAAACATCCGTGGTATTGCGGGACTAATAAGATATAATTACTTTGACATATCAAGTAGACACTTCTGAGAGAAAATTGTTGTCACATTTATTTGCAAACCAAACTACCGAAATAAATTTGATATAGGTATCTGTCTAAAAAAATAAAAAAAGATAACAGCGAAATGAGATCCTTCTCTTTTTTGAAGTCGGCTAAAAAGCACAGGGAATATTGCTATGACAAAAAGTCTCTAAAATAATACCAGCCATCAGATAGCCAGATCGATCACTTTTTTTTTATTTTTTCTTTATTGGCCACCACCCTCTGTGTATTGTGCCAATTCTTAAGTTCTTATCGATCACTTTATTCTCGCTTAATTAACGTTTGTTTTTCTTTTTTGCAGATCCTGCCTATTTTTATAGCGTACTCTTCGACAACCCTCGCCGATGGTGACAGCGCCATCTTGTCGAGTCTCACGGAACCACCAGAGAAGCTAAACCGTCAGCTGCGCAGCTACTACGACTATCGATACTCACGCCCTCTATATGATAGATTAGACAGGGAATATGCAAGGTAATTGCGTAAAATTTTACATTCTACATGCTTAGTACACAAATATAACACCTAGTCATCTAGAACACGAGTAGGATTACCTGCTTGGTATAGGATTACGTACGTATCAATCCATAACGTCCCACTGCTGGGCAGTAATACACGGGGAGATCTCAAGGGGATATAGTCAATTGTCCACCACGCTGGCCGAATTGCTGGCTTGACTTGACTTGACACTTCGTAAGCTATATTGAATCTTCACCAGTGGTAGGTTTCCTCGCGCTGTTTAAAACAAAGAACTTACCTACATGTCGTGAACATGAAGAAATTTACTTTGTGTTATCATACAAATAGCTTTCAAAGGTTAATTAGAATTACCTTAAAGAAAAAAACGATAGATTTAGTTACTTAAAAGCCTTGAACACATAAATATACATAACAATGAAAGGTTTACTCCTGTTTGTCCCCTAAACCCGTCCTTTTTTTATGATATATTCTTCCAGCAGGTACGACGAGCGACGATGCGGTCGTTGTGACGACAGATCTGACGAAGACGATGACGATGACGACCGACGACACAGACCGACGTCCGGCAAACGACACGACAGCAAAAAAACATACGATGGCGACGACAGAGACAGCAATACTAACACCTACGGTGACAGAAACGATCGGAACGATCGAAGTAATAGCACCGAAGACAGCGACAAAGATGATAAGGACAGCAGACCATCTAACAAGAGAAACCGACATAGAAACCGATACGATGATAGAGATAGATATAGACCTGATTATTACGACCGGTTCTTAAGGGATCCATACAGAGAAAGGGATAGGCCGTATTATGATGACAGAAGATATGAGAGATATCCAGAATATGATAGATATGATTCGGCCTCGAGATATGATTCTCCTGGTTATCAATCTGGAGGATACTTCGGGGGTTATTCCCCCGGAGGGTATTCCCCTAGTGGTTATTCTCCTGGAGGGTACAGACGACCATCGTATGATGACGGATACGGGGGTTATGGACCAAGCGCTGGAAGAGGACCTCATGAAAGGTAAGTTAAAGAGTTGTTTTCGTTTTTTATTTTTGCGACTTGTACCAATCGTTTTCAGTAATGTTTTGAAAACAATCTTAAGTTGCAAAGTTGCAAATAATATTAATAAAAGTTATGTGTGGTCGGTCATACATAAAAAATATACGCGCCGTCTTGTTCTCCGTCTATTCGTCGAATTAAAGGAATTCATTCAGTTATATTTTTTTGTAAACTGACACAAATGGTGGTCAGATCTTAAGCTGGTAGAATTAATTTTATATTTGCAATTTGTAGATAGCAATTTAATGTCGACGATAGGGTTATTAGTTATTACCCTAGTAAAGTGGTTGAGTCTTTACTAGGGCTCCTATGAAGATTTCCCGTGAACACATAATCTACGAGTAAATGTAATCACAAACTCAACCCACGAATCGTTGATAAATCACACTAATATTATAAGTTTTGGCGCGTGTGTGTTTGATTATTACTCCTTCACGCTCAAACAGCAAGCTGATTTGAATAAAAATTTACATGTCCTGGGTTACACATAGGTTACTATTATCTCCCAAAAATCCGTCCACTTATATAAACAAGTAGGTACATAATTAAGAACCTTGTCTTAGTAAGTCAAACCTACGGGTCGTCGTTAAAGCTTTTCTCCATTTTCAATATAGCAAACCACTATTCTATCTTCCTATTACAGCGATCACCAGTCCGTGATGGTGTGATGCCAATTCCAAGGGAAAGCGTACCGTTAACGGTTATTATCCTAACGGTCAATACATATTGTTACCACCATTGTAGGTACCGTCCACGTGTGACTGAACTTTGCAATACATTTCACATGAATTTCCGTGTGAATGAGATCGTTGTTTGATGTAGTCTAGGTACTTGATAACCAGTGGTTCTTTTGCGTAGAGTTAGCGATGTAAGTGTAAGAAAATATGCTTACACTTCATCATCGCTAAAGGTTTAGATTTGATAGAGTCGAAGCGACGAACTGTCAAAACGAAGATTGCTTACGCCTGTTTCACATCTCGTACGCACAAATTCACATGCCTGTGATGAATATTAAGAACTTAGGCGATGGGGGTATGCCTAGTCTGGCTCAAAACCTTTCGGATTGGATTCGTAAACACTTATTTATCATAGATGTAACATTTTCAAATGGTGGTCTAGTTTTAATAAATATCTACAAAGTTTTATAAATAAAATTATAAAAAAATTCACGCCACTAAATTTTTATTACTAACTGAAATGCTATTGAATCGGAATGGTTCAGAATTAACAGCTGTTTTGCGACTTGGCCTTGAATTAAGATTGAAAAAACACATCGTCTGAAGTAAATAATACGATTTTGTGTATGTTGTCCATTTATCAAAATATAGTAATTAAGAGACCGCTGCATGGGTACAAAAAATATCAATAATGCGATTTATAATAATGTAACTATCATTTCTATGATTTGATGGTTCATGTAACATTAATAAAGTTTACCGCTAACTAAAATTACATAGGTATCTAACACATACCGTGATTTAATGATTAAGTAGGTACATGATATGATATTCATCAATTATCCAATTTGCTATTCAATCTCACGTCTCACATTGTCAGGAAGGTACTTTATAATTTACAACTGGTACTTAATGGTGGGCACTAAACGAGTTTCCTAACTAAAAATGGACTTCTTGAATTGAAAATCTACCATGATAGGGAAGGTTCAAAACGAATCTTGGTAGACCCGAAATTCAATAGATAAATACCACAAAGTCAGGTCTACTTTTCCAGCACTCCACATGTGTCTTTTTGTATTTTATATTTTGTATGTGCACATTTTAAAGTAAATCTATCTATACATGTACGTATAGAAAAGTACATTTAAATGAAATACACCATAACTTCAGAAATACGCTCTCCTCCGTTTCCTACAACATGTTGTATTCGGTGCAAATGCGAAAATGTCCGACTTTTAAGTATGCGTGTCTTAGTTGAAGTTAGCATGTGTGTGCAAGCCCAGAAAGTTGAATTTGCCAATACTACTCTCTTTTCACGAAAGCACGTGATTACAATTTGCGAAAAATTTACCGCCACACCGCCATTTTGTATTGTCCGTTGGATGCGCTGATGGTGATTCGGTTGGTGACCCCTGCTTCCGTTGGGGTCGGAGAACTTACCTGTGCATTTATTTAATGTAATGTATTATTTGTGGGGTCAGAGATCTTCTGAATAGTATGATTAA
Source organism: Ligdia adustata (assembly GCA_947049295.1). Classification (NCBI taxonomy): domain Eukaryota; kingdom Metazoa; phylum Arthropoda; class Insecta; order Lepidoptera; family Geometridae; genus Ligdia; species Ligdia adustata. Next base: position 1,857,128 of record OX346226.1, read on the forward strand.
TTTATATACGAGGTTGTTACGGTCTAATTGCTTTATTTGAAGCCTTGTGAGTAACTTTTTTCATTGTTAGAAACTGTGAAATTGCTAGGAATAGGGCAACAAGCATATAGCAGCCGACACCATTATGGCTACGGAATATTACAGAAAAAATCAATATTATGGATTTTTCTTAGCAAATGATTGTAAATGCAATTAAAATACTCACTGCTGTAAACAAAAGAACATAATAAATGCAATAGCGAAACTAAGGCCATATATAATATTTACCTGACTGCGAAAGAAGGAGGGTTATATTTTTCGAGTGTATGTATGTATGTATTATATATATGTATGTAATATTTGTTTGTCACGCCCTAGAGCTTTAACGGCTTGTCGTATTTTATGTGAGTGTTGTCAATAGAGTGACACTGGGTACATCAAAATTAAAAAAACAAAAGGAATTAAGCATGATACACAGGTTTAACTTTTTTGCAGTCGGGTTTTTTCGAACTCGCTTCTAGCCACTTGTTTAAACCACAACCTTTGCTCTGATGAGACATTCTTTTAATTATTTAATTAAGTTAGTCAAAATACTTTTAAATGTACCCATATCTTACAAACAAATTATTAAAATTATTTGACTGTCACATTAATATTTTCATAATAGTAAGTACAGCAAATATTTTTGATAGTTATATTTACAAACTGGTACGGTACAGTTTCAGACCGTGGGACGAAACGTACCGTGGACAGTCAGGGTGGGACGCAGGCGGGAGGGGGTACTACTTTGCGTCGGGCCGGCCTGAGTCCATCCCTGCGCCCGCACCGGCTGCCCCAGGGCCAGTGTATCAGCCACAGTATACCAGGTAGAATTATACTTTCAACGTGGGATTTTGTATTCTCGTATCAACCCATAGCATCCTCAGCTGGGCACGTGTGTCCTCTATGAATGGGATGTAGGTCATACTCCAGCACGCTGACTAATTTGCGGTTTGGGGACTTCAATTATCTTCAAAACGTTTTCCGACTAGCAGGTTTCCTCACATTTTTTTACCGGTAAAGCATGTAGCAATTAAGTCTAATTTGTATAACTAGTAGTAAATGTAACTAGTGGTAAAATATGATTGCTCAGCCTAAGAAAATGTACAAACGATAGAAAACGTGCCTAATAAACCTAATGGTGTGTTCCGGCAACCTTCCTTGAGAGCCAGTGTATTAAAGGCCAGGCAAGCTCCATCTAGGGCTATAGTGTCGCTGACTTCTGTGGTCGTGCGAACTTGTGCTCAAATGACTACCTGTGTTGGATAAAAATAAAATAAAAAATATGCCGCAGCATACCTGTAAATGCTATGCTTCAAATAGTGGTAATACTCGTAATAGAGATTACCAAGTGTACCGTACCAAGTGTATCTTTCTATTGCGCTGATTAGTAACAGAACAACCACACATTAAGTGATCATGGTACTCTCTAACTTCTCTCTTAATCGTATTACCAAATTGTTTTTAAAATATGGTATCCACCTATAGCGTCTAACTGCTTGGAACAGGTCTCTCATATGAACGTGTATATACCTCCATCGCGCTGGCCAAATATCGGTTTGAGACCTACCTTCGAAGATTAAATATGATTTACTATCTTTTTCTCTGAGCTTCGTCTGCGTTGTTTGTTTTGCCTGTGCGTAAAATCAAGTCGATCGTCCATCCGGATGCTGAGAAGAAGAAGGACGAACAAATCAACTAACACACTTTCTCTATTATAATATGTGTGGGAATATCTAACTTAACCAAAACATTTAATCGTTACGTACCTAAGTTACAAATTTTATATTGTCTAGTAAAACATGAAAAAAACTTTAAGAAAACTAATAATTCGTTTTTTTAAGTTCCATATGTTCAAAGTTCATAATTTTTTTGATGTTACCAGACTGACTCTGGCATATCCAGAAATATAAAAAATTCGAAAGTGTTTGATAATTTGTTAATCATTCTACGTCATAGCGATAAAGTGATGTATATTTTAGGTACTGAAAATGCATGAAATCTAGGAATTGTATACAAATCCTAGGAAATTCCGAAGAATTCAATACAATTCCGAAGCTATTTAGAAAATGTTTAAAATATTGTTTTTTGTACACATGTACAAAAACTACCGTAGTAGGTTCAGGTTATTTCCGTGCGATTTTATCAATTACATACATTTCCTAGGAATTGTATACAATGAAGGATTACATACATTTGCGGTAACATATAAAATAAATAAAACATGATATCAAGGGAAAATAAGCAGTTCATTTAGAGCCCGCATTAGCGATCTTTGATAAAAATAAACACTGTACAATACTCGGAGCCCACGTTCCTACGTCCACGTCTTCCTTTGAAGCGTTGACAATATTTTCCAAAAGCAAAATGTTTAGTAACCGATCTTCTTCATGTTATTCTAGACCAGCACAAAGCGGGTGGCAAAGCCCGTCCTACTCTGGTTCTTCAGGGTACCGAGATCCAATGGAATATCGTGGCTCGTACCAGAACCCTGGTTACACCCAACCAGCCAGCTACGGCAGTTCTAGCTACGGTGGTTACAGTCAACCAGCTAGCTACGGCAGTGGGTACGCGCCTAGTGCAGCATACACACCGAGTTCTGGCTATCGGTATGTTTGGATCTCTTTTACACGGATTACTTGTCCAAGTTTGAGATAATCAACCACTTTGGTTTTTCATAAGTTGTTCAATTACCAGTCTGAAATGGGAACCAGTGCACCCAGATTCACAACGAGTTTCCGCTCGGATTCGAAAACTTTGCAACACGAATTACGCGAAGCTCGTTACGTAATCTAAAATATTCAATAGTGATTATTATTTTAGTTTAGATCTAGAATCGATATTCAAAGTAATAATTTGGGATCTTCTAATAAGTTTTGTGTAATTCGTGTTGCAAGTTTCCGAATCTGAACAGAAACTCATTGTGAATATGGGTGTTCAGAGTAAATCATTTCAGTTTTCAATTGTATGATTTAATATAATTGTATTTACACTTTTGAAAGCATTTGGTAAGTAATTGGCATTTTGGCAATCGATTCAATCAGTTACTTTTAGTAACTACTAACATCTTTAACCATACACAACATAAGGCATGTTCAGGAGATGTTGACTTTTCAAGTTACTAAGTTAGTTGTAGTGATATAACTTGTTTGATTTGATAACAAAATATGCTTACTTTAGGCAGGAGCTAACAGCGTCATATGGATCTCCCAGCTACAGTAGTTCTGGATACGCTGGAGCCGGATATGGTAGTTCAACTGGCTACGGCGGATCAAGTTATGGCGGAACTGGCTACGGCAGTTCAGGTGGCTATGGTAGCGGGAGCTCCAGTGGTTGGCTCAGCGTTGGAGAAAGAAGACCGTATAGAGATCAAAGGTAAGTGTAAGATATTATTCTCATTCTGTAGTGATAGATAAATACGAGTGATACACAATGAATGGCATGGCATGTGAAAAATATTGCAAAGATATACATAAAGGCGACCGATTGATATTGTGGCTCCAGCAATACACTAAGTTCTGCACAATGCATGTGGTTTTTTAGCAATAACTTTCTTATAATTACAGAAACTTCATTTTCTATAGTAATCATTCTGAACTTTTCCTTTAAGAGTTTTGTTTTTCTAGGACGCCATGCTGACATCAAATGTAAGTGTGATGAATCCTTTAGAAAAGTCCAACATCACTGAAATCTTTGCTTTGCATACATATTCTAAGCACGGTGGAGGGTGGTCTAGTGAGAAACTCACTGACTAGCATACATATTTTGTTTTATAACATAACTTAAATGCTTTTTTTTACTTAGTTGGCTTGATTAGATGGAGAATCCAATGTGGACCTAGTTTTAAAAAAGCAGGCTATTTAAAGCCCTCTATTGTGGCTTACAACGGTTGTTCTAGAACAAATTTTTATTTATATTTTTGTTTAAATTTGTTTTCTGATGTAAAATCCGTGTTTGATGTTGTTAAGACTCGCATATTTGCGCCTTTATAAATTAAAGCTTCTCTATACTGCTTCAAATACAGCTACCAATAAATTAATTGTGTTTTCTTATTTCCAGCGGAGTCAACCAATTAGACAAACGTGATTCGTACCCAGCGTCAACGAATCAGAACAAAGAGAGCTACCCAAACAATCGACAACCAAGCACCCATGGCCAATCAATCACCCATGGCCAATCTAACACGTACGGTCAACCAAGCACCTACGGCCAATCAAGCACTTACGGCCAAAATACCAATGCCCAATCGAATTCTTACGGACAAAATAATCAAAACCCATACAATCAGAAGAATGCTTACAACCAAAAAGACAATTACGGCCAATCGAATACATATGGTCAGGCGGATAGAAAGGAGAGCTATAGCCAAAGTAGTACGACTCCGGAAACAAGCTATTTATTTGAGAGAGACGATGACAACGCCACTGTCACTGAAGATACCACGAAAGCCCCTTCAACATAGAATAAAGCTCAACAAACTACAGAATCAAAACGTCGTGCGACATCACAAATTCTTCGATTTTGAGTTTATTTCTACCGGGTCCTCGAAATGACTAGAATCTCTAGACTAGACACATTTGATATTTATACACCATTAAATAAAAAAGAAGATGGCAAGGCATGTTTGCAAGGCTTATGTGTTTGAAATTTTAGATTTGGTTCCACTTTAATTTTAAAACATAGGATAAATTCGCAGGTATGGGGTATCATTGTTATCCTAGCATCATCATAATGATACAAAACATCACTATGGCGGATGTGTGGTGCCCAACAATAGGATTATTTGTAGACATATTTCATATTGTACATTGCCTTTGGACCTTTTTTATTTAGACATAAGTCGTACAAATCGATTTAAAGCGTGCATCTGCAGTGTTGCCATTTTCTTACAACGGTATTTTTTTGCTTGACTTTAAGTACTCGTTTCATAGCCAAGGTGTTAGCGTTCAATTATGTTATCTAACTTGTGTGTAATGTATCCAAATATAGTTAATGATATGGTATCCTGGAACAAAAATTTTGCATACATACATAAATATTAACTTTGTTATCAAGTTATGGTCTTATCAATAAACGCGTCTTAACTTTATTTGAAAACGTTGATTGAAAAGTCACGTGTCAAAGCAAGAGAAAAGATTTTAAATTTAAGACGCGTTTATTAATAAGACCGTATATTGTTACGTGGTGCGCAAAAATCAAACGAATTATGGTAATTTTTGGTCAGTTGCTATGATGATTAGAATTTTAGAACATTACGTTGCTTAGATAGAATAGTCCTAGTAGAACCGTTTGTAATATAACACACCTAAAATATAAGTTTTATAATATACATTTCTTTATTCATGCAAATAAATAAGTTACAAGAGGACTGATTTTTTTTATTCCATTTATCACCATAAACATATTATGACTATATTTTATTGACTTAATATTTTCAACTTTTACGTAATTATTAGAAATTATTATATATACTTTCATTATTATATTCATTCATATTTATATTGATTGTAGGTAAGTATTTATAGGTACCAAAAATCACAGTTATAAATTGTGTTATTGAATTTACACGCTTAGCAAGATGATTTAATTGCGTATCGATGCAAAATTTAAGTAATCCATATGTAAGGTATAACAAGCATAGAACCCTCTATAAGATTCTGATCCTTTGGTGTGTTAAAAAATTAAAAAAAACAAGTGCTTTCTACGTTATTTAAAGTAAACGATACCTACGAACCTGTGTGTATTACGAAACTTTCAAATAATTTACTAGTTAGGTACATTTTATTTAATTACATTGTTAATCTTCATATTAGTACCAAATCCTTGATTTTCGAATATGATATACATGATTAGGGCCTTACTATCACAGCACATTTGAATGATAAATTATACTATCTTTAATATAAGTATATAGTATGTATTATATTTATTGTAAGTAATCGAACAATTAACTATCGATATGATAAAAGGATTACTTCACTTTATATCTGATAAATAGTATACAGTCGTCCACTTGTCGTCGAATCCTTGTAAGAAAATACCGCCACGTCGACAATTTTAATTAAAATAATAATTCACAACCTACAAATCTGCTTCTAGTTTTTAACTTACGATTAATCGTTAAAAATTAAGTGTCACGTCACTAGTTCCTAAGAATCGCGAGTGTTTCAGAAAAATAATTTGTCACTGGCTAGGAATTTCATTTTGATATTTTTCTTCTTCGGCCAGTGATAAATCATTTTTGTGATAAGTCGGTGCAGAGGTGTATTTAGGAGTTGCGAAAATGGCGCACGAACAGGACTCATTAATTGTGGCGGATAATTCTAAATCCGCAATCGTGGCGAGCAAATCCGATGTCGTACCCGTGGCGGATAGCTCCAACGGTGTTACCGTGGCGAATAATTCCGATGCCGTAATCGTGGCAGATAATTCTAAATCCGCAATCATGGCGAGCAAACCCGATGTCGTACCCGTGGCGAATAGCTCCAACGGCGTTACCGTGGCGAATAATTCCGATGCCGTAATCGTGGCGGATAAACCCAATGCCGGAATTGTGGTGAATAATTCCGGTAGCGTACTTGTAGCTGAAACTAACACTGATTCGCTGAAGGCTCCAGATAATAAAGAGTAAGTAAACAAATATTTATATTAAAAACATAATATTGTAAAGGAATTGTAGAATAAATGTATAGCTGAAGAATAAAATTATCGTATAATGACATGATGTACTATGACGTAGGTAGGTACTATCACGTAATGAGAATTAGACGAGACATACAACGAAATTAATATAGCGTTATTTTAACATTAATTATTGATTTTTATTTCCAATTGAACGTAATATCGTAATTATTTTTAAGAATCTTGTAACGATGGTAAGAAACAGTACCAACAAAAATACATGTGTCACTCGGGGACTGCCGCGGTAAAGCTATCGCATACGCATACGTCTAATCGCACGCACACAATTTAAACATCGTGCCGAAGTCTGCCGAATTGAAACGACGTTAGAAGAGTGTTAGGTTTATTTTATTTACAGAATTTATTGATTCGGTCGCCGCGCTCAAAGCCCGCGATAAAAGCTATGCAATAGCTTAAAAATATATTGATTATTAACCTAACTAGTTATCTAAGGTTTCCAATACTAAAGAATCCTTCTTTTCCTAAGAACGTAGATATTTGTTACTGAACTAGATACATTCTAATCTGTGTTCTTATTATCTAAATTTACACCTATATCTCATGACATTGCTAGTTTATCGTCCCTTACTTATTTTAAATAGCATCCCACACACCAGTGTGATATAGGTTTACTCGTTGTAGCAGTATTTGAATTGTTTATGTTGCGTTCTTGACGCTTAGCAGGGATCCCATTATTCCGTCCTTTTCTATCAAGTAATTCGGTGAATTTGAGAGGTGTATCCAAATTATATAAACAAATCAATTGCCGTTCTAATTCAAGAAAGGCTGGGCTAATTCACCTGATTTTGGTTTTGAATTGTGAAAATTCAGAAAAGGTTTAAATGGTGAGAAACATACATAACTATTAGGCAGTAAGAAGTCCGGGTCAGCTAGTATAAAATAAACGAAAAACCGATGAATTGAAATCTCTTCTACTCCGATCAGACAAGAATTCGAATGATTCGAAATCCGTCGTTTAACTAGGGAAATAATCCGATAGCATACGCTATCGATAAAACTTCGATAGCCACAAAAAAAAACCTTAAATCTATATCTCTATAACGTCTGCCGTCAGATACAGATAGGTAAACGTATTGACGTCAAGTAATTAGAAGCGATATAGGTAGGTAGTCTGTACACGACTATCAGAAGTAGGTGTACGGAACCGAACTGTATCATAGCGAAATAAAACACTATAAAATCATAGTCTCGGATAAATCAGGCAACACAAAAAATGTAAAGAAAAATCCGATAAATTGAGAACCTCTATCTTAAAGAAGATAGAATTCGTTTGTAAGACACAGACATTCCAATTATTTGGAATCCGTGAAACTACCGTGAGTACGAATACTTATGTAACCGCTATCGATAAGCTTCGATAGCTACTTAAAAAATCAAGTATACTATAAGTTGATAGTTTACTTGTAAATATTGGGTTATAATTGCTTAATTTGAAATGAAACACTTCATAGAGTTCCTTCTCCACCACCAGTTGGTCGGAGTGGAAAGCCAGAATATTTAACTACTATATTAAGAATACTTTACTTATCCAGCACTTCTCTACTACTATTATTCAGTCAAATACGATCCTTTTCAGACTAGTGTAACCACGAGGAAAATAAAATTAGTTGTGGTGACACTGGTTTGGCAAAGCAGTGTGACAACCAGTCTGTCGTCCATGAGACTTGCCTATCTCGTGATTTGAAAACTAGGTATATTGATTAGAAGCAATTACAAAATGTTAGTAATAAGTAAAGAAATAATGACAATGTAAATGTATAATATAATAACAATTTGTTCTTAGAACTATAAAAGTATTTATAAGTTAAGTTTCTTTTTAAAGTAATTAATAATTCAAATGTAACAAGACGTTGCCTGTAACGAATGTTATTTAAAGGCCAATAAATATTTCTTAGTCTTATTCTAGAACTTTAATTAAAAAAAACCGACTGCTGTATATTTGAACCAGTGAACCAGCATTTTTTTAATTTGATGTACCTAGTGTCTCTCTCAGGACTATGAAGAATCTATTGACACCACTCACATAAAATACGACAATCCGTTTAGGCTCTAGGACGAGCCAAAGAAATATACATACATTTATACACTCAACATAACCTTCCTTCTTTCACAGTCGGGTAAAAGTAATAACATGCAGGGTTATTGTTTAGGAACGTACTTAGCCGAAAGAGGGTTACTATACACATCATCAAGAATAACTTTTACTATGAGACCAACTCTGAATCCGAAAGAAACAAATCAGCTGTTCGATACAAAAAGATCGGAAGTCGTCGACAAAATGTTTGAAGTAGCTGATTTTTCACGAATTTAGAGTTGGTCACATAGTGAATGTTGTTTCTAATGATGAGAAAAGTGACCCGCTTTCGGCTTAGTACACTCTTAACCGATAAACCTGTATAATAGTAATATATATATGCTACTAGCTGTGCCCCGCGGTATTACCCGCTGTAACTTAATTATCCCACGGGAACATTAAAAGTATCTTATGTCGTTCTCCTGGTTCTATGCTACCTCCTCACCAATTTTCAGTCACATCTGTTCAACCGTTCTTTAGTTATAAATAGTGTAACTAACAAGACTTTCTTTTATATATATAGATTGACGGGTGTGTGACTCATGAACACATTATGATGCCACACTTTATCTTGAACACTGTATCTACTATTTATCATTGATATAAAGATAATCTTAAAATGCATACTGAAAATTATAGATAATGCAAGAAGAATGCTAAAGGTATTACCCATTTTAACTGACTTTCCAAAAAGGGAGGAGGATACTCGTGGTCGCACTTGACTTTATAGTAAACAATGTGTAAGGTATACAACACTATCCCCAACTATACAGGGTTATAGGCTAGGGTTGACTAAGCCGAAAGGGGTCACAATACTCATTCTAAAGAACAACTTTCAATAAACGAACAACTCTGAATTTCAGAAAAAATCAGCTGTTTCATACAAAAAGTTTATCGGTCGCCGACAAAATATATGAAACAGCTGATGTTTTTTTCCTCGAATTTAGAGTTTGTTGATAGTTGTTGTTTTTAATGAATATAGTGGCCCCCTTTCGGCTTAGTACACCCCTAGCCGATAACCCTGTATATCCCTAAACGCCAAAAAAATCTAAAACATCATGGAACCCATACACCAAGTTGCGTCAAGGTTGGTTGGAATCTACGTGAGTATGTATTTCTTGCAGACAAACATCTACACATACATATACCCAGACTAGCGAAAGAACTTCTAGGCTCGATGCAATAACGCTTCGCTCGCTTGCTCGCTCGGTCAATAAATAATCATTAGTATATGACTTAGAAAATTATGTGGGACAATTGTTAGTTGGCGATAATCTTAACTTTATCAATTTTAATATCAAAGACAGAGATTATTTTTTGTTATAATATATAATTATGATTAATCCTTATCTTGTGCGTGTGTATTATTTCATGGAATTTATTATCATTTTTTCATTTAATTACCTGTTATAATTAAGAATGTTCGGTATACTTGTAAATAATTCCCAAGTAACCCGACACAAAATTTAAAAAACCGTAATGTAACCGCATAACAACAAAACAAAGCATTGTGAGCAGCAATCTTACGTTTTATACAAGCGCGTTTTTATACCACCAAATTTTTCAGCAACGAGTTTTATAAAAGCTGCATAGTAGTACTACAGCAATCCAAGATGGCAGTATTGAAGACGTTCATCATTGTACTTAAAGCACGTTATGCGACTCCAATACAAACATTATTCCGTCTTATAATCCCTAAGCGAAAACATATTAAAATTCCAATAGCTCTATTTCTTTTGTAGGAATTAATATTTTAAGAGATTTGAAAATTAATTTATTTTTATTTCGTAATACACTTATTTTGTGCATTACAATTGTAATGTACATTATATTATGTTTTTTTTTGTAAGAGTAAACATCCACACAAGGTCTTCAGGTCCCAAACTAGGCAAAGCCTTTGCTATGGTAACCCGATGACTGATATACATACTTATATACATAATACACAGCCAGACACAGGTCAAACAGACATATTCATGCACAAAATTATTTGACCTGTCCGGGGATCGAACCCGGGACCAGCAGCGCAGATAGCAAAGTTGCTACCAACTGCGCCAACCGTCCATTCAAACCAGTTTCGCACAACAAACAAGTTTCAAAAAACTTTGGGATATATAAATTACTATGTACTTAAGAAATTGTCTTACTATATTGTTTGTCACGTCTTCTTTTCCTTTATTTATCAAATTACTTGCCTTCAATATACCTATTTGAAATTGAATCTAATAAAATAGGTGTCCTACATACGTATCACTGATTCAATATTTTCTTATGAACATGATATGAATGTTTATTTAATATTTATCAAAAGCATTGCACATTTAGTTTCGCTTTAAGTGATGACCATTCGTTTTAATTAAAAATCATTTGCCGGCTCGTATTCATTGATGCGTATTTGGTAATGTATCTGTCAATTAGTGTTCATGTGTCCTGATTTGCTTCATTGTTTTTAAATGATTTGATAGTTATGTGTATTAACTTCTTGGATGCATTTCCAAGTGGTTTTAGAAAAGCATTTATGGCTACCATATGTTGTAGAGAATTGTCAGATTAGTCTGTTCAGAGCGACCGTAGGTAACTGCACTTTCAAGAAAATTGTCAAGCCTGTCAAGAATAGTAAAACTTGAGGTGGTACTGCGTAACGATAGCGGTGAAAGAAGTGAAACATGTGACAATATTATTGATTCCGTTTAGTTTACCAAGTTAAAAGGTATGACAATCAAATCATCAAATCAGGACACACGAGCACAATATTGCTGTCATTTGTATCACTTCTTTCGACGCTAAAGTTACGCTGTACCACCACAGCTGCCGAAATACAGTTTATATGCAGTTTTTCGTCCGAAAATTATAGAATAGCAGTTTATATTCATCGAGTGCTTACCTTAAAGTTGTTTTTACACTCATAAACTACTAACAGAGATTCCTAGTAGTTCAAATAATAAAATAAAATTTAAATTCGCAAATGACTTTTTACATATAAGTTGTCTTTTGTAAAACACAACAACATTAGTAACAGAGGTGAGCTTTTATTCTAACAGCGGTTTTTCTAAACATGTGTTATTTATTGTACGAAGTGATACAATACTTGACGTTTGACTTGACCGCTTGTGCCAAGCGCCTTCAGTTCAACTCAATACCGCGAGCAGAGTCCATGTCGGCGCCCGCCGTACTGGCCGTTATCGAAATTTAAATAACGAACGTCAAATACATAAAAATAAAAAACAACCGCGAATTGGACTCCATTTTTTTTTATAAATAGTGCTGGGTGGAAAGTTTAAGTGTCGATAAACTGAATGTGTATTGTATGTGAATATTTTCAATGAAATATTTATAAAATCGATACCCACGTGTGTTTTATGATAAGAAATTTGTGCAAGGCTCTGATGCAGTGATAGTGTGCGTGATAGTTGCCGAATGCTGCATTTTATTCGAATTTTGGACTGAGCGAGGTGAGTTCTTATTTTGAACTTGGCCGGTCACCATCGACTTAACATTTTATTATTATTTTATACTGGCAGGTGATAAATGAAAGCCTTATGTAGGTAGAGAGGCAATTTACAATCGATGTATTATTAATAACGGTGGGTTATTAGATAGAATATTACTGTGGGCTGATATTAATCGTCTGGACTGTCTAGATAAGATAAAATTTAGATAGTTATATTATCGTTTTATTCTGCTAAATACCTGGAGAGTGTGTTACTTCATATGTATAAATATAAGTAAGTATATTATTATGTAGGTATAATAATTACAAACAGCTTCTCTGATATTTTTTATATTATTATTTTTTCATTGCGGCAAATATATTTCAACGAGTTTATAGGGTTCGGTAATCGGCTGGGGGGGTATTAGGCAAAAAGGACACTATATATACATCCTCATGAACAACTTTCACGATGGGACCAACACTGAATTCGAGAAAAAATACAGCTGCTTCATACATTTTGTCGACGATTAATATATTTTTTTTATCTATGTAACAGCGGATTTGTTTTTTATATAAAATGATGTGTTAATTTATCCTCTTCCGGCTTAATAGGTACACCTCTAAACGATAGACCTGTATTTTAAAATCTAGATTAGTTTATAATCAAATATTATTTTTATCGTGTATCATTTTATCATTTTTACCAAACTGCAGGTTCACTTATCTTCGAAAGTTTGTTAATATTTACCGACAAGCAGGTTTCTTCACGAGGTTGTTTTAAACACAGAGAAAAGAGGCCTGAATCAGGATAGAGCCCGTGCTCTTTGATTGAGAGGCACTCGGTTCACCGACTAACTATATAATAATTTTATTATCAAGACATTTGACTTATATAGTAGTACTCGTCGTAGAAAACATATTAGTAATATTCTTACTATTCATTTATTTAAAAATAATATTATTTGTGATAATATTGATATGGCATGATTATTATACATGTTATAATCACACTAATATTATAAATGTGTGTGTTTGTTTGTTACTCCTGCACGCTCTAAAGGCTGGATGGATTTGGATGAAATTTCTCACCAGGGTAACAAAGATCTTGAAATAGATAACTACGTTATTAGGATTAGTATACGCTTTTTTAAAAAAACGTAGTGTTCCCGTCGTATAATCAAATTTCCGCGGGTTACTAGCATGGAGGTATAGTAATAAAAAAAACTAAATTGAAGTTACCAAATTCAACTTCCGCTATATTGCATCTAGATAAACCACTTAAAATTAATTTCACCTCATCTAAAAACTAGATTTAAGAAAACATAAATAACATTAAGAATTTCGAAATACGTAAAAATACAAAATGAAATCAATTAGAATATCATCGATAAAATATAAGAGTATATGTGGAATTAAAATAAATCAAGTTTACGATTGCGGAAATCCTCATTTGCAATCTCGTACGAGACATGCTTTTAGAATAATAAAAGCTGTATGTAAATCACTGTCTACTCCATTAAAAGATCGTTTTAATATATTTTTTGCATATTTTGCACATCTCTGCTGCATTTTTTTTTATTTTCATTAGTTTATACCATCTGCATAGTGGAAACCCGTGCCCAGCAGTGGAACTATTCATTGAAATGTAAACGTATGTTTTTCTGTATGTAGTTGCTTATTTGTCATAGGTTAACCAATCTTGTAAAAACTTTGTATATGAGTATAAGCTATAATCATTTTCGCAATTGTGTCATTTTTCTTTTTTCATATGGCGCCTTTTACAAGGCGATTTAAGTAATATTTTGCAAAGACATTCGACGGAACTCAATCATAAATATTATTAGGAATTCTGTATATGAATTAAATCGTTCAAAAGATTGAATTTTATTGATAGTCGCAAACAAAACAATCTGTGAAGTGTACAGTTCACAGAACTATTGTTTAAACTATACTTGGATATTATTAACGAGGAATTATACATTATTATGAAAACCTGTACCTACTGTAAAGCTGTAAATATTGTTTTATTACTCGACTGCGAAAGAAGGAAGGAAAGTTTTGTTTTTCAAGTGTGTGTGTATATATATGTCTTTGACACGCCCTAAAGTCTAAACAGCTTGTCATATTTTTATGTGAAAGTGGTGTCAATAGATTCGTCTTCATCTGCAGATGGTCTTAGACTATACTAACTGCATCCCGCGATTTCAATCGTTAAGATACGCGAGTCTAAACTTCTTGTAGTCGGGTTTTTGAAGTCACCTTTAACCACCGCTTTTCTATATGAATACGTCAACGCCCTTGCATGCATACTTATGTATTAATAATATTTATCATAAAACGATACAATTCTAAAGAGTATTGTATTGTGATGTCATCACTACTATAAACATTTACTTTGCGGGACAAACATTATGAGTCACGTACGTAAATAAGATTTGCAGGAAAAGTGAATATAGAAAACTTAATACGGCTGTACTTTACGAGGCCTTTTGTAAAGCGTTATAAACTTGTCATGTATTTTCCTTACGTATTTGAAGTGGCTAACTAACCTCTAATTTTTTTTTCAACTTCCCAGAATAAGGGAGGGCGTTTTTTTTTAATATTGGTCACCTGATTTCTCACATGTTGTCTGACTTCATTATATCGCAATCGGTCCAGTAGTTTCTTTTTAAATCAATATAACTCGCCTGTCAAATATAAATCGATAATCCCACTTTTTCGAAAAGACTAGTAAATTAATGATGTGCCTGCGTGAACCGCAATTCGCCAATTCGCCTAATGTAAAGTTGCGATGCGGTCTAATCCTGCCTAATCTAATGAGAGTATATGTAAATCTGAAATGATATTTTTTTACACATAGGTAACGTAAACGTAACGGTAAAATATTCTTTGCAAGAAATAACTCGAGCAGTAAAACTTGAATAGAATTAAAAAACGTCATAGCGAACACCACTGTGTCAATATCATACAATAACGTAATCGTATGATTCATTAAATATTATATAGATTTTTTTTTAATACTGCGGCGCTCTTCATGTTTTCTGTACACATAGCTCATCCTAC
Source organism: Ligdia adustata (assembly GCA_947049295.1). NCBI lineage: Eukaryota > Metazoa > Arthropoda > Insecta > Lepidoptera > Geometridae > Ligdia > Ligdia adustata. Next base: position 1,872,418 of record OX346226.1, read on the forward strand.
TTATCATAGCATCCCATTGCTGGGCACGGGTCTCCCCACGAGAGGGGTGTAAGCCATATTGTCTACCATGCCGGCAAAATTGCAGGTTGGGGACTTCACTTATCTTTTGAAAGTTATTAACCTTCTCCGACAAGCAGGTTTCGTCACGATGTTTTCCTTCACCGTTTAAGCACGTGGCAATTAATTCTAATATGCACATGAATGAAAAACACAGAGGTGCATGCCTGAACCTGGATTTGAACACGTGCCCTTTCGCTTGTGAGGTAACAGTTGTTTACCGAGTAGGCTACCACTAACTTAGCTAATAGCTCGCTCTACCGTTTATATACAGAACCCTTGCTATTACGATTGACGTCCTCCGATAAAAACTGGGTACTTAACTTTAAAGCTGCGACCTCACTATATGAGAACAGTGAGCGGGCTTTCTTTTCTTTACCTTTGCTACCATAAAAAACCCTTGCTATTCTACCACGAACTCTCTCCGTAACTAACTGCAAAACTACTCTTTCAGGCAAAATATAGAAATAATAAAAATGCGTTAGTATGTTGGTTTTTTCTTCCTTCTCCTCGTCAACTAACTGTCGGATCGACTTGATTTTATGCACAGACTAGCTGTGCCCCGCGGTTGCACCCGCTAAAACTAAAACAAACTAAAACTAATATCGAACTACTTTTTTTTAAGTCAGTTAAAAAGTATCCTATGTCCTTCTCCTGGTTCTATGCTACCTACCCAACAATTTTCAGCTAAATCGGTTCAGCCGTTATTGAGTTATATATAGCGTAACTAACACGACTTTCTTTTATAAATACATATCTAGATAGATATAGAAAACATTTTCTGCGGGTATACAAAAAAACACAGATGAAGCCGCGAGTACAATACAATACAAGAATTTTTTAGAAATTTCATCACAGTAAAAATATAAAGGAAAAAAACTGGAAACACAAAAGGCGGTCTTATCGTTAAAGAGCGATATCTTCCAGACAACCTTTATAGCAACGGAAAATTAAATTAAGATTAGCGTAGACAATCAAAAGTAAAAGCTAGCGAGTATAAAAATATTTATTGTTTGTATAAAGTGTGATGACAATGACTGTTTACCTGCAAGTCGTGCTTTATCGCTCATATAGTATCTGGGTGACTCTATTGTGGTGACTTTTGATATGTTTATGTCTCTTGGAATAATAGTACCTAAGTATCTACCAATCGACGTTTCGGCTAAAATAGGTATCAATATATATAAAAGAGTAAGTCCGTACTGACCGACTGACTGACTAACATTTGTAAGAAATCAACGCAGAACCTAGATACAAGAAATTTTCAGAGCGCGTTGCCCTCTGGTGGTGGGTTGGAGCAGACAAGTCTACAAATAATCTAACTGCTCCGTGCTATGGGTGATCCAACTGCAATTTTTTTGTTGCCGGGTTTTTAGACCGGGTAAAAAAAAAAACAACGGTTTTTCATTTAGAAAACGGTTTTAAGAGACAGTTTAAAAATCCTAAAAGTTGTTCGTTGTATCAGAACAATATATTTTGATGAGACATATACCCATTACATATGTATAAGTAAATTACATATAAGTTATAACGCAGGAAGTTATTTATATTTTAGCAAATATAGTTTATTTGGTCAGCCGCGTTATCGTATCGCCCGAGCTAATGACTCATACGTTTTAATTAATGGAATCCATAATTATTATTAAAGGACTATTGCGTTTTGGAAATTAATATCTGTATAAAATAGAGCTTATAGCGTTTGAAAATCCTGCTGGTGCCGGCATTAATAGAATATTCTCTATAATATTTAGAATCCGCATACTGAATGTAGTGTCTGAAACGTAGTTTCATGATATTTAATATACAAAAACTGCGTCTCTCAGACTTATTTTACAACTTATATAATACAGAGTTTTTACTTAGGGGTAACACTGAGCCAAAAGAGGCATATCTGTACCTACTCATTAAAATTAACATCTTTCAGTATAGCACCGACCTGGGATTCAAGAATAAGAATAAGAAATATTTATTGGCCTTTAAACAACATTCGTTACAGGCAAGTCTTGTTACATTTGAATTATTAATTACTTTAAAAAGAAACTTAACTTATAAATACTTTTATAGTTCTAAGAACAAATAGTTATTATATTATACTTTACCTATTACTAACATTTTGTAATTGTTGTTCATCACACAAGAACGATGATTCCACAAGCTGCATTGACATATATTCACTGAGTTTATAAAAAGGATTTCTTTGAAAAAAAATATTTTAATTTTTGTTTAAATATTTTAAAATTGAGTTCCATCACGCTATTTGGTAATTTATTGTACATTAATATTTTGGTGTAAAGTCCCTGTTTCTTACACTTAGATAATTTGTTGACAGGCAGGACTCGCTCTCTTTTATTATTACGTGAAATTCTTTTTTCCGGTATTTCCGTATCCTCGTGTACCTTTAATAAACTACTATAAATATAAAGTGATATAACTGTCATTATTTTATAATTTTTAAAGTGTATTCTCGCAGGACTACGTTTTTTCAAACCGTTCATTGTTCTTATAGATTGTTTCTGACATTTTAAAACTTTAATGATATATTTAGCGTTTCCCCAAACAGTTATAGCGTATCTTATTATAGAATGAACGTATGCATAATAGACAGAGATGAGCGACTTTTTATCTACTAATGGCTTGAGTTTAAATAAGGCATAATTATCACTTGCTATTTTCTTGCAAATTTTATCGATGTGAGATGTATGACTAATTGTGTTATCAATTGTAAAACCTAGAAATGTATTTGTTTTACTAATAGAATTCCCAAAAACACCTAACCTTGACTGATATAACATTATAATAACATTTGATCATAAGAAAGTTTGTCGCATGTCGAAAAATACATGTAACTGTTGTAGCGTCTCAAAATATGTGTATCGAATTCCGGGTTGGTCCCATGACCAGGCATATTACGTCTCTACTATAAGAGAGCGATAGAACATTTTTCGATTGCTTTCTTATAAGCTTAAGTCTGGTTTAGCTTGCAAAAAAGTAAGTACATATCTAAGTAGGTACTGGACTGACACAAAATGTATCTGTCGATATTACCACGAGATTATCACATAGATACACGTGTGCGTATTTTGTGTGTGTTATCGCTATCACAGGACGTGTTATCACGGAGAAAGACTATCGCAGAACATCGCGATATGCACCTACTTAGCTATTGTTGCCAAATCAATCTCGAACCAGAATTTTACGAACAAGATAATCCGAATTAGATGATGTTCTAGCGGTTTTGCCAACTGTCTTTTTTTATCCTACACATATAGGTATTTGACCACAAGTTCGCACGGCCACGGAATTCAGAGATAATGGAGCCCTAGATGGAGCATGCCTAGTCTGGTCTATAAAAACAAAATACAAAAAAATCTGTCGCCTTCTTACCTATAGAAAAATTAATTGACGTGAGAATTTCGCATCAATTTCAAGGAAGTAATGTAAAACTCTATACAGAGAAACCTACACTGACATTAATCAAACATTAAAGAAAAGTAACCTCTCATTTCCCGCTAGTTTTCCGCGTTCACTTGAAGCTTTAATTATGAGAAATAAGACGGTTTTCACATGTTCTCAGTATTGTAGTGATATCAAGATATTTATCTAGCGATAGTCAATACACAATCTTTCGATTCAATTTAGTTAGAGAGCAATAACTGATTAGGAATGAAAATATATATAAATATGTGTTATATAAAGTACAAAAAAGTATTTAAATAAGTTTGTTAAGTACCTAATTAATAATTCAAATGTAACAAGACGTTGCCTGTAACGAACGTTATTTAAAGGCCAATCAATATTTCTTATTCTATTCTTAAAGATACCGCAATTTTCGAAAAGATTTAAGACCTACTGCTTAACCTGTTAACAAAAGGAAGAGAAGATATAGTAACCAAAAGGAATTTACTTATATAAAATTCCATTTTTGCTTAATACTCGTAGTTGTGACGTTATTTTCCTATGTGCAGAAAGTTGGTGAGGCTGTATATGTCGTTGCTCACACCCCTATCGGCGCACCCCTTTACTTTACAGCTGACCCGAAGGTGCGGTCGACCTACATGCTACTATATACCTATATATTGTCAGCAAAGTTTGAGCGAATCCGTGAATCGAAACTGAATGTTAAATAATTAAATTAAAATTTTAGAATTAGGTTGGTCTGCATGGTCGATGTATCAAACAAATGTATTAATCTGCGAAACTACTCGTATTAGCCAGGCATATTAATGCAAAACGTAGTTGGGACTAATTATGATCCAAAACATTATTCTTTAGAACGTAAGTAAAATATATATACCTACCAACCTACTATATATATTAGGGCACATTATCTAACTTGGAATTTTGTAATCATATTATGATTTAAAAACAAAGGTAAGCTAAATACTACAAAACTTCCGAATATTCAGCGATTTCCTCGTATGATTTTTTTTATCAAATGTAATTGAAATAGACATAAATGGTCGTTGTCATCCTTAAAACAACATAGAGTTAATTTCTTTATAAAAAGAAAATAGTTTCACTGTCAATATATCACAATCACTAGGACCTTCTGTGATGAACCGTAGACTAACAACTATTTATTCTGTGTTGGAATACACCAACCCGGAACAAAGAGTGAAAAAGTCACGCGAAATAAAACCAAAGATGAGTCCATCGTTCTAAGAACACAGGCAAATATAAACGCTCAGGTGATAAATCTTATTTTCTCTGTTCATTTGAATTTAGTGTCACCCACTCACTAAATAAAAATTCGCCTTGAGTCACCGTTGTATGATGTCATACATCCTTCCGAGGTTAGCGTCGGACGTGACACCTGATCCAAATGGCTTAAAATTACATTTAGGTAGCGTAATCCATTTTTGTCACAGAACCTAAACTTTACTCATCATTTATGAACAATTTTAAAAGACTTCGATAGAGGAGTAGGGAATTTGTCGGAGTCTTTTTTCCGTGTATATTACCCACCGAGATTGATCGTGTCAAGATGATTCTCGATTTTTGGAATAAAGAATAAATAGCTGGAATAGCTCCATATTTCAGGGTTGTATTTTGATGAGTAAATTGCGTCATTTTAATAACTAGCGAGCACGCTTATATTATGTATTATAGTCTTCCAATTTACCAAAAAAATTAAGCAGCTAGTTCTCCCGGAATAAGAGCGCTTAAGATCTGCATATCAGCCAAATGTTCTATCCTCTAATATATAAAAATACGGAGGGCATCGTACCTAGAATGCCTTCGACAATTCAAATGCCTACGTTTTTGTTACAACCGGGGTTGTTATAAGCTGGCGTTTAATACCTACACTCGCGGTGTGTATTGTGCCTATTTTCTACTTGTAATATTTACTTCGAAGTGATATCTTTGAGTAAAGTTAAAGGATAGGAAATGTAAGCATAATGCCATTGAGTGTCATTCTGTCGGAAGTGAGCAATTTGATATGGATGACATACAAGCGAATAAAGGAAAGGTTTTCTACCTTTCCTTTATTCGCTTGTTGCCCTGAAGATGATCGCTGCAAGTAAATGTTAGTACAAAAACGAATGCTGAAGTTTTTCGTAAAAATGGCGTCGTGAAGCTCTTTTGCATTTTTTTGTACTCAGGTATAAAAACTGCGACAGCTATACGTATGAGCTACACAACCTAGATAATGATAATACATTAGTACTTAGCTTTCGGTATGCAATACGCATAAAATTTGTGTTTTTAAAACTCTAGCGGGATATTTAGACTTAGCGGGGGACTTGACTGTATTTCTCTTTAATTAAGGGTCTTCAGATACGTACGCACTTTCCATTCCAAAAAGCCTTCTATGCGGGCGGACTCGTTCACTATAGAATTCTCTGCCTGTCTTAATCAGAAAATCAAAATCCTTAGCTATTTTTAAAAATCAAGTAATGATTTTTTCTATCTAGATGATAGATTTTATAAACCGTTCAACCATCTCTGTTTTTTTTATTATATTTGGTCCATTGTATATGTGATGTTATGTATTGCAATCGATGAACTTTGTCTTAAATCGTATTTAATTAATAACCAAGAGTTTCTTAAAAAAATATGCACTAAACTCATAGATGCCACTGGTGACAAGAGAGCTGGCTCATTCCTTGCTCAAAGAATTTTTGTGGCAACCCAGCGCGGGAATGCAGCCAGCGTTTTTGGGACTCTGCCACACGGACATAATTTTTTTACAGACTTTTAATCTTTTTTTTTACAGTTTAGGATCTTTTTAGGTTACTTTGTATATTGTTTTAGATTAGTGTTAGTGTTTTAGTTTTTGTCAATAAATATTAATATCCTCTATAAACTGTGTGAGTAGTTAGACTATGTGAATGATATAAGTATCTTATTTATCTAATTAATTTGAAAATATTATTTCACATAATTATTCATAACTATTTAAATGCAAGTAAGTTATTTTGTTTAAGTTCTCCGTCATAACTTATGCTTTAGTTCTCTCCATCCAAAGATTGCCTGGAAGAGATCGCTATTAGCGAGCTCGTTTCACGCTAAACATAATTACTTTAAGTTTGCTGTATTATTTTTTCTGCATCCAATAAGAAGTTTTCTATCTATCTATTTATTTTTTGTGACCAGCCTCATAAATCCGATGATAATATCAATATGTAAACGCACTTACATGAACCCAACCCGTCTCAAAAAGTATTCTTGACATTCGATTGACACTAAATAGAATGTACAAGTTCGATAAACTTCTACTGAATTGCAACAGTATTGTTTCGTTTGCAGGTCGACATCCTATTACATTAACAGTTAGTTGCATTAGCCAATGTGTTCGTTAGTCATAGTCATAATGACCTCGCCTCAGTCACGATATTTCAGTAAGGATCACAGTTCAAAGACGTTCACCTTCTTCGTAAGTATGTATTTCGCGATATAATCTGAATCTAGAATTTTACTCTTTTTTTATTTATGAAGATGTACGAGTACTTATTTATTACCAGCTGTGTTTATCCATATCTGCTTTTAACCCAAGACGCAAAAACGACTATATTTTTGACGAAAATAAGTATAAGATGGCCTCCGCCACAAGATGGCGAAGTATAAATTCTTTCAGAACTCCCTAAATATGGGTATCAAATAAAAAAGCTGGACTAGTGGAATACATTATGATTATTTCAAATTCATGATGGCCGCCTCAACAAATGTCGGGGGTTTTTACAACATTTTCAATTTTACTCGTTTTGTGCTTTCATTTCTCATATTTCAGCAACAGAATTGCAGTTTATATGTTTTCATCACACTTCCTCGTAAAAGGCGATCGATTTTAGTGACGTAATGGAGATGCATTACGTCACTAAAATCGATTACGCACACTCACTTTACCATTATTGCACAGGTATAGCTTTTTTGAATGAATGATTTTCAACTACAACTTGCACTAGTGAGTATTTATGCCGCTAAAAATAGTTGAAAATATTTGAGAATTTAATTGCACTTAGTTAATAATGAAGTAAAATAATTTGGGATTTTTTAATATACTACATTAACACATTTTTACTAATTATGTTTAAACAAAAAATAAGAAATATAAAAACATAGGATTGTTTTATTCTTAAGGTTGGTAACAGAACTATTTCGATCGCACCTTCTTTAATATGAGCGTGCTGTTGACAAATGTAAAAAAAATATCGCGCTTATAAAAATATCCTCGATTTTTCATAACTCTTTTTTGTTTACTGGTTTATTAATAATTCTTTTTTTTACTCGCAAGTGTGTGGAAAAACGTCGTATGATACTCGTGTGATTGATCATTACAGCCTCTGATGCAACCGCCTCTGCTGAAAGATCAACTTAGCACACTTGTATCATAATGTACTATTGCTTTTGTAAATTTATAGGTAGCTCAAATATAAGTTTATCCTATTGCATCTACAGAATACTATGTCTACTAATATGAAAAAAAAACAATTAAAACGATCTAAATGCTTTCTAAAAAATTTGTTGTATTTTAGTCATATGTAATTCCTCTAAAGGCAAGTACCTGGCTAGATATGTTGTGGGACAACACAATAAATAATTTCACCAAGCGTTGGTAACACACTAGACCGGACCTAGACGTCCTCCTTTCTATGTGACACTATTTAAAATCGATAAGCACTTATCCGACTTCTGTAATGAGTTGGGCCGTGATAAGACTCGCATACTGGATCTACTAATTAATGTAATTAGTAAGTTTCTTCACCTACGTGGATATATGAACGGCCGAGCGAAGCGTCTCCTTCAAGTCTGACCTGCTTTCGTCCTGCTGTTAGTATAAATGTAGGTAGGTACCTATGTTTACATGTGCACTCGCGTATCTACGAACACATAACAAAATAATTATTATTTTCCCAGCAGCCACCGATATAACTTATTCAGTTATTTCTAATTCCAAAATATAACTTATTCATCGATTTTGATAGAGTTAAAATGGAACCACACGAAAGGTCGAAACACCTTTTCAGACATTGTTCTTAGTTAAAATCAGTCTAATTATCTCCGAATTTGATATCAAAAATAGAAATAAAACAGTCAATTGAGTACCTCCTCTCCTCGTAGAACCTTGAATTTACTACCGGCTTAATAGTGTTTTCTTTGTTTCTAACACTAAAATATTATACTAAGTACCCAAGTCCATGTTTATTTATTTTAACGGTTAATAATCTACGGCCGTTAAAAATCTATATAAAGTTAACTCATAAAGGCTGTGACTAATCCAAAGTAATAATAAACAATAATCGAGCAGATAGCCTTATCTTTTTATATTGTAAAAACTCGTGCACGATTCGTTATGTTCTTTATACGGTGCCATTGGCCTTGATGCGTGATAACTATATAAAAAATATAATATATTATGTATATATTTTATACCTATTGAATAATATAAAAAATATACGTGCAGTGGCCGTCAAACAACTTAATAAAACTTATATTAATTTTATCAAACGATTAGCGATATAGTAAAGGCATTTTAGCGCATGTGCACTTCCAATTGACGAATCAGCGGTCGCGACTCGAACAGTACCCAGCCGACACTGCAGTCAACGTCATTGGTTCAAGTTGTTTAAGGTACCTATGTGTATCCTATCTGGTTATTGTAACTTGTCAAGAGCATGACGAGCCAATGGGTTCCTAGCAGTTAATATGTAACTACATACATAGTGACAAAATTATGTATAACGATTTTCTGTTGTTGAAGATAAGACGTAGTATATAGGGATTCCTGGCCTACGCAGTTGTATTTGGCAAGTTAAAGACAGTTCGTGGAGAGACTTGAGATGACGAGAAAATTGTCAGACTTCATTTTATCACTTTATGTATATGTATTGCACTTTACCTATAATAACAAGTACATTTTTAGGCCCTTGACATGCTTTACAATCACTGAGTAACATAGGCTGTCAAAAAATAGAGATCCGCGTGTAACACCGCGGAGCCCAGCTAGTGTTGTATAATTCGCTTGCCTGTATAACAATAGTCCTTATATCCACAAAGGATCCTCGTTGGATCCAGTTTGTCCCGTTCTGAAGAAGATTTTGTCCAAACCTGTTGTACTGGTTCGGGTGCTCTTGGCAATGTAGTAGCTAGCTATAGATATCGTGTAAGGATTCAACGGTTTTCTACCTATTCCATAATATTTCTTTTATTATACCTAAAATGTTAAGCACTAACCTAATGCTTGGGCATTAGGTCAGTGCTAACATTTTAGAACAATTTACATGCATCTAGAAGTCTTAGTTACATTGTGTTTAACAATAAGAGACGGGTGCGAAACGTGCCATCGTTGTGGACACGGACGACTCATCATTTCACGACTCGACATTACGTCTCTGATAAAAATCACCGAATATGAACAAAAATATAGTTGCCCCTTCCCACCAATTAAAATAAACACGCGTTAGTTTTCTAAACAAAGTCTTAGTTTTTTATTTGGAATGTATGTATCGTAAAACTTAACGTCCCACACCAAAGAGCACGAACAAAAGTAGGCAATCCAGCTGCGTTGACCTTACGAAGGATTACATACATCGTTGCTTTTGTAACTCGAGACACCCATTGTCTCCTAACTTGATATTCTGCTGACGTGTTTTATTAATAGCAAAGTCCATTTCGCAATTAGTACTTCATGATATATTTACTAGTATTTTGGTGAACGTTATCGTAGATACGTGACGAGGAAGAAATTTGACATGGAGATAGATTTACTCGAACTTGAGAAAAACTACTTTTTTGCTACAAGCTTTTTTGCAAATTTCATCTTAAATGAAAACCTATAATAATAACGTTCCAGTAACAATGCCTATGCTCTACAATAGGCATGCCGGTAAAAAATACCTCAATAATCATATAAGAATCTAATCTGATTTGCTATACGAGAAACGAAACATTGTTCTTAAGAATACGTCCGCAAATTGATGCAAAATAATGCAAATATAAAACGTAAAGATTAGCTAAGACGATTATCACAGGATTACCTTGGTGAGTATCATCATTAGCGAGTGCTTCCTTCATCATAACTTTTATCCAACGAATAATCATATTATTTAAAGCTAAATATAGGAAATTCATTTTAGAATAACTAAAATAAATTTCTTGTAACAGTCCTTCTAATAACTCATTTAAATTATTATTTTTTCAGAAAATTATAGAACCATTTTCATAGTTTACTACCATTAGATATATTTTTTTAAATAATTGACATTGCGAGAGAAGCTTGAAGACTGAAAATAATTCATCTATTATGTAGTGCCTAGGTGCCTATATGTGTTTACATTACTTTTGTGGTCTTACATGACGTTCATAAATTACTACTTAAAAAGGTTTTTAACTTGGATAATTATGAGTATGCTATCGAAATGACATACCTACCACGAAAATGAATCGATAGCCATATTGGAGGTTCTGTACAACTCGGAAATTTTAGTATTACAATCATCTGATTATCGTCAATCTTTACTTAATGCTAAGTTTCTTGCTCCATTATGTCCGATCCTGTGAAAATAATGTTTAGTGGCGTGTTAACTATTTGTTGTTGTTGTTCTGACGGTTCTCATTTTCGAAAAACACTTGTCTATATATTAATCTGCAGATAAGTTAAACATCACATTAACCAGCGATGGTGTAACTCTGTTTTTAATAACAGTTTAGCAACTAGGAAAGATAAGCGAATGTGCGAATTAATTAGCTTGTGTTGAAGGTCGAATGCATCTGATATTTGAGCGTTTGTATTGTTTTCACATTTTGAAATCAGGTACGATTGGTAATTCTTCGTTCTTAGGCAACTTTATTGCTCAATTAGAGTATAAATATTGGCTAAATATTTTATTGCCTTTATGTTCCTAACGCGGTGTTCTGGTAGGGTTATAAAAGAACTAGTTTATCGATCAAAAAGCAACGCATTATGTATCTGCTAACTAAAAACGCAGTCACATTTTTCTGGGACTTTCTTTTTATACCTTTATTTTGCCTTCACAAAATGGAATACAAAGAATTTTCAAACTTTCAACCTTGATGTGACCCTCTTGAAATAGAGTTTCTAAAAATCTTACATCCTTCAAATTTCGTCTGTGTGTTGAACGGTTTAAAGTGCCTTGTTTCCTGGCTAATCATCAGTCAGAACTTAATCTTTTATATATAGATTAAAACGTAACTCTATCAAAGGGTCTCATTACAAGGTAAAGTGTCAGGTGTCAGGTAGCAAATGATATTTGATATAAACTGTGCACTGATGAACTAAGGGGGAACGGAAGGGCGGTCTAAACTGCGAGCTTTCGCTCTAAAGCCACTAAAGCTAAGAGCCTTAACCCATAAAAACTCCGCTAGGATTTCTCCTGGGTTGGTGACGCAATGCAACATTCGCAAGCACATACACAACACCCAGCCTTGTAGATAGATTCAATCGCATCGTTGAAACATATGACCTAGAATCGACCCCAGGCCATTCTCCGGGCCCGCCACATCTCGAACCATAGACAACGGCGGTCGGCTAACCATAAAATATTCGTATTATTTAAAGTTACAATCCTTATTATAGACCATCCACCTACAATAAAAAATACCTTCAAACTTTATCAAGCATTCCGTAAAAACCTAGCCTTAAAAAGTTAGCGGACGATATAAGTGTATAAAGGTCAATATAATATAGGTACATATGTAATAAATAAGTAATTCACATTCAAAACATGTAGATTTGAGCGAGATATTTAAATCGCTTCCTAATTTGGTGAGAGTAACGGCATTAATGTACCGCATTTTACACTAGAATGTTTCCTTTTGAACAAAAGGATGAGCTTATGTGGAATATAATAGCTTGAATAACAAAATAAGTAACAGTATGCCGGTTTTTATCTGGCCTAACGTATAAGCATTTCCATTCAGTGTTTTAAAATGGCTGCGAAAGCATTATGGACGCTGCTACGCTGCTGGAGCATTTGGATAATCTGTAATTCTTAATGGTCTTTAGGTAATCCTTCTGCTAGTTTTTCAGTAGTAGGTAGTTATTTTATTTTTTCTAATAAATTCAGTAACTTGCCCGGTAGTTAGTAACAGTGCACATGAAACAAGAAATAATAACTATCTGCTCATCAGATTTGCTTCTCTTTGATTTAAATTGTCTTCAAAAAACCCTGTCGACTTCAACTTGATTGTTCATTTTTATAAACAGTAATAAAGATTACAATTTTCATAAAAAATATACTTTATTTATATTAATATCAAGTAAATTGTTTGACTCTCTTTTCATTACACAAACATACCAAAACACTAAAGTTCAAACTTTCTCGTAAAAAGTACACAACCTACCGAAATGCTTTCTCCTTTGAGGGCATTCTCGACTACACCTCGAGTACCATCATCCTGACTCATTGGCATACTGTACTAATAAGTGCTAACTAAAGAAAGTACTCCTATTTACTCGTATTTCCACTACTTCAAACAATTACTTGGCATTAAGAGGTTCTCTTCTTTTTCGGACGACTTTAAACTAGTAATACTTACTTTAAATAATGTTTTTTTGGGTTATGTGAGACTTCAATTCAGCAATTTACTGTACCAGTTTTGATAAACAACTTTGGATCTTTTAAAAAATGTATTTTAAAAACGAGGAAATACTCACTTAGACTGTAGTCTAAGTGAGTATTTCCTCGTTTTTTGGAAAGTTGGTACAAATAATCCAAATAGATCCACGTTTCTCCGAGAATTCTGGGTACATACCTCAAAAAGATTCTTTTCCTATTTTAAAGCTGGTTAAAAATAATCCTAAAAGTTCTTTCCTTGCAATACCAAACTCATTTTACGGTAGTACCCTGATGCATCATATGTTAATGATGTCTGGTTTATTATCAAAGTAATCAATCATTTATCAGTAAGCGAACGATAAAATAAAATAAATAAAATTCTTACATTCTTTATTATTCGACGGATCAGAAACATGGAATGTCCGAAATGTTGCCATCTATTATTTATAATAACCGAGACTCAACATAACGAAAACGTTGCCTCAATCAAAATTCAAATTAATTACTCTTCAAACCAACATTCACAAATCAATACAAATCTAAAAAGCTTAACCATTACGAAACATCTGTTAGTTTCTAACCTTCAAAGCGATGAGATTAACCATTATACGTCAGTGCTGTAAAGTAAGAACATCAGGTCCTATAGTTAGCACCACTCAGTCTTAAGTAATGCAACGAAGGTGATTGACTTCGGACGATTTTGGTAACACATGCTTTACAGAAATAGTCACATGCAAACTTTAATACATACCGCTCAGCTCAACTTAAAACACACTTTAAGTTCAATATGTTACGGGCTATATTAGAATGATTAGTAGAACATAAAGTTAGGTACTCACGTGACATCGTACCTATAGCCTACCATGATGGCGTCTTTGGGACTTACTTTTTGGAGATCACAATCAACTCTCTATAGTAGATTCTTACTAATTGAATTTAAACTGTTATTTTTTGTTTTATTTTACAGTTGTCTGCGAAGTATATACACAAGAAGTATAATTCAAATATGATTTTACCACCAAAGATCATAAGTATTTTACCACTAAATATAAAGTATTTTTAAATCCTAGCTCATCACCACGTCGTCGGGCCGTTTTTTCTAACTCTTATCTCTAGCATTTGTTTTTCTATATGGCTCTAAGGTTATACAAGTAAAAAAAACTAATTAGCAGCAGTTGCAACATTAAAACCAGTGAACTTGAATATAATAGATGCTACCCCCCTGCAGGTCAATCTTACGGACATATTCAACATAATTATTTTTTGGCTTTTTAATAACGTTCGTTACTGGCAAGTCTTGTTACATTTGAATAGCAACCATCTCATCATCAAGGATTTGTATAGTAACCATCAAACAAGTTCCTAAACACAATTTCAACCTTTGGAGACAGAAGAAATAATAGTACCTAAGTTACAATAAATTTCGTTAAAAATACTTATTTTAGTAGTTGTCGCATAGTCTACACTAAGCTTACAAATCGGTTACTTACTGCCATGTGTGCGAATGTGATGTGAATTCGTAATGCTCAAATCTTAAATTCGAGTCAATAGATTTTAGAGGCTTTTTTATATTTTAAGGATTAGTTACTGTCAGTGTTTTTAAGTTGTGCCTAATCTACTTGGTAGATATTTTACTTGAAGTAGGTACTTTACTGCTGGTATGGAATGTTTATATTTATAATTAACTAGCTTTTACCCGCGCTTTCGCTTGCTTTACTTAATTTTCCTGAGAAAAAATAGCCTGTAACAGTGTCTACCTACATCGAACTAAAAATGTTTACGTTAAAAAAATCAAGACGATAATAAACCAAGAATCTATTTAAAATATCAAATGTTGTATGCCATAAAACCAAAGATTTATAAAAAAATTATAAAAACGAACGTCGCTTCAACCAAATCATCACCACACCTGATTAAACACTACCGCACAAAATCAATTCTTCAACTTGACCCGAATTCGCCGACGTTGGCCAAATACAATGACCGCGCGATATCACTAAATCAACACGCGATGTTGCCACAGAAGTATTGATAGTGTTTTGTCTATAAAAATCCTAATGGCGTACCTAATAATAATAACGCATACGTTTTCCTTTGACGTAGGATGTTCAAGTGGGTCATTGCTGAATGCTGATAAAACACCTATCGCATAAGGATACGCGACAACATAATGGATACCAGCACCACGGTGCGTAGTAAAAACAACTGTTATGACGTCATTGTATAGGCGTATACTTACATAGATGCAAGTTTTATTCCGCGACTTTGCCCACGTTATGTAGGGTGATATTTAGAAGCCCAGAGTGCTCTAACCTACCTGTACTTATTTCAACTTTTGTCCTATTTAATTTTTTCACAATTGTCCCCATCTTAAAGTTGCCTGGAAAAGATCACTTTTTAGCGATAAGGCCGCCACTTGTTGCACTATATTTTGTAAGATTTTCTCTTGTATATAATTATTTAGTATGTCTGAAATAAAGAGTTAATCTATCCTATCTATTTCCCGGGAATCAAGTAGTAAAATTATGCAAAGTTCAAGTTCATCCGGTATTCAGTTGAACAGAGAAGAAGGGCAAACCGACTAACAAACATACTATTGAATTTATAATACTAGCTTTGCTTGTAGGTTCACCCGTATTATATTTGTTTTCCCGGAAAAATCGCCTGCTGTGGTACTCCCCATTCCTCAAACTATGACTGCAAAAAAATAAATGGTCGATACGTCACTTAGTTGCTAAGGAGAAAAATTACAAACAAACTAACAAGCAAACTCTCGCATTTATAATAAGTGTGGGCATGTCTCTATCCAGTTTGGTAGCGAAGTGGAAAAGTATTTATGTCTGAAAGAGTACATTTTCCAAGCGGTTCTTATATTCGGTATATCTTTTAATGTATAAATCAGAATAGCTGAATAATAAGCAAAGGGTCTGGCTTTATTGAATTTGGTTGTCCCTTTTTTGAGTTATTGTTTGTTAAGTGAAGAATTAAAAGGTAATTAAGGGCGACTTTAATAAATCCCGACTGCAAAATTTTAGACCTCTGTAACGTTTTGAGTGAAACCGTGGGAAGTAACTAGTATAGAATTATATCAGCTGCAGAACAAGTTAAGTTTAAATAAGTGATTACCGAGTTTCATAGCGGCAGGCGCCTATAGACTTTCATTGCGGCAGGCGCCTGTAGAACCTTCTTAGTTATTTCGATTTAAAAATCAAACTTCTTGACCGATTACGATCAAATTAAAATGATACCACAAAGATAAAAAAATGAAAAACAAAAAATAAATTTTTCATTCGCTCTACCTGTCTTTTACATAGCAGGTAACAAACACATGTTTGTGTTTGTGTACAGTACAGTCAGAATCCTCCTCTTATTTGAAAGTCGGTAGAGAAGACAAATTCAATGACACCTCGCACAACAAAACTTTTAGTTACTTAGAGTTAGACGTTCATACATACCTACACTCGAAAAAAATACCCGTCACGTTTTGAGCACGAAGAACAAGTTCTTTCTGGGTTTGCCATATTTGGGCGTGTTGAGTGTCTCTATAAAATCGTTGTTTGGTAGGTAGACATTTATTACAGGGAAAATTCAGGTTCCCCAGTACATACAGTACAGTCACTGTCATAGCAGTAAGTACCTAGTAAATTATTGTAACTTTAGATAGAGGAACACTTAACAAGGATATTTGTGTATGCCTAATATATACACTTAAATAAATACGCTATAGGAAATTCAAATAGGTTCTCGAAACCTTAGAAAAAATTCTAACATTTCTAGTATTTTTTCTAAGGTCGTAACTCATAAATAGCATATATAACAGCATTATAAAGGCATCAGAAATACACCCTGCCAAGCTATCGCAATTTATCAGATAGAGCCTGCTGACAGACAGACTGACGGACGAATGCACAGCAAAGTCTTTGTAATGAAAAAGCAGTTTTATATCGATTATTGCCAGGTTTTATTTTTAGGTTTTATTTGTAAGATTTTACTGCCTAAGATTATAACTAAGCAATAGACAACCCGTTAACGGTTTCCTAGCAGCTCTAAAAAACAAGTCCATAGATTCTGCGTGAAATTACTGCTAATCATTCAGTAAGGACTACCCTCTCTCTGGAATAAAAAAATAGTCTTCCGTAACTAACTAAGAGTACAAAGTTCTTGCTACGTAGTTTCCTGGAAAGAAAAATACGTATTTTCTCGAAACTGGTATCGTACTAGAACGAATGATTCCTAGTTCATAACTGCGGTTACGTAGCTCCAGTTCTGTAGACGGCTGAAGCGAAAAACAACCTATGTTAATGTCCCGTCGCAATCGATGCCATCACACGCCTAATGTCGCGGTATTTTGCAGAATGCCAAGAAGTTGACATTAGTAAACCTACATTCTCCTAAATATCAGCACGATTCTGGGCTCGTTTAGAAATGGTTGTTCTGCAATGCGTGAAAAACGCTGAGATCGGTAAAATTTTTAGTAAAGTCGACTTTGGGGACGATTTACATCAAATAATATCATAAAAAAAATTGTTTATTTATGCTATACTATATATTCAAGACGTGTAAAATAACTGAAAATAATTAATGTAACGTGTAAAGTGTGTAAAGGCATTTTTTCATTTTTCCTATAAAAGGCACCAAAAAGTATCTAATAGAATATTTAGCATTGGTTATTGTTTATTGCCTAGGGGTGTACCAAGCCGAAAGGGGTCACTATCCTCATCATAAGGAACAACTTTCAATATGGCAACAACTCTGAATTCGAGAAAAAAACACTACTACTGTTTCATTGATATTGTCGCCGACCGATAAACTTTTTCTTTGAAACAGCTGATTTTTTTCAAGAATTCTGAGTTGATCCCATAGTAAAAGATGTTTTGGTATAGTGACCCCCTTCTGGTTTAGTACTTATAACTGATAACACTGTATACTCATCTGCCGATAGGGTTTACTTTCCCACAGAGATTATAATGTCTTTGAATTTGCTTACAAACAAAGATTCGTAATCATTTATCTGTATTTCCTTAACGACTCTGTTGTTCATTTACTTGCCCATTTTATAATCATGCGTCTTTCGAGTCTCATCATATTGAGATGGGGTTCAGTGAATTCAATTGGCACGACTTTCTTTCGCTGAAGATAGCTCAGCTACGGTAAATATGTTTGAGTTTCAGTGTGCGTATACAAATCAGCCTTATTATGTAAGATCGTTCGTGATTGTGATAGTGTGAAACCAAGTGCAATGAGTTAAGGTTGCCGCTAATATTTATTTGTGACAGAAAACGCTATAAAATATTTAATTAGGTACAAATATACCTAATAACTAACCGCTTTCTGTCACAAACTAGGAATCAACTTATTTCTTCGTCTTGGTACAATCGACTAATTATTAATAAAATTATAGAGAGAAAAAAACAAATAATAAAACTAAAATAATAAATCGAAATAAATTTAACTCAGAACTTATGTGTATTTTTCTAAAATAAATAACAACTGAAGAATTTAAAGAAAAAATATTGTAGTTAATAAATATATTCAATCTTACAACCAAGGCATTTTCTATCCTATTGGCAGCAATTTAAAGTCGCATCTAATCCATTGCGTGTTTTGTCCGCAGGCTTCAGCGCCCAGTGTCCGTGCAAGGCGTGATGGAGCACGCACTGGCGCACCGGGACCGTGTCGGAGTGCAGGACTTCGTGCTCCTAGAGGATTACCGCTCCGAAGCAGCGTTTATCGATAACCTGAGGAAGAGATTCTCGGAAAGCATTATTTATGTGAGTTCTAGCACTTTCACTGGGGAAGATGGGATTTTTTTCTCGTCTGCCACATTGCTGTGGTCACTGAGGTAGATGCAAATTAAAATTCTGCATTTCAACGTATCTCTTTGCATAAAATTAAGTAATTTCGGCGCACAGTCGCAGAGAAGAATTGATATTATATCCGATGGGTAATTAATATATTTAATCATATTGTACCACAAAATAATATGCGAAAAAATAATAATATTTATAACATATTATTATCATATAATATATATATATATATATATATTCTTTTGTCTTAGGTTAATATTCGATAATATGTTTAATTTATGACTATTTATGTTACAATAATAATTAATGTAATTGACATACCTTATATCACGGACATGTTATACTTTTGGTGAATAAATATCTGAATCTGAATATATATGTAATAATAATGATTATTATTATTACGAGTATCATTACAGAACTAAGTTATTAAACTGGAAATGGGTAGAATGAGTCCGTTGATGAATTCTCATAGGCGGTTTAATCACAGTTCACAGGAATATGTTGAAGCTGTTAATTGTAACTTCAGGAATAACTTTGTAGTTGTAAATATATTATAACTAGGCAATGCTAATGTTATTTTGTCATTTTTACAGACTTACATCGGCAATGTGCTTATATCTGTAAATCCTTACAAAAATCTTCCCATCTACACTGAAGAAAAGGCCAAGCTTTACTACAAAAAAGCATTTTATGAAGCGCCGCCTCATGTGTAAGTAATATTCTAAAAAAATTTGTGTTATCATGTAATCTTTTAATAAATTTCTTATTTTATTATATCTACGTAATAATTCAACGATAATATAATTTTTTTAAACCTGTTAATTATACTGTTTGGCCAAAGAGCATTGAAAACTCCAATTCTTTACATCTGTCTATACTCGTATCTTTACGTTTTTCTCGTAGTTTTATTATTCGATAGGAGTGTACTAAGAAAAAAGAAGGTCACTGTACTCATCATGGTAAAGAACTATGACATCAATATCTGGAAAAAATCTGCTGATCGAGTATTTTGTCGACGACCTATGATCGGCTACTCACCTAATGCTACAAATGTCTATATCAAATTATGTAGTCTCTCTATTTCCCGATAACTCTAATCTGGGTCTTTTCAAGTCGCGAATGAATTTGTTTCTTTTGGTAAAGCGTGCTACATCTCCGCATCGTCGTCGCTCGTTTTACATCAGGCGAGATGCGGTCAAACGCAAGACAATTTTTTATATCAAGTCAGATAAGCATTTGACTTCTAGTTCGCCCTACCACGTAAATCAACGACACTATGCCCCTAGATAGAGCATGACTGGTCTTGAATATACTGCTCTCAAAAAGGCTCCCGGAACACATCGTTAGGTACTTGGCGGCCGTTTTTTTTTAACTTAAGGGGGTTGCTGGTCACTAAAGCAAGCGTTAGAAAACGCCCTGCACAAAGCTATGGTTTCCTCAATATGTTTTCTTTAACGATTGATTTACTTTTACTATACAAACAATTTACCAGCTATGTTTCCCCCGTGATGGCTGTGGAAACTTTTGCAAACAGAACTGCACTTTATCTCAAGCACCCTTTTGAATAAGAACCACTTACTAACAGTATATTTACTATATCAAGGCCTAATGCAGTTCTACTAATAATCAGTCCTTTGAGTAACTTCAAGATATGCGTTATCAATCGATATAATCGAATGTACGATTAGAGATATTACTACAAACAGACTAATTATTACACGAGAACTGTAGATGTTACATAACTTTATTATTTGATTGTTAGGTAGTATTTTATTTTGGTGAAAATATTTTTCTTGTTCCCGATTTTTGTGTAAAATACCTATTAGTTATAGTATATCCAGAACTCTAACCACAAGTTCACCACCCTCTTAGCAGTTTCACACAGTAAATAATATTATGTCACAGGGTCAAAAATAGATATTTGGTTCATTACCTAAGTGATTTGGTAAATTATAGGCGTTAGAAATACACGATTTTATAACTTTCCTATCGTGTATTCTAATCATGAATATATCTATAAGACGTAACTTAGAACCTTTTCCGAGTATGCCAGGGCAACCGATAACTCTCTTCTGATGACGTCCAAAGACAAGGAAGGTACTACCTGAATTGCCCTGGAGCAAGTCGCCACAAAAGTCGTGGTGATGCGTCAAAATCTATAAAGGGGATCCCCCATTTAATTATAGATTTTGACGCATCACCACGCAACCCCTGATAATTTTACCGAAATGCCAAGCCAGACCACATAATAGATCAGGTACTATGTAGACTGACTGGACTTAGCCATTAAAAAACGGACTTATTTTGTATATTTTCTCAGGTTCGCCATTGCTGACAACGCTTACCGATCGTTAGTCTACGAACACAGAGAGCAATGTATACTAATCTCGGGTAAGTTCATTCCCCTTCGTACCAGAAGGACGATTTAGTAAAACAACAGCCACAAAAAATTATAATAATTGATCCGTTTATGAGACTGATATCAAAGCTATTCTCAACAGAAGTTTTGCGGAATGAACTACGTACATAGTGATATATACCTATGTATTTGTATGTTTGGTACATTAATTGCAAGCAAGATTTTTTATCATGTGACAAATGACTTGCCCTTCTATTGTTATTAGATACCTTCTTTTTTAATGTAGTATATTATATACTAACTACTAAGCTAAATAAATTGAAATTTGAAGATTATATGTAAAACGTAAACTAGGTGTGCTAAGCTAGCGCGATATAATTAGCTGTTGTTAATACTAATCTGAATTATGAGTATAACAAGTCCATATGTGCAATAAGAAAGTATATATCTTGACTTGTATCGACAGGAGAGTCTGGTTCCGGCAAGACCGAGGCATCGAAGAAGGTTCTGGAGTACATCGCAGCGAGGACCAACCATCTGCGCAATGTGGAGACTGTCAAGGACAAACTGTTGCAGACCAACCCGCTGCTAGAAGCTTTTGGCAACGCCAAAACACACAGGTTGGTCTTATTTTACCTGACTGGCAAAAATTAACATTTCTCCTATAAATAAAACTGATATACTGCACTGAGACTTCACAATAAAGTTAGCAGCCTAACGAGGTGTACAATTTTGTGACTAGAAATCTATACTAACGTCGTAATTTTAAGTTTTGTGCCAATGTACTCAAGACATAATGTATACTTACTGTTCGGCACGTCTAATAATGAAAGTGGGCGATGAACTAAAGAAAGTACAGCATTTTTTCTAAAAGGGGGGTAAAATAGACAAAACCAGAAAAGAAGTAAGCGGTGAACAGACCCTAATGACGATTATTTCCTAACTTTGACCTCGTATTAAATATTTTTAGGAATGACAACTCCAGTCGTTTCGGCAAGTATATGGACATCCAATTCAACTACGAAGGGGCGCCTGAAGGAGGCCATATCCTGAACTATCTGCTCGAAAAGTCGCGTGTAGTCAGCCAAATGTCTGGAGAGAGGAACTTCCATGTCTTCTACCAGCTGCTGGCCGGAGGTGATGAAGAACTGATGAAGAGTCTCAGACTGGTCGGCAGGCCGGATATGTACAAATATACTAATGACTCGGTAATGATCGTAACCTTTTATTGATTAGAATTAAGAAGACGTCAGTATTACACACGCGACACCGAGAAAAGTATTAGTTGTTGGGTTATTTATGGAAAAAGGCGACAGAAACTAAAATATCATGAGCTGTTTTTCCTGTTATGTTTAAATTGAAGCATTTTGAAACGTTCATCGGAAGACACCAACATTGCCCGTTATGTGTGGTACAACCTGTAGCACTGTCGTTAAAAATAAAAAAATAGTTTATTTACCAGCCATAGACATATAAACCTTCTAAAAATTAAATAAATTTCCTTAGATGTTCCCATTTTTTGTCAGGATATACCTTCTTTACAAAAATAACTATTCTGATTTCTTCCATCAAGTACCTACGCACACCATTTTTGCCATATCTACGTAGAAGTCTTAATCCTACGCCTTCCTATTTTATTTCAGACGCCGCAATCCAACCAAAAGCTAAACGACGCTGAGCAGTTCCGCGTGGTACGCGAGGCCATGAAAGTGATCGAGCTTCTGCAGACAGAACAGCAGGAGATCTTCGAGATCATAGCTGCTATCTTACATCTTGGGAACGCCAAGTTTATCACTAACGACAAGGGGAATGCGGAGATTCTGCCCCATGATGTGAACAGCGGTAACGTAGCTGAGGTATGAATAAGGCTTGAATCATTAGGAGCATTTAATACACGACACCACAGATCTCAGAAACTAAATAGGGCAATATTAAGAGATAAGCGTTCGAAGCGGGTGTCACAGTAATATGCACAAAAACACACATACAGTTAATCTAATTGGGTTGGCTGCGCAACTTACAAAAATATCGTGTTGATTCGTGGTTATTTGTTAAAATAGAAGTGAAAAAGCCAAAGCAAAAATCAAGTAACTATCAAATATCCAGAAAATTATATTTATTTTAGTTTTGAGTTTTAGTTAACTCTGCCTTTTAAAGCGACAAAAACAGTTCCATACTCAACGCACGGATCTATCTATAGATATCTATAACAAGAAACACATTCAGCAGAAACTAAGATTGTTCCAGTCTAAGCTGTCAGGTAACGAAGTGCCGGCATCTATTATTAGTAAGTTTTTGGCAAATGCCATCATACGAGCGCTCTGTTATAAGGGACCTATCGCTATCCCTGAAAGCTTAGATATCAGATATATTATCTATTTGCTTTGTCACACCTACCCTATAATGTATTTATGGGTGTACCTATATACGAGTATACATAAATTTTCGCTCCGTTCGCTTACATACTTAACCAACTTTCCAATGACTATATTATTTTTTCTAGTTTCCTTAAACGATTCAATCTCCATATTTGGTGTAATGTTACTCTTCCCTCGAATTTTCTTGCTTTCTGCTTTCACCTACAGGAATAAAATGTGACTAAAAGCAATACATATATGTATTCCCTTTAGTATATGTAATGTATATGAAATACCTATAGAATCATAGAATTACCTATTATGTATTTCATTCCTATCGCGTTACTTCAATATCGTAACAAATATAAACTTTATCAGACACTTTTCTATAACGAGACGTAACATTATGTATAGTAAATTATACAGATGCTTTTAAGATGTCGTCATCTTTCAAAGATATGAGCATTACATTAAACCTTCCGTAATATAATAGAAGACAGCAACACATTTCTTTCATTGTCAAGATCCATATCCGAATGAGCTTACGCACGAGTCGAGTCATCGTGAGTCAAGAGACATGACTCGTCAAAGTCGAACATCTTTACAACTTGCTTTTTGAACGATCCATCAAAACAAAACAATAGCTAAAACAAGAGTTTTGTTCATCAAAATTCTAACTGGTCATATTCAATTTGAGGTTTTTGACATGCTATTTGATAGCTTATTCAAACTTTCAAACATTATACATATACCTATCGTATTTTAGATTTACCATTTTTAATCATCATAATGTGCCGTGGATGCTAAGAAACACGCTTATTGCTACAAAAATCTATCTAAAAACGGACGCTAGCGTAACCCACTCTTTCTTCAGCCAGCTTTACGTAAAGGTTCGCATACTTTCGAGACGATCGTCTTAATAGAAATTTAGACGATATTTTTTTATTAAATCGGTCTAGTGTTTTGGTTTATAAATCAGAATAACTTAGAGACTAAGACTTTTGTTGCTTTTTACCCGACCGCGAAAGAAGGAGGGTTGTTTTTAGAGTGTATGTAAATATGTACATTTCTTTGGCACGCCCTAAAGCCTAAACAGCTTGTCGTACTTTTATGTGAGTAGTATCAATAGATTTGTCTTAGTAGTGAGAGTGACACTTCAAAATTAAAACAAAAAAGCAATTAAAGACGATAGACTGGTTTCACGATTGAGCAGTCGGGCTTTTCGAACTCGCTTCTAACCACTTGTTTAAAGTACCTATTATTATTATTATGTTAGCCTCCCTATCCAGCAGCAAGGTACTGTACTCCTATGTAATGAGAAAAAAGTCATAGTAGATACAGAGGTGTGACAATGGAACAGTGTATTTACAATTTGAAAGCGTGGTTAGGTAGCTAGTTTCTCACGCTGACAAACTCACATAAATAAACATGATAGAGGCAGGTAGGTCATAATAATTAAGTAATAAATAACTCACACTGGTGAAATTAGTAGGGCAACTGTCTTGTTTTTAGGTGGCTTGGGAACTGTAACATAAAATATATATACAGTCGTACACTTATAAATCAAAAACGATAGATAGCTGTAATTAATTACCAGCAAAATAGTTATATTATTATTATTACTATATATGCTGAGAATATATTTTTATTTTTTAGTCATATATAGTAATATATAGATATGTTTTAATTTTCAATAAATAAATAATAAGATATATATGTGTAAAATAGTTATTTAAGGTAACTTGTGTAAGAATACAGTCTTGTAAATAGAGCATAGAATATAACTTCTTCTTCTAGAGTTAGAATTGGAATCGATAGCTTTCTAAATATAACCTTTGATGGACTTACAATAGGTAATAAGAGAAGCTCGATCAACAAATAGCAAACTATTTTAAAATGTTAAAGTAGCGCAATATTTTCTAAAAGGAACTCCCAAAATTATGTTGAAGAACCCAATAATTCCGCCCCATGTCTATGTGTATATATTTTTATTATCGTATCATTTGTTTGATGTGTAATACAGCTTGAGCCTCAAGAGAGTAACTAGAGACAATATCAACCTAGCTATATTTATTCACTTATTCTACTACTAGCTGTACCCGCGACTTCGTTCGCGGTTGCTAACCTTGCATAAATATATAAGCAGGACTTAAAAAATTAGAAAATGTATACTCGTATCAGTGGTCCTTTTGAAAGTCTTATCATTGTAAAAGATACAATACGATAGCATTGTTTGGAACTGTAAATTTGATCAATTAAAGCAATACAGAACTTTGCACAATTATGTTCACTGTGAGTGGACATTTTTTAAGAACTAAAGATTCTGCAAAGCATTAACGCCTATTTCATTTTGCAAATTCAGCACTTATTTTAACCCAAAGTTAATTTTTTTGCTAATGTATTTATCCCGATTGCCCATTATTTTTTTATTCATGACTGGTAGGCATCTGACAACCAGCTCGCACGATCACAGAAGTCAGCGACACTATGGCCCCTAGATGGAGCAAGCTTAGTATGGAATACATCTATAGTCTCTCAAAGAAGGCCGCCGCAACATACCGTTAGGTGCATGGCGACAGATTTTTCAATTTGAAGGTGGTAGCTAGCCAGGCAAGTGTTCAAAATGCCCTGCCATCATGCTATTGTTTCCCCACGATGTTTTTCATTTAACGGAAGCTGGAGCTCTTCTTGCGTATTACGTAGAATTGAACCTCTTACCTCTCGCACGGACATCTAAACCCCTTTTGCTACTCGGTCACCATCGCTACAAAAAATTGTGGACGCTGTGTTCATACTCGCACAGTCATACACATCCAAAAAAAAAAAACAACAACCAAATTAAAGCACGCGTTATCGAGTTATAATTAAATACGACTTTCGTCCCTCCTCCCACGGGAGCCCCTTGAGTATTTCGGGATAAAATAAGGTTAAAACCTTACCTCATGATATGAACCTTAAGCATACCAAGTTTTATCAGAATCTATCCAACAGTTTTAGAGTTATGTAAAGTCCAGAAACAGGCAGACAGACAGACAGTCATACAAAAAAGAAAAAAATATCTTTAAAATTTATTTATCGTTAATAACACCCCCCGCAAAAGAAATTTTTAAAATATATTCAATGTACAGAATTTGAACTGTTACAGTTTTATTATAAGTTTAGATAAAATATGTTGCGGTTTGATTACCTATAGCTAAGTGTTTTCAAATTTTGAATTATAAGATTATCTCACTTATTTCATATGATAACATTATGACATTTATTAAAAGAGCTGCATGCCTGCTCACGTCGTAATTTCATAACTAGATCCATTGTTGTAAAGTTGTTTGTGTAAATACGTAAGGAAAGAGTACGCTAGCGCCATTGTCCTATGATCTCAACTACAACCGCTGACGTAAGAATGATGCTGTTATGGGGAAATACTGGCCTTTATTAAGGAACTCATTTTTCCATCTTATTAAGGACTTGTAGCTGTCAGCTGCGGTGTTGTCCGGCGTACAAACTTTGATCACCGATTTGTACCCCTTAATGATTACACCCTACTAATTTCATGTTTCTATTCCTAGCAAATATTAGTCAGCCAGTCAGGACTGACTTTTAATATATATAGATTGGAATCTTCATTCCATACTATAATAGATACATCTGCATTGAATTTAATCATTTAATCACCATTTAATCATCTCAATCTTAAGGGGCAAGATCAATCACCATGAAGTACCTATATAGGCTACCTACCACAAAAGATAAACATGTACCTACCTAAAATGTAAACGGTATTATGCCTGTTCCTCCAGAAATTAAGAATAATATGGAATATACAATACCGTAATATGGACTCAACAATATGAAAAATAATCATATTACAGAGTTATCGGTTAGGGGTGTACCAAGCATACTCATCACAAAAACCGCTTTCACTTTGGGATCAACTGAATTGGAGAGAAAATCTGCTATTTCATATATTTGGTCACCGGCCAATAAACTTTTTTTATAAACCAACTGTTTTTTTTTCTTTTGATGAGTAATGATGCGTATAGTAACCCCCTTTCCGCTAAGTACACCCCTAACTGATAACCCTATAATATTCCACATGCATAATAAATTGAACTAGCTTACCATTTGCGATGTGGTATATATATACTAGTATGTATATTCTGGTTCATATATACTGTTCATATATAACAAGATTAGATTAAATAAATAATAGAGTATTATATTGTAAACGTCACCCTTATCTAAACTGCAATGTATTACAAAATACAGGATTTCGAGGACATCGTGGATTTGATAGCACAATTAAGCCCATCCTTTTAATAGTCATTATATGAAAAGTAAAATTTTAAATTTAATTTAAATTATTGTATGTTCTTGTATTGTCCTAGTTCTAGTATTGTCCTTGGACAATACTGTTGAAACGATAAGAATTCTACTAACACATAACACCAATTTCTGTACAGTTTGCTTAAATGATTATGAGTATAACTATTTACCGACTGAATAAAATAATATTTCAACAGCCCGAATCACAACGCGTTTCCGATCGGATACGAAAACTTTGCAACACTAATTACGCGAAGCATATACCTAATATGTTTTAGGCATTACATACAATACAAGTCATAACCTTTTCTTGTTGGTGCGTATTCCACTTTTCACTTCGTTTTGTCACCTTTTTCTTACATTTTGAAATTAATAACTTGTTGAGTTCTCTACACGTTTTTACCTAAAAATTAGTACCTAGTTTAAAACTCTTTCTTCATAAGTGTTATAAATAATTATTTTTAAGTAAATAAATAAATAACACCACTCCAGTGATCAAAATTAAGGGCGTTTATGAAAAATAATAACCATACATCTTCACTTTCTAATCATTTATCATAACATATATGAGGTTATCATCTAGCAAAAAGCAGTTCACTGCAATTTATCTCATGTTCCTAATTCCTTTCCAGCTTCTCAAAATAAACCCGAGCAAGCTTCGAGAAGCGCTGACAAGCCGCACGATCGAAGCTCGCGGAGATGTCGTTAACACTCCTTTAGACCTGGAGCAAGCTCAATACGCTCGAGATGCTCTCGCCAAGGCAATGTACGACAAGCACTTCAGCTGGCTGGTCTCCAGAATCAACTCCTCGTTGACTCCGAAGGAAAAGGACGCCAGATCATCCGTGATTGGTATCTTGGATATTTATGGCTTCGAGATCTTCCCGAAAAATAGGTGGGTGAGAACAAATGTCAATTCTATGAGATAATTCAGTCATCAGCGCTCTGATCCGTCTCAGTCCTTGATCGCTGAAAGCGACATTAACGTCGCGCACAAGATACAATATGAATCGAGAACGCGACGATAACGTTGCGTTGGTGCGGCGTTAACGTTGCGAGGTCGCAAGGCTAACGCTCGCCACTAGAGACTCGCGACGTTGACGTCGCGTCTGCGCAGCGTTGGCGCTCGGCAGGCGTAGGAGAGATGTTAACGCCCGTAAAACGCCAGTGGGATATCTGTCTTAGATTAAGTTTTATTATTTTAATAAGTAAATAAATTATATTGATGGGTAATTTAACATTTTAGATTAAAGTAAAGTGCATCATAAATAAAACTTACACAAAGATAGTTTTCTGAGCAAAAATTATATATTTATTTAAAAAAACATGTTTCATCATGATTTTTAATAAATAAATCGTTTATTAGCAGAAACTTAATGTAGCTACATGATTCGGCTAATTTTAACAGATATTTAAAGATATAATATTGAGGGCCCCAAACTAGGCAAAGCCTGTATTTTGGGCACCCGCAAGCCCGTTTTTTGTGTGTACAATAAGGAATTAATCAATAATTTAGTGTCTCATTTATATATTTGCCGTATAACTTTCTATACGACTGTATAGAATACGCCAGTTTTTTTAAATTTGGGAGCGGGATCAATTCACCAACCAAAATTAATTAAAATAACGAATTTATGGATGAAAAGCAATCATTTTACAAATTTCTATTACGCGCAGTTTCGAACAGTTCTGCATCAACTTCTGCAACGAGAAGCTGCAGCAGTTATTCATCCAGCTGACCCTCAAACAGGAACAGGAGGAATACCTTCGCGAGGGCATCGAGTGGGAGCCGGTCGAGTACTTCAACAACATCGTCATTTGCGACCTTATCGAGCAGAGACATAAGGGTTCGTTTAAACTACGAGTATGCTTTACGTACATTACTACTTAGCAACTTACATGAGAAATACGTTTTACACTTATAATTACTTTAAATACTCCTGACCCATAATAAATAAATGGATAGAAAATATAATAATATTTGTACGCTTTAAAAATAATACAGTAACTACGACGAATAGAACACATTATTGTTATTTTTGTTCATCGTACAGTAAGTAATAATAATAATGCAAAGCAAGCAAAACTTATAAATCGCTAATAGCGATAATAAATCTTTCCAGTCAGTAACCTTTGGATAGAGATAACTAAGGCATGATGCGCTGCAACGACACATCTAGACTCGGAAACAGATATTTTAGCTTATCGCTCAAACACCTCTGGAATCGAACCCGAGGTCGAAGGTCTCTGTCCGATTATGGTGACCACTAGACCACGTGGCTGCAATGCTGTTTTACAGTGCCCACTTCAGCTTAGTATTACACTGACTGATAGAAGTAAAAGTAAACAAAACAAAAAAAGTAAACTTCCTGAACCAATAACTGTTTAATTTGAATTAATGAATGAATGAATAGTTTATTTGAGATAATCACAACATTAGCAAAACTATATAACAAATAAATAAAAAGAAATTAAATGTTTATCACAACCCGACCCCATTTCAGCATAATGCTGGTTGTAACAACCAGCGCTGGTCTTCCGCTGGGGCTGGCAAATGACCTCACGCACTCATGACATGTTTCAGACAATTTGAGACTTGGTTCCCAGGTATAATCTCCATCCTGGACGACGAATGCCTCCGTCCCGGTGACGCTACGGACGCCAGTTTCCTGGAGAAGCTAAACCAACACCTGGACGGACACCAGCACTACAAGTCCCACCGCAAGTCTGACACCAAGACGCAGAAGATCATGGGACGAGATGTGAGTGTTGTCATTGACCCCGATTCGGGCAGGTCAAACTTACGAAACTAACCTAATTTTACAGCTCTAAAATTGTCTTTCCCTTTTTTTTTGTTTCCACAAGTGAGAAAAGGAGGGGATAATATAATTTTAATATAAAATTTTAGGCTTTTTTGTTAAGTCAGTGTGTCTGGCCGAATTGGGGTCATTGTTGGCTAAAAATAAATGGTAAATATAGTAAGAGCCACAAATGACTAGTGGATGCAATTGGCAGCTTGTAGTTCGAAATGGCGTTTTAAGGGGGAGGCCGTGGAAGCCTTCTGGCTGATGATGATGACAAGTTTTACTAAACGATGTTAAGTCGTTTTAAAAATGTGGTTACCAACTTCAATTCATCAATGTTTTCAGTTATTTTAATCTATAAACCAAACTATTAGATCAATTTTGATAAAATAAAAATGGGAATACAAAAAATCAAATCGATCTAATCCGTCTGAGAAATCAGGTCGCAAGCTTTAAAAAAATGCAGTCGAACTGTGTAAGTCCTATTTTTGGGGAACTTGGAGATTTTGTGTTTGAAGGTTGATGGATTTTTTTTTAGTAGAGACACAAAATATAAAATACAGGAGAATATCTAATATATAGTTGCAGTAAGTGGTGATATTATCGCTAAAAGCAATTGCTTCCAGGCAATATCAAATAAGCAAGGTCGAATGACATGATGAATGTAATTCCCAGTCTTCGGATTACAATCGTTGGCCTTGTCGGATGGCCTTATTGTGGCCTAGAATCGTTGACTTTAGTGGGAGCTGCGCCACCTACAAGAAGATGGTGATAATGATTGCCTAAAGAGAAAAAGGTGACTGTTTCAGAGTGTATTTATTAATGCAAGACACTCACACTGTAGTGTTTCGAAGCATTATAACCGTGTTTATTTTATGTTGGAATTAGCTAATATGAGTAGAACGCGGGAACTGATATATAAATATATCAATCACAATGTGACTTTTTTCTTACAAAACGACTTTACAGTAAAGTATTTATCATAGCTTCTCAAAACTTATATAATTGAATTTTTAAACTAAATGAATCCCTTCTTAATGTTTTTTCCCAGGAGTTCTGCCTAGTACACTATGCCGGCGACGTGACATATAACGTGAACACGTTCCTGGAGAAGAACAATGACTTGCTCTTCCGAGACATTCAGAGCCTCGTCGCTACCAGCGGTAACACTATCGTGTCTGAGTGCTTCAGTGTGAGTACTTCAGCTATATGCTTTTGACTTTAGAGAGATATAAAAGTTCCTTATCTAAGAATAAGCACAAATTTAGCTTTCTTATCGCTAAAATGCGGTCTATTCCGATCAATCTATGGGAAAAAGAAAAATAAAGTGAATTTAGATTCTCTTAGCCATGAAAGATAGAACTCCTCAATATGTATCCACAGTTTCTTAGTAAACCAAAACGTTACTAGACTACTAGATCACAATACCAAGTTACAAAATTATCTGTTATTTGTATAAATCGATTTCTTACAAGCATTGTCATATCAAGTATTTCGCATAAATTTTCGCGCATGTGCATATCGAATTTGGCGAACTACCGGTCTCGTCTCGACGATCGAGCTTACGACATGCCAAAAACATTTAAAAATGCGTATCACTGTGGTTTCAAGGTCATTAGTTCAACTTGGTTTCCTGCTATTGTAAAGAGATAACAATCTAATTGCAGGATGTGAAACTATCGAGCAAAAAGCGTCCCGAGACCGCGATCACCCAGTTCAAGAACTCCCTCAACGAGCTCATCAAGATTCTAAGCAGCAAGGAACCTTCATACATCCGCTGCATCAAGCCTAACGACAACAAGGCTCCTAGTAAGTGCAGGAAACGTTTGGAAACTTTGAAATAATTTTATTGCACAAACTTATAAAACATGATAAAATTTTAACTAAAACTATACAAAGTTATAAACTATATGTACAAAAGCAATATCCAAAAATTAAAACTAACTTAATAAAAACAAAAAAAAACCTTTGGAAACTTTTGGACAAATAAACATTTCGAAACACATCTGCAATAAAATGGGCAAAAGACACCACCGAGTAGAGCCGGTAAATCGAAGGCATTTAGATCCCTCTGACTTCCTGGTGAAATGACTTAGTTCGACCTGTTCGAAAAGAATTGAAAAAAAAACTGGTTTGTTATAGAAAGAAGTGGAGGGAGTCGGGAAGACTTGGCCCTGCGGTAGGCTTACTAAACAAAGAACAACGGAGAATTTTGCATTGATAAAAAAATTCTGCAGACACATAAATGTTTGGAAAGCCGCTCTGAAATCACGAAAGATGTTTAATATTCAACATTCATTAAATTTTTAGCCACTATAGTAAACGCTGTTCATAATGATTAGAACAGCAGGCATACAGATTTTATTTGGTATAATACTTCCCAATCTTTTAATATTCCTTTAATAATCTTGCATACATTTATATCATGTATATTTCGATGTTAGGTTTATTTATTTACTTCGATAGTCTGATTTGTGAAAAATTGATAACTGAAGCTCTCTAATATATTAATCTATCGCTAGAAATACTAATTAATTGTACTTCTTATATTTGCAGTGCAATTCGACGAGAAGCTGGTGTCACATCAGGTGAAATACCTGGGGCTGATGGAAAATCTGCGCGTGCGACGAGCTGGATTCGCGTACAGGAGGACTTACGAAGCCTTCTTGGAGAGGTAACCACTACCCACAGTGACCTTCCGACTAGATATCCAGAAGACAATAATAATGATTTTAGGTCGTGATTTATGAAATAATTAACGATCTACAAATCAAAGTACTGGAATGATTTTGATAAAATTTATATGGATACTAGCTGTGCTCCGCGTTAGTAGTTCTCCCGCGTAGTTCCCCATTTTACTATCGAGATAGTCTTATAGGGAACTACTTTTTTTGAAGTCGATAAAAAAATCCTTTTCCGGGGTCCAATCTACATGTGTACCAAATTTCAGCCAGATCGGTTCAGTAGTTTTGGTGTGAAAGCGAGACAGACAGACAGAGAGAGTTACTTTTGCATTTATAATATTAGTTAGTTTATACTGTATTTTTTTGCTTTTCCCTGATATCTCGTCATTTTGAAGACGGTTAATGATTGAAAAGAAGTATCCCCAATGGCAGGATGATTAAACCAATACGATCTTCTGTGTTCAGATACAAGTGCCTCAGTGCGGAGACTTGGCCCAACTACCGCGGGCCTGCTCGCGATGGTGTCCAGAAGCTGGTGGAAGTGCTCAATTATGAGAAGGAAGACTATAGGATGGGCAAGTAAGTATGCCTCCGATCTTTAAACACAGTTGGCACTGCCAGCAACGTGAGTTTAGAGACAACTATTGTCTTACCTACGCTCTACGACTAGGTGGAGAAAAGATATAGGAAACTGCAGGTTCATATGGATTGGACATATGAGCCTGCATATGAGCTGATAGTGAGGTAATCGTGTCACAGACGGACACGATCAATGACCTTCAAGACAGAGTTTTTACGTCTTCTATCCATATTTCTTCGGACGCAGCTTACTTAAATATTTCGATATTCTGTTATCAACAATATACAAGATTACCTCATGCTTATATGTGATACTAAATTATTTTTTTTATTTCTCCAGCACAAAAGTGTTCATCCGCTTCCCTAAGACGCTATTCGAGACAGAAGACGCGTACCAGATAAAGAAGAACGACATCGCGACCATCATCCAGGCTCGTTGGCGTGGCTACTGGCAGCGCAAGCAGTACCTGCGCATGAGAGAAGCAGCCATCGTCATACAGAAGTGGGTGAGGAGGTTCCTGGCGCAAAGGCTTAGGGAGAGGAGGAAGAAGGCTGCTGAGGTTATCAGAGCTTTCATCAAAGGTTAGTACGCTACGCGTAGTCTTTCCAAATAATTAAGATACTCTCTTAATGATCTCGAATGTCAGATCTTCGTTTCGCGTGATGATGGTATTTAATTTAATAAAATAGGTACGGATCGATAACCGAGTGTTTCCGAGAATTTCCTTGGTGTACCAAGGAAATTCTGTGCGCATGATTAAGCTATCAACCGCATATGAGACCAGAAAAGATACTTTTCTTAAATAGGTCTAATAAAGTTACTTTCCATTAGTGCGAGCGGTTTAAGCCATGCTTTCCTGGACTAAATAATAAATAGTAAAACGAAGTCAATAAATCAGCCAGAAGGAATCACATCATCACAAAAACCAACTAATTCCCCCCAGGCTTCATCACCCGCAACGGTCCTGAGACGCCCGAGAATCGTCGTTTCCTCGGCATCGCCAAGGTACACTGGCTCAAACGGCTCTCCACCCAACTGCCCACCAAGATTCTGGACATGTCGTGGCCTCCGTGCCCGGCCACCTGCCAGGAGGCTTCGAAGGAACTGCACCGTCTGCATAGGGCTCACCTGTCGAGGAAGTACCGCCTGGCGCTGGCGCCAAAGGACAAGAGACAGTTCGAGCTGAAAGTGCTGGCTGAAAAGATGTTCAAAGGTATGAATTTTACAGCAGCAAAATTGGCTGAGAGAAATGTTTCTCTTGTTGCAAAATAAGGAACATTTCGAAGTTACAGGGCTAGCTGCATAAGCTGATAATTTAATAAGGAATTTGTTACTGATGACAGGAAAATTTCATCATAATCCAAGGTTAAAACAAAACCCTAATCAAATTCGTACCGCACATAAATAATCCACGCACAGAATATTCGTCACATAGTTGCTCACACAACCTCCTACACTACTACTGGGGATATACTTGTATATCTAATCGTTTGCGAAGTTTTTGTAGAATCACCATGATCCGTATAATCAGCAATAGATCAAAGTGATAATTATAAAGTATATACGAGTAGATATAAAACTTTAAATCCGGTATATGATGTCTACCTACTTTAACGTAAGAGCTTTTCCTATCAAATCCAGTAGGTACTTCTTTACAATTAAGTTCATCGTATTAGGTTACTTTGACATTTCAATATCCAGGCAAGAAGAACAGCTACCAGGCGAGCGTGAAGGAGCGCTTCGTAGAGGATCGTCTCACCAGCGAGCACCAAGTTCTCCGGAACACGTTCATGGCTTCGCCGTCCTGGCCTTCCGGGGAACAGCTTATTGTAAGTATTTTAACTGTTTTAGTGACGGACTTTCTAGAACACCCAGAGGTGCTTGACGTGGCTTGCGAGACCTAAAAACTCCTAGCAGGTACAACTAACCTATCGATACGCGACCGGTTATTTGTCAATTATTTATTTATTGGACAATACACTTACAAGTTCTTATAGATAAGTGCAGAGACCTCGTTACGGCACTGCAATGAGTCAAGTCAAAGTCTGCAATCATAAGTCCACATGCGTGAAAATTTTCCCACTTGGTTGCGTGTACTTAGATGTTTTTCGAGCACTGTACCACTGTAAAACCATTGCAACAGTAAATTTATATAACCTATATTATACTATTATTATCGGTACTGAGACCTGGAACCATAGAGTTAGTAATAAATTATTGATATCCATACCCATCATATCGTCTCCAGTATTCCTGCGAAGCTGTTAAGTACGACCGTCGCGGCTACAAGCCCCGCGAGCGCGCTCTCCTCGCCTCCGACAAGGCTCTGTACGTGCTGGACGCTTCCAACCGCAAGACTTACAAGCTGAAGCATCGTCTGCCGCTAGACAAACTCAGAGTCGTCATTACTAACGAGAACGACACGCTGATACTAGTCAAGATACCACAGGACCTGAAGAAGGATAAGGTGATTGATTAATTGATAATTTTATTGTACATAGGTACAAAAAAAATACACGGGAAAATTCTCACATTAAATACTTGTATGTACTCGTAAGGTGCGTGACGAGGAATGATTATATCACTTCAATATCGTCAATAAGTACCTAGTATTTTCATTTATATTTCGACATATCAAGTGTGGCAGCTAGCCAGGTGAGCGTTAGAAAACGCCCTAACACCATGCTATGGTTTTCTCGTGATGTTTTTCTTCACCTCACGCTTTTTTTACTTATTTCGTGGGATCGAACCTCGTACCTCGTGCTCAGCAATCGAACCCCACTATCCACTTGAGCATCATCGCTAATACATTATTTCACATTTACATACCAACATTTCATAAATACCTTTGAAGATCTGATGGTAATAAAACGGCTAAACCGATTTCCATTGACAAATTAACGTGAATGGGAGAACGGTTGCTAAGAAAACAGTAGATGAAAGCCAGTTCTAATAAAGAAATAAGACTATCAAAGAGAAGAAATACAATGTATGGGTAGAAATAAGATATAGCCGAGTTCTGTTGTGGCTGGTTGTCAGTAAAAAGTTTTCCTGTTACCATTGCAGGGTGACCTGATCATCTCGGTGACGCCGCTGATTGAGGCGCTCACCATCCTCACGGACTACTCCAAGAAGCCAGAGCTCATCGAGATCGTAGACACCAGGACGTGAGTACATACTATAATATAAATGAATGGTTATTTGTATGCAACTACTAAGAGAAAAAACCCAATAGCTCTATCTAGGATATATCTTAATGACTATCGAAACTAGAGAGAAAACAGGCCGCTCTACTTACTAGGCCGCTTAAATATACAAAGTGTTAATTTGTCCATCTGTATCTTTTAGGTGACGCCTAGAAAATCAAGATGAAAATATAATTGCAATACATTTACCTACTGTAAAATATAATCGTCTAACTTTAGCTACTCTTGCAGCATCGCCCATAACCTGGTGAATGGCAAGCAAGGCGGCACCATCGAGGTCATCAACGGACCTCAGCCTGCCATACAGAAAGCCAAGAGCGGGAACCTGCTTGTTGTAAGTTACTGAAATATGTATATATTTTTAGGAAAACTTCATCGTTTCAACCAACTTCCAAAAAGGAAGAGCTCGTCAATATATTGGAATCTTGTTTATATTTTCAACTAGTGATTAGTGGCATTCAATAAAACCCAACTGCTAAAACTATAATTATGTGTCTCATCCTTACTTTTGTTTTTTTTAATGTACCCAGTGTTACTCTCACAATTAAGACATCTATTGACACCACTCCCATAAAAATACAACAAGCCGTTTAGGCTCTAGGGCGTGCCAAAGAAATATATAAATGTATAATGCATTCGGGTAAATAATTGCATTCTTATTTTTCGTAAATGACGTCATTAGAGATGAATCGATTTGAACTTTTCAAAAATGAGGCCCCATATTATTACTATTAGGAAATAGAGCACCAGGTAGCGAGTTCCATAATCTGGAAGTTCGCACAACAAAAGTTGACTTAAAGTTGAGTCTACTACTACATCGATCGTATAAAGAGAATGGGGGAATTAAACCGATAAATGACCGATAGGCTAGATCGAACTTGTGCTATACAAGGAGAACAACTGTTCCTACGTGATGTACCGCCGCACAATAAAGAGAAAACCGAGATTTTTGGCAGCTATTTGAGCTTTGGACTCTATTTTTTTATGTATCTTCCCACTATAACTCAGAAAACGTTTGAAATTTTGGTGCTCTCATATAAAGTTTATCAAATTCTAGTAGTTTGGTTTGTGATTAAAGTACCCAACAGATATTTTAATAGGTGAATGCCGAATACGCCGAATTGTAGCGTAGATTTCAACAGCACTTTTTAAAATGAGGCGTGAACATTATCACAACAATATAGTCTGCGTGTAATAAAAAGTTTATTTTTTCTCTATATCTCAGCTATCACAAAACTTGGACAAGGTAGGTACAATATAGCTTAAAATGTGCAAATAAACACATAATGGGGACAAACCATTAAAAATAATTAACCTTTTGTTCTAAGGTACAAAAGATTTTTGTTTAGTTCTATTTAATAGTTATTGCCGTCATGCTATACATACTTACATAATAATTAAAAAAATACTTTTGCATGATGTCTAGAAATGCTTCGGTTGTTATAAATTTTTAATTTGTTGTTTCCAGGTGGCCAGCCCCTAGATAACCAGTATTTACAGATGCTTCGAATTGTTAGTGAATAAACAACGACATTTCTTAATAATTGTAAAAACATATTTTTTAATTGTTTTATCATATATTTTAAACTACGGACGAACATGAATAAAAACGTTATTTACGAATATCCGCACTTCGAGGCTTGGTCTTAATATTAAAAGCCATAATAGATTATTATTATTATGTTATCGATTTAATTGGTTTTAATCGCGCGTATTTTTAATTGTTTTTTTATAAATATATATTTTTAATTATTTTTATAACTTATAATATATTTTTATTATGTAATAATTATATTTTTATAGATATATTTTGTGATAAAATCATTAAGGTTACGTACAAAGTACTTAAGGGATTATTATGTAACTGGTAGACACAGAATATCAAGAAGTCACGTCCGGACATTGCAGTGCTGTTAATTTATTTCTGTACTGTACTACTTTACTGTATTTCTGTACTACTTTACTGAACAATTCAAGTGTGGAGCGATTCCGTGACCATAATTTTATATATTATTAAAGTTTTCAAGAAAAAATAAGAAAGACATCACTTTTATTTTCAATATACTTTTAACTGTTTGTGGATATAAAATGCGTTCCAAAGATCCAATACAAACATTGTGAGGGTGAAACCAATAAATAGTGCCCTACTATAGAATTATAAGGAAAACGTGTGAATAAAATTTGTGAAAACTTGACGGCTCGGCCATTTAAATGTCTTCCTTCGCTGGAGCAGCCGCCGAGTTTAAACAAATATAGGCCATATTCTTCTAACTATACAGGCGACTGTGCCTTATTATTGTAAGTCGTTCCTTCAGTCATTTTTAAAATAAATATATTTTCACGAAATCTTTTGGTTTTGTTAAACCTTTCCAACAAAATGTAAGGTAGTAAAAAAAGATTTGGGTAAATAATATGTCATTGTAGTATAATTATTTAAAAAATTAGTTAAATACATTTTTACATTCATTACATTCTAATGTACCATAACGATATAATAATGTTAACAATCCAGAGTTACAGAGGTAGACCATCATCATCATCATCAGTTCCTTTCAATTTTCATATTTCATGGTGTAAAAATATAAGTTATTCATAAAGTATAACTTATAGTTTTTACTAATAAAAAAATAAAATGAATCGGAAAAGAAAGTTGATCCGCTTTAAGGGTTCCTTTCAGATTGTCTGACTGAAACAATTTTTACAAAAACATACAAATAGAATATTTTAAAATAAGGAATTTATGTAACTACGTAAATTTTTATACTTCTAGTTAACGATTGTGGTACATATGTTATGCTAGAAGAAGAGGTAAGTCTTACTTACCTGGTAAGTTAGGCCGGATAAACTTAGCTTTACAATATAACCTAGGTTTGCCTTTTCTCTTGAAATACCCTTAACATATAGACTAAACACGATACTTTCCACCTTGAAATAACATATATAACACACCATTGCCATTGTAAGTAATTCCCTGAAAAAAAAGACCCCTATTTCTAAGTTTCACTATTTATCTCTTTCCCCATCTTTCCTTCTTATTCATTTCCAAATACAAAAAGAAACGATCAAAAATATTACTTTATCTAAACGCACGTATCGCGTTTAGATAAAACCTAATTATATTAAACATGCACCA
Source organism: Ligdia adustata (assembly GCA_947049295.1). Lineage (NCBI taxonomy): Eukaryota > Metazoa > Arthropoda > Insecta > Lepidoptera > Geometridae > Ligdia > Ligdia adustata. Next base: position 1,912,753 of record OX346226.1, read on the forward strand.
GGAATATTAAGACTTCAAGCCTAAAATAACCATGCTGACTTGACACGAACATAAGGTACACTACATTGGAGACAGCGCCATCTAGTGCTCCTTTATATAAAAATAATTATTATTCTAACAAAATATATTTACGGACTATAATCAAAGATTCTCTCCGTAACTCTGGATTATTTAAATAGGAAATGATCATACATCTACTATAATACACGATGACTTTAGTCTTTCAGCATTTACATTACGGCTTCAGAGTAGGACTTTACAAAATATAATTAGCTTAAAGATAGGAAGCGAAACATGCGTCGATTCAATTAAACAATATGAGTTAAACGCTTGGATTTGTCAAAACTATTGTTTTCATATGTGGTTTATGTTAGATACGAGCATGACGAATGTAATTTAAGTTCTGTCAAAACTGGTAAAATTTTACGCATACATCAGTAACTTTGTATGTAGTAATAACGCAGTAGCCAGGCTTAAAATTACGCTCAACCTGTCGTGTAACGGCACTATAAGAGTTCAATATAAAAATGTACACACACATTTAGTGCCAATTAAATTACCAATTAGATCATATTTAAGTTTTTTTTCTCCGATTATACTTCTGTCCAATACCGAACAATCGATTGTATTAATGCATCTTTGATATGATAAGAAATTACGAAGAATTAAATACAAGTGGTATAAAATAATTTACGCGTGTGCTACAGATTGCTAGCATAGTGATAGAATAAATAGAATACGTTCTCCTCTACGTTAAACTTGTTAAGTCCTCGCTACTAGCGGAATACCCAACCCTTGTGTCCTTTCCTAGTAAACGAATTGGACACTGCAATGACTTGTCACTACTATTAGGACCTTACATATGAAATTGGCGTTTTGTCGTACTGGCCACTTTGATCTCAAATATCTCTTCTTTGGTTAGGGATTCCAATTTCAAATTTATACAGCTATTTATTCATACATTTGTATTTCGAAAACTGTAATTCATTTGTTTTGTCCTCTTTTGGTTTTTTCTTTGCGTCACGCAGTTTACAAAATGGAAAACTTGAAATATCGCGTTATTTACGAGTACGAGTTCCACCGTGGTACCAGTGCTGCAGAAACGGCTCGAAGGATTAATGATGTGTATGGCGGCGGTGTCGCAAAAGAAAACACAGTGTGTTTTTGGTTCCAACGTTTTCATTCTGGAAATTTCGACCTGCAGAACAAGCCCCGTGGACGGCCGGAGACTAAAGTTGCTAATGAAGAATTGAAAGCTATGGAAGCAGATCCATCGCAAACCACGTCCGAGTTAGCTGCAGGCTGCGGTGTTAGTGATAAAACTGTTTTAATCCACTTGAAGCAAATTGGAAAGGTGAAAAAGCTTGAAAGGTGGGTACCTCATGAATTGAGTGCAGCAAACCGACAAACGCGCGTCAACTGCTGCGTTACATTACTCAACCGGCACAATAATGAAGGGATTTTAAATCGGATCTTTCGGATATTTCAAGTTTTCCGTTTTGTAAACTGCGTGACGCAAAGAAAAAACCAAACGAGGACAAAACAAATGAATTACGGTTTTCGAAATACAAATGTATGAATAAATAGCTGTATAAATTTGAAATTGGAATCCCTAACCAAAGAAGAGATATTTGAGATCAAAGTGGCCAGTACGACAAAACGCCAATTTCGTATGTAAGGACCTAATATATTCTGTGATTATTTATAATAATCAAGGGTCACTAAGATTAAATTTTAACAGCCGTAAGATATCTTAGCAAGTGACGGCTTAAGTATCATCAAGGCACTACTTTTATAAGGCTTTATGACGAAAAGGCGTATAGTAATGTTAAACGATGGATGTAGAGCAGTAGATAGTACTTAGTAGATATAGGAACAGAGCAGCCCTTATTAAAACAAATTAAAACAAAGCATGTCAATTCTGATATTCACCAGAAGGTATTTTATTGCTATTTATACAAAATGTTCACCTCCTCTCTTATACTACATTATTATTAACTAGGCTAAAATGCTCGACAATACCATTAAATATTTTACATTATCATACTTTTACATAAAACACAGGTTATTTTTGGAAGATTCTGACATTAAATTGGAATTTAAATACACTCAGATGGAATACAATACTTTTTTATTTAGGGTATTTTTCGTGCAGCCAAGTAAGAGAAATATTTAAGCATAATATCGAAGCATACCGCAGTCTGAAAAATATAAAATGTAAAATAGATGCATTGAGTTAAAAATTGGCACTAAATCTCGACTGCCTCAACAAATCATTGACTCTACAACTTACATTTAATCATATTCTTTATATACAATTAAATTAAAGTACTACACTCTCCCAGTCAACCAAAGATTGCTTTATACATAAAGGAATACCTACAGCTATAGACATTTGTGAAACTTTAACACGATTATAGTCATTGTTATATTGCTTAATTTATTAAACTAGAATTATCACACATTACATTACATTCAGAACATATATGTACATACATATTATACACACATTCACACGCTTAAATTAATATAAATGCCAACTAGTTCCTGAATTCATCAAAGTAAAAAAACTAACTAATTTAGGATCTAGGTTCAATTGATTCTAGGAATAGATATTACGACCATAATATTTGGTGTCCATAAAACAGATTTGTGTAATAAAAAAATATCAACTGAATTTAAAAATTACTTACAACTAACAGGGTCGCAACTATCTGTCGTAATTTGCTTACCTACTCTGAGCCCATTTAAAATAAAACACATCAAATGTAACAATTTTGAAACCTTCAAAACAATACCAACAAATGCAGAGCATCTCTCATACACAAATTAACAGCATTCCCTACATATGTCAGTGTTAGGTCAGTAACTGAAGTAACTTCACTCTATTGTTTCATTGTTCATTTGTTCGTTTCTTTATTATCAACAAGCTGCGCCCCGCGGTTTTACTTGCAGTAGATCGATCATCCCATAGGAACTCTTCAATTCTCTGGGATAAAAAGTAGCATGGAATTAAATCATATCAATATCATTGTCAACTAACACATAACTAACGGATATAACTTAGAAAAACAAGCTTTAAACAAGCTCCCAAACAAAAACTCAATATTGTATACATCACAGTATTTGTCTAAATTCTTTGTCTGAATGACTAATTTCGCCAAATAATATTTTTCGATTCACTAATAGGTACCTATGTATGTACTGCGTTTATTTCATTTGTTCCTCTCATGTAGGCAATAATTTATCCTGAATCTTCAAAGACTGCTGTTTTTGCGCTATAATTGAAACTTTGCTCACGAAAAATGCATTTCCATCATATCACATAAGAGTTCACTAAATTCGAAGCCAGGAATTTATTCATCACTACTTTTTAGTCTTTCTTTAGAGTCTTATTTTTCATCCACTTATTTTTGAAGTTTTACACAGAGCATCAACTTCTGAAGTAACACTTTTGGAGTGCGCTTATAATGAAAGCTACACAATAATTTTCCACTGAGCCCAGTCTTGTTTGGCAAGGCTACAGAATTGCACTTTATCCACGTTTATAATTCACTATAGGAGCACCATTATGAGTAATACCCACAAAAAAACATGTGCTATTTCACTTGACCGGTCTCTTGTGAGGGTTCCACTGGCTTGAAGTCTTTGAAGGGTTCCGTTTTGAATGATTCCAAAGAGTTTTCGTTTGATTTGTCTCCGTCTGCAAAGTATTGTTTAGGTTTGGACTGATCCGCCTCGCGTTGTTGGCGGCGACGTTGCTTCGACCATAGCTCGTGGCAGTCTTGCCACGTCGGCAGCTCCGGCGCTGGCATTCTGGGAACAGGTAACATATGAACTTAAGCAAGTTACTTAACCACACAAAATATTAAATACTGACAGAACTAAATACTCCTTTCATAGCATGATGCAAACCACAAGAAGAATTACAGACGATGGTTGCAAAATTTGCCTCCAAAATATTCTACACTGTTTTATTGATAATCGCGTTTCCATTTTAAGCATCTTAATCTAATCAATCTCAATACAAAAGTTCAACATTGAGATGTGTAAATAAGGCCGTAAACATTCACAACCGTACGAAAATCGGGACAAAAACTTTTTCAACTTGATTGTTTATTAGAATTAGAACCTTCGACTTAAGAAATGGAGCGATCTATATATTTTTTGCTAGTTTCCAGGTGGTCCCATACATTATTTTTACCAAAAAAAGAACTTTTTCATGGGGGTGCCGAATCGAAGCTTGTCACTAAGTATAACTTCTTTTCCTATAAAAACTTATCAGACTCACTGATCGGGCACGACATTCTTGAGCCACGGGCTCTTGAGCGCCTCCTCAGCCGTTATCCTCTTATCGGGGTCGAGTTCCAGCATCCTATCGAGCAGATTGAGCGCAGGTCCTGGCATGAAGGCGAACTGTTCTCTGACGCAGCGCTTGTGGAATCTCTTCGGTCGTAGAGTGTGCCACAGAGGTAAGTTGACGACGTTCGGCCACACGCCGGGGACGGGAGTGCCGCACACTCGTGAGATCATCTCTAGTTGCATCATTTCTACATTCGCCTGGAATGTTTCAATTGTAAATATGTTAATTGATGATTGGTAATTTTAGACAGGGTTCTAAGGCAAAAGGTGGACGCTGGATTCATCCTAATAAACAACTTTTACTAAGGGACTCTCTGAAATGCAGAAATAAACAGCTTATCTTTTATTTTTCAGCAACACCACAACCAATCTAGTTTTTTTTTTGTTTAACTTTTATAATTTGGTCTCCGATTGGGACTTGCTTGTCTAGAAAAAGCCAATTAATTTCAGTCTTGACACAGATCAATATAGTTTATATTATGTAGAGTATAGATGTAGCTAACCTGGAAGAGCGGATGCTTCTGGAACAGCTCGCCGAGTATGCAGCCCATTGACCAGACGTCCACCGCGGGTCCGTAGCGCTCCTCTCCCAGCAGCAGCTCGGGCGGCCGGTACCACAGCGTAATCACTTTATTGGTGTACGGCCGCGCGCGGTCCTCCGCCGACCACAGCCGCGCGAGACCGAAGTCGCCTAATTTCACTTCACCTCTGAAATAATATAAGAGAATGTAGTGTTTTTCGTTACTTATAATTTTTTCTCGATAGCCGCTTCTACCTGTGGCTCGAGTCTTGTTTCGCTGCCGGTGCCATTATACATTTAAATTCTCATAATTATCCTCGCACATAAATTATACATGCAAAAGTGAGTTATACATCTTCTCTTCAGCACCCAAAGATCCTCGAACTATTATTAATCATAATCATAATTAATCATAATCATTTATTTCTCTATAAAGTACATAAGATTGATATATATAAATTTAATTACATTAATTCATTTCATGACATTAGTTTTGTACCGAAAAACTCATTACAAAATACCCAGCACCTACACTAAGTAGCCTTGTGCAGTAGGTGCTGCTTCTCTTAAGGACTTAAACAATTTGTTCATAAGAGTGAATGATTTTATGATTAGTTAGTTAGTAAACTAGTATAATAACATTACTTAAATAAAGTGAATGAAACTATGTCTTCACTTAAGACATAGTTCGAGGTCCAGAGAATGTCATCGCCTACTTAATTCCGGACAAAACAAACATAGTAGCACGGAACATGTAATGTGAATCATGATAGTGTTGTGGCTCTCAGTACAGACCTAACAGATAACTATATAATACTGACTTGTTGTTCATAAGTATGTTGCTACATTTGATGTCTCGGTGCAGGAAGTTCTTCCGGTGACAGTAGGCCAGTCCGTCCAGCAGCTGTCTCATGATAGATGCATTGTGACTCTCCGTGAAATCTACCATCTTGGACTCGAGCAGGCCCATGAGATCGTGGTCCATGTACTCAAATACCAAGTAGAACGAGCCCTTGTCCTGAAATTGTAAAAATATGATCAATATGACGCCACGGCTAGAAAAAAGTTAATTCATAGTAAACAATATAAATAATTAATTTAGTGATAGTATACACAGGACGATATATAACAAAATTCGTACCCAAAATTTTGTGCTTGATTATAAAACCGTAACGCTTCGTTTATCTGTTAAAATTTGAAATATCATAATATTTTGAGGTTTGAGTAGCATCACCGGCATAACTTGAGCGATTTTTAGGTCTCTTTGGCAGAATGTAGTGCGCGGGGCAGGGCTTCGCTACATGCGTAAATAATCTTCTACCACGTCTCTACTAATTCAAGATGTTTGCCAGAAACCGTGCAAGAAACAATAACGTACCTTTCTAAAGTCCATAGCGTCCTGCTTATCGGTGACAATCTCCCTCAAGTTGACAATGTTCTTGTGGTTCAACTGCCTGAGTATCTTGATCTCTCTCACCGCCGTGATGGGGAAACCTTCCTTCTCGTTCTCTAAACGTACTTTCTTAAGCGCGACCAGTTGTCCCGTGTTCTTGTCGCGAGCCTTGTACACTTGCCCGTACGTGCCCTCGCCGATTTGTGTTATCACCTGTGGAATGGGAATTATAAATACATGCAATGCACGGAAGTTAAGGCACTTATTTTGCAAGGTGTTCAACCACATTGATACTAATCAAATACTAATAACTATAAACATGAAATATAAATATATACTCGTACATATGTAATACAATATAATTTAACTTTAGTAATGTATTATTAAAAAAAAACTATTGTATAATTATATTTAACTAATATTATATGCAAATGTTGGAGAATTGACTAAATAAATAAATAAATAAAATTCCATTGAAATAAATAAAATCTAATTTTCAGTTTATCTAGCCACTCTCTACTTTCATCAAATTGACAGAATTTGATAAAATGTTGAAATAAATTGACAATTTTGATGAACTATGATCACTGAACTAACTAATCTAAACTCATTCATAAATACTTTAATTTTTTCAATTTATACAATTTTTAGAACAAATAGGTACAAAGCCTCGCAATAAGCCCATACAAATCATTACTAGCTACGCCCCGCGGTGTCACCCGCAGAGATTTGACTATCCCACAAGATGGGATGGTGTACAAAAAGCTGCCGGAGCACGTCACCGCAGCGCCACAGCGCCCACTATGCCCAACTTTAGAACAAGACTCAAGCGCTGACTTATTAAGCAGACGTTCTTTAGTTATGAAGAATACATAAAATTTAAGTCTGACTTATTTGTAAATAATATTATTAAATAATCTGATTGTCGATTGTTATGTGATTAATTATGATTCATTTATTTACTGTACATACTAATACTGCATGTGTAGCATAAACTAAGTATAAGAATATACCTCATCTACATTAAACTGACTGACTGTAACAATAATTATCAAAAAATTGAGTATGAGTGATCATTACATTTTTCCAGGATTAAAAGTGGCCTATGTTGTTCCAGGACATAAGCTATAATGGTGGTGGTTTCGTAGAAATGTATACCTGAAAGCCGTCGACGCACTTCTCCCCCCAGTCTTTGGCGTGGTGCGTGGGCGTCGCCACCGGGACCACCTTGGAGCCGCGCCGCTTTAGGATCCGCGGCCTCTTCAGCTTGGAACCCGCCTGTAAACACATACAAAATTAAAAAAACCTTTTTATTGTCACCAGAAAAAAAATACAACATCAAATAAGTCATACAACAGAAACGCTACAACATGTTATCGCTAAAAAGCGTTTTAGCGATAAGACCGCCTTTTGTGCCTGGTCTCTCATCTCATTCAGACAAATTGAAGGTATGGAAAATTAAAATTAGATTACCACAATATCATAACCAAGAACTCCGACCCTGGCGCGAGTCATCCTGTCTTTTCTGAGTACAAAAGTTTCCTTTGCATAAATATAGAAAGCTGTCGTATAGTCTACATGTCAACGTGTAACAGAAAGGTGTGATAATTCTTAAGGGTGTTAGTCTACTCATCAAAATGAAACTATGTATTTATAAACGAAATATTGCAAGTATAACTAATTCTTATTAATATTCAGTTTCAACTAATTATTATTAATATTTAAAAATAACGGATGACCGGCCATTATACCTAGAAAATATTTGACGGCCTCAAAGCCGAGACGCTTCGCTCGGCCAGTGAACAATAGTGTCGGTGTTGGTAAGTGTAGTGTAGTGTAGTGTTGCTCACATTGTTAGCGTCCCTGGTGTGGTTCCTGGCTGCGAACACGTGCGAGTAGTGGTCGCGGCGCGCGCCCACCGGCGGCGGCGTCGAGCCCTCGCCCTCCTCGCCGCTCAGCTCCTCCGACCCGGGGATCACTACACAAATTTATATGTTAGTAATATATGACTGCCGCGGTTTGTAACGACTGCATAGCTGGCAGTGATGATGATTGCTGAGAACCATCACAGCACAGCTCAAACCGAATAAACCTTTACAGCGTGGACAGCAATATCTGCAATGCTGACCAAACTTAAAGGTCGAGAGCGCCTCTAGTGCAATCATTACCGGACCCAAGCCTACTTATTGTAATTACTACAGTGAAACTTGAAACATGCAGGACTCTGCTTCTATAATTTTACTAATAACTTATACTATAGGTACGTAAAACAGTTCATTTTCTTAAGTGTAATTTTTTTCTAAATATAAATATAAAAAAAACCTAGAGTGACGTCAGCAGCGGGCGGGACTCAAGCTTGCGAGGATTACATTATCACCATTCATCATATTATTATGTTAATAGATAAATATAGATGGCCTTATTTAGTCGATAATTCATAAACATAACTTTTATAATGTATTGTCTGTGTGTGTGTGTGTGTACCTGGCGGCATGGGCAGGTTCATGATGCCGGTGCGCTTGGGTCGGTCGAGGCGCGGCGCGGGCGGCGCGGGGGGCGAGGGCGGCGACAGCGGGGACGTGTCGCCCGCCAGCGAGCTCAGCTCCTCCACCTGCACACAAACATACCCCAACAATGTACACTAAACTTAACACATAACACTGTTCTCACTCTAACAATAATCGACTATTTATTGCGAGTCGAATAGTGACACATGTTTACACCGCGTCGCGGATCATCACCATCACTCATCGACGTCATCACTTGCTTGATTACCGAGCGAGTTAACTATGGGAACATACTACGTGACCCATTCAGTGGGGGAAGTATTATATATATATAGATACCACACTTGGTCACAGGAAGGAGGGTGAGGCCTAGGTTTTCGTCACATCAATATCATTTAAGTAAACTCGGGTTTTTAATCTATATACAGTGTTTAGCACTTTTAAAACTCAAATGTGGGTAACACGCACACAACCACCAAATACAGTTTCTAACTCTTTCTTTAGAAAAAAATATCAAAGTGAAAATATACTACGGACGGTCACCAAGGGGAGGGGGAAGGTAAGCAGTTGAAGAAAATGTGGCATGTCACCCTATAGAAACTAAACACTCGATTCCCAGTGCTCACCAAGTCGCTTCTAATTTCCAGCTCTAAACACAAAGGTGGAGTTGAGAAATCTGACTAAAAGAAGGGAGAGGTAAATACATTAGTAACTAAAGTACCTGAGTGTTAGGCGGCATGGGCAGCTTGGTAAGGCTCTTGGGCTTGGGCGGCGGCGGCTGCTGGCTGTTCTGGTAGACTCCCTCCACTACACTGCCGCCTAGCTTGGGCGGAGGCGGCAGCGGACTCGACGTGCTGCTGGGCGGCGCCGCGGGGAGCGCCGGGGGGGTCGCCGTCTTCTGAGGGGGAGGAGGAGGAGTGGAACTAGTTTAGTGGGATAGTAAATAATAACTATTTAAGGCAAACTGCTTCTGCGACATGCGTGTGCATCTACCCGTAGGGCTCTATGATACATAAACAGTTTTAAAATGGAATTGTGTTTGTACGAGTATGTCAGCAATATGTATCAATTTGTACATAGTTTAATTAATGAAACGTTAATAATATATATACATTTAATAAATATTATATTAATTTAATGAACTAAATAATAATTTTCGTTCCAAACTAAGTATAAGTACTAACTTTCTAATATATGTTGGTATAAATAATAAGTAATTCTAGAATACACTCAATTTAAATAATTAACATTACAGTAATCACATATCCGTAACTAATCTACCTAACTAATCTAAATAAATCGTATTTTTAAATTATCTCTACTGCAAAACATACTCACAGCCGTCGCTTCGCTTCCGAGTGTCTTATCAAGGGGCTTAGCCACTACGTCGGGCTTCGCCCCCGCTTGGGGCTCCGGTGCCGGCTCAGACGGGGCGTCTGACGGCGGAGGCTTGTTCGTGTTCTCAACGTCCTTTCTCGCGACAGACATAGGCATACAAATTCCGAGCATTCAACATCAACCATCTTACCACAAAATATTTGGACATACCTTTGACAAGCATTAAACAGATGTTTCGGTTTATTTATTCCTTTAGCCAGATATTTAATTATTTAGAACAACATAACCTTGTTTAACCAGTGTCTAACAAACAATTTTAACATTCGTTCAATAATATTTTTGACACCTCTCAATAACAAAGGTAGGTTACTCACAACAGTTTCACTATCGTGGCTGTCAGTGACATCTCCATTGGGCACGTTGTCCGCGAAGGTAGCGAAGTCAGGGGGCGGTTGCAGGGGCGGCGGGGGTTGCGCGGGAGGCGGCGGCACGGGCGCGGGCTCGCCAGGAGCGCTCGCGGGGGCGGCACCCGCGTTAGGCATGGGTATATCCACCACCTTATTTTCGGCGTCTTTGGCGGCGTTGTCACCGTTTTCTTTGGAAGGCTGTTGAGATGAGGTAGAATTGGATGTTGTAATGAATGATAGACGCGTAATAATACATGGATACATGTTTGTATCTAATTATAAAGGATATATAAAAAGTTCAAGTAAGTCTATCTATCTCGTATCAAGATGATTTCTATAAATATATCATGAAAAAGACACATCGTAATACAGATATTATAAATGCGAAAGTGAGTCTGTTACATTGTCTGTCCATCTTCCCCTCACAAGTGACAGCGATGGATAGACATGATTTTTTACACAGAGATACTAACTAGGTCCAGCGAGAGCTTACTTATTAAAAACAAACAAAAAGCTAGTAAATAATATAGGTATATAATATAGTGACCAGTAGAGACGAGTGCCCGGAGCTGTCCGCGGTGGCGTTGGACAGCTCGTCGAGAACCAGCTCAGCGTTAGCAGACGTGGTAGAGACTGCGCCCTGAGACTCCTCTTCCTTCTGGTTGAGGATCTCTTGCAGCTTCTGCAAACAGTAAACTCATATATTAGGAATGAAAGTGGAATTATGTTATAGTGAATGCAGTCTATGGTGAGTGGCACCAAGTTTCTTTATAAACGTATAGAATAATGTTAAATATCGTTCCTATAACTACAACTACTTTGTGTGCACGAGTCAGGAGGAAACACGCTCCAAATAAATACTTTGTAAATAAATATTTAAATACAGGACTTCTTTGTGGTTTTTTTGATATAGGGAAAACACCAGATCATTTAACACTAAGTAACCGAGCGAGCGAAATATCTTCGCTTAGACTATGTACAGTTTGTATGTTTATCAATTTATACTCGCTCACAGATCGTAGTTTCCAACCAATATTGACGGCGCTTGGTGTACACGTCACTAAGCTGATCAATTTTCAATTTGGGAACCTAATAGCCGACATGTCAAACATTATCCTCACAGTTGAAGCATATGGCTAATAGCCGACATGTCAAACATTATCCTCACAGTTGAAGCATATGGTTAATTAAGCACATTGAATAATAAATGGAATGATCAGCGCTGGTTGTTCAAAACAAAAGAACGCATAAATAAAACAAAAAAAAAGACTGGTTTTACTAGATTTTTTTGCATTAATTCGTATTTATACATAAGTTTTCAGTACTGTTACCCCAGAATATTATACCAAATCTTAACATTATATGCTGTTAATACCGTAGCCCTACTAGATATTTTAGATAGCATATAAAGAGCATATGAGTGCTGGTTTAATATGATAGTCAAGTATTTAATATGTTCTTTCCAGTTCAACTGACAGTGTATAGTAATGCCTAGAAACTTTGTTGTATAAGTTTATCATATCAAACTTCTTTCTTTCTTTGGAATTATGCATTAAATAACGTATTTGATATTTCTCGTATAACTACGTTCTTACAAATCCGCAAACTACCAAAATTCTTAGAGCTACGTATTTCACGTATGTGGAAAGGCTTACCTTAGCTCGTTTGTGCTTGTCCTTGACTAGTTCTGCAAAGAGGCTGGTGTCGCTGATCTTCTCCTTGAAGTCTATCTTGCGCTGCAGCACCGCCGACGACGGAGGGGACGGCGACTCGTGCCTGCTTCTGTGTTACATGGAAACTGAATTAGCGTCCCGTTCTATTAAGATATGTGAACAAGCAGGTACATATTCAAACAAGTAATAGTGAAAAAGAAAGAGGAAATCGAACATTACTCAATATGATATGACTGGACGGATTCGGGCTTTGTTTGAAAGAGTATATGCATGTCTAATTGACGAATCACCGGTCGCGTCTCACCGAGTACTTTGCGCCCACTGACCAGTACGCTGGCACTGGAGAGATTGTCAATGTCAATTCTATTTAATTTTCGCCATTGATAGCGTGATGAAACTAATAATAGCGATGGGTCATGGATGGCAAGACATAGTCTTTTACAAAAAAAATACAATTTTAGTACCAAAGAAGTAGACGGGGGCACTTCGAATCGACAGAAAAACAACTGCCATTTTCTAGTAAATACTTAGTCCATATTCAGGGTTCGATACCCAGAGAGTTCAAACATTTGTGTGCATGAACATGTCTGTTTGACCAGTGTCTGGGTGTTTATTATATATATAAGTATGTATTTATGTATATAAGTGTGTATACCAGTCATTAGGTTATCATAGCACAGGCTTTGCCTAGTTTGGGATCCATTGTGAGGATAAAAAAAAATGTTTAATAGTTTTATCTGCGATATCAAAAATAAAAATTATGTTATCATATTTACGATAGAAGTCTAGTCTAATAGTGACCTATATTCGGTCAGGCCAGAATTACTAAACCAACGAATTCCACAAATCCCCTGCGCAGGGGTTCGTCTAAGGGGATTTGTGGAATAAACCCCTAATTGAACAGTTCTAAAATAATCGCCTCTTATTTTGTTTCCATAAGTGAGAAAAGGCCGGATATAATTTTAAGGACCTAGTGTAAACAACCCGAATCGGGGTCAGTGTTTGCTTCGCACTCTACGAACCGCCAAAGAAACCATAAAATCGTGAGTGCGAATCCAATGTCATCGTTTCTTAGTGTTGTGTACCTATTGTACCTGTGCTTGTCGCGCGACGCGTCCATGTGCCTGGCGCGGTGTCGTGGCGGCGACATGCTCGGCTCGCGACGTCTGCCGCGCGACAACGAGCGGCGACGCTTCAGCGACCCGCGACTGTGCGACCTGAACACACTGTATCACACTTCTGTATCAAAACAACGTCATCTCGCAATGTATTATGATACAATGAGTGCTGAAAATATGAATTTGAATATTTTGTTTCTGATAATCTTTAAGAATGAAAACCTGCATAAATTGATGTGTAAATCATCTGCTAAATTATTTTCAACATGATGGCTGCTGCTTTTATTTGCGTCTTCCATACAACTATATGGAAATCGCAATTTTTTAAAATTTAAAATCACGTGACCATTTTTTGTATGGAGAACCTAATATTTTTATATTGGAATTTGGAAAAATTTTGTTCTGCAATGAGTTCACTATGAAGAGTAGACTAACACCCTTAGCATTGTCAAAGCTTTTTGTTACACGTTGTATAGGTTGCATATTAAGATTTCACTCATTAAGATACAGTGGTCTTAATTTTTGCAGTCGGGGTTCTTGAAGTGACTTGTAATCACTTGTGAATGTTGTGTACCTGTGTCCCGAGATTGGTTTGAGGTCCCGCATGCGGTCGCGGTCGCGGCTGCGCTCGCGGTGCCTCCGCCGCGGGGAGCGCCGCCGCCTGCGCGGGCTCGGCTCGCGGCCGCGCGGCACGTGCACCGGCGAGTCTATACGAAAACCAGACAGAAATACATATACACACTGCGTATTTTGCTTTCACTTGAAACTTAATTAAGAAAGAAGATATGCAACATTCATGTGAATGAAAGAGACATAGCGTTTGATTTTTGTTCACCTAGAGGTTTAGTTTTAGAAATGCTCCGGCCATGGCAGTGTAAGTTATACGTTAGGGTTTGTTACACTAAAATAATTCCACGTGTTTACATAAAATGGCGAATGATGCATTATTAATAAATACCAGACTAAATAAACTTTATTATTATTATTTATTTATTATGTGATCAGTAGAATAACCTTAGAACAAAATATGCTAGAAGGATGCCTTAATTTCATTATAAATGCAAAGCATTTCAATATTTTCAAGGGTGCCTGGAAGAAATTGCTTTAGGCGATAAGGCCCCCCAATGTACTACCGCTGTTGTGTTCTTGTTTCTATCTTATTGTTTATTTTGTTTTTGGTATTGTATTTTTGCACCCAATAATGTAAGCAACAAATATGGATTTGATTAATACATAATATTAACTCAATATATTTTTCCGCATTTTTCGGTAGACGACTATCTTGGCCCTTTAAGGATCATCTATTGTTTTTCTTAAGTATTTTCAAGAGTTCTACAATATTATGGTCATGAGAAGCCACTATTTGAATACCAATAGTTTACCATTAATCCAGTATAATGCATACAGGTGTTATCGTTAGGTGTTGGGGTGTACTAGGCCGAAAGGGTACACTATACTCATCCTAAGGAACAACTTTCACAATGGGATCAACTCCAAATGCGAGAGCAAAAAACTCATATTTTTTTTCGACGACCGATATTTTTTTGTAAGGAATGGCTGATATTTTTTAAAGTTCCTCCTTCAGCTTAGTATACCCCTCACTGATAGCCCTGTAGTCTATTTTCGACGTCGTCATTCTAATCGAGTATCGTCAAGGCGCTTTGCAGATAGCGGGGCGGGCCTGATTCTAAATTAGCAACGCACATGGAGGGCATAAACACAGTGTTACCGTCAATGCTTTGCGTCACGATTAAAAAAACTTCCCGACTTCGCCCCCTGCAAAGCGCTTCAGATTGCAGTTTACCTGAGACTAGTATAGGCGGCGCAGGCGGGCCCGCCTGGTGTCGGAACACGCGCCTGCGCTGCTCGCACTCGTCCGTGTCTGATCGCATCCGATACAGCACGAAAGGAACAAATGTACACACGGTTAGTCACCCACCACTGAGCCTTGCACACCGATTCATAAAGCGTTGCTCGCGCTTCAGCGCTTTTTTTGCACCATGAGAATAACGTATTGCGTCAACATAACGTTAAACATATCACGCGTTTCTAGCAAGGAATCTCGTTGTTTGTTGGAGAATAAGGGCCCAAGTATGAAATGTGTAAAGGTACAATATTTTCGATATCAAATATAAAC
This sequence comes from Ligdia adustata, assembly GCA_947049295.1. NCBI lineage: Eukaryota > Metazoa > Arthropoda > Insecta > Lepidoptera > Geometridae > Ligdia > Ligdia adustata. The sequence continues at coordinate 1,928,208 of OX346226.1, forward strand.
CACCACAGGTTTTTGTCTGTCACGTTACGGCGAGCCACTTGATTTTGGATGAAAATGCAACTGAATTGAATTAAAGTTAAGTCAAAAGTATGGAATCCTAGATGAATCGGGATGAATGAATTAATAAATGGTGTATTTGTGACAAACTCATTTGACAAAAAGAAACATAATTATTTAATAATAATATATGTTTGTCATAACCCGGCCGGAATATGCAGAGAGTATAATGTTACCTGAGACCATGATGGGTGAGTGTATGCCGGCTCTGTGCTGGTCGTGCCAGTACTCCCGCCGCCGGTCGTACTCCGAGTCAGAGTCGATGGTCACCGTCTCGTGGTACGGGGGCGGCGTGTGAGGCGTCGTCGACTTCTGACGTCGCCTGGAAACAACACACATACATGTATTGAACATTTCCCACTTCTAAGAGTTAAAAGAATGTGATTACCGACTTCCATTACTTCGATTTAAAGATCAAACCGACCTTACCGAAAATAAAACGAAATCATTCCAGAAGTATGTGTATCCTAAATTATAATCCTAAAAAGTACATAAAAATTTTGAATAACATTGTAAATAGTCCCGAGCGGAAATTTAAAGTTATAATCACTGGCCTGCGATACAATTACACACATGACAAAGAGATATACAATATTAACAGTGAAATAGCTAATATAGCAAAAAATAACGAAAATGTCAAATATCTCGACCCGAATGTGCGACACGAAAATATTAAAAATTACAATTCTCTGAAGAACTTTGTAATGGAAAATGTTGTAGCATGCGTAGACAGCAAATTTAATAATTCTTCAACACTGCGTTTCATTAGGTGCCAATACAACACAACAAATCCGGACAATTCAAATTTTCAAATTACACAAACAACGACTCTAGAACGATAATTCTTCATGCAAATGTTCGTAGTATACACAAAAAGTACTTAGAGATTGAAAGCTTAGCAAATGAGCAAGAATGTGATGTGTTATGCTTGACAGAGACCTGGGGAAAAGATCATCAGATGCAGGCGATGAATGTCGAGAACTACACTCTGGCGACTTGTTTTAACAGAATATTTTTTGAACATGGCGGGACCGCGATATATGTTAAAAATGGTTTAGATTTTAAAATTAGAAACGATTTGAATAAAATGTCATTTGAAACAAATTTTGAATTAGCAGCTATAGAGTTAAGGTTGTCAAAAATAGTAATTATGGCTCTTTACCGTCCAGAATATGATATAAATTTATTTTTTGAATTATTGACAAAACTGTTAAATAAACTTTGCAAAGAAAAGAAACAAATTATTAAAGCAGGTGATTTCAATTTAAATGTATTAAAAGTAGATAAAAATATTAAGAAACTTGACGGCATACTAAAGAAATTTGATTGTAAATGGTTGTTAAATGAACCTACTAGAACTGAGACAAATAAAAGGAACCAAACCAGTTCCACATGCATTGATAACTTTATTGTAAATTTTAGTGGTTGTAGAGGATCAGTTTTAGGATGTAAGCTGTCAGACCATAATGTAATTAAATTAGAATTGTTCAATACCAAAAATGTTAATAGTAAAAATACAGCCTATATGGCTCGAAATTTTTCAAAAAATAACCTTAATTATTTTAACTATTTGTTTAACAAAAATTATATGTCAATAAAAACAGAAATACTAATGACTAGTGACGCGAACGCAAGAACGAGGATTTTACACGATGATTTGATTTACTACTATAACATAGCTTTTCCAAAATTAAAAAAACAAGTAATAAATGTTCAGAAAAAATGGTCAACTTTAGGTATAGAAACTAGTAAGAAAAATTTAGCCAAAATGGAAATCCTTCAAGAGGTTGACCCTAGCGGAACAAGAAAATTAAACATTAAAAGGTATAGAAAAATATTACGTAAAACAATGGTCGTAGCAAAAAAAATACAGTATAGAGATAGAATAAAAAAATCAAAAAATAAAATTAAAGAATCTTGGAAAATTATAAACGAACAGTCAGGTCAAAATACGCGACGCAATACAAGTAATAGAATAAAATCAGTAAAAACCGAAAGCGGAGCAAGTATTACAGAATCTAAAAAAATTGCTACTCTATTTAATAATTTTTTTCGCAACATAGCTCATACGTTAACTTGTAATCTAGAAATTGACGCGGATGATTGCAAAAAGTATTTAAATTACTGTAGTAAACCGTTGACATCTATTTCATTCGGACCAGTAGATTATACTGAGCTCAAAAAGGTAGTAGTTAACATGAAGCAAAAACCTACGTTAGATATTTATGATATGAGTACTAAGACTTTACGGAACCTAATAATAAATAACGATAATTTATTTGAATTAATATTAATTGTCTTAAACTCATGTTTAACTGACGGAATATTTCCCGACGTATTGAAACCGGGTAGGGTAATCCCACTTTTTAAAAAAGGGGATATAGAGGATATTAGTAATTATAGACCCGTTTGCATTTTGCCAACTTTATCAAAAAATTTTAGGAGCTATTATTAAATCGAGAATCGTTAAATACTTTGAAGAAAATAATTTATTTACAATGTCACAGTTTGGATTCAGAAAAGGCCGCTCAACAGAAATGGCTATAAGAAAAGTAGTATATTACATTCTAGAATCCTTAGATACGTCAAATAAATGTGCAAGTATCTTTTGTGATCTTTCAAAAGCTTTTGATTGTTTGAGGCACGATATATTGATTTTAAAAATGCAATATTACGGATTTCAAGGTCATGAATTAAATATGATGATAACTTACTTACAGAACCGTAGTCAAATTGTCTCGATTAATGAACAAATTTCTACAGAAGGTAGGATGTCAATTGGAGTACCACAGGGCTCTATTTTAGGCCCAGTCTTATTTTTGATATATATTAATGATATTACCAATGCATTGCCAAGTTGGGCTCACATAAATTTATTCGCAGATGACACACATGTAGGTATCAGAGACAAATGTATACATAATTTAGAAAATAAAGTTAGTATTGTTATGGAATTGTTAAAGGAATGGTTTGATGCAAATGGAATTGTTCTTAACTCTGATAAAACCATCTCTATGCAGTATCAGTCAAAGTTAGGTATTTTCGGAAATTCCATTAGTAAAACAAATGTATTTCTTGGTTATACAATAGATAATACAATTAGCCATAATGCGCACATCGATAAAATTTGCAAGAAAATGGCAAGTGGTAATTATGCTTTATTTAAACTTAAGCCATTACTAGATAAAAAGTCGCTCATCTCTGTCTATTATGCCTACGTGCATTCTATTATAAGATACGCTATTACTGTTTGGGGAAATGCTAAAGATATCATAAAAGTCTTAAAATTTCAAAAACAGTCTTTAAGAACAATTAACGGTTTGAAAAAACGTAGTCCTGCGAGAAAACACTTTAAAAAAGATAAAATAATGACAGTTATATCACTTTATATTTATAGTTGTTTATTAGAAGTACACGAGGATAGGGAAATACCGGAAAAAAGAATTTCACGCAATAATAAAAAAGGGCGAATCCTACCAATAAATAGATTAGCTAAATGTAAGAAGCAGGGGCTTTATACCAAAATACTGATGTATAATAAATTACCTAATAGTGTAATGGATCTCAATTTTATTACATTCAAACAAAAATTGAAGTATTTTTTTGAAAGCAATCCTTTTTATAAACTCAACGAATATATGTCAATGCAGCTTGTAGAATCATCGTTCTTGTGTAACGAACAACCATAATACAATATCACTAATAACTAAACAAAGCAATCATAATGTAAATATTTGTCAAGAGAACTGTTAAACTAAGAACTAATATTAAGTAATCGTATATGAATGAGATTTGTAAGTTAAATTTTTTAAGTAATTATTAATTCAAATGTAATAAGACTTGCCTGTAACGAACGTTATTTAAAGGTCAATAAATATTACTTTACTTTACTTTACTTTATCCTATCAAACAAAAAGAATTTTTCAAATCGGTACCTACAGCCGTGTCCAAGATATCAAGTCAAATACATATTTTAAAAAAATCTACTTCTTTTTGTAAGTCTGTAGAAGATTAGGAGGTTCTCAATTTCTTGAAAACTTTTTTATTTATAAAGAATGACGCTTGTTTCCATTCTGGGTTTTTTTAGTTTCAAATGGCGCGTTTTTCGGGTTTTAATAGAATTATACAGAGTTATCCAAATAAAGTCACGTGTAATTATCATGTCCTTCTCTGTAGTTATCAATCCTTTTACTAGGATCGACAGAATGAGAGCAAAAATTTGAGTTATAAAATAAAGTGTAGACAAACCTAGGGGTAACATACTAGTTTAGATTCTTATTCCTAAAAACGAATATAAGTAAAAGGTCCTCACTGGCTACCTTCATCAGTTTTTTAACAGTAACAAAAACTAAATCATATTTTGGATAAAACACAATTATGCACTGACCAAAATTTCGGTTTCCATTTTAGTTTCATAGTTTTGATACTGATTTATGAACAATTCTCTACTCCGTAGGATATAAATATTGTTCAATTGTTATGTATATATTATTATAATGTATATGAATATATATTATTGAACTTGGTAGCATATAAATAAAATATAATGTATTTATTGCAGGTTGCTCTAACATCCCATCCACTTGCATACACAATAACAATTTCAAATACACAATCTTTACATTACACTCAATATGAAATTAAATTAGAAAATTAAACTTTAATTAAATTATTTGTGTCATTACTTGGCAAAACTATTTGTTAGTATGTTCAGTTCCCAGTCAATAGAGGATGGTAGCAATATTGATCAAATATTAAGTCACAGGAACAAACTTATTGGTATCAAGGGTAACCATAACATACCTACATGAATAGCATTAGGGTGTCTTTACATACTTTTAATAAAGTAGGAGGTTTTCTATATATTTATATAATACTCAAAAATAATAAAAATGTACTAATAACATAGCAATCAAAATGTAAATATATGTCACGAGAACTATTAAACTAACAACAAATATTCACTACATACTATTATATAAATGAGATATATAAGTTTAATTTTTAAGTCAACTTTAATATGACTTGCCTGTAACTAACGTTATTTAGAGGTCAATAAATATTACTTTTCATTACTTATAAACTAGTTGGCAGTTGTTGGTAGGGAGCATTGCACTCAATGACTAGCCATTGTGTACTTTTAATTGTTTACTAATTGAAAGCTACTATTGTAATATAACATTTAAAATCCAATAATACGAGTAAATACACAAAACTTCTCAATGTACAACTTAGATCAATATTTAGAACTTGTAAATTAAGTGTATCAATAGGCTAAGGTTTGTTTGATAAACTATTTTTTTTTGATTTTATACTCCACTCCTGTGGTCTGTGTTATTTTATAGTTTACATTAAATATTTTTAAGTTTTAACTGGATTTTATTAATTTTTGGGAAAAGTAAAAATAAGACTGTTCATAGAATAAGTTGAATGTCTTTGAGTTCAACCGAGCTTATAAGCTTTTAGGTATTTTTTCTCACAAAACATTAGTCTTATTACAATATGTTTTGATTTGTTATCATCACATTGGTATATTAATGACATTTCACTGACTTTAGGTAGATGGCGCTACGATAGCATATAATAGTTATATATGTCTTGTACGTACATATTTACAAATTTTGTCGGCTCTGGTCAGATCTTAATATACGAACATATTAAAGAATACAGCACCAAGCAATATTTCAATTTTTACATCATAAAAGTACTTATGTTTAGTATGAACAAATAATAGCTGATGGCCGCATCATAAAATAGATTTTATAAAGAAGTTTCAAACTTACGCCCGCAGGGGTTGAGTTTTTCAAATATCCTTCCTTAGTACTCTGCTATATCTTATAAATAATAAACCCTCCATTTCATGTCTCTAGGTTCAGCAGTTTAGGCTCTAAGTGATCTTTTTGTTCGCTAGGAATGCAATGATGATGCGTCATATCACTTCGAATTCAATTTGTTTGTGAAGGCACATACTTACATTAAATTTATGTGACTATAAATAGCAACAGTTGGTATTTAACTTTTATCAACGTGCAGAAATGGGACAAGAGGTCAAATCTTGTGTCATGCACAATAGCATACGTAATAAAAGATAATTTCATGCATCTAACTCCAAAGTCCATTATTTTTGTAATCTTTTCTCGGAGACGGATTAACCTATTTGAAAATATATATTTATTTATACTTCTACAACAAAATATAACTTCACGAGTCATCCAATTTAAATGTTATCAAGAGGTTGGATTTTTAAATCGACATAACCGAAAAAGTTATCAAAAGTAATGGGAGTTGGTACTACCTATATTTTATAATGTTCACAAATTATACCGCATGTCTATAAAGTTTTATCATAGAAAAATGTACTATGTAAATACAAATTTTATAATATATTATAGAACTCTGTAGTTTAATTAAGAAATAACTTTGTGATATTATGTATTATTGATTGATATACAAACAAATGTTCCCTTGTGACTGTTGCCCATCTGGACAAACACAGACAATTCAACTGAAAACACTCAATAAAGTACCTAATATGAAATTCAAAATAGTGCTCCTGCATCTTAAATTGTGCGACAGATCCGTTTGGGATCCAGAGCAACAAACAAACAATCCAATCATACATATACATGTGTATATAAAGAGATGTTGGCACCAACCTGACTGTAAGAGTTCAAGGAAGGTTTAAATGGTGAGAAACATACAAAACTGTTGGGCGGTACGAAGTTCGCCGGTTCAGCTAGTATTATAATACAATTTAAGTAATTATCTACCAACTATGATCATTGTATGTTTGTGACATTTATGTCATGTTGAACTTATGGAACCTCCATTCAATGTATGGGGGCGACTTTTTATCACTGTATGGTAATTAGGCCAGCGGAGTTTACAGATTGACAATCTCATACCTGCTTTACTCTCACATCTATCGTGGATCATAATTATATAAGCAGAATAGTTCAAGTCATCACACAATTTTAACTAATCAAAGAATATCTTTCCATTTTACCAAACAATGCCATATTTGACATTTGTATACAGTTTGGCAAATTATAATTTGGTCTGTATCTGAATCTGGATGTTGAGTTCTAGTACATTAAATGTGTTTAAGACCTTAAGAGTAAGAAAAGGATTGATGTTTGCTCACCTGGCGGGAGATCTAGGCACATGCGGAGGGTAGGTTAAAACTGCATGATGCAATGGAGGCTCCCGGTGCATGGGTGCTCGGTGGTCGTGCCTGAGGATTGGAGGCGTTGTCGGGGACACCGGTGAACAGGAACCATTTCGCAGTGGAGACGAAGGCTTCTCCCATTCACTGATGGGCACCTTCTCGTACCGCTGTGGGGTCGTCCTCACCGGAGTCACCTCCGGCACATTATCGTCCGGAGACACACTCTCGAGGCTAGCTGACCGAGACTGGTGCTTGCTCTTCTTCTTCCTCTTTTTCTTATCCTTCTTCCGCTTCTCTTTCTTCTTCTTATAGCGGGACAGCTCGTCGTATTCCGGCTCCTCGTACTCCAGACCGCGGCGTTTCCGTGACGCTGCAGAGGAAACATCACGAGTGAGAGAGAAGTCGGCTGCGCGCCGGCTGGTCGTCGTCACGGAGATGGTTTTGTTGTCGACGAAGGTACGGATGGAGCGCGACTGTCGCGTGAGGTCGTCCGCGACGTGCCTGCCGATAGAGCTCGCCTCGCTATCTATCTCCCCGGCCTCGGGCGCCGACAACGCCTCAGAGCTCACGTCCGAATACTCTACCAACGGCTTGTTGGAATTTTTTGTAGCGTATGATTGCTCATGAATACCGCTCGAGTGACTCCGGCTTTTTTTATGCTTCTTGTGCTTCTCCTTGTGATGTTTACTGTGGCGCTTGTCGTGGCGCTCCATGGCGAGGAGGGCGGAGCCCCGTCTGCTGGACGCGCTTCACATTACATCCACTGAAATACACAGATAACTTTAATTAGCTTAGATATAGTTGTAAGCGGCAGTTGATAAATAGATTAATAGTTACCTATATAGAGATCTAGACAACAAACATACCAACTAAATGATACCTATCAAAAAGTTATCGCAATAGTACAATAAGTATGTTGTTTATTTACCTATTTAAATAACACACAACAACCTAATTAATAGCTTGAAAAGTAAATTTCAGTAACACCAAATAAAAATTGGCACTCGATATCGCAAACACCATTTGAAGGTTAGTGGTGAAAATGGTGAAATATAACATCGCAAAAAAATAACATGAACAGCTCACAATAATAAAGAGGACTTACCTCGAAAATTAACGGGCGTGCGTCGGTTTCACACACACACTTATTTTGCAATTTTTGTAGATTTTAGTGATAGCTCTACGATTTACTAATTTAATATTTTTAATGTTTCTGCTGGCTTATTGCCTGCAATATGATATTCTCCTAATGCTTTAGTTATTAAGTAATCTTATTTCGCTAATCAATAGCATGAAAAGCGCATAATTCATCTAATTACATCGGATTTATTTTACGACAGAGAACGTCGATTTCAGTCAGCCATTTGCTTTTTCTGTCATTCATTTTCTTTCATCATCACATAGTGTTGTTGGTAATGTTGCCAACGTGTCATTTATCGATTAAATATCTATCGATATCGTAGTTTATTGAGCTGACATGCTATACGGTTTTTGTAACGATGCAGTTAACTGCATCGTTACAAAAACCGTTAATATATTTGAATATTAATATTCAAAACAATGTGTCCTTTCTTATTGGTTTATTATTATGTCTCCAAAGGAATATAATAATAAATAAATATTTCAGTGTCCAAGTGACAGTGGAATTCCCTAAGTGTTCCAGACCGCTACTACGAGGGAAGGGTTGTTAGCTTTACAAGGTGATAACCCTTAAATAACTTAAGGCCAATTTTAAACGGTAGAGATAGATATTGAGTTTGACATAATTTGAAACTTATAAAATCATACAGGCTTATTTTATTATATTAGTAAGACAAATCAGGCTTGTCTGATAGAAAAGTCACTACAAATAATCACAAAAAATATATGTATGTTACTATCCTTTAATTCATGAATTATAACCCATCACCAAGCATGTCTAACTGTTACCTTTGAAGTGAATGGTATTTTAACCATGCGTCGTTTTGATTTTAAGTACCATTTAAAGTGATTGGGGGTATTTTTCCTAAAATGGTAGGAAGCTTCATACGGTGCCATTAACTGGCTGAATTCAGTATTTGGTACGGATATTAAACGGATTCGGACAGAACACAACCTTAGTCATAGTTTTTAGCTATAAAAAAAAACGGTCGAGTGGTTGTCATGGAGCGTGACCGTTCGCGGAACTAATAATTATTCACTCTAATAAAATTATTGCCTAATATCACTCAAAGCATTTATCTAAAAATTATTAAAATTAGCCTAAATTTTAAAATTAGAACTTAGACTGTTCCTACTTATGTTATGATACTTGCGATATGAAATATTTTTCCGATCAATACTGCTGCGTGCCAAAATAGGTAGTCTTTTGCACTTAATGCCATAGCAATAAGAGAAAAAGAGAGCACGTAAACAAACGATCGGCGTTATATTATCTGCTACGTGAAATTGAAAAAGCAATATTGTCGATACTTTATATTCTTGCAATTGGACATCCCTGGAATCCTTTAGTCTTGGTATTCTTACAAACCGATACAACATAAATACTTTAGTCTCACCTATTAATAATACTTTAATCGAAATGTCATTATTTTAAACGATTAGAAATTTAGTAATAAATAATTGATATAATTCTTTCTGTTTTAATCTTATTTATTTGTTTATTTTTACAGTAAGTCAACTGACAATTTCCGCAGCTATGTCGTCATTTGCTGTTTAGTATCTCGTTTATTCCGTTTCACATAAACAAAACTTCATTATAATATTAATTCTTCATCAAGTTTTGTAGGTACTCGTTACATTAGTAATTTGTTGGTTAGTTTTTGTAATAAATTTAATGTGATAAGATATCCGTTACTAATTTTATTATAAGTGAGTTATTTTTATTATGATTCTGTTCAGCACTTTTAATGATATACACTGAAGCACCATGTCTCTGCTCTGCGTAGAATGAATCGCTTTGTCATATTTAGTGTTGCCAAGTACTCATAATCATCTATCTTAGTAGTATGATTTGATAAATATTCGGATATTTTGATTACCAGCTTTTGGTATATGCAGTACTTCTAATGCTTTATTTTATTATAATATGTATATACATTACGGGGTAACCGCCTTAATACCGAATTTTCGTTATGGATAAGGATTAAAAGCAGGTGACACATATCTTATGCGCCGTTAGAAAAAAAATCTTGCGTAGAAGTGAAATTAAATGTTTATAAAGTATAACATCTGCACCGCATATTGAGATAGATCAATAGATAATCCAGAAAACCAGCAGTTCATTTTAATTAATTTATACATAAAAAATGGGTTATGTTAAAAACTATTTATTTTTAATAGTAGAAAATGTACTTTTTACATGGCATTTCTTATAAATTGTCTCGCTTGTGTGCAATTTTGCGTCCTCCTCGCGGATTATTTAGAAAATACGTAAATTAAGCGAGTGTTTCCCGGAATATGTTACTGTTGTTATAAATGCAATGTATAGTGTTTTATTTGCATCATATAAATCATAAAATTATTAAGAAATCTCGTCTAATGACCCTTGAGTTCACGGCTGCAATTACCATCGCATCGTGATATTTCCCACAATGGGAAAGAAATTGCAGACATACTAGGTGTTCGTGTGGCTTAAATTATATATTTGACAAAACAACCTAGTTTTATAGTTGGTGCAGACAGTAATATAAGGTGTTATTATTATCATGGCCATCGCGGAGTCAATGAACCTCCGCGCGGCGTGTTAACTGTGGCTTTCGAGTCAGAAATATGTAAATAAATAAACATGAACGATTTAAGCGTGAAAATAGTGGAACCTACGAGAGACCAAGTGCCTGGGTCTCCTTCTACGCTAGCTGGGACAGACTCTGACCTGGACCCTCTCGCTATAAACGAAAGTGATGCAGCCCAGACTAAAGAGCCGCTGGTCGAGGAGGAGTTGGTCGTAAAATCTCCAGAAATAGAAAAGGCGGGAACCTGTGATGATGATGCCAAAGAAAAGATTGTGAGTGTGAACCAGAATGAAGATAATGGTATGAAATTGACTGAACCGGCTGAGGATGGTAAAGGTCAGTCAGTATAACATTGTATCATTATTATTTATATACAAAAAAATTACATTTATAAGGCTATGAAAATCCTGTAATGCTAGCTGGATTGCCATTGTTGATGCTAGTTTTCTGACCAAAATAAAAGCCAGCATTCTGGTCAAATGTTCATTCCATTTACTGGGGGTCTATTATTAGGTTAGTTTTTATGGCAGTGAATGTTTTTTTCCTTTGCTTTTATGTTTTAATAAATGTATCCTATCTGTAATGTAGGTATACACTGTTGAACTAATAGAATATATATATCAATTATCATGAGTTAATATTTTGTACAATTCATGTTTGACCATTGATAAAGTAGCTCTGCCCTATGTTGTTTTCATATAAGTAGTTATGTGAAGCCCAGAAAATCATGTAAAAAATAACCAAAACTAACTACATATGTACTAGTAAATTGTCTGATATAATTTTAATGATTAGTGTCATTATTAGAAACACTAGACCACACCAGAATAATGATTAGTGTCATTATTAGAAACACTAGACCACACCAGAATAATGATTAGTGTCATTATTAGAAACACTAGACCACACCAGAATAATGATTAGTGTCATTATTAGAAACACTAGACCACACCAGAATAATGATTAGTGTCATTATTAGAAACACTAGACCACACCAGAATAATGATTAGTGTCATTATTAGAAACACTAGACCACACCAGAATAATGATTAGTGTCATTATTAGAAACACTAGACCACACCAGAATAATGATTAGTGTCGTTATAAGAAACACTAGACCACACCAGAATAATGATTAGTGTCATTATTAGAAACACTAGACCACACCAGAATAATAATTAGTGTCGTTATTAGAAGCACTAGACCACACCAGAATAATAGAAGCAGATTGTCTTTAGCTAATATATTTGATAGAAAAATATAATTATTACCTACATAACCCATAAAGTAACCTTTTGTAGGAAATGGAAATTATTTATATAATTAAGATTATGTTGTTATGAATGAAAGCCTTAACAGCAATAACACATATTATAAAATCATACAGAATACTATATTAAAACTAAATTAGAAATTACAGTTGCCATAATTTTATTAGTTTTGAGGTCATAAGACTCACAAAATAAATTAATAATTATACACAATTTTTTTAAAATCTCGTTTTAACATTACAGCTAGGTAATATAGCAAATAATTAACATGATTAACACCCAGACACTAAAAAAGCTATATATTACAGATGTCTTAAAAGAGAAAGCACCTAGTCCAGTACCAGATACTGCGGAAGTAACCAATGTTCTGAATACGAGTAATGACCGAGAGAGTTGTCTGGAGACTCCTCCCCTGCCTGATGACCCGGTAGACTTGGCAAAACCCGAAGAGAGTGTACCTGAACCTGTTGTTCAGGAAAAGGTCCCTGAAAAAATTCCTACACCCGTTCCTGAACAAAAAGAACTGAGTCCTGTAAATCACGTTCCAGTTGAGACGGACAAACAAGTGGCTGATGTAGAAATGACTGAAGTTGTAAAAGTAGAGGAAAAAATTGAACAAAAGGTCGAAGAGAAACCTAAACCATATCCTATGAATGGTGACATTGTTAAGGTAAGATGCTTATAACATTATATATCATTTTTACAACCTTGTTTTTAAAACTGAAGTTTGTAACTGTAGTTGGTGGAAATGTCATCCATTCCATAATTCACTGTGGTTAGAAACAAGATCGCATCTTCTTTACGTGGCCCATGTTTAAGTCAATCTCGTACAATAGTGTCAAATGCAAATCATGGTACATATATATATATATATATATATATATATATATATATATATAAGGGAAATAATACTGTAGCAACCTTCCATCTTACACCTCATAGGAAATACTATATTACAAATAATTATGAACATCACACATAGTTCTTTACTTATAAAACTATAAATTTTGGTGGTTAGGGTTATGCACAATTTGGTCATGCCTCTGTCATTCTGTAATTGAAATCAAAATCTAAATATACTCTAATGATCTTACTTCATTATTGTTCAGCCTCTGAATTCAAAACTATTTACAGAAGAATTTCTGATCAGATTTGTAACAAACAGAATTTGAGATACTGATAAACAAATGGTAGAGGATTTGTGGGCTGATTTAGTCTTCTAGTGATGCCAATTCCACCAGTCACATTGACTGAACTAAAAGTTCCTAAAATTATATCCATTCATTTCTCACTTTTAGAAACAAAAAGAGAGGAGACAATTTTAGAACTGATAAATTAGGTTAGTTTAGTAAGTTTGACCTGCCCAAATCGGGGTAAGTATGTAGTTTTAGTAGAACAGAATATTTTCTATTAATTTGACTGCTCCTTATTCGAAGCTTTGTAATGAGATAGGCTGTATGTTTCCCGCCTTCATTTACACCTACTACCGCCCTAAGCCACGCCTTCTATCTGACGTCACTTTCACCTGGGCAGATCGGCGATAATATCGGTTAGGAGTGTTCGCAACAGCTATATATTGACAACGCGTTATAACGATACGCTACTTTTAAAGCGCGTATTATTTTATACACTGTAATATATTATTTCGATTCACAGAACGACGTTTTGATTATCGTCGGGCGTCACAACAAATACAACGGAGGCGTGGCGTGCGCCTATTAACCTATAAAATATAATAGTATTGAAGTAATAGTATTAACACATTTCTTTATAAATCACTAAATGTTTGATAACGAATTAATTGATTATAACGCGGATCATTACTAACTTTTTAAATTTCAAAAGAGTTTTTAAGCCGGACACTTATAAATTTGGCATGACACGTGTAATGATAAATAACCTAAAGACTCGCATATTTAATATAATCATATCATCGCAGGACATACTGATTAAGTTCTTTAGTTTATGCCTTAAAGTATAATTTAGAACGTGTAAAAACCTTAATAATATTATCAAATCAATTCCTTAACACATATGTTCAAATATAGTTCTTAAGCCGCCGTGTAAAAGCACAATTTCGCACGTGACTCTAAACGAAATATTACACTGGGAAGTAAAATTGCCCTTCAGTCGAGCAAGCAGTATCACTTCATCACGTGGGCGGGACGTGCAGCCGTGGCAGTTAAAAATAATAACATAACTGTAAATATATTCAAATAATCGGTTATTTGATTGTTAATTATTAAAAGGTTATTTTATCGAATATGTAATATAACGAACACCTCTGCATATTGGTTCGCTTGTTATTTTATTCATTATCGTTTTGACTTCCCGCCGAGTCAGGCGTGCCTCGGTTTGCTATGAGTAAAGTGGAGATTAAATTCTCGAATTACCTTCAATTCCGAAAATCGAGTCCGTAAATCAGTGACCAGTTGCATGGTCACCATGTATGTAAGTACTTTAACTTTTTCTAGCAATGATACTATTCACAGTGATAAAACTCGGAATAAATGTTTTATTATCACCCTCATTTTTAGGCATTTTTAGATTTTTCAGTAAGCTCTTAACGCATTTACTTGATTAGCATTATCGCCATAAAACACAAACCCTCGCAGGGTTTGCTAATGAGTAAGTATTTAATGTTACCTACATATTTGCACATATTATCTACAAAGAAAGTTTTTATTCTGCTCTCGAACGAGCAGTTAACTATTTCGCTTCGCAGGCAGCAAATAATTCACGCGACTTTGCAGTGCAGACCATGCAGTTTTGCAAATATGTGAGGAATTGCAGTTAGTAGCAGTAGCCCATCTACGTAGGGTTTATATCAAGGGCATGGATGGATAGGGCTCGATATAATCGGATCGTACAAATTAACGAACGAAGCTAGGACCAACAGCAGCCTAAACTACTGTTTTTTGGGGATATTGTAGGATGCCTGCCGAAATTTAGTCCTAGAAGTATAACCCATTGATACAATTCGACAATTTTATGATAAATTGATCGGTAAAACTTTAGAATCGAGGCACCTGAATCATGGGGTGTGAAGGAGGGCAGGGGTAGAAGGGGGGAGGGTTACCTCTCCACAGCAAACCCCATCCGCCGGAGACAAGTAGTTTTCGAGATATGATTTTTTAAAGTTCCTTGAACAAGCACTACTAACACAACCATTTGTCAAGCTGACGTAGTACACTGATAACGACTCGTGTTTAAATACGCTCAAAAAAAGTACCATTTTACTACCATAATTTTTTTAAAAGGGTTATCAAAGTGGATAAATAGTCGCCAAATTACGTTTCCTAAAACATTACTATGCCTACTACGGTCCTTGGTGCCGAAAGTATTTAGAATGTCGTAAAAAAAAAACTGAACCTACTGTTGCCGTTTCGTTTTACGCGTTTGTCACTGTTAACTGCCAAACATTGTCACTTATAACTGTCACATTAACCTAAAAAAGTTCCTTTCCTCAGTGTTGTGACCTATTATAATGAAATTTTGAAAAAATATTTAAAATATTTTAGCGTGTCTGTTTCAGCTGAAATGTAACAAATACGTTATAAACGAACTCTTTCAACCCCCCTACAGTTTTGGTTTCGCCAAATTCAGGAGCCTTGATTCTAAAGTCAACCCAATTGATCTTTGCCACGAATAGGGGGAGGAGTAAAATCGGGAGCTCTGATACAATTTATATTTTTCTATGCATCCATACAAAGTTATATCACATAGGCGTCTACAGTGTCATCACACACACATCTTCCTTCACACTTCCACCAGGTGATAACAAACACGTTTCATTGTAAAACTTCGAATAAGGTCCAGTCAAATTAATAACTGCGGTTTACTTGAAATAAAACGCATATTAATTTACTTACCCTTATTCGAAGCTTACGATTAATCGCTGCCTGGTGATCAAAACTCAATGGGTAAAATAACAAGCGAACAAATATGGTCGCCGTGGAAGTGACGTCAGATAGAAGGCCTGGCTTAGGGCGTAAGTAGGTGTAAATAAAGGCGGGAAACGTTTAGCCTATCTCATTATAAAGCTTTGAATAAGGTAAGTAAATTAATATGCGTTTTATTTCAGGTAAAACGCTGTTATTCCAAAGCCTTAGGTGTCCTTAATACTTTGACTAACAATGCAACCTGCTTATTTGGTTTGTGTCTATTAACAGGTGAAGAAAGAGTTGATTGTGATTGGTTGTTGATTTTATTAATTAGATAAGTAGTAATTAATCTGTGTCTAACTTGGCCTTGCTTTGTGATAGCTAATAATACATTTGATAATCTCTTGCTTTAATATTATTTTATTTAAAATATATATTAAAAAAAATATTTAAAGGAATTTACACAGGATTATGACTGTTTATAAAAATCTTTTTCTAAATCTAATACGTACTCATTATGAGGGTTCTGTACCCAAAGGGTAAAAATTGAACCCTATTACTAAGACTACTGTTGTCTGTCACCAGGCTGATGTTAATAATGACAATAGGTAGAAACTTGAACTAATGTTGTGTAAATGATGTACCTGGCTGTTTTTTGTATTTTTGTGATAATTTGAAAAACTAAATAAGCCAATTACAATAGACCAAGAAAATAACATTAACATAATCATTTAACCTTATCAAGGCATCATTCACTGTCCAATACCTTATTTACGCTTTACGCTATATTGATTTTAATGAACTATTTATCTGTAAAATTATTTATTAATTGATTATTATTTTTATTAGAAAGTAAAAATTTAATTTTTGAATGATAGAAATGATTTTAGGTATACATAATACACCTAGTGTATTCTAGGAAATAAAGAAAAAGGCGGCCTTTATAGAAACCACTGTGGCTAATCTATGGTATGATGTGGAGTGAAAGTTTCATCAATATGATAAACCCGATAGCGGTTTAGAGCCATAAGCAGATATGTCGCAATGTTACATATCCACATTCATTGCCATTCAAATGCCACTAACTCAAGTTCCCATCTTATCATCATCATAGGCTCAGTGTACCCACTGCAGGGCATAAGCTTCCCCATTTTTATGGTAACTTGACATCCTATACCATATTTATTTTCCTAAATTATCTTAAGGCTGTCTCGAAGAGTTCACTTTAAGTAATAAAGCCGCTATTTGTTATATTAGATGTGAGAATTTTCTTGTCTACAATAAAGAATTACTCAAATCAAACAGTCGTATAGTTAACTAAATAGATATTAAGAATTGTTCGTACTTACTTAGCGCGTACTTTTACGCTTGTACAAAACTTGATCCTAGCACTCAGTAGCACATAAAAACTTTACCCGTAACCCTTGACCTTTCACAAGGTCGTAGTTACGTACCTACATAAACGAACAATAGTATTAGTGTATTATCAATATTATCTAGATTTTAGTAAATGCTCTGTTGAGTCATTGCTTTGAAAAAGCTGATTTCGAAAGCATTTTGATATGTGAATAAAGAATAAACTGTATAGGCGGTAATTACGTCAGTATTAGTTTAAAGGAGCTAATCGCGCAGAACTTATTTGATTGGATAAATAAATTACGTCATAATTTGACCCTTATCCTTCACTTCGCTTTTTAGAGATACGAAGCAATTTGCAGCAGACAATTTGCTATATAATGATACGAAAATCTAACATCTATAGTAAGTATATTGCACATCACTACTATCCTCTTTGCTTTTAGGAAGAAAAAGCGACCAAAAGGCGAGGCAGCGAAGACGTAGAAACCGAATCTCCACTCAAGAAACTCTGCCAAGAGGTAGAGAAGACCTTTCCTCAACATGACAGTATGATAAACGACTACATACACACAGCGACCAAGAACAGCGTGGACGAAATCCAGCGGCATACAGAACAACTCCTCGCAGAGATACAGACTTTACGAGAACTGGCACAAAAGAAAGAACACGAGTGGAACAACATACTCCACCTGAAAAAAGTCAAAGAGGAAATATTACTACGATTGCTCAGAAGAAAACAAGTACTTTCGTTCGAGAAGTCGCCCGAAGTGAACGGTCAAGATCCTTTCGACTATCTAAATCAAGCGAAGAACTTGGCTATAGATAAAAGTGACGAGATCTCAGGGTTGGCGCTGAAGCAGCCGGGTTCGAGCATGCCCGGGCCGATGATGCAAGCGCCCATTATGCCCGTCACGTCACATTACAACCCTATGGTGGGCTTACCGCCGCCCTATGACAAGGCTCACTTACAAAACATGCCGAAACCAGTATTCCCCCAAGCGATGTTCCCCGGACATATGCCCGGGTTTCCTAGAGATATAAACGCGATGAACGGTCAGATGCCGACCGGCTTCGGGCTGCCTATGGGCCGACAGGGGCCTACTAAGGACGTAAAGTCGATCATAGCGGATTATAGGCAAAGGAACCCCGAAGTGGCTCCGAGAAGAGGTCGAAGAATGAAGTCTCTATTGAACCCTAATATGATGAACGCGCCGAGAGCAATCGCGCCTAAAGTCGACATGACTAACATGAATAACCTCAACATGATCTTCAACAATTTGGACATGGTGAGTTGCATTATTTATCTCACCCAATTGAATACAATATCCAATTATTATGTTGCTATTGTGCTGTATGTCTTGAGCATACAATTTAATTTCAAATAGCCTTGATGCTATAGAAATTATTACTATAATCAAACTCAATTCGTTTCTCGTGAATTAAGTTTTGCTGGATGCGCTAGTGGCTTGTCCCTTACATTTCTATCCAGTTATATGATGTCATCAAAAGCTCCGATATGCTACTTTACGATTTAGTCAAAATTCACAGTATTACCAACAAAAAAATATTAATTTAAAACAGAAAACAAGAATATCAAAAACAAATTATAAAGTTTACAAACTCTACTCCCTCTACTCTACTCGTAAATGCCGTCTGTCTCAAACTGGACAACCAGTGCTGATCTTCCGATAGTACCGGGAACTACTACTACAGTGTTTGGTATCGTTCCAGACAATGCATTTAATCAATGAAATCTTTTATTTGACTCAATTTCTAATATCTTCTTCAGAAAGCAAGCAAAAAAACTATTAAAAGTAAATCTTATAAGGTAGACACATTTTGTTGTCATACTCTTTGTTGTTCAAATTCAAATTCAAATATAACTTTATTGTACACCAAAAATGTACATATACATTTCAAACAGAAATCACAAAACATTGGCAGTACGAGTACATCGGGCGGCCTTAAGTGAGTCGTTGTATTTGTGTGGTAACAATATAGAGTTTATAAGTGTAGACATTACATCTACTTACAACTCTACATCTCCTGAAACACCAACAACATCTCAGTAAAGTTATCTTTGATAACGTGTGCGAGCGGCGGCGCGCGGCGCACCGTCAGACCTTAGCGTACTAGTCAATAATCTAATTTATAATTACGATCCTTGACCCCATTCTGTGCTGACGTCGCGCGCGCTTGTTGCTGCACTAAACGCTTATAGTTTTATATACGAGTAACACACGTCTAGACGAATTGTAAGATACTGGCTCCTAATTCACTATGGACGTTTCAACACGTAACGCTGCCGCGTTATTTATTTAATACTAGCCGGCGAACTTCGCACCGCCCTCGCCGTTCTCGAGACAAACAATCAGTAATTTAATTTTTACATCATCAGTATAACGTATTGCATCAACATAACGTTAAACACGTGACACGTTTTCAGCAAGGAATCTCAACTAATTTTAGAGAATAAGGGCCCTGAGCAAACTATGAGTTTTGTACCGTTCAAAATGAGTCATTCAGAGAATCTTAAAAACGAACAATGTTATTTAAAAGCATTGCAAATGAATGAGCACCGAATCCATAAGAATATGTCCTAAAAATGCCATTTTTTTTATCCTGCACAGATAGGCATTTGGCCACAAGTTCGCACGACCACGAAAGTCAGCGATACTGTAGCCCTATCTTGTGTAATAAAACCATGCTGATATTCAAAAATTATTAAGGCCTCTAAAATTTGAACTTTAGGTTTTTCTTTACACTATATTTTCCTACTAGTTGCTGTCACCCGTGGACATGGAATGTAAAAAAGTTTCAAACTTTGTATCCCCATTTGACCCCTTTAAGAGTTGGATTTCAAAAAATCCTTTTCCCATTTCAATACACCTCTAGCTAGACCCTATAATTAAAACATTCTCCAAATTTCATGTGTCTAGGTTCAGCTGTTGCGTTGATTCCTAGCTAATATCAGTCAACCTAGTCTTATATATATATATAAAAGAGTATGTCTTGATGTACTGACTGATAATACTAGCTGCGTCCCGCGGTGTTATCTGCGACGAATATTTAATCATTCACATGGGAACACTTAAGTTAATCCAGGGTACCTATAAGCTATCTACGTCGCGTAGTTTTTGCACAAAAGAGTCGTACAAAAAATAAAAATATGCGAGAAAGAAATACATAACTTACGCGTTCATAACATAAGTAGGAAGTAAGATGACTCATGTTGACCATCCCACATGCTTCCCTGTAGATCTGCGTTCTGAATGAAGGTACTTTTAAATATATATACGTTGTACCTATATCTGGAGCATATATTGGGGTTAACGACATCGCAAGGACGACGTAGATGGATATTGCTTCACTATTTTCTTACTTTTGTTTTCCCGGGGCGTTGTTATGTCTCTCAATCAACATTATTTAATCATTGTGTGCAATATGAAACCTTATCTCAAGTGATAAGAGTTATTGAATAAGTTATTTAAAAAAAAGACGACTTCCATTATGGCAGACACCGATGGAACTTTTACAGTTATTTCGATTTAATGATTAAACCGTTTTTGCTAAATTTAAATGGGTCCACTCGAAATGTAAATCGGACCCTTTCGAACGAAGAAATAATTTTTCATATCGGTCCAGCCGTCCGCTAAAAAATTTGGTAACAAATAAAAAAAGTCAGTCGAATTAAGTATCACTTCCTTTTTTGGAAAGTCGGTTAATAAATGACAATCGACATCAACTCCTCAGGTTTGTATGTTATTATTGTTACATTTATTTTTTTCTATTAATTCACAGAAATGTATCTATTCATATAAGACTGTGAGAAATAAATTCTTTCGAACGAAAAGGCGTCTGTGAGGAATCCGTGGGAATATACAAAGAAATCAAAATTATTCCGTCGAATCGAGAACTGAAGTAAATTCCGGTGAAAAAACACGGTGATATATTTTCTGTTTGGGCGTTATTGTAGACGTTACTTTTGCGAAAAATAACACGATTGCCGGTAATAGTGCCACCTTGACACCAGAGGCCAAGGTTTTGAATTATTTTGCAAGGATTTCTGCCTTAGTGCGACAATAGTTTATACCACCAGTCAGTGGAAACGAGTACATTGACCTTCCACTGTTCCTCACGGCTTGAAAAAAGTTTGCCGCTTTTGCTTGCCTGTCAGTACCCGCGTCTTTCACTCCCCCGGGCACCAATGAAACACAAATGTAAGCGTCTAATGTTGGAAACTATACATGGGAAGCGATACCGTTATTTTCGTTTGTGTGATAAGAATAACTTGTGTCAGTAGCCTTCTTTATTAGGCTATAATATGTTAGGGATATGCTGACCCAATTAATGTGCTCATGATGAAAAACACTATAAACAAGTGGTTAGAAGCGACTTAAAAAAACCCACCTGCTAAATCTTTGAACTTGTGTATCATTTTTTTATATATTTTGATGTGCCTGTGTCACTCTCAACACTAAGAAGAATCTATCGACGCAACTCACATAAAAGTACGACAAGCCGTTTAGGCTCTAGGGCGTGCCAAAGAAATATACATGCATGCATAATACACTCGAAAAACATAACCCTCTTTCTTTCGCGGTCGAGTAAAAATGACTTGAATATCGTCCAAATACTAATTATATATTTAGTCTGTGGTAATTTATTAAATAATTGATCAGTTTGATGCGTCAAGTTCTAAAGTAAACATTCAGTTTTTGAACAATTCAGTCAGTGGAGTTGGTCGGCCGGTGCAGTCAAGGTCGTTTATTTATATCGCTCTACCATAGAACTGAATCCTGGTAAAAGGTCACGCAGAGAGATTTCCTTGTGCTGCTATAATTCACATTTTATTTGTAGTGTCTAGTAGGTTAACGTGAGATTAGTTGTATACATTTAGGCAGATTTTTTTTTTAATATTTAATAGAATAAATCTCACTAAAATTGTTATACCTAGTTCGGCTTCTTATCTTTAAAGACGTAATACTTTCGTTGGTGGTAAAATGGTTGACCGCGTTAGATTAGTAAAAATGATCTTTTGTTTTTTCTTCATCATCTTTTCATCAAATTATCTATTTGTCATTATGATCACTTTAAATACGAGTATGGACAGTCCTACTATAAAAACTACTTAAAACAAATCACATGTCGAAATCTATGTTGCCATTTAGTCTTTGGAGCATACCGAAGTAAACATACATACGAGGGCGGAGTGATAAGTCTGGTAAAAATTAAACAAGGAGTGATATTTATTTTAAAATTATTATTTATTTTTCAACGTAGTTTCCTTCTAACTCAATGCACTTCATTCAGCGTGTCTCTAACTTTTCGATCCCCTCCATATAATAAGACTTAGGCAACCCTTCGAAATAGGCGTTGGTTTCATGCATGATTGCTTCATTGGAGCTAAATCTTTTTCCACCAAGCCATTTCTTTAAATTCGGAAACAGAAAATAATCGCAAGGGGCTAAATCCGGCGAATATGGTGGATGAGAAAGCAACTCATAGCGTAACTCATGAAATTTGGCCATGGCAATCGCGCAGGTGTGCACTCTTGCGTTGTCTTGGTGAAAGAGGAATTTCTTCTTTGCCAAATGCGGTCGTTTTTCAGCTAAAATTCTGTGAAATTGTTCTAGTAAATTGTTATAATAAGCGCCATTAATCGTTTCACCCTTCTCTAAGTAGTCAATATGGATAACTCCACGGGCATCCCAGAAAACTGTAGCCATAACTTTATTGGCCGATAAAACTGCTTTGGCCTTCTTCGGAGCTGGTTCACACGCAGCAATCCACTGTTTCGATTGTTGTTTGGTTTCGGGTGTATGGTGGTGGATCGATGTTTCGTCTACTATTACAAAATGTCGCAAGAATTCCGTCTTCCAAACCTGCTTCCGAAGTGGTCACACGCACGCGTTTTTGATCAACATTCAGTAAACGCGGCACCCATCTCGCGGAGAGCTTCCTCATATCTAAATGTTGGTGTAAGATATTGCACACGTTCGTCTGAGATGCTTACTACCTCAACTATCTCGCGCACTTTTACTCTTCGGGTCATGAATTTTAGCGATCATTTCTGGAGTAGTGACCTCAACCGGGCGTCCTGGACGTTCGGCATTTTAATTGACGGAGCGGAGTCGCCGTAATATTTATCAAGCTTTTGTATTATTTCCGTAATGGATTATTTTTTTCAAAAAGTAATGTTTAATTAACACACGAAATTCACTTTTCTCCATCTTTGCGAAAATGCGTGCAATTGTTTTCCTTTAATGGCTGTTAAAAAAAATAACCGGCGGTACTGGCTGAAATTTTTAATTTAGTCCTTCAAAAGAGTGTTTAACATGGAGGTTTCATGCAATTTGCGATAACTTTGTTCCAAAATATTTTTTTACCAGACTTATCACTCCGCCCTCGTACATACACTTAAAAGCTAAAGCTTAAGAGATTTTAAAGAATGATACTAGTGCTATTTAGGTTACTCAACATATGCAAATACGCATTCTAATTTTTGTTATTTTTACTTTCGTATCAAAATTCTGTGCTCCCTTCGTTTATATTATATTATGAGTATGTAGAAACTATATTTTTTTTATTAGTATTGTACTCGTTGCTATGCATACCTGCTCTATCTGTCGTGCGTGACGTCACCTGTCGGTCCCAACGGCAGATCAGCGCGGGTTGTTCACAACCGGCATCATGCTAAATTGGGATCAGCTTGTGATAAAAAACATGCTTCTCTATTGTATTTTCTATTTTTGACAGAAATTGCTTGTCACAAAAAAACATAATTTATTCTAAAAATAGATAACCTGAATGATGAAACATTTGAGTAAAAACTGTTCTAAAATTAAATTATTTCAATTACAGAACCAGAAAGCTATGCTGGAACGGTTACAGCAGCTACAAGCCGGCGGCTTACAGAACGGTCTCTCGTTCAAAGACGTCCTAGTCCAATTCGCAAACATGCAGCAAAACAACCCTGGTCTACTACCCCCCAACAGGCCAATGGAACAACCTCCTAACAGACCTGAGCATCACATACGGCCAGAAGCCAGAAGACGGCCGGAAAGACCTCACGAAGAGACCCACAAGCCGGTAGAAAGACTGGCCTCCCCTAGCCCAAGATTACCCCCGCCACCGCCTTACCCGGAGATCTCATTGTTACCTGTCACTACAAGTCAAGAAACGAGTCAGACGCACCAGCAAAACTCTTTATTGCACGGTATATTGACGAAGGTTAGTTTGAATTTTAGGCATAGAATGCTTGTAGAAAGGTCGTGGTCCATTGATGCTTGGGCATTAGATTGGTGCAGTCAAGTTTGAACCCAAAGCTTTCCGTAGTATCTATTTCCTCGAAATATTTTTAAAGATGTCTGTGAAACTAGGTAATGAAATTCCGTACTAGTCTGCTAGTCTTACGAGAGGAGGGGTTTCAATGCAAAAAGTTAGGGTTAAAAAATACTATTTAAATAAAATTTTGATGTATCTAACATAAACGGATTTTATCCCTCCCATATCTCATAAATTTATTTTTTTGTGTCTCAATAATGTGAAGTAATTTTACAACATGCACCAATTTATCTTAATATAAAAAAAAAATTAAACATGGTAACGCCAAGAATTAAAATACCAAGTATCAAATGCGTTTAGCAATTAATTGTATTTGTAAAAGATCTGTAAAATTATAAATGTCCGTTATTTTGTTTGCATTTCAATTTCAAAACGATCCGTCACCGATCCAATGCCGAAGCGTTCCAACGGACGAGTACCTCAATCATACCAGCTTCATTTATTGTAATATTTTGTATACCGCTTGCTTAATGAACTAGCTTGAAATGAGTGTTGCCAACATTACAGCAAGGGACGTGCGGGACTCAGAGTTTCTCACCAACGTTGGCTAAACTGCTAACGTCTCCGGAAAGGAAACAGGGCGCGGCAGCGATGCCACCTTTCGGTCAGGCCAAGGTATCACCCACATGTACAAAATGAACGGAACAAACTATTGGTGTGCTAATTGGCCTAGATCTCTTCTCTACAAATTCTAAATTTAGATTTTAAGATGATGAGATGTTCAGTCTGCACTATAGTTAAAGCTTAATATGACTTAGTTGGGATTCGTACGCCGATGCTGGCTAAAAAGTATGCGTTAGAATAAAGATACTTCTATGTCTATTGCGAACTCGTCTCGCTACCATCTGCGTTATATTCTGACTATCTTTCTTAGTACCAGAGTCAAATTTGAGCGTGTTATCACAAATTCAAAAGAATGTTATTATTCCGTTCATTACCAACTTTTAGTTTGAATTTTAGGGACATTATTATTATTATTATAATTCTATCGGCATTCTATCCAATATTTTGGTGTCACAGAAATCAATTGATAAAGTTATTCTTTGACATCGTTATCTTAATCAAAATTGGATAAGTAATAAAGCCGTTTTGGCGATAACTTACGTTTATATACAGAATAGAAAATCCCTTTTAAGTATTTTGCAGAGTGAACATCTAAATTTGACAACAATATCTCGGCTTTGTCCTTCAAATTATTCCAAATTTTTATAATGGCAATGCTCATTGAAATATGATGCCACCTCACAGTCATTTTTACATACTTTTACTATTACACATTAGTTATAGTACATACATAACTTCACTGTAGGTGCAAAATATTTCAAAGTACATACATCGAAAACTCCTAAGGCTTACTCAATGCACTGGGGGAACTATAATATGGCTTCTAATATTTAATTTATATGTTGTTTGCTGGGAACTATATATTTTTGTTATAAGAGAAACTTGATTCATGAATTCATATTAGGTAAAGATGCATGTATTTATCTGAAATAGTGAAGTGAGTACAATACCGCGTATTTTCATACAAATGTCATACCGATTCGCTCCTTGGTTAATTAAATTTGAGTTTTTGTTTGCTGTTATCACTATTAAGATGGTTACTTTTATTTGTAATTAAGTCATTACGACTTAATACTGAAGTAGGCTTTTTATTTTTATTTATAATTAATTTCTAAATAAATAAATAATAATCTTGATAAAAATGTTGAAATACTTTTGTATGACGATTACGCGTTGGTATTTTGTAAAATATGTTAAAAAAATCACAAATAATTATTGTTTCTCATGTCATTGTACAAAATACAGTTTCGAAGGGAATGTTAGCTAGTGTTAGTTAGCAGCGCTACATTTTAAGACTACAATTTTAACTTTTAGGAGAAATCCTAGTGGGGAGCTATGAGTGTGAAATGTTTATTTGTTTTATTTTTTATTTAAATTAATGCGTAGGTGGCGTTGTTGGTATTACAATTAGCATTGTTATAAGTTGACCCTTTATAAAGCTCGAAAGGGATCATTGTCCTCATTAACAACTATACGAAAAATAAGAATTATGTACTTGTTATAAAACATAGTCGCTTCAGCCGACTAAAGGCTTACCATGACCGTATTATTACGATGCCTTCCTCGTGCACCTTTCTACGTTGTGCCACTTAGAACCGTATTCCACTGCGATAAGGTTCGTGGTCGCACAGCAAACCAGTCACGATAAGAGCCGCGAGCTTTAATACGCTTAATGAAATAAAATGTGCATTATAAAGGCGATGGTCTCTTCTTTGCTTGTTGCTGGTTTAACTTATTTACGTATTAATTTTATTTTATATTCATGTCATAAGGTTTATATTAAATTAAAATTTGGCGCTTGCTCTATGCAGGTTTATAAAGACCGCGCGCGTCTCTAGATGCTCTCGACTATTTTATTTCCCTCAACTTTCTCGATGTCCGTACTAATGGGATTTATATTTTCTAGTCTTAAACTGTATAATGGTATGTGGATATATAAGAATATATACTACATCGAATATAAAATTATTTAATGTCGAGATTCCTGCGTATTAGAGTATTTTTTTAACGGCACGTAGATTAATACGCTTAATGAAATAAAATGTGCATTATAAAGGCGATGGTCTCTTCTTTGCTTGTTGCTGGTTTAACTTATTTACGTATTAATTTTATTTTATATTCATGTCATAAGGTTTATATTAAATTAAAATTTGGCGCTTGCTCTATGCAGGTTTATAAAGACCGCGCGCGTCTCTAGATGCTCTCGACTATTTTATTTCCCTCAACTTTCTCGATGTCCGTACTAATGGGATTTATATTTTCTAGTCTTAAACTGTATAATGGTATGTGGATATATAAGAATATATACTACATCGAATATAAAATTATTTAATGTCGAGATTCCTGCGTATTAGAGTATTTTTTTAACGGCACGTAGATTAAAGTTTGCTGTGAGCGTTGCTGCTCCAAGTCACGTTAGTACTTTTTTCGGGACCCCCCGTGCTTTCGTCCAGTGTGGTTTCTAGGCGTTCTCGGTTATTAAGGGGCTTTTTTATACGGGGTACCTGTAGCCCTCTGTAGTACTATGTGTGCGTTGTTCAATATTATAGTTGTTTGTATCTAATTTGAAGGACAAACAATAACGCCGGGGATTTTCCCTCTTAGGTACTGGCCTTAATTTCTGGACATGTGTGTTGAGTCCGTGGCAAGTTCTCAGCGGACATTTTTTTACGTGTCAGGGATTTTTATCCTCACGGACACAAGTTGTACGTATACGCAGGCCCTAATAGTTCAAAAACCAGAGCGTAAATGGAGGAATAGCACATATATATCGTATGCGTCAAGTGTCGTGTAGTATTGATGTAGGTTGTCGTTGATTGCAGAACTGCGGTGAGATCACGATAACGCCGGTGCAGCCGACGCCGCCGCCCGCAGACACTCAGCCTGACAAGCCCGAGGAGGTAGTGCAGCTGGTAGGATTTAGCTTTTTACTTGTCGGCAGATTCTTCGTCGCATAACGCTTCCTTAGCAAAGTGTCGCCAGGTCATATATGTCGAATCAGAATAAGAAATATTTATTGGCCTTTAAATAACATTCGTTACAGGCAAGTGTTGTTACATTTGAATTATTAATTACTTTAAAAAGAAACTTAACTTATAAATACTTTTATAGTTCTAAGAACAAATAGTTATTATATTATACATTTACATTGTCATTTTTGTAAATGTTGTTCATCACACGAACGATGATTCCACAAGCTGCATTGACATATATTCACTGAGTTTATAAAAAGGATTTCCTTCAGCAATTTTTTTAAATTTTTGATTAAATTTTAAAATTGAGTTACATCACGCTATTTGGTAATTTATTGTACATTAATATTTTGGTGTAAAGTCCCTGTTTCTTACACTTAGATAATCTGTTGACAGGCAGGACTCGCCCTTTTTTATAATTACGTGAAATTATTTTTTCCGGTATTTCCCTATCCTCGTGAACCTCTAATAAACTACTATAAATATAAAGTGATATAACTGTCATTATTTTATGGGACAATTTGAGAAGACAATAGGACAATTTTGAATATTTTAGACAGTGTTGACAAATTTGAAAGGACGTTTTGAATTCTTTTAAACAAAAATATTTTTTCAATTCGCCTCCGAGAAATCAGGTCACAAACTTAAAAAAAAAACGACGAATTCATTAACCTCCTCCTTTTTTTGAGAAGTTGGTAAGAAATTTATCAAAAACAAAACGTCCCTGTCACAAAATGTTTAAATTACATTGCGCATGCACAAAGAAAAACTATCAAGCTAAACTATTTCTCAGTTTCTGATAGAACTAAAGCTAAGAGCCTACACAACCTCTCTCGGGAGATTCGTGCTTAACAGTGAGACTTGAATGTGGTCGATACAGTGTAAAATGCGCTCTGATGAATGTAACAGCTTTCTGTACAGGAGGACGACGAGTCCCCGGCGTCGGAGGGCGAAGCGTCCGCGTCTCCGGCGGGCTCCGGCTCGGGGCGGCTGGTGATCGACGAGGGCGCCGGCGAGGGAGCTCCCGAGCCGACAGCGGAGGCCGACACGCCGCTGTGCCAGGGCTGCCGGCGTAGAGACGCGCAGTTTGTGTGTGCCGGGTGCGCTAACCAGTGGTACTGCAGCCGCGACTGTCAGGTAAAAAATATGTTGATCTTTAAACCAAAGTGACCACATATTTTTTTTGTTCATATCAGACCAATTTTGTTCTGTGTTTACTTAAATGTTTACGGAACAAAAAAAAAACAATTAGTTTAGGCGTCTCAGAGAAATAGGAAACATTTAAAAAAAAAACTGACATAAGAATCTTGAAATAGGTTATAAAAAGAGGGTAGTCTTCAGGATCTTTTTAAATCTCATTTGATGTGTATCCTTATTATGTATAAAATATGTTTATTTAATTTCCAGGTAGCGGCGTGGGACGACCACTCGGAGATGTGTTCCGGTTAGCGACAGACAGACATACAGACAGATGTACTGTAAGTGCTATTTAACTGTATAATTTATATGTACGCGTGCGCTCACGATTTTAGCTGTAACACTAGCCACAGATTAGAGAAGGGCAGAGAGTCAAATACAGTCCGTGATGATTATCTGTTATAGAAAAAAGTTGAGAAATACATTGTACGTCAGGAGTGTAATAAATTTATCATGAATAAGATTAAGCAATCAGCATATTTTATTGACTAAACTTAAAAAAAACAGTGATTAAAACACCAACTAAACTAAATCTTATAAACAAAGTAACAAAAAGAAACTTAAACTAAAAAAATGATTAATAAGTCTGAAAAAAAATATTTATGAAAGTTCTTGTCATTACATCTCATTATTTATTGTCTATTTTCGTTTCATAACAGGCTGTCAGAAGTTGTCCATCTGCTCTTGCTTAATCTGTGGCCGTAGCGACTTTGCCTTATGATTGTGTAACATTGTGAATGAAATGCTATGTACATATGTGGTACATAGACGAATCTCTCGTCGCGTGGACTTATGTTCCCTTTTGATACTCTTCGACAAACTCGTGAACTATTGAACAAATAACGTTTCTTATTCAAATACTAAAAGCGACTAGATTTCCTAAGATGTTGTCTTGCTTGCAGATTTCAACACCTCACATATTATGAATGTGACTCAACAGATAAAAAAATAGGTCAACATATATCTTAAAAATATTATTATAAACGTTTAGAATTTTCATTTAAAAATATAGTACACCCAATGGCTTGTATTATAAAAGTACCCTGGACTTGTGATGGTCAAATTGACAATGACTATTTGATTTTCGTCATTTTTGCGCTGATGGCATCGTGTGCGTCGTAGACAGAGAAAGATATGACGACGGGAACGTACCATCTCAGTCACACTATAACAAAGGACGAGATATACAAAGTCCATAAAAATGAAAGAGACAGAGCGATAGATTGTTTTGTTCCGTAGCGTATAACCGGTTTTTACATTGTTTAGTACATGTTCGGCCTTGAGGTTAACTCATTTATTTGATGTAAAATCTCTATCTATAAAATATTAGTGATAAAAAGTGTAAAGATCTGATGAAACTTTTTGTACAAAATAGTGCGATGTAGCTTTAGTGGCTGTAGCAGTAAAACTGAAGAAAAAATTCTCACAAAGCTGCTGTAGTCATTACAGTTGTCACCATAGCAGCCACAGCCAGTAGTGATAGTTACTATTGAATCTACTGTCCTTTTTACCCGCTTGGAATGACTCTGTGCTGTGCGTCCAGTGTGAGTACATGAAAATAGTACTAAAAATAACATAAATAAAAAACCATTTATTTCTAGTAACAGTGACGGGGTAATGACAATTTTAGTATTATAGACCCGCACGCGGGGGTTTCGAATCGACAAAAGAACAACTGTCATTTCAAAGTTAATATATTTACTCCATATAATAGACGTCAGTGATCATACCATATACGACTTTTCTAAAATTTGGTTTATGTACTGAAATGAAATTTTTGATGAACGTCTGTAAATATTGTTCCGTAGAAATCTTTACAGCTTTACGGTTTTGAACTACTACCTTAACTTTTCCTTTAAAAATCTCATTAATTGTGGATAAATATAACGCGAGCGAGATATACGCCTATAAAATTTACTTCGTCTTAAAATTGGTTCTCATAAATTCTACAAAAACTAAATAAATTGATGAGTCGAAGTATGAACTTGAAGCGAGTTTGTCGAACTGTGTAGCGCTAATGTTGCGGTCGTTTCCTTTCTAAAAAATTGTGATATATTTGGATAAGTTCCATGAAATTACAAGAGGCATTTGTCTATGTGTATTGTATGCTAAGCATTATAAATATTGTTCTAGTGAAAAATCATGTTGTGAATGTACCTAGTTCCCTAAATTTTGACCGCATTTATTTAATATGGATATAAGAAAATAAATTCGTATGTATTGAAAAATAAAAAAGGTAATATCATAAAATGTAGTTATACCTAGTGGTAAAGAATCTGATTAAAAGCTACTTATATTCCTAAATGTATAAAAATAATGCAAGTAAAAACATTAGGTTCAGATTTTTTTCTGTGCCGAATTAATGTTTACAAAAAATCCTATTACATGATTCTAAAACGTGTCATAAAAAATCATGAAGGTGCGATTTCATTACCTGTATCAAATCATCACCACCAAAAAACGCAACCCATATATGGTAGAGATACCACGGAGACATTTGGCCACCAGCACGGAGTGCGAGCTGGTGGCCAAACTGTGTTTAGATAAATAATTCTTTTAAAAAAATGTGACTACCGGCTGACTTTATCAGTTATTTCAATTTAAACCTCTTGAACTGTTTTGACAAAATTAAATTAGTACCATTTCATACAAAAAATATTTTAGTATTGAACTGAGATCATTATAATTACATTTTTGACTGGAAACTGTTACGGTGATTTGATACGCGTAACGAATACGCACCTTAACATGCTTATGTATGTATTTTGTCTTAATCACTTCCTTGGCCTTAGTTTGATATTGGAGTGTCGACTAAGAGTGACTGTTTGTAAAATTTGTGAAAAATTTATATTATTTTTAAATAATGGTTGTAAAGTTGACAAAAAGGAGAGTCTGGTTTTTTCTTTTGTGCTAATTTATTGTTAGTTATCTATGGCTACAAAAATAAGTAGTCTATGCATTACATAGATAATGTTATACTTCTCGTATTGCATCAAAAATCATTGTTCCTGAATGTAAGAGGTCTACAACAAAAATATAATAATATTTTTTTGACATTGATCTTTTTTATTGCGTCAGATTTAATTACTACTGAAATTGGTCTTTTGTAATTCGTCAAAAAACAAATGATTGAATATTCATTCCTATGACCCCACGTATTTAAATCATAAATAAAAATATGTGATCTGAATTATGTTTTAAAGAAGAAAAAAAGCGTAATAATAGACAATAATCATTTAGAATACAATATATTCGTAACTACGTGTTATTTTAATTTGCATATAAATAGAGGCGATTTCTGTAAATACTAAGATAACACTACTAGTGCTTTTTGCATAATGTTATGTCAACATGTTGAAAACAAATAATACAATTGAATAAAATATATAATTACTTACTGAAAAACAGCAGAATTTACACTTTTAGTTTATCTGATTGTTCGTATGAAATACATTAACTTATTTAACCAAAACATGTGCCTTTACTTTGTACATAATATTTATATCAAAGGAAAAACATAATTACGATCACATATGGGTGTATACTTAGAAGTAAAGTCTCACTAATCCGGAACTACTGAAAGCTGTGTGTGTGCCGGATTATTGGATTGTATTAAAAATCATATTAATGCTTTATTTCATTTGAAATAAAAATAAAGGTTTTTTAAAAGAAGAAGGTAAATATGTGCGTGCTATCATGATGATTTTTGTGACTAACTAGACTAGGGAGAGGTGAGGGTGGCGTGAGATAAGTGTGTCGGATTATTGAGTACAGAAGTACCGGATTAGTGAGACTAGAATTTTGTGTTTCTGAAAATGTGTCTTCAAATGAAACTATTAAATAGAATAGTAAAATGTCGTATTGTGTAGTATTGAACGGTACTACTCGCATGTACGAGTACATTACAATCAAGTTATTTTGTTGTTAATGAATCAGCTATTTAGATAAATAGAACTCGAAATAGGAGGTTTTGTTTGAGTGCGGATGAAAAGTTAAGGCTTGCGTCTGTCCATTTAAATCGGACGTACATCGTGTTTAACGTATCTAAAGAGATGAATCATCAAATTTATAAAGGTCATTTACCCCCTAACTATGAAATGACCTAAAGGCGTCTAACACGTTTTAGACCATCAAATAATGGCAAAGTGTTTTTTTTATCTGTGTTATGAAATAAGAGACAGCATCCTGTACTTTTGCGCTTTCTTGAGTGTAATTTGAATGTTTTGGCAAATACCAAATTGCAAGATTTTCTTATTAGTGTCGGCATTATTTTGTGTAGCCGTTTTATTTATATATCGAATGGAATTTGTGGTAAACATCTGAAATGTTATATTCATCAAAATAAAATAAAATTCAGTGATTTAAACTTCAACTAAAATCAAGAAAAAAATAAACAGGCCAAATAAGCAGGATTCTGCCAAATTTTGTTACAAAAATATACAAACTCGTAGATCAAGTTACGGCTTTATGATCGTATGAAAATATTGAAAAGTTCGTTGCGTTTGCTGCAGACAGGTGGACGCGTGCCTTTATAACGCACTCACACATTATTACTAGTAATAGATGTATTTATTTTCACACACATACTGGTAACTGAGTATTATATTATAGAATCGTTCTACTTTTATACACTGCCGTGCCAAAATATACACTTTTGTTTTCTATTGAATTAAATATACATGTACGAGAGTATGTTATCAGAAATCAAGTCCTGTACCTTTGTACATATATATTAAATAGCTTTGGATTGTCCAAATGTCTAAAACCTTATTTTCTCAATATGCGTTTGTACATAGTATTGTTATTTATGTGTACGAGTATATTCCATCTTAGCTAAATTGTGGTAGCTAATATTCTGGCAGCCCTTTTATTTTGATAAAATTATGGTAATAAAGACTTCAATGCAATCTTTGTATTTTTTGTTCAACTTTATGTTAGATACAGTTTCCGGGAAACAACTTGGACCTTGGGTGCGCAGTGTTGACTTTTATGTCTCTTTGTCGCGGAGTACAGTGCATTGCAGGGATTTTGCCGTGACGCGATCTGTCATTTGTCAATAAAAAGTGCATATGCGTGAAATTATCGCCACTAACTACATCACTTGATTCAAGAAGATTGCCGGAAACTATATAAGTTAGTTGTGACTTACTAAACATAAGTGCTTATTATAAACGCGTCTCCACTTTGGACGTCTTATCTACTTTCAACTGATAGAGATGGTCGCACGGCGAACATAGACAAAGCAAGCTCAAGTTTGAAACGCGTTAATTAATAAGGTAGTTATTGTTTCAGATTATTAAGGATACACGTCAACGTTTTTAACCTTGTGTCATAATTTATAACTAAAGGCGAAAGCATACATGCACCCAATAAAGTCTGTTATTTGGATTGTTTCAAAATTAAGATTTCATTTATGACAGATTTGGTATTCTATTGAGTTTAATACTATTCTATCTTATCTTCAGTTAACAGACTTTGGTTCCTGGTTGGAGTGGTTGGTTACATACAATCCCTACTTCTCAGTCAGTTTCAGGCCTAATTTACCTTCAGATCTGCCTGAATGTCGCGGACTCTAAATGAAATAAACAAGCAGGTGACAGGACCTTCTGTATTCTATCGATATTATTTCATATAGTAAGTGGATATTATTGTTTTGTAGACATGTCATGATGTTGCTAACTGTATTCCGTCATATTTGGTATCATAATAATGCGCGACTCAACTATCTCCGCTGTACAACGCTAGTCACGTTTTTGTTACCTATATACCTACCTACCTGTTTATTATGTATTTTGTAACTTATATCATGTTAAATAAGAATATGAATAAAGCAGTACTATCTTTCGAAAATATGCTTTTTTTTCACTACTGTTAGCGAAATACTGTAGGGAAATAAATGTTAACTTATTTACGTTTACTGGTAGTTACGGGTTAGGTTTATTTGGTAGCTGAATGAATACCTACCTACGTGTTGAGCCATATTGTTATGTGTGTTTATTGTGTTTATTGGGTCCATATAACACAGGAGTTATATGGACCCAATAAACACAAGTATAAATAAAATCTTAAGAATCTAAAATCAACCTAAATAGAGGCGAGAAAAAAATTTAAGTAATGAAATAACATAATTACGTAAAAATAATATTTATTAATAATGAGTAATTTAAAATAATAATATTGAACATTCATTACAATTGACGATTACACATTACAAAATCTTAAAAATTATCAATAATATTGAAGCGAAAAACAATAAAGACAACAAACAGTATTATAAACATAATCTCTTAGAAATAATAATATTATGCGTTTACACCATGGACATAGGTAGTATAAAAGAAAATTGTCAAAACTGAAAAAAAAACATAAATCATTGTTATACATGCGGGTTACTTGGAAGTTGAAGATGACTTCATTAAATATTCAGCACAAAAAACTGTTTAGCGTTATAATAACAATGGATTTACACCTTAAATATTAATTAACAACAATAATGATTATAAACAGTAAACACATCTGACTAGTTAAACATATAAATACGAACTACATCGGGTTACTACAAATTGAACTCGCGACTAGATGAATGAATGAACCCTTTATTGCAGACACACAAACATCAAATATATACAGGAAAAATCTTACATCTAGTGTCACTAGTGACACCAGCCAGATGCCAGCGGAGTAAGGTATTAGATACACGTATGCACTCCTAATGGAATATGCAAAAGAGTAAGATATTTCTAGTCTTTCATACTAAAAATTTCAAAACCATAGCATTGGCAACGTAGGTCGACTTTAGCGGAACATTTTCTTTAAAGACTCGCCCATAAAGCGGATATTTAATAAATCGTTGCATATATAAAATAAGAAAGCTTTGTTCGTCTGTTTTCAGTAGCCTTCCTCAGAAACAGGTTAAAAAAATCGCTTATGCGAATGCTTCAGTGAAAAGTTAGCTTTAGCATAGATTAAGGAATGGAACGTAGCATTTCTTAATCTATGGCTTCAGAGAAACGTCCCGTCTTTAACATATATATTTATTAATATTATCTGCAAATCCGCTGTACAATTTTGACGGTGGGTACATTTTCCAGCTAAATCTGAGCTTGGTTTTTGAATTATTTGGCACAATAATGGAAATTCTAAAGCTGTTCTATTGTTGCTGTATATAAGAAGGAATGTAAAAAGTTATATCTAATAGCAAAACAAAAAAATCCTAAAACTATTTTTTTAAAACTATACATGAAAAAAAGTTAATTTGCCCGAGGATGACGAGAATGTCTTCCTAAGAACATGAAGAGTTTTTTTAGGGCATTCGGACGGAAAGCTAAAAAATAAAACCGAATAAAAAAAGCGATACATATTCCTGATTTAACGGAGGTTGCCGCATGGTTTGTGCCTAAGTAATCGATTGGCACAGGGCCGAGGCCGATAGCATTATACAAGAGACCTATGTGGGATAGTGAACCACCCAGCAATGGGACTGAAAAGGCTGGGAATAGGAATTGAAATGGTTGATGAAGTATAATTGTAAAAAAAGTTTCCGACAGTAGTAGTCAAATCTCCCAGCGTCTTTGGTTTAAATAGTCTTACAAAAATGATCAGAATATACGATGCTCTAAAACTTAAATCTTTATAACCTATCTTATATTCACGATACGTAGCACCATTATACACTCAATATTATTATTATAATGTATAAAAAAGGTAAAAAATATTCTACAAACTACGAGAATATTGAGCAGTTTTTGAACTTGAAGGTACAATACAAAATTCACGAAAATGCAGTTAATTCACAAAATATTACACGATTCTTGTTTATCCGAAAATCTTAAGAACAAGTATTCAGTGATTTCAGAGTCATAAAAATATACACAGTTCAATATTTCGTTGTTTACCCTAAATTACACAGTTACTCACAACAATTTGTTTCCAATTTCAAACGAATCGTTTATTATGTTAATATGGCTATTAAGGTCCGTTCAGATATAGGGTTAATATCCCGCAGCTGGTCGGCGCGGCCAGAAACTAAATACATGGACAATATAATGTTTGAACAGTATCGAAACAGCTTTTAATTAAACGAACGACAAATAAATAAATTGACTTATTATGAATAGAAACAAATAATTCAATTAATTTAACATAATATGTATATATCATTTACAATTTTAAATTTAATCGTAATGGTAATATAACTTATATTGTTTGACATGTCCACTTGCAAATATTTACTTTATTTTATATTATTATAAGCATGTGTACTTACTCGTATGTGGGAAATGGATCTCTGTGTCTGATAATAAAATAATTTCATTTCGCAACTAGTAACATTACCTTTACTGGGTTATCATCGGCAACGCATTCTACTTACATACACTTATCTGAGCAAACCCTAATAATGGTAGCCAACTAAAAAAAAACGATGTAACAAAAAAAACTCAAAAAAAACAAAGCATAAGAAATATTTTGGCAACTATCTTTTTACATAGTGGTACAAAATTTTAATGCTACTGTCATTTTGCACTATAAATTAGTAAGACTACAATTGTTATCTTACTGATTCACAGTTAATTTTAATTCTAACAGTCAACGTATAGAAAATATCTTCATTACAAATACGAGTATACAGTACATTAAATACATATGGGTACGTAATTTACATCAACTAATCATAGTACTACTGACAACCAATCGTAACGAGTACAACTGGGATGCGTTCCGTGCCTCAGGGTGTAGTCGTTTCGTTGTTACCCTGCCCTTAGGTGCCGAACGCGTTAGTAGAATAAATATTCTACACTGACAGCAACTCAACCTCACACTTCACGGTAAAAATAGCCCCTATATTGCTATAGCCATGTATTGTCAACTGTCAGATCAAAGTCAATAGTGTTTTTTTATCAAGCAATTTTGATCGTTAAATAGTTGCACGTAACGGACGCTCCGAACGCGAAAGTTGCATGTCAGTTGTTATTTACGCTGAGCTGATGAACGCGAGAAGAGCGAATAGTTGCACCTAGAGTTGATCAATTCAATTTAAACATGTAACCTTTTCAGAGCCGTCACCTACACGTGGCAAGCCCTGCGAGACGACGTTAATGTTCCTTAGCGTACGGGATTAAACTGCATTAGTGTGCGGCTATGTTGATATTTATCATTGCGTTGCATATAATGGCATTAACATTAACAACCGATCAGAGCAATGGCTCACTTAAAAATACCTACATACTGTACAAAATGCTCCTATGATCGATTGTTCTTTTACATTTCTTGGTATATATTTTTAATAATGACATAAGGTAAAATATCTACAATAACATTATTATATAACCTTAAAGAGATCGTCTTGTACTTAGATACAGTCCCTATATGCACAAATCA
The DNA here is from genome assembly GCA_947049295.1 of Ligdia adustata. Lineage (NCBI taxonomy): Eukaryota > Metazoa > Arthropoda > Insecta > Lepidoptera > Geometridae > Ligdia > Ligdia adustata. The sequence continues at coordinate 1,967,118 of OX346226.1, forward strand.
AAATTTACAATGTAGGTATTTCTAAATATATAGTATTATATAAAAAGAGAAGAAAAATATATCGTTTGCAAAATCATTGGACAGGTAATGTACTCGTATACGGAGCTACTAAACCACGATAGTTATGCGTTCGAGTTATATTTTCAGGAGCTTTTATTGAAATAAATTTCAATTTTATTCAGCTCAATCATGTGTGAAAAATTATTAGTTCAAAGTTTTTATAGGACAAACACATCATTTGACAATCAACACGAGTATAGTCACAAAGCGAATAGACCTCGTTCTATTATTGGCGACAAGGGTGCTATTCTGGAATTTTATGTACAAATCCTAACATTTCACAGGTAAGATCAAAGTTTAGGAAGTTATTCATTCATCATTTAATTATTAAACACATCTTTGCTGTTCCTATATAACTGCGCAGGCTTCGCTTTACTACGATAATTTATCAGGAGCGAGTTCATAGTAGTTACTAAAGTTTACAAAGTTTGTTGCGGTATTGATGACATTTGACATTGACATTTCACAGGTTTATAAAGTTCTTACCGCACCGGCACATCATTTGACAATGAACACGACGTTGCTGTCCCGTTCTAACTGCTCCTCTAGCTGCGAGGCAGAGAGTCCTCCCTGGCAGCACAGCTCGTCGAGACAGACCAGCCCGTTGTATGTACGCACCATCGCCTGACTGTGCTCGCTGCGGACTGAAGCTGTGTCGTCGTTGTGGAGTGTTATTGGGTACTGGAAAGGAATGCGATTTTAACACCTTGATCAGCTACTACTCAAATTTCCCCTAACTGATATACCTACTAGCAGATAAATTGAGTGTACTAGCGTAGTGTATCACGTATTGTGAATATTTAGAAAAAGTTTCTAGTAATGTTTTTTTATGTTGTATATCTGATGTTAGTATTTAATTTAATTTCATTGTATTTTGAGAGAGCAGTTATTTTAGATTTTTGTATATTTTATTGTTTTTGTATTATGTTTCAGTATAATAGTCAACTTTATATGTTCTACATGTTTCGTATGATAATATTATAAGTATATTATTATATTATAGCGACATAGGTTATTCCTGTAATGTTATATTTATCGTGTAATATTTCTTTTTTTAATTTAAATTTAAAAGAAAGAAGTGTTGTTATAAGAATGTACTGAAAAATCATGACGTAGATATTAACGATGATCAAGCTGGTACTCCGGCTCTGTTCAGCTACCACCGCATGAAGATAAATAGAAGCTTGCAGAGGAGCAAAAAAGTTGTGGCGTATGGAGTCGAATTCCAGCGGATTTTATCAAACGAGTGGACGCGTCATCGTACACCGCGATGGTTGCTAAGGGACTCCACTCGACCCGGTTGAGATAAATCTAACATACATCACAAGTGGCACAATAGTAATGAGGCTGGAGACGTAGCTACCTTGTACACCCTCCTGATGAGTCCCTCCAGCACTCCGAACAGCACCAGTTTGCGCTCGTTCACGGCCAGCTCCTGCGGCCGCATGCGCCGGCACAGGTCGCGGATCGTGCTGCCGTACGTCATGCCGGCGTACATGCGGAATATGTCGCATACCTTGGGCAGTTGACGAGCTGGAATGCAAGGGAATAAGGTGACGTGATAATTCTCAAAATGTGGCTACTCTGGCTTCAATTCGACAGGCGCCGATACAAGTTATTTTAATTTAAAAACCCGAACTATTGGGCGGATTTTGATAAAATGTATTTGTAAATAAAGGATATATACATAAACAAAATTCTAATCAAACAAAAAGATATTTTTCAAGTCGACCAGCCGTCTCTGATACATCAGGCAAAGAACATAAAAACATACCGTCGAATTGAGTACTTTATCCTTTTTTGGAAGTACCTATCAGTTCTCATTTTCATGTTAGCAAAACAAATAATGTTGTATATTGTACAATATGCATACCTAGAAAACTAACGCGTGTTTGATTCATATTGTTTAAGAAAACGGGTTTAAGAAATGTTTGATGTAGTTCACCGAATGTGAACGAAACTATAGTTGGACCTTTCCAACAAACAGGTACGCGTGAAAACCCGATTTTCTTAAACAATATATGCATATATACTCGTAAAATTTCTTGATAGAAGCATCTAAACAAATGAATACTTCTCAATATAATCTGCGTTCAATGTTCACATTGGTTATTATTAAATTTACCCCACTATTAGTGATGAGTTAGATGACAAGGGCTTATTTTTTCGTATTATTCTGATTACCATACAACCGCGCGCGCCTACTTCCCGTTGCGTTGGGCGATTAGGCATAGACCATAAGTCTCCACAAACTACGATTTTGACACATCTTTCGCACTTATGTTTTGAAAAGTTTTCATAACGCGTTGTTATTTTGATTTCTCAATAGGTATGCTGAATGTCGATGTGACGTCTATAAAAAGAGAATAAAATCAAACTAAATCTAGGGGTATATATACAAGGTGTTTAATACGCCCTGTTCCCAAGAGGTCAGAATATTTATCATTTAATATAAATTATAACTTACGAGATCTAGCGCAGAATTCAATGCACTGTCGCTGCAAACCTGCGCACCGAGTCAGTTGTCTTAATTTAGGAGTGGCACTGTACACCTGAAATAAAAACAAATGAATATTTTATTGGTCTAACGATAAAACATAACCTTGGGTATGCTTAGGCTTAGCTCAAGTGACAAACAATGGGAGTCCTTTGACACTACACTCTCTTACACATACGAGATGTAACTCCTACCTTATGATATTTAAATGTTTTTGTTTTTGAGGATAGATCTATGTTGCCACAACCCTTATTTGAGAGAGAACAATGTGCCACTACTGGGGGCCCGAAAGAAGCGGTGAAGCGGTCTGTTTTGATTTGTTTAGAGCTGTGGATAACTGTGGGAGGTTAATGAACCTATTTTACATCGACAGGTGGTACAGAAGTAGTAAACCAGGCTCACTTCCACGTCGGTGAGTGCTGCTATCTTAGACACGTGGTAGTACTAGTCGATGTTTGTACTACTCACCGCGCAGTACTGGAAGATGGGTACTAGAGTGACCACTCCGTAGTAGACCAGGTTCTGTACGCAGGCGCGCACCAGGCTCACTTCCACGTCGGTGAGTGCTGCTATCTTAGACACATGGTTGAACCCGTCGATGTAGGGGAGAATCTGTAACAACACGGAAATAAACTTTAGTAAGGAAACGTGTGTATATTTTATTCGTTTTGTTTTACATGGAATTGGTATCCGGTACCTATGGGTTTACCTTACACAAACGTCTGATCGTTAAAAAGCTTCAATTGTTGTTTTGTTCTATTGGAATTTTCGAACGATCAGGTAGCTGCATTATATATCAACATGAGAAAAGGTTAGGAACATGACAACTTTTAAAATACGTGACAAACACATCAGATTCCTCGAAAGCCCTAGCGAGGTTTAGTGGTCCATTACTTCTTTGTGAAGTTAGAATCTGATTCTAAGATGTATATGTCGCTAAATTAAAGGTGTGAAATTAAATTATATTTTCTTTGAACGTTGGTAATTTTAACTTTGTATTGATGGATATGGAACTACGTCAAAGTCCTATATTTGACAAGCCCTAGAGCGAGCGGTATGCGCCCCAGCGACCTCTATAGCCCAAAAAAATATTTAAAATTTTGTGTCTTGGCGTATAGGGCTCGGCAATGTTGTTTTGTTGTAGGTTTCAAAAATTTAACTTTGAAAACAAGAAGTACCTATCTAATTAAACCCGTTTATAATTCCAACAAGGTTCATTCAATCGTTCATCTTATATCTTCAAATATTCGAGCCACCGTTCCCGGTGATCGATCAAGAAGATAACTAGTTTTTTTTTTTGTTATGACTTTCTAGTTTGGATTGTGATGTCGGTGGCGTAGTGAATTTCCGGTCCATTGTATTTTTCAATTAAGGGCCAATTGGAGTCCGTGAAAAGGGCACAGTCACTAACGGTACTTTCTACCATCGAGCTCGGTGCAGTGGAACCACTTTTATACAGGATGTTCGTATTAACAACGGCCAAACTTTCAGGCTCCACTGTAACAGTATATACTAAGATGTATTAACAAAGTAGAATACAAAATTGCAAAGTAAAATAATAGCCATTTTACAAACTATATAATGAGAAAAATATGCTGATTATACGTATTGGTAATCAATCAACGCTTCCGATGACCATAACCAACAAGGTATGTTTTACGACTTTGGAATATTCGCAAAATAAAATCAGATGTTCCACACATTTGGACACGCGTTAATATACATATTTTTGTATGGAAAGGAATCTTTTTTTGATAATTTTCTAGTCGTTTTAAAGAAGTTGTTAGTTTTGATGCTTATAACAGTGAGAAGCCACCCCTAAGATGCTATTTGATCACCAGACACCCTGTGTACTGCGGTAACATTGCGACTTCGGCATAGTTTCCATAGCAAAAGTAGACCATATTGACGATTGCTATATAACATGCATGTACGTCGCGTGTTTCATCCTAACATCCTATATTTGTAGGACAAGCGCAGCTTTATTCCGAGAAGGGCCGACTGTTTGAAAGAGGTCGGTAAACTGAGCCACGGTTGGGAAATTCATTCGAATCGCGGCTAATCAACTGGAAACTGGAAGATCATTAATATCTCGTTTATTAATACAATCTAATTTGACATCAATTTAAGGTAAAGAGCAAACCACAGAATAAATATTAATAGGTTAGTATACGGCACTTATGTTTCGCTGATTTTGAACCGTTTTAAAATCACTTGCGAATTTTGGCGACAGAAAAACTGCTCGCTAAATATTTTTTTTTATCTTAATGTATAAAACCACAAAAGACTTGGACACGCCTTTTACAAGTAAGTATTGATCAGATGTTTCGGTTCATTTCTTACTACAAATCCGCGACTATGGTTTGGTTAGAGACAAGTATATACCCGTTATAATTTTATACACCCATATAACCTCGTTTAGCAAGTAGCTCGCCAAATTAGACATTCGATCTGTAGTATTTTATTTTAGTATAGTTTTGACATTCCTTAGGTAAATAATAGTTTAAACTGTGTTTATAAATACTTTTTGTGGTAAGGCCGTTAGCTTACAAGATTTACCTTTACGGTAGTAACTTGTTAAAAATAACACAACAACAAAGTTAAGGTCTAATAAAAGCAAATACTCGTATGTTTATTGACTTTAATTTTATTTCCATACACAGCTTTACCTTTATACCATATACATCTGTCTCCCCACCTGTGCCCAGCAGTAGGTAAGTAGATAGCTCTCACACAGCGTATTAGCACACAGCTTATTTGAAAAAGAACCAGTCTATTTCTGATAACGAGTTACGCGATGAAAGCTAACTTGGCAACAGTGGATGGACGAGCACAGTCACTGCACTTCCGGGTGCCAACGAACAAAATTAGCCACCACGTAAATATAAACAAAAACGCTCCAGAAAGAGTAACAGGTCTGTTCTATGGTCGACCCAGTGGCAAAGCGAAGGTATAAAGTTTACAAGGAGCAATTACCGCTTGTATGATTATATGTACGACGGCAACTAAGTATGGTTAATATTTTCATCTCGAAATTTTTATTATAACAAAATCTAGTATGAATTAAAATGGCCTACGGCTTATAAAAAGATCCTCGGTCAAAAAATAAGGTCCTCTTCTAGGTGAATACTACACTAGTTTAATGTTAGATCAACAATTCAAATGAAAGTGGAAGTGAAGTTATAATGTTTGACTGATGTTTCAACAGTAAATTTTTTTGGAAAACAGGTCGGGGTTTGGCCATCAGCTCGCACGACCACGGAAATCAACGACACAGTGGAACTAGTTGATTGAATTACTCGTAACATTCTGGGTCTACAATGGGACCAAATTCTAGAGGTTATGAACAACGTTAAATTAGCTAAAACATCCTAAACGCGTACCTGATGTTGGAAACACAGGTTGGAAAGAATCGTCCTTTGCGAAACTAACCCAACAACTATAGTAACCAATAGCAATTAACCTACATAAATCAGGGAAAGGCAACCCGCAAAATGTGAGATAATATACGAAGGTAAATGTAAGCCATCACGATAGCAACGCCCTTGGCTTTATGGGCAAGTAAACACATTTGATTGTGTGTCCGCAAACGTATTTGTGGTGCTGGCAAATGTTTGTATCCAATGTTTGCACAATCAGTGATATAGGTATCCAAGTGCCTTATCCAAGCAATATACGCAAGTGGAGCCAAAATAAGTTTTGGGTTGACTTGAATCGGCAAACAGAGCCGGCTCTTGAGTAAGGTAATCTTTTATCCCTCAGGAAAGAGGACTAAGTTTATTGGTTTAAGGTACCTACATAGAAAAGAAAAAAGTTATGTAATCAACCAATATTATGTGTAGGTACACATAAGTTCACATTGAATTACCCTTCCTCGAAGGGTAGAACTTTCAACGATTATCAAGAGAAGAATTCATGTAGTATTTTATGTGGTTTCTCTGTGCACCTTAAAATATTTACCCAAACCATTTACAAAAGTAAAACCTAAGTACCTAATGGTCCGGCATAGAGAAATCAACACTGCGTCAGACCGTCAGTAGTGTGGTGAATTTTCCTATTCGGTTAATTGTGGGTGTGAAAATTAATTGGTTGTAGTAAAAAAAACATTAAAATAGTGATAAAAACTGTAAAAAGAATGTACAACAACAATGTCGAATCTACGTACGCTCTTTCAGCAAGGAATAATACAATTAAAACGCCCATCTATAGACTAAGACACATCCAATTCCCACAACGAAGACTTCATAAGAGCAGATATTGCGAAGTTCTAATAACTCCCTTTGTAATACGAGTATCTAATGAAATCTTTCCAATTAACACACTTATAGGCTACAATAGTGATATTTCTCTCGTGTAAGTAACATTGCCATAGATACGTACAACGAACTCAGACCCGGATAAGGAATCTCTTCCAATAATTCCACTAAAAGTCACTACGACTATCATCGGTTGGTGCGAGTTTTTTGACACCAGCCTAACCTCAGTAAATCTAGGTACTATCATTTGTACTGTGCTTCGGTCGTGGATTGACATATCAAAAAAAAACAAGCATCCCTATAACTTTTTTAGTTAGTAAGGTTATCAATAATATATTGAAGTATTTTCGGCTTAATTTGTTTGTTTACGAACATATTCTGTTGATACTTTATCTTCAAGCTTAAACTTAATTCGAATACAGTAAAAATATATTTACAAACCTACCTAGAATTATGTTGTAATAAAAAAATCACATATTGCCGTATATGAACTCAGCTTCAAACACCCAGTTTACGAGTATATCACCTATGCTCTAAGGAACAAAAAATTAAAAGAGTAAGTCCCGAAAGACACGATGGATAAAAAATATAACAAAAGTCCGTGGGTCACAGACGGATAGCCAGGGCAGGAAGATCGTGACTCACTAAAAGGGAATTTAAAAAAATCCTTCGTCAATGAGAACACAAAAACTATCTGTTAAAAATGTTAACCATCTTTCTTGTTTATTGAGAACTACAATCTTAGTTCGTTCAAGGTTAGTAAATCGATATCTTCTAGGACTGCTTCATATTCGAAGACTTCATAGTAGGCGAGTTAGTGGTTAAACGAAAGTTAATGGCGCTAGAGGTAGAGCTAGTTAAAAACTACAAACTATAGACATATGTTGGTAACCGCTATTACAACGCAACGCAACGCCAAAAATATCATTAATATTGATTATACATTATACCCTTGTTAAACAAAACCACAACACTAAAACAAGACCTTGCAGAGCAATTACACTCCGCGCTCGTCCTTTCGACAAGCAAATATAAACATGAATATAGTGAGTTACCCGGTTTGAAATAAAATGATATACCAAACAAATAAGATATTCCAAAACCATCCCCCACTTTGCTCAAATCGCTGAAATGTCAAACCGTTATTCCACAAAATTGGGTCTCAATTTACCTATTACTTGTTTGTATAAGATTTCCAATACATCGTAACAGATACCTCTATTTTGTTTCAGGATTCGATATCACTAACAAAATTCAATTACTCCAATATTTGAAAGGTCTCATCAAGAAACTCCAGTTACAGGCTGCTTTGAAATACGAGTATGTCCCTGAAACCAGTAACTTTTACTGCTGGATTGAAAATCAACATGAATCTATAATGCTATACTTAACATGAAAAAAATTGGACAGCTATGAAGCATAAAACTAACAGTACAGAAATGAAAAATAAAAACTGTTTAGTATATAATGTCGTTATGCTATTTACATCTATACATATATATCCTGTACCTATGTGTTTTAAGAAAATAGTATAAGGGTATTTATGTTTTATGAACTGTACTCCTTAGAACAAACATTATGGAAAAGATATTCTTAGAAACATAATTGAGAAGCAAAATTATTTTACCACTTATTAATATTGTCATAAACTGGGAAAGGAAATAATTGGGATAAAACAATAACGCAATATTCAAAGTTCAAAAATGAAATTAGGATTCAAAAAGGTTTCAATTAATTCCGAGAAATTCTATTGTAATAATTATATGATGATGTTTTTCAGTTCAATAACTAAAACCTTTTTATTTTCATAAAGCTACAAAATTTTCCTTTCGGCAATGTATCCATTATGAATAATGGTAAAATCTCCAAACTTTGACTTAGTAACTACTTCATTTATATTCTCGTATGAATATAATTTCCAACTTCTAGGAAAACATTACTTGTTCTAGAGGTTTACTGAAATTATTCTCATATATATCTCATAATGACATTTAAGTCGAGTTGAATAGAAACATTGGGTTTGATGTACCTACTTGTAAATAAAAAAAATAGCGTACGCAAATGAGAATCATGAAACAAGATGGCTTATTGAGTAACTACGGCGTAATGACGTTGTTTGATACTCGTGAGAAACATTCTTTTGAGGGCAATTTTCAACAATACTGATACCCATAGTAGTAGGGTAATCGGAACTTTATAATCTCTGTGCAAAAATGTTTGAGCGAGAGGTTCATTATTAAAACAAAACGAAACTCATTAATCGCACAGTAGTAGAAATTATGCTTGTTTGAACTAAGTTTAGCTAAAATATTACAATACATATGTTTGGTACAAGATTGGAGGATTGCAAAACCAAATAAAGAATGATAGTCAAAACTTTCATCAGACGTCGCCGCGTCGCTGTTCGCTGTACGTTCTCTATCAGTCAGGAATATAAAGAGATTGTTTTGATGAACTCTTTAAATTAATACTAACACATACAGTACAATATATCTATATTGCACTCCAACACATATACAAAATACATATACAAGAAAGAAATTGAATGAACATAGAATGATAAGATGTTTTTTTTTAAAGAATATCTAGTGTTTCCCGCTTTGTCTAGATGTCAGCGTGAGAAATCGAAATATATTTTTGTTTTCATGGTGTGGTTCCTCCTCACCACCTCCACACCTCACCTTATTATTTCTCTTTTTCTCAGTATCTGACTTCCTCTACATGTGTTTTCCCCTCAGGAGATGTCGACTCTTCGAGCAGTTGAAATATTCTTTATATAACATCTTATTATAAATGGATTTCCCCTAGTAACGTCTGTTTCAATTAATCAACTTACAATGGTTAAACAATTTCTCTACGATTTCCTGATAAATTCAACGCAGAATTAAAAGCCTACCCCTACTCTATTCGACTGGCCGGTTGGCGCAGTTGGTAGCAACCCTGCCTTCTGCGCCGCTGGCCCCGGGTTCGATCCCCGGACAGGTTAAGCATTCGTGAGCATGAACATGTCTGTTTGGCCTGTGTCTGGGTGTGTATTATGTATATAAGTATGTATATCAGTGATCAGGTTACCACAGCACAGGCTTTGCCTAGTTTGGGACCTGAACACTTTTGTGTGGATGTTGTCCCGTATTTATTTATTCCCGTATTTATTATTTATTACTCTGGATAGGTCATTAAATTGAATGGGGGATTATTCCAACGTCAATGAGGCGTCGAAGCTCTTAGTGCTGGCGTCCTATCAGACAGCCTAGATATACCTGGATAGAATAATCAGACCTCGTAAATAGTTTTTCTGAGTGGTAGGGCATTTTCTAACGTTCGCCTGGCTTGCTAAGACCCTCACTTTGATAAATCTGTCGTCAAGCACCTAACGGTGTATTCCGGCACCACTTGCTTGAGAGCCCGTGTATTCCAGACTAGGTATGCACCATCTCGCTAGTGTTGCTAAATTCCGTGGTCGTGTGAGCTAATAGGAAACATTATCATAGCAGAGTGCTAGCGCATTAAGGAGGTGTTTGCCTTGTCAATAACCTCTTAGAAACTTGAAGCCAAGTGTAAACTCTGGTAGCCGCATTTAACACTTGACAGCTAATTACCACTCTCACGAGTAAACACAAAGATCTTCAACCTCAGCGTCCAGCAGTCTTGTTACGTAAGTTAGATAACAACCAATTTAAGCAAGAATGTTAGATAGATAGATCAACGCTTTATTGTAGACACACAGAACCTAACAATATAAAAATATAAATGAATGAATGTTCCATAGGTTTTCAATAAACCAACTTGAGTTTGACCGCTCCGAAAAAAAGAGCGCTTGATAAGACCAGTCAGGGTCCCTATTTTTGACATCGCTCGTATGAATACAAGATTCACGTGAGTTTCATTTCGTATTGTTAGCGGGTATGAATTTTCAAGAATGTGACTTTATTGCATATAGTTCGTAAGTGACCGTTATTAGCGAGCGATGAATTAATTCGGACGTTTCTAAAATAGAGCTCCAGGATAGGTTCGCCTACCGAAATGAGTGCAAGTAGCCCTTTTAACTACATTCTGGGTGTGTATTCTGCAAATGGTATCTCATTTGAGTGATCGCAGAATTTCCGGTGAGCTCCTTCTCACGCAAACGAGATACGAGTACGGTTACAGAATCGCCCTGCTGGACCTAAGGCGAAAAGACTAGCAGGATTCTTTCCTTCCTCGCCTTTGGTATAAAATCTAAAACGCCTGTGCCTCTTTCGGTATAAAATGCCTGTGTTTAGTTAGGATTAGCACATCCCTATCCTATAAATAGTGCCACCAAAGTGTTTTGAAATATGGTCTAAAAATAACAAGTAATCTATGAGTAAATAAGCACGTCTTACACGCGTCGGCTGAATGCCACTGCAGCGCATGCCGCGACTCTTCCCGTCAACCAGCGCCCACGTGGAGATTGCAGCGCGCATGTGGGCTCACCACACGACAACCAACCATTGGGATAATAAGAGAGAAATGTATAAAATTATAATAAATACATAAAATATTTATAATCCCAACTCTCCCTTGATGCTCGCTCTTTAGCTTTACCTGTATAAATCTGAATCTTGGCTGGAGTCTAAATCTTAAAAACAGGCTGCATGATTTTAATTCTGTTTACTGCTTGTCTAATCTCCAAGAATGTCCATGTACCTCATATAGTCATTAGACAAACTCTATGAACGATACCTATACCTAGGTCACCACCCTGTCCTACTTTCTATCTTATATTTCTATATAAAATTTCGCCATGAACACTGAATAATGCTAAAATTTACCATTCAAAGATATCACCCAAAAAAAATTGCAGATAATTCAGACATGGCAATGGCACCCAATGCATTTAACATCGTAGACTTCATAATATCGCCTGCTTGTGTGTCTGCATGCATAGACAGATTTAGATCTCCGATTAGATAGGTACTCGTTATTTCGTGGTCGTGTTGTTATCAACGAGTACAGATCTGTCCTCACTTTCTACCACATTATGGAGTCTCTACGCGAGCTATAACTAGCAATAGGTACAATGTACGGCACGGACGCGTGGATTGTTGCTCTATCTATAGAAATTGGTATAATTACATTATACAATTTAATACGGTAACTGTACTGTAATCATGTTAATATACTTGCACATTATGACCGTCTGAGCATTCTGGGGCTGTAGAACCGTTTATTACAATTAATTGTAGGTATGCGGCTACTACGTATGTAGCAACATTTTATTAGGTAATTAAAAAGTAATGTTTATTCTATTAGATTCTTACAAGTGACTATAATTCAGTGGAATATTTCGGCATTTTAAAATTGAACTAGCTCGATGATGGTGATGATGAATAGACAAGGGCGTGTAAAGGCTCGAGTTTAGCCTCTTGATGGTCACGAAATTAGTCTCAAAAAACAAATATAAAAAGTGTCAACCTACTCCAATTCGGTAGTTTCACACAATTTTCAGTTATCTTGTTTTATACTTTGTTTATTTTCCCTACATTAGTCGACGCTTTGCTTTGCTCTGTCCATAACATGTCTGAAATAGCGAATAATAAACAAATGGAGATTTAGTGCTAATATCACGTTGAGAGCCCGACCTTGGTGTTGCACGTGTAATGCACATTTGTATGCACCCCGCACTCTCAATCACCTACACTAATGCACTTGTGCAATGAAAACACATAGCTATATATGTTTTCAACTATGTATATACATATAAATTAAGCACCACTGCGACACTGGTTACGTACTCGTAAGATAGGATGCGTAGACGTCCTTGTTACATATTCTTTAATCCAAGACTTACCTAAAGGAAATAAAATGGACGGACGGACGTGGAACCCTAAAAAAAAACAATATCAATCCAAAATTTTTTTCGATCTTACACCTGGGTAAGAGACAGCATAAAAACCCTGAATGTAAGATGTGCTTAGAAATTACCAAAAAAATAAATACTCGAATATTTATATAAAAAAATAAGATACCTAATAGATATTTGGCAGTCACATACATTTATAGTAGGTATACTTGCTGCTCTCCGTGGTGTTTACACGCGGATCTCCATTTTTTTTTTACAAATATTTATAGCTCAGTGATAATGAAGCTTTCTAACGGCGAAATATTTTTTAAAATCAGTCCAGTATTTTTAAAGTGTATTCGTTACATACAAAAAGTGTTTCCACATTACCTTTATTATTAGTGTACATATAGGCAGATGATGTAGATTTTAATTGAATGGTGTATAAAAGCAGTAGGTAGTGTGTCTCATTATACGAGTAAATCCTCGGATCCCCTCAACCTTGGAGTATGTAAGAGTACGTGTATCACAGATTTATACTGGGTTAAATGCCAGTTCACAACTAATTAACCAATAGCGAATTAATGACTTATTAATCGAATTGAATTAAATTAACAAATAAATCGATATTAATAATGAACAACTTTTACAATGGAATCAACCATGAATTCAAGATAAATATAATACATAAGTTTTATTTTGATTAACAGTACGTTTGACGCGTAACGCAAATTAAAGCAATAGCTTTGTTCACATTCACACACAACTTCATCAGGGATGAAAAGAGTCGTTCATGTCTACAACGATGACACGATGGTGTGAACGATACTAGTTGGACATTTCCAATCATCAGAAAACCCATATTGTTGATCAAAATGAATCAAACACGCGTTAGTTAACTAAATAAAATACAAAGTTAAGTTATTAGTTAAAGTAAATTATAAGTTAGTTAAGTTATTTTATACATTTAGTAGTCAACCGTCGATAAGCTAACTTTTTTTAATGACATTCCTAGTTGATTTTTTTCTGGGGTCCGGAATAGTCGTCGCGAAAGTTGTTCATCGTGAAGAACGTAATGAAGGAGTGAACCCTAAAACCCTGTAGGTACGGAGTGTTACATTTTCCCTACCCTACGTTCCTAGGGGTCGGCAAGCGAGTTATATTGACTTAGAAACTTAACGACTACACCGACTTTCATAAAATTAATATATGACTATTAGTACATGGGCAATTCCCTTTAAAAAAAAGAATTATTCAATTCGTCTCTATATATAATTTACTTTATTATCTTGACACAAGTGTAGAATCGCCACCGCCATTATACTGTTTGTAAAAAAATCTATAAAATTGACTCACCGTGTGTTTATTCAAGTGTGTTGCGAATATTATGTATTGTTATGAAGCGAATGCGGAATGCAGACAAACAGGTATGTATTATTATCTGCATTCATGATATTTTTTAAATAAACTGTAAACAGATAAAAGCATGTCATACGAGTACATATTGTGTTTCAGAGATGTTTGTTTGGTACATTCATAACAATCTAATTTCATACATTTTTATCAATCGTTACTATATTCTGTACCACCATTCAGTGGAAAAGAGGACATTGACCTTACACAGCTCAGGCTTGATACAGGTTCGTCGTTTTTGATTGGTCGCATCGCCACCCCACCCAGTGTCTACTAATAAAACGCTAACGATAGGAACAATACGAAAAACGACAATGTATGGGTACGAGTAGAGAGAGCGATACCTACTGTAGTGTTTCTTTTGGCAGTAACATTATTTGTGTCAATTATACAATACTATACAATATACTCGTATCTTTATTGCACACTAAAAACAAAAATACAGCAAAATACATTACAAACAAAACATTGGGCGGCCTTATCGCCTAAAGCGATTTCTTCCAGGCAACCTTTGTACTTTTTCTTTATACGTAGGTATTTGTTTTGACAGCTACTTTTCTTGGGATATCCTATACTATAGTACTGCAGGACTATCGGCTAGAGTTAGGCATGAAAGAGGTGAAAACAAGAACAAGCAAACTTGGGTTCATTTTGACGTTTCACCGTCAATAACACAGTCAATAAGAATTATTCCTCGTGACGACGCTTTCCTTCAGTGTTAAGACTTCATTCATATGAGTGAAAAACTTAAGTATCATAACACATCATATTTTGTTTAAAATTTAAGTAGTCTCTCTAACTGCGTATGTATCATTGATGTGTATTTAATTTTGAAACTCAGAGGTACTTGAGTGCTTTACTGGCAAGAGGGTTCGCCGTCTCAACTGAGTCGGCGAACCCTCTTGCCAGCAAAGCAAATAAATACTACTATAGGTAATTACCTATATATATAGTATTTATTCTGTTATGTCACCAAGCGAACTAAACCGCTCCGCTGAAACTGGTGACATTTGACCGCTATTGCCACTAGCAACTTAAAATCGAGAGGCTTTCGGTGACTGTACCCGCAATAAACTGGAACTACGGTCGCAGTTGCCGGAATTATTATTCCTAAAAAGTTTCTTTCGTTGACTAGGACTACCCATATTTAGAAAAGAAAACTATTGTTCAAATCAAAAACTGTACAGTCAAAAGCAAAAATGTTTAAAGTGAAAATGGAATAATAAACAAGAAGTACCTAATTGAACTAGCGTATATTAATTCGATCACGTAGCCACTATACATTTTTTGCAAGGACCTAACGGAAATTACAACTGTTATTCAACTACACAACAACAATTAACGTTGTACATAATAAAAAATAACGTTAGTGAGGCGAGGCGCCATGCTCACTAACGAATGGCATTTAGTAACAAGAAGCTTGTGTTCCAGCTCCGCAGAGAGCGAAACGAGCTTTTTTAGTTCCATTTAGATTCGCAATTTAAAAAAAAACAGTTGGACTTTAAAATTTAAATAGCATTTCTTTAGTTATGGCTTTATTGGCATCATGGCGATTCTTTTTTTATCCTACATAGCTAGACCACAAACCACGAATTCGGACGACCACGGAAATCAGCGATACTGTAGCGAGCAATAGGAAACGCCCACCACCATGCTATGGTTTCCTCACGATGTTTTTCCTTCACCGGTAGCTCAGGCAGCTCTTTTTGCATGGTTCGTGGGATCGGACCTCGTACTTTTTGCACGGCAATCGACCCCAATAACTACTAGACCATCATCGCTTCTTTTTTATACGTCTTCAAAAGCGAGGTTTATTAAATACTTATTTGGTAAGCGAATGAGCGATTCCTACGCAAATAAAATTATCGATGTTTATGTTTATTTTTTTATGTTTAATAGGTCTTATATGATACACCGTTGTCCCATATAACTTTTTATAGTTACCTATACATCATTTTGATATTTTAATTTAACCACTCGTTAGTTTTCTATAAGAATTATTTTCGCACAGATTTTTTTGCTTTATGTATACTAATAGGCGCCAAAGTAACTTGATTTTTATTGTGGTAGCAATTCCTAAACCCACTACGTTTGCAAAAGTACATAAAAGGTTTTTGACATCCTAGAGCCGCAACCTTTTACAACAACATGACTGTATCAGTCAAATTTAAAAGTACCTTCTTAGAAAGTCCGGTAAGGCAATTAACAATCTTGAATAATATACGTATTCCTCATTACGTTTTGCTTACAGTGCGCTTCAAGCCTTAAAATGTAGTCGTATTTGCTCAGACCTCTATTTGGGCACAAGTCTCAAGGCCGGCGGGACCATAAAACAGTGGCCTTCTAAAACCGTCCACCGTCGTCCTAGCTTCCTTATTTCGGCTGATTTATCGCATTAGAGTCAACTCTACTAGCTTAGGGTTAATCTGTTTGATATTCCAGTAGGTACATAGCAAAGGGTTGGGCGAGGACTGTAGGTATTTGGCTAATGAAATGACAATGGAAATTTACTTTCAGTGAATTACAAGCTTCGTTTGGCTAGGATGTCGTATGTTAAAAGAGAGAAAATTTGACATGACAATGAACGAATCTCATTTTTTTATGTTTATTATTTTGAAAATCGGTTCCGAACTTTGGTATTTGAATCAAAACAACTAAAAACTTGTACCGGCACGCGTGGCGCATTGAAGTAGGTAATCACTGCGGTTTTTTTTTAAGACTAGTTTGTAACTTATTTAGTAACGATTAAAACATTATTTATATTAATTGTTATGAATATAAATAATATTTATTGTTTTAAATGTACAAGATAACAATGCGCAAAAAAACAAAAATAGCTTTTTGATTAATTTTGTAAAGCAAATTGGCGCCAAACCGCATAATTCACGCAACACAGTTAAAATTAGTCGCATTTGCCTTGTTTTCGCCGAGAAATAGGGCGGCCGGAGCTATTGCCACAACACTTTATAAAATTTTAATGTACATGATACAGGTCCGCCGAATTTTAAGGTTTATCAAGTGATAAATGTTAAAATTTATTAAAATAATATTAAATATTATAATATCGTACCAACCAAATATGTCCCATACTTGGGCACAGTTCTAGGTACTATCAGTTCAATTAACGGATTTCTTAAGTGGAATAATCTAGTACTCTGAACGGTTCTAGTTTTTTGACAAACAGGTTTTTAGTCTAATTTATAATTTTTTCTAGTAAAAAAGAAGTTGACAATTAATTGGTATGCGTTATTTAAGTGTTAAGATAAGATAACTCTTTATTGAAAAACCAGCTTAATTATAAAAAAAGAATTATAACAAATAAAAACTTACAAATATATACTAGGTTTCTCAATGGTGTTATATATTTTTATGTAAGCGCATAACTATTTGTTTATCCCCACACATTATAAATTTAATGCGAAAGTGTGTGTTATTGTTTGTCTTTCTTCCCTCCAGCAACTGATCGACTTGATGTTTGCACACAGACAGTTTAAGGTCCAGAATATTCCAATATCGGTAAATTGTAGATAATACCTTCATTCATTTATATGTACGTACGTCCGCGTAGTCGTGAAACGTCTTTTTCCAACCTATCACAGCAACATACGCTAGGGACCCTATTTTTAAGATCGCTCGTATAAATACAGTCAATTTGTACGACTATTGTTAGCAAAGTGTATGAACTTTCAAGAATGCTACTTCATCGTTCATTCGAATTGAATCGAACGTGTCTCTAAAATAAGGCCCTTGGTCTATTTACGCAAAGATAAAATGTTTATGTCACTGTTCCACATATCTCGGTTTGAATTTGAAATAACTGTTTTCAAAGAGTTCATTGTTCCTGAAGCGAAATGTCTATACATAGAATCCTATTATTCCATTTACACTTGTCTTATTTACCCACTAGTACATGTCCCGCGGTGCTGTGTCCTAAAATAAGATCAAACTTTGAACCCCCATAGGGATTAATTTTCCAAAAAAACCTTTCTAAAAGTGAATTAAAATTAGGGTGTATCTCTACACCCTATAATAAACCGGTTTAGGCTCTATGTTGCTTGCTAGCGAATATCATTCAGTCAGTCAGTACTTACTCCTTTATAATTATATATATAGATCGGTGTTGCTACTTAAAGATAGATAGATAGATAGAAAGAAAACTCTTTACTGTATGTACATATAAATAATACAATAAACTTAATAAAACTTGTAAATGAAGAAGAATAAAACTGTATTTCGTTATAAACATTATAATGACCGAATTAAAACCAACTCTTACTTTCAGCCATCACTTACTGTGCAAGCTGTCATGTTGTGGAACACGCTGCCCTTGTCAGTCAGACAGGCTAAATCTATTTTTATATTTAAGAAAGAATTTGTTGAACAACTAATATCTTTCAATAAGTTATTACTCGAAACTTCTATGTTTTGTAACATCTCTCATTGGTACTAATATTTTTTTAATTTATTTCTTTTTTCGTTTTAATTTGTCTATATAGATAGTTGTAGTGAAAGGGTTATTGTGTATTTTTTTGTTAGTATTTATTGGTACACCACCGACGTGTTTTTGTCATCAAGTTCGATCCATCCAAAGGTTGTCCGGAAGAAATCGCTTTAGGCGATAAGGCCGCCCAATGTACTGCCAATGATTTATGATATCTGTTTGAAATGTATATGTATATTTTTGGTGTCGAATAAATTTGAATTAATACGAAATTCGAATATATTATACACACATCTTATATTATCCGAAATAGCATTTATTACCTAATGATATTTTTTTTTTCAAGTCTAAAAATAACGACTGTGACTGTGAAGCGCTATTGTAAGTTGATATATTGTATCAATAAGATTATTAGGAAAGTACTTAGAAATAAATACTTATAAAATATCAACGATATATCGTATCATGTATTCTTTTGCAACAAGCCTTTGTTGTGCTATTCTTTGTACGTTTGCCGACATCCCAAAAATAGATGGACGTACTCAATTCGACGATATTTTTTGTGTTGTCTCGGATTCGATTCGATTGAAAAATTCATTTTTTTTTTGATATCCCTATACTCTTTCAGGATTTTGAAATTGAAATAACAGATAAAGATCTATCGGCGCTTGCCATAATGGAACTCGGTAATGACAATTTTTTTAAAAAACCTGTTAAATTAATCACACTTTTATTTTTAAGTAAAGATATCACATACCTACTAAAATTATATATATTTACTTATAGATTTACATCATTGTTATAATATTCTAGTATATTATAAAATTTTCGTAGTATAACATTTTTGTTGCTTATAAGACTTCCAGAAGCTTCTATTTGTTTCATTCTTAATCATTTGATTTAGACAAGACTATCAATAAAATTTCATTTTCTTGCCAAAATTCCACGCGCTAATACTACGTGTATTATTTCTATGCGTCTTTCTAGCTCATTATTATCATAGACACGGTACAAATAGACTAGTATACAAAGAAAAAAAATGAGTTTCAATATGAAGAAAAGTCTGAAAATACCATCAGTTCTATGGAACTGTGACGTCATAGATCTGTTAACTTTTGTATCCCTGTTCTATGATAGAACTCTACTGAAACAAAAACTGTCCCATTTGTGCGATAGAACTACTAATTTTTACCAACTTGAGTTAGTTCCATAGAACTGTTCGGAAATAGAACAATTAAAACTAATCAGATAAGTTGACCTGAGTTCAATAATATTCACAACTAAACTTAAAAAAGACAACCTCTTGACAATTTTTTGGTGCGTGCAGTTTCGCATATATCTGAGAAATATTCTTGAAATTAGTAAATGAAAGATGCCATAAAAACTTCCTTCATTTCGCCTACTCCAAAATTCGAAAAATTCGTAGAGACTGTCCGCCAATATTCACCAAGATTTGAAAGTATAAGTAGTAAAGCACAAGTTTAAAGAACCAACATTCAAACGAACTAAATAAAAAATTGACTATCATCGATTCGAAACAGAGAATATTCGCTCGTCCAGTCAAATGGATAGGATAAGATTTATAATGATAATGAAAATATGCAGTAAACAGAAACATTAGCGGGGTCATTGAATGGCAAGTAGGTGTACTGTTTATTGGCAACAATATTTTCTTTTATCAGTACGAAGTATTCTATCTACATTTCTACACTAATATTATAAAGAGGAAAGGTTTGTATTTTCGTAAGTAATTAACGTATAAACTTAAAATCTACTGGACCATTTTCTCAAAATTCTTTCGCCGTTAGATAGCTCTACATTATTACTGAGTAATATAGGCTATGTTTAGTACTAGAGAAAATTAGAAATCCGTTAGTAACACCGCGAACATTTTAAATACAAGCGTCTTAGTGCCATACGTAAAGTCATTTACATAAACTATTAACCTGTATATCTATAAGGGTAAGTCTTGACTCACTCACTAACTGATATTACATAGCAATAAACGCAAAGCCTAAACCTATGAACTAAATCACATGGAATTGGGGGGTGTACTCATTGAGTGTGTAGGTAAGTACTAAGAATATGTATTCAAAGTTAGTAAATTCTATTCATGTATTTGTATTTAATTTTATATCGCGGGCGACAGCTACTAGTATAGTTCATAAACTGTTTTTTTTTTAATAATAACACAGAAGAAATAACCATAGGTGTCGTATAATTTATCAAGTTTAGTTGAATAACACACCATAAGATGCTACGACTTTATCAGTAACTCCCGTGATTACGGTGTCAACTATATGCTAAAGTTAATAATTTTCATGCCGTATATCTTACAATTCAATATTTGATTTACCATTAATCATTTTTGCATATAAATGAAAATGACTAAGAAAAAAAAACATGAGCGAGACAGTTTGGCGGTAGACATTTTAATACTTACGAATTTATCTTCGTTATCTAGACCAGGTGTTGATAGCAATATTTGCTGATTACAATGCAGCAATCGAGAATGTTACTTGGCATTATCTTATCTTATTGTAATGCTTATGTTAAAAGATAAATTTGTATGAAGTGCCCTAAAACTAGGGGTATTTAGGGCAGTTCAGTTCATTGACTTGAGATAATGTAGCAGAACGACAAGATTATAAATGCATTGTGCGCACTGCATGCACACTTTTAAAACATCATATATCAAATGTAGTTCGACAAACTCTTTTCAATATATATGTCTTGTTTTGACCGATTAACAATAGATACATATATACATTATACACCATCAAAGTAGAGTCGCCGCTGAACCAAAGAACACGAATACTGGAATGATGACCATTTTATACTTAGTGTATATAGGTTGACTAAGAAATGATTTTACAAGATTTAACTCATATTGTAAAAAAATTAACATAAAAATATATTTTACAAATTATAAGAAACACGGAGGTAGAGAGCATGGAGGCAGATATCATCATGACATTACAAAGCTTGCATTAGTGCAGTAAAAGCTTTTGGGCTTTCATTACTTTATCATACGAAGCTTATCATATCTATACACCACATATAAGTGTGAAAGCCTGTGTGATGGTTACTTTGTCCTTCGTACCTGCAATACAGTTGCGAAAAAAGAACATCAATAATAACAATAAAAAAAGAAATATCAATTGTATTTCAACTCATAGGTACTATATGTATCTAATAATCATTCTAAACGACCTTTATATAACAGATTATACTGCGTAAGCAAATGTATACCTTATCAACAAAAAAAGTTCAAATAATACAGTCTCCGTATAACTCCTAATATAACACGATCAATGTCGCGGAAAAATTCTAGTACATTTATAAAGGCTATACAAATCTATACCTCTACTAAATTCTCAACAATCTCCGAGCCAAAACCTAACGTTAAATATGAATAGATTATAGTGATATCATCAACCTTTTCAGCTCTTGTTAGCTGCCATTCAAACGTTAGTGGTACACCACACGACCTTCAAAAGGGACTGGTCCTACTCACAACTACTTATTCTGGTACCTATATACTATACAAACTATTGTGTATGTTAGCATGTACAGTATTATAGACGCAGATAGAAGGGCCGAACAACAAAACATGTTTTTGTTGGATATTTTAATAGCATTATCATGGTCTGTCGAATGCTTTGTGTATTTCGATTCAAATATTTAAGTGAGTTTTTATTCAGTTACTTATGTACTTGTATTACGACAGATATCAAGTATATATGTAATGTTGTCATGTCTTTACGTCTACATACGCAGATGACTCTACGTAGGTACGTAGCTAAATATTTACTTCCAATAGCAGATCCAGCAAGAAGCATTTGATTGATAATTTACTGAAATTCTGTTTTTTTTTTATAATGGATAAATTTATAAATACTACACAAAAGATCGGGTTGTTCCCCCTTAACGATGTGTGTGACATAATAAATCAAAAAAATATTTAGAAATGGGCACTTAGCACAAATAAAACGTAGAATAGAATTCTGGAATAACTGTAGAACTGTTTGTTACCTATTTTCAATAGACAAGTAATGGTGATTGCCTTCTACAATAATATTATATTACGACACTTCAGTACGAACGCCCACTACGGCGCCATATCAAAACGTTATTTATCATAACACTATGCATGTACTCGTATTACAAATATATATATATATATATATATATTTGTAATATATATATATATATAGATGATATGAATAAACGAAATCTAAAGGTTCTCCTTGAATACTGATGAGGCTACCGATTCATTTGCATAATAGACTGTACCAATAGGCACCAAATCAACTCCACAATAAAATAAATGAAGCCTACGATTAAACGCTACGATACACAAATATTTCAAGTATTTAGTTTACCTACACCAATAAAGAAGTTTCTCAATTCTTCTGTTTCTGCCGACGAAGACGTTTTGGCCGATTTAGATAATTCTTTTTTTGTTCGATAAGTCTACAAATATAAAATAATATATATATATATAATGTAAATGGAGGTCCTTTATTCATTTTATCAGCTAGGAATTAATGCAGAGCCTAAACCAGCTAATAATAATAATTATTAGTTTTGGTGGGCCCTAGCAACATGAAATTCTGAAGGCATATTTGTTATAGGGTGTATTCACTAAAGGGTTCAAAGTTATAAACTTATATTCAATTATACCATTATTATTTTTATTCATAATTATTCAAGTTGTCTTTATAACTGGAACTAATGTAATTAAGAAACAATCCTAAACGATATAAACCAAAATTAATATAAGTATATGTAACTTCTAAAACTCAGCGTGAATATTGTAAGTTTATAGTTAGCGTCATCCCCACCAACACAAATAACTTCTAAAACACAGCGTGAATATTGTAAGTTTATAGTTAGCGTCATCCCCACCAACACAAATAACTTCTAAAACACAGCGTGAATATTGTAAGTTTATAGTTAGCGTCATCCCCAACCAACACAAATAACTTCTAAAACACAGTGTAAATATTTTAAGTTTATAGTTAGCGTCATCCCCAACCAACACAAATAACTTCTAAAACACAGCGTGAATATTGTAAGTTTATAGTTAGCGTCATCCCCACCAACACAAATAACTTCTAAAACACAGCGTGAATATTGTAAGTTTATAGTTAGCGTCATCCCCACCAACACAAATAACTTCTAAAACACAGCGTGAATATTGTAAGTTTATAGTTAGCGTCATCCCCAACCAACACAAATAACTTCTAAAACACAGTGTAAATATTTTAAGTTTATAGTTAGCGTCATCCCCACCGACACAAATAACTTCTAAAACACAGCGTGAATATTGTAAGTTTATAGTTAGCGTCATCCCCACCAACACAAATAATAATACAAAATCTTCTTTAAAATGTTTTCAACTGACACTATTATTTAACAATCTAAACCCTTTAAATTCCAAATGTGGGACAAACACGCGACGCGACGAGGTAAAAAAATGTAGGCGGATTTAACGTCTAGCCACATTAGTTTAAGCGATATAGTACTCGTAGCTGAGCTCATACAAATGATCAAATTAGACAGGTACATAATATTTATCATGTGTTTTTTAATACTCTTTTTAACCAACTTTACTAAATGAGGAGATTCTCAATTCTACGCGTAGTTTTGGGTAATTTTCCTAGATTGTTTGAGAGTCCGGGGCCCTTATTTACTGTGAACATTTCAACACGTAACACGGCGGCGTTATTTTAAAATTCATGTGAAACGTTTTTTACTGTAAGCTAATGTCAAATCGTATATCGTGGCGTGACACGGAACGCGCTCGTTTTGCTTCATCAGATTAACGTATTGCGTCATCATAACGTAGGGTAAAGCAGACTGCATGCAGCGCAGCTCAGCACAGCACGGCTGTTGTAATGTAGGAAACATTATGGGGTTTGACACAAGATACTGTGCAACTACACGCACCACTGCAAGTCAAGACAGACTACGTCATTACACGCGTTTACGTCAGTCATATTTGACACTTTAAAGGGAAATGACAGATTTTAAAAACGTTGCAGCAGTGCAAAATACGACAAACAAAAATGGCCGGTGTGACATCCTACGCAACACACTGAGACACAACGCGATGCACTGTAACACATCGTGTGCGGTGTGCTCCAGCCTTAAACACGTCTCACGTACTCAGCAAGAAATCTCCGTTAGAGAATAAGGTTGCAATAATCAAAATCAATCAATAATTTGTGCGTCTACCGATTTAAACTCACTTGTGACTTTTTTCAAACGAATTGTGTCCAAATATACTTATGAAACACTATAATAGCATTATCATTAAACAAATACATGTACATAACATCTGTATTAAGACCAGTTACAAAATCACAGTCTTATCGTTATCTATTGAAACTATAACATATTCTGTGGCAGTCAAAGTCTATGTACAGTGTGCATACATGTGTAGCTGTTGCTAAGGCAAAATTGAACTCGATAAGAATCATTCAACCGACATGCGGCATTACAGTTGGAAAAATACACGCCTAATATATAAACTTGAATTTATTTTAAATTATGCAAGTCTATTTAGGTATATTCGCGACAACTTGAGTACTTACTTGTAGTTGTAACTGGAATTTTGTCAAGTAGGTTGTTGATCATGCCGTATGCTGTTAAGATGTAGGTAGATGCATTGTCTTAAATATGTTAACACGTAGATTTTTTAACGCCACTGCATCTATGCTTCACGTTTAGAAATATTCCAATCCTGCCAATCGTGTTAATTCGATCGCTCTCTTATAAGTATTAATAATTCATTAAGTTTACATTACATATACTAAACGTTAACAAGATTTCAACGTTTATCTTGGTTTCAGCATTTCGACTTGTTAGAAATTGGTCTACTTATTATATGAATTAACCTAATAAGTAATTTAGGCAAATAAAAGTTTACTTTATCTACAAACGTCTAGCTAATGATGAAACTACTTGTGATTATGATACAAAATATAATATTTAGTACGTTACGTTGTATATACGAGTATAAGGTATTGATGCGAGGTGTCGCCAGCGACGACTTAGCAACAAGACAACACAGACTTGTGGGTGAAACCGGTCCTAAGATTTGACACTCCGCAACTGGTCCTATCCTTAGCATTTATGTTGTACGAGTATCTACGATTGTTGTATGATTTAGAAAACTTGTGAAAGTCAAGTTATTTTATAGTTTCTCTACCAAGATTATTATTAATGACTAGCTGTCACGGAGTACTTCGTACCGCCCAACAGTTATATATGTTTAAAGCTTTCCTGAACCTTCACAAACATTTCAAAGTAAAAATTAGCTAAATAAGCCCAGCCGTTCTAGAGTTTTAGCGAGACAAACGAACAGCAATAGATTTTTATATACAAAGAAGAAGAAGATTAAGTCAAACTTTTCTTATGTGAGGAGAAGAGGCTTATGCCTAGCAGCAGGCTGATAACGACGATGTGAAACGCAAATAACATTTAGTAAAATAGTGTCAAAAACAAAAACAAACTAAGATTAGTGATAAGTCTAGAGTATTAGATAAGAGTTCTGCTGATTTATTTTGTTTGCAAGCTTGACACGAAAAACAATAAATACTTACAAACAACATTAGGAAAGACCAAGACTGCCTATTAAGTCATAGTAAATATTATCTTGTCATTCAAGAAAGTGATATAGCTTTTATTACTATCATTAAAATGTTTGAATAACGTGAAGAAGTAACACCAATTTTATTTTACGACATCAGTATCACGATAATTGAGCCTGCAGCCGTCGCCGCGTCGCCGCTACACCGGGCATTTGCGCCGGCGCAGTCCATACGACCTCGATACGTAGATCCATTAATTTAAAGAGATTAGTGCCCTAGAGCTCATTTACCAAGTAGGTATAATATTTAGGTATAGGTATCGTTTCAACTCAAATACAGTTTTACAAATGGACCACATATAGAAAACTGTTTTTCTTACAACAAAGAATGTAAGTAAATTAACTAAAACTGGTACTTGTGTAGAGTTACACCTTCTAGATGTATGTAGAATGTATAGCGCGGTCTATTTGCACTGTTTTAACATTTATATAAATGTTGGGCAGAGGCGACATCACGTTCAGATATGCAAAAATAATTTAGTAAAATTCAGAGCAACAATCTGAGTGCAAACAGGAGAAATTTTAATAATAGCACAAAAAAATAATTTTAAGTGGCAATGTCAATAACAGTATACTTACTTACAGTGCCACATTTGGCGGAAACATTATATCCTGCGCTGAGAGCAATATGTTGAAATACAGTGGAAATAAACCGTACAATCTGTTTGAAATTTATTTGCCTCGCCACAGTCTGTCCACAGACTCTATACGCCATATCCCGAAATAAATGTTATATATCAGAGTTCGTCGTACTCTTTATCACCAACGCATACTTATATACCACACAATATATTCGTAATATATTGTGGTCGTGCCCTATTTATCTAATAAATGCGAACTGTATTGCACGAGACGAATAAACATGTCTGTTTAAGTCTAACTATTTGCATAGAATTCTATCATAATTGGACACGATTTATGTTCTTGTTTTAGAGGACAATTTAATATTTAGAATAAATTATTGTATTATACTTTATTATAAAGTATGACTTTAATATTATCGTGATGTTATAATTAATAATATATATTAATTAAACTTACGGTTGTAATTGGAATAATTGCAACGCATTTAATATGAAATATGAGACTGATATCTCTGATATTACTACTCTAATAAAAATGTATAACAATAATATTAACCCGAGCATTCATTTATATTATATGTTGTTAATAATTTATAAAAATTACAAACATAATTGTGTGAGCATGTCAATGTTCACATTCTAAGTTTCCACCAGGGATGAACAAGGACAAATAACAATAAAATAATGAACAAATACTTTAGAATGAATGTTCTGGTACATTAATATTCAATATATTATTATCTTTTCATGACAGGTGGAATAGTACCGCAACTGATTGGTGGTCGAGGGAAGCGGAGCGTTGGTCGACCAGCTAAAAGATGAGTCAACGACATAGGAACTGTCGCGGGTCCAACCTGGATACGATTGGCACAGGAAACAGGCAGATGATATAATGAGAGGTATATACAGAGCAGTGGGTTAAAGATGACGATGATGATGACTCTTTTGCTTTTATTACTCTAGCAATATCACCTTAACGGAAGCAAAATGTCCGCACAAATTATCAGCAATGCCAAAAGGGGGTTTAATAGAATGCGTGAAGTATGAAGGTTGTCTCGTTATTTATTATTATGATAAGTTGATAACGTAGACAGCTCAGTGGCTCCGCTGTCACATGTCACTTCGTAGGCGGGTATTATAAATAATCCGCCTATTGAAATTCAAATCGCCATAAGTGGGAAGTATATGAAAGGGAATATAATAAAGTTTATTGATAGCGTACACGGCCGTGTTCTTTAGCGACTGAGATTTTTTTTAAATAATAGAGAATAGAAAGAGATTTATTCTCAATACATACTTTTATCCAACGTCTACATAACCCGAGTCACAGAAGAAATAATAGTGCTCAAGTACATATAACAACTTGAACAAAGAAACAAGAATGGCACCAAGGTCAGAAGGATTATGAAATAAAATATGTATTTGGTTTTCTTACTAATCAGAAATAAAACGGATTTATACAAAATATACTTAAAATGTATTGTTTTCTTAAATACCAAAAAATATAAAAACATATTAACAACGATTGAATAAATAATTGATATTATAAGTGATTGAATATTTTTTATAAAAGTTCAGTTGACATTTCAAACAAAATGAATATAGTAATGAGGAAAATATATTTGGTACCTAATAAATATTAAATATAACTCATAATTATGTAGAAGCGTCACGCAGTAAAAACAATTAAACATTATACATTAATTCTTATAATACTTTTCGAAATTTCAAAATCGGTCCAAAAGTTGTGATTTTTAAATCAAAACTGGAAAAGTTCTGCCGTAACTAAGTCTGTAATAACCTTGTTTTCGAAAGAACTCATTCAAACTGCTAAGAGTATACAATCAATAACAGCGGTCTATCTAAAACGCATTCAAAGATAAAGCCGCAGTTACATGCAAATGGGAAATATAATTGTCTAACAACAATTGTTTATAAAAAAACTCTCAAGTGCAAGTTACAAATCGACTGGCAAATGTTTTCAGCTATTTTGAGGTATTTTATTACTAGTTTAGTTTAAAAAAAACTAGCTACAGGACTTTTATAAAATTTCAGGGAAGAATTATCATTTCAAACAATTTTTTAACGATTAATTAAACCTTGATGGATGGATGGTCTCCTTTTCTAAGAGTTGCCTGCACGACCCAGTCGATCCAGGCGATTAAAACTTTAGTCAAAGTTATTAATATACCACTAGCTTTAAAAGTGAAAGAGAAAATAAAATGTAATATAATCAATTCCTATTTTTACCGTTATAACGTGATTAAGTATATTAAACGAGTTGTTATTCTTTCGCATTTTAAAAAACAAGTGGTTTTTTTATTGGAATTGCATAACAGGTTTGAATAGTTGTAGGTTCCTCTCTTGGAGAAGTACCGTATATCTATGCCTGATTAATATATCAGATATTCAGCTGCCAAATACTAAGGTGTAAACAATCTTGTGTTTGGGTTTGAAAAATTGTATGTTCTACTCATATAGATACTCAAAGATATTTAATATTATCAAACTACGCTGTACGCCCTGGATAGGAGAATTCGTCAACTGCTCACTTCGCATCGCATTGAATCGAAATGTAGTCACAGAAAATATTTTTTGAACAACTCCACTCTCCTAGGTGAACGAAAATTGTAGCAGACCGGTGGTGCTGAGCACGGAAGACCGCGAGAGAGTGCGGAAGAGCAAAGAGCTGTACGCGAGGTTCTATCGTGCTTTTACGCGGCCCAATATGGATCTACTCGCTTCGGTGAACTAGCTAGCTTCGAGGACCTCGTTGGGGAGACTTAGGGAGACTTTACTTTTGCAATTGCCGACGAAGTAATGATGACTAACAACTATAGAAAAAGGGGAAACTATAGAAGGACGGTACGTTCGACATCTGTCAGACATGCCGCCGTCCCCAAGAGTCTATGAAGCATATTATTTCTGTTTGTTCTAATCTTGCTAACAGTGGGTATTTATTTTACATACTAAGCTAATAAAACCAGGTGGTTGGCCATAGTTAGTATTAAACAAAACATCATTTTTATACTAACTCTGATCTAGTCTATGTCGAAACGGCCATTTTGGCGCAATCCAATTCTAATTCTGAGACAATTCAAATAACAGACTTGACCACCTGGACAATATATCAAGATGACACACTGAATTTAGTTAGTTTAGTAGCAACGAGAGTAGTTAATGAATTCTAGTAAAAATAAAGTAGTCATTAAAGAAATCATTGATTTATGTCCGATGGCGCCATCAATTATCATGATTGATTATAATTGGCAATTTTCGGTCGATTATGTCATATCACCACACTTTCTAATCTTGATTATAAGAATATTGATGCAGTGTGCAAATAAGGGTCTTACGTCAACTGATGCCGCCGCCCCAAACCCATCCCACGGTATCAGTTAATAATTTGAGCTATTCATATTTTTTTTGGGTCCCGCTATCAAACTTATTGTTTACAGTATAACTACTATTGTAAAAAGAGTGGTATTCAGTACACTCGTAAGACATCTAGACTTCTTTAATGTTTTTAAACGTCTTTAGAAATAGGAAGAGGTCCTCGATTCATCAATTTTATTTCATGTTTTAATATTACACGATTATTCAAACACGCCTGGACATTATTTAATTTAACACGCCTGGTTCCAAAAATTATTTAAAGTTTAAAGGGCTAACTTTCCGGGCGGCCTCTTAAAAACATATCATGTTTACCCGGCTATCACATTATTAAATAAAAGATTTACTTGGCCGTCGATTACGTTATATCACCACATTTTCTAATTCTGATTATACGATACGGAATCACAGTGCAGATATATTTCGTGCAAATAATACTTCTTGAATTATTTTTATATCACGCTTGCTTACGTCGCGTTATTTTAGTAAACAGAGAGTGATGCAAGTTTCAATAAAGCTGCGTTAATAATAAATCAAACCGGTCCTGTTATCTCTTCACCTTTACGTGATTGAGGATGTTGAATACCTACAGTACTGGTTTTATTTATATCTTTGAGCTACACGCATTTAATAACCGCTGAATTATTTTGTAGATACAAGTAAGGCCTTAACAGAGACATTCTGTTGGAATTTTTTCTTGAAGAGTTAAGAAAAGTGACGTGTAAATTAATAGTGATATAACCGACTAAAGTATATAGTCTAACTTCAACAGCTACGACCGCCATAAATATCGTACATGTACATATAGCATATGTACATGTACGATATTCATCTTGTACAAATGGACAACAACTTGTGAAGCTACTGATTTAGCTTGACAACAACGGCGTGTCCTTGGATCTAGAAAAGACTTAAAATTCCTCCAAACCGGTCGGGAACAACTACGGTCCTCTCTCTCAGATTAGAGTACACATTACAAGCTATAACTTTTAAAAAGTGAAATCTGACTTCAAAGCAGCAGGCTTCGCGTCGATAGGCTTTACGCTTGACCACAACTCACCTGATGTAAAGTGACGATGCGGTCTAGGATGTAGCGCGCTTGCCTACCGAGAAACCGATTCACTCGCGATTTGAAGAGACCGAGATTATAGCTATCGGGAAATATTTTATTTATTGTTTGTTACCCAATATTACGCAGACGGCTGAAACGATTTCAAAAAATACTTTTAGATTGAAAGGGCATAAGGTTCTACCTCCGAAGTGGTCTCATTAAAATACTTCGGGTTTTCAATCGAAATAACTAGATCTGCAACCGATTTCTCGTGCCATAATGTTGAATATTCTGACATCAGTAAGCGGGCACAGTACCTGGTTGGTGGTGAGGTCCCACTGGTCCGGCACGAATGAGTTCCTGCTGTACAGCAGCACTGGAACCTGGTGCTCCTTCACCGGCGCCGGGTCGCTGTTCAGCCGGACCACTGTCAGGTGAGTGGTGGTGGTGCCAACTGGGGAAAAGGAAAATTACTTCATACAACTGATATTACGTAATGACCAAGAATAAGAATTAACATTTTTATTTTATTTTAAAAATATTAAGCTATTTTTATATTGTACAATTTAGACTAATCATAATTAATAGCTTATTGAATTTCCTGGCACAAACCGGCTCCAACTCGGCGTATTGCTGTTTGTAAACAACCAGCGATGGCTGTTCTTACGATAATGCCGGCAGATGACGTCACGCACGAAGGAATTGCAGTTCAATTGTGATTAGGCAAAACAACGATACTGAAAAGTCATTCGAAAGGCATTTGTCCGGTAGTTGGGGCAGCATACGAGTATAAATTAACTTGGTAATAGTTTATCTTTGCTATCGCTATCTTCTGTAGTATTGTTGTCGCCCAAAGCGATTTCCTCTAGATATCCCTCAGATGTATACGACTGGCTATAACAAACTGACAAAAGATTTCGACATGCCTTTGACAAGTATTTGAGCAGATGTTTGGTTCATTTCTTACTACGAATCCGCAACTGTCACTTTTCAGAGATAACCGCCTCATTTTTGTTTATACAACCACCGAACCTTGCTTAAGCAGTGTCTAACAACCGATGACTAGTAATTTGTTCGAGTATATTTTTGAGGGTCTTTAAAATATTGACATTCCTTAGTAAAATGATAGTTCTAACTACATATGTATAAAAATATTTTTGTGGTAAGTCTGGTATTGTCTTAAATCATAGTAAATTTAAACGGGAACTAAAGCATTTTTTGATAGCAATCCATTTTATAAATTTATTAAGACTCGTAAGTCATCCGATCCCGCTCAGTCATCCCGCTGCATGAGTTGAAGAATTAAATGAACTCAAAATCTATAATCTACTATGACGCTGGTACATTAGTGCCTAGTATACATTAGTATCAAACTAATGAATTATATAGTCATCTAATAAGATTTAGTGGGGTTAGGTGCTGGATAGATACGGAATGACACTGCAGTACGCAGCTGGTAATGAATAAATTTCCCAGCAAATGAAGTGAAACCGTTTCCGCACTAAGAGAGCCATTTGAGTAAAACACCACACTCGTGTATCATTAGGCACCGTCGCGGCGGCGCCGGCGGCTCGAGGTAGCAACAAGTGACAGCTACTTGCGGTGAAACCAGCGTTACTTGCTCACTCACTTGTGAAAACTATTACAGACAGAGCAGGAGCGGATTTGGACGTAGGCTTGAACTGATACGCGTACACGAATATCACCATACTGAGATTAAATAAATTCTGAGCTCAATACAATGCTAGAACAATATGTAAATATCCAGCCATCAGTATATTTGTCTAGTTTTATATATGCGCTCCCTGATTTCACATATGATAACTTTTTAGAGTTAGTTTCCGATGTAGAATATAATCATAAAACAACTTATATACGAATACGAATTATCACCAGATAAAAAAAAAGTTTAAATTAGATTTGGTTTTATTATGTGGATGCGTTACTGCGACTTATGTTTATGTAGTCCACTATGATTAACATCCTGAAGGGACGCAGTCACCCACGATACAAGATTTATAATCTTAGTGTAGAGTGTAGATGCTGCGCGTCATAATGTTTTTATATTATTACAACAAATAGAAATTATTATTATTATAAGACGTTAATAATATTTATGTAACATTATTTGTGATAATTATTGCAAAAATAAACGAATTATATACCGGCAAAACCAAATTGTCACAGACAGACTTTCGGCACCGGTAACAATTCAGTTACGAAGATCCATCACAATTTTAAAATAACGTAGAATAAAAATATTCAGAGTCTAAAAAGTCATTTTAATAATATGAATTCTCAACTAATTATTTTCTGAATATGACACAATATTAAAATTAGGTGTTTCAATGTAATTACGGGACAAGTAACCTTTAATAAAATATAATATACTGACTACAACTTATAACTAGAATATTTGAATATAGCTTGATAAAAAATAGGTGAATTTGAATATAGCTAGGTAAAAAGCACATGCCCCCATTACCCCCGTCCTGAATTCTTTTCTATGGTACATATACTAGTATATTTTTCTTTTCAACACGTGTAGAACAAAAACCGGTGAGAAAGAAAAATCCACATTATAGTGTAGATAGCTTGTTACCGGTCCATTCTCACACAATATGTGTGTATTAAGCCTATTGTATGTTATTTACTACGCTTACTCGTACACTGGTCAAATAGCTATTATAAAGTATTTAGTCAGGCGTAAACTAATTCATTGAATACATATTGTATTATCAAGTATCGTATTATATGTATATTTGTGTTTTAACTAAATTTTATTATCTATTAGAAAGTGGTCGCGCGATTCATTTGTCAATCTGCTTTCCATATTTTCCTGTCAATATGTGCAAAACTATAACGTAAATAAAGCTAAGAAAATGTATACGACAATACGTTATAAAAATTTTAAAACTAAACGGTGCAGTTCTGTATTTTCGTAGCGTCATGATACTCAACTTCTTTATTTATAGCTTGAGTATATTTTAGTGTAAGTATTTATTTGTTTTTGTACGACCCTGATAACGCGGCCGTGGCATGGCAGATGTCAAGTCATACGCACCTTGCGTACCCATAGATATGACAAAATTCTACGTGTTAACACATATATTACGTATCTTTCAGAATATGTACAAGAAAGAAAGTCTTGCCCTATTTACGATAGGTGATCGTATTATTAAAAATAAAACGTAGAAGAAATACTAAAACACCTAAATACAATAACATTGCTGTATAAAAGACGCATTAGTGCTATAAGTTATGTATCCGCTATTAATTTTTTGATGTAGTTAGTCATTCCGTTCCTAATTTCTTAATAAAGGCACATGCTCGGTATAAAAAAAGATAGTAAAATAAGATTCAGTGTCGACGCGCGACATCTATTTTTGAACGAAAAAATTTTTTTTTTCTTTTGGTAATCTATCATCGATCAATGTCAATGTCAAAATTACTTTTCACTCTCTTCATTTCATACATTTTTCTTACCACACAAAAATTTGTACTAAAATATCTAAATTCAGTGTTCTCAAACCAGTGCTAAACTAACAGGTAGCCCAAACGTAATTGGTAAAGGGTCTCTAGTTGCTACCCTGGAACAGAGTAGATATACAGGCACCTATAAAATCAGAGATATCTTATAGAAATTTAGCAAGGAATGATCAAACGGCTAATAATTATCAATTATATACCAGTAGCGAAGCTCAAGCTCGATGAACATAATCATATTTCTAGGCTCTGATAGAAATCGAAAGCAACCTTATACAAAGTTGTTCAACGTAATTTATATCAAGTTAAACAACCTTAATTGTAACCATAAATAACAGTTAACGTTGCGTAACCTCGCCCGTATGAAATCTAAGCTTCACTATGAATATTAATGAGCACATGTCAAACAAAGTAATCTGCGTGCCCGAGAGTCGATAACTTATCGGCTACACTTCAAAATGACGATGTTTATGTAGGACGCATTATCATATCATCCAATTTTTTTAGTGTTGTGCTAAATGGTAGGAAGAATATTTAACTTTGTGACTAAACAAGTATTCATAAATACATAGTTTTAATGCATAAACGTTTTTTTTACTAATCATAAAAATTACACAGCTCAGACCGTCCGTAGTCCGTCTAATTTAATTTGCATTTTTACACCACTTTAGAAATACAAAAATATTTATTTGCAACAGGGAGTATTATAAAACACAATTTAAAATGTCTTAGGTATTACTTGCAAGCCGAAAACTTAAGATATGTTAAATTTTTAGACATACTCGTTCGGTATATTCTTCAAAGACATAGAAACGATCAAACAAATTTCTTGCAACCATCAATGCTATTCATTTATTATTCTTCATCTCTATGTACATGTACAAGTTTATTATATAAAAACCTTTTAGACAATGAGGTCACTAATTGACATAGCAACGGGGTGTCTGGGTTTAATAGACGACAATAACGACCCCATTTATTGATAGAGCCAGCAGAAAGCGTGAAGGAAACGTCACCGCTTCAGCTTATTTATAATATTTTGGAATGTCTGTCCCGCTGTCCGGCTGTTCTTCTCCACAGGTCGCAATTTGTAACAGATTCTGTTGAGAAACTCAAAATTCCCATCTGTCGACATTCAGGGACAGAGTAGGTTATCGGGAATAGATCGGAAACTTCATCTGAGAATTCTGAACCTGAGTGCTTATTACTCGATTTCGTTAAACTTCGGTTTTACATTTTTACTTAGAAAACCAACGCATGTTTGATACTGTTTAAGAAGACGGGTTTTTACGCGTACCTGATTGTTGGAAAGGTCCAACTATAGTTTCGTTCACATTCGGTGAATGTCATCAAGAATGAAATGCGTGAACGTCATCAGGGATGAAATAACATACATCGCATACACAACATTAGTACATTATCCTGACAAGTGCATTAAGCAATCATATAAATGGACTTACTCAAGACAATAACGTCGATATCCAGAGAAGATCCATCACATCACTACGCCCACATAATCACCGGCAGTCTGGAGATATCATATCACAACTCAATATACTATACCTACACATTACATTGTTATTAACGAGTTTGTACAGGGTTATAATGTTTTATGTACTGGTGGTTTTGCAAACTGCGATAAAAACATCCTTTGACCGATGTTGTTCATATTTAGAACAGTTATATGGGTGGTATAAATATCAAAACACCGACGCGACGTCTATAAAAAAATTCAAAATGAAAATCATATAACCTGTAAAACAGCATTCGTCGAGATGGAGAATCTTTAACTTTAGAACGCTCTCAGGAATTAAAGAAAAATAAAATAGTTATCCCCTACAATCTAGCGGTCAAAAATTATTAACCTTATAATCATACGGCTTAGCGGCGGTTATGTACTCGTAATTCTTTCTCTACCAGGGTGGTACCACAGCGAAAGTCGCGCGCCAATAATACACCCCCTGAGCCTAATACGCGCCTAACAGATTTTCCTGTATATTAAACACTTAAATAAATCGCCTAATAAGCCTAATAATATCAGACTTCTTACAATAATGATTAGCATTAATGGCTTAGTAATTAGTCGGGTTGGTAACGGCCGATTACATTTGACACAAACATGTTTATTTTGACAGGGTGGTGACGTACTTAATTAAATCAAGGTCGAATTTAAGTTAAATTTTATACACGAAATTTCGTATTTCTTTTGTTTTGTTATTGTACAATCTACTTATTTTTTTGTAGGCTTTTCGGACTTTGAAAACGTTATTTGCGATTGGTTTTATCGTGCCGAGTCCTACTAAGTTTTCTGTTTTCTGCACAACACTTTATAAACTAGTGGTAGGAAGTGACTTCTTCTAAAAAATAACCCAACTGCAATAACATTAGACCATTATATCTTGTCGAATGAAACCGCGAGATGTTAGTTAGTATAGCCTATGACCATCTGCAGATAAATACCAATCCGATGACATTTCGCGTAAGAAAATCGGTCTACTGGTTTTGGCGTAGAGAGTAGCAAAGCGTTAGATATACAAATATACAAACGTACACTGGGAAAACATTACACTTACAAAACCAGTAGTCCTATCACGTAAGGTGATGAAAGAATGAATTCATCACTCGCTAATGACGAGTAATGAATTCATTTGAACGTTTCAAAAATAAGAACCCTGGTTTCGTTTCGACATAGCTGAAACGGCACTTAAACATAACGAAACCAAGATTGCATTTACTTGTTTCACTTCTTTCATCGCAGACTCTATAGCTGATTGCACTACAGGTTATCATTCCATTTGATGGGAGCTATTAAAAGGATAAAGAAAGTTGTGGTTGAAATATCTACTCGTATCTCGTAGTTAGTTGTCAGGCAAACTTTATGTACTGTTTTCTTACTTGTGGTTTAAGCACAAGGCCTTTGAATCCCACGAACTGGTGTATTATGATATTCTACAAGAATCTAGAAGCAAGTTGCATGTAAATGTGCAAATGAACGCTAATCGATCCAAGGCCGGTTAGCGAGCCCGTGTTACTTCTACGTTCACTTTACTTATCAAGTTTCTTGGCATTCGTACGCGATTCGGTAAAGGATTAATAATGGATCTATAGAATTGAAATTTTGTACGACTTACTCAACTCACTAATTCTTTGGATGGTCTAATATATTGAGATACAGATATTGAGGTGTGGGCGTAAGGTCTACTACACTTGGCAAATTGGAAGTAATGAAGCATTTAAATATTATTTAAATACTTTTAGTCAAATGCGTCCTTTTACAACATACGAGTATTAATGAACTACAGGAACTGTAGCGCCTCTGATTTAGAAAAATAAGGAATTATTATGTCAATCTAATAATATAATAAGTTGGTTACTTTACTAGTTCGAATACATGTAAGTAATATAAGGTAAAGGTAAACTGACACCATACTAAATAAACGACAAGTTCAAGGCCTTAGCTTGTTTACATTACTTATTTCATTTTTTGCACTTTATCAGATACCTACCGACATAGTTATTTGTCAAGTTTCGTATATATATTTTTTTTTCAATTGATACTCAAGCAAATTTACTTCCTGATGTTTATCAGTAGGTATGACGAACAGATAGGTAGAGTTATTTATATATAGTTTTTGTTATTTTGTGTTCGAACATGTTTGTACCATTTACCTACTTCTAAGAATATATGAATAAAATATCTTTAAAATGATTGTTGCCACATCTGAATGTGTAAAACGTATGCACATAAGTTTTAGTAAATATAGTTTATAATAGAGTTCCAAAAACTGGTGTCTCTTCTTGGGACCAGAGTGGCTTAGACCAAAACAAGAAGGTGTTTTTAATTCGTCCCTATATCAATATATATGATATTATTTGCGTTAGTTTTATAACATTTGGGATCATGTTCATCTAAGATATTATAACCTACTATACTTTATCTAGCCGCCACTGTCACATTAGATGTAAAAGTTATCTTTTCTACCGATTTCCAAAATCGAGGAGGTATACTCGGGTATGTTTTCTTACTTACTGATTTCTCGGAAACGAATGGACCGACACGAAAAAATCTTTGTTTAAAGGGGTATACTTTTCGAGTATAGTTCCATTTAAATTTTAAAATCGGTAATGAGGTTTGATTTATAAATCGAAATAACGGAAAAAGTTTTATCGGCGCCCGCCGTATTGGAGTTAGAAATCAATGAAGTGTTTGTCTATTAATCTATTATAGAAATATACTAGAAGACCCGACAGGCGTTGTCCTGCGAACACCTAGATACCGACTACAACGCCATCTGCCGGGCTGATTTGTGAATAGCATAGAAAAAAATAATTTAAATCAGTCCATCCGTTTAGGAGGAGTTCAGTGACGTACACACGTACAGCAGAATATACTTATATAAATCTATAAACATGATGTGTCCAACAATGATGTATTTTGTTGGACTCAATCTGATTAGGAATTTATTGAATTGAATTATATTTAAAACTGACTAAATAAAAAGAAAAGAATGATGGCATTATATGAGAGAGGCAGACCACCTCCTAGGTGGACGACATTAGCACAGGACCGGAAAGGATGGCGCGCGCAAGAGACATAGGAAGACATTGAGTATAGACTCAGCAGTGGGTAGGTGAAGGTTGAATATGAGAGAGGAGTATACCCAGCAGTGGGATAAGAAAGGCTGTGGACAATGTATTAAAAAAAAGCATACTGAAGTCTAGGTTGGAGATTACCTAGTGGTATATTGTGTTAGCCAACCTCTATCATAAAATTCGACAAGCTTAAGTGTAAGCCGCATAAAAATTATATTCCACCCACCAATCTCAGATGGAGGTTAAAAATAGTACAGTCGTCGTACACAATAATAATTTTATGATCAACTATCGTACTTCCTATACGCACTTATCACCCCTATCTATATAGCAGTAAAGTCGATTTTTAATTGATTGAAAGTGAATTCATGAACGTGTATCGGCATAGCAACCGACAAGCTACGAGTAAGTACGTGACTATTTCCTCGCTTCAACACATTGCATATTCAAATGGAATGTAAACTACCAACTCAGATGTTTGGAGACGAAAACTAAATATGCCACAGATGGAATAATAGTTAATATTTTCGTCCAAATTTCATTTTGTGTATGTGTTAGGTAGTTGAAATTAGGAAATACTAAAATCTAGCCGGACTCCGCGATGTTACACGAAAAAGTTGCCTTATTTATATCATCACTTAAATATTTTACAGATATTTCTATCTCTGTGTATGTTTAAAAATAAATTGAATTATATCTATCTATCTATAACCTATCTATCTATATCGGAAACCCTTAGGGTATCCGGACTGCCCGGAAGAGTTGATATTTTAATTTCTATTATTTACGTAATAATTTCTTATTTTTTAAGACAGACGTGTAAACATTTTAATCGTAGGTATTATTGGAGTTAGTTAAAAGTTACAAAGTTTTAGTCAGGATACAAGTTAGGTTCATACATTCATCACAAACATTAATTTCTAGAAAAACAAGTAACGACGAAAAGAAACTCTTGAAGCGTCCATTGTACAAATAATTTTGATTCGTTCTGCGACGAGTTGATTATCTTGTAGGCTTTCTCACAGATGAAAGGTAACAATAACAATTATAGAAAGGAAACACGGAGTAAAGGCCGGCGCACACAGGAGCCACTTATTAACATTATTGGAAACGACTGAAATATGATGTTTTCTACGTTTGCAAACCGAACTGAATAAATGGATTCATCATTTTGAAACATTCCCGATTTGACGAAGACAAAAATAAATCTAGAATAACTATTTGACGAGTTCGCTTATCTTGACAATCGCATCGAATGGCAGACATACGAACACATCTTGTAACGCTTCGCGATCGCTCCATAAAAAAAGCCTCAAAATGTAACTTTCTGCGTTTTGTGGTGACATCAAAAATAATTGTACTGGTACCTATTTTGAACAATATACATATTCGACTCGATAAAATCATATTAATAAATGAATTAATAATTATAAAAGCAAAAGTTTGGTTGTATGGATGTATGTATAATATGTTTGTTGCTGTTCCACGCAAAAACTGCTGAAAGGGTTTAGATGAAATTTGGCACCAAGACAGCTTTTGTCCTGGATTAACACATAGGATACTTTTCATCCCGGAAAAATGCAGCGTACCCGTGGGATAATCAAATTTCCACGGGTAACACCACGCGGCGCAGCCAGTATTAAGTACAAACGCCAAGTTTCGATCGGTAACAATGCCATTTTATTGCCTACTTGAATGTATTATTTTTGTATTTGTTATTGAAGGTTACTAAACAATAAATAAAATATACGTACAGCGCAACAGAAGTAAATAAATATTAAGTACATACACCTTGAAATTACACTATTCATTTGATTGTTCGTATATTTTTGTTGATTGTTAATTCTCTGATCGTCTATATCGATTTTTACTGCGGAAAATGGATATGGAATAGGAAATGGAAAAATTCTGTCTCCCACTTTATTAAAAAACGCTAGATCGCAATAAACTCTAGATCGTAATGGAAGAAACGTAAGGCTTTTGTAATGAGACATTTTTTTTAACTGAAGATAAGCTTGCGTTTAACCGCAACTCGTCTGATGTGAAGCGACGGTGCGGCCTAAGGCACACGCTTGCCTAGAAGAAACCGATTCACTCGCAATTTGAAATAACCCTGTTTATAGATATAAGGAAATTGACAAATTAAAAAAAAATTATATTCTGAAAATTACACTAATTAAGGGATAATAAAATACAGCTGCAGGTTTATGAATGAATGGTATAGCATGTACGTCAACTGGGCCCTTATGCACTATTAACATTTCAACACGTAACGCGGTCGCGTGGAACTGTATTCACTAAGACACTAAGTCGTTAAATTTCCACCGTGCTGTGGCACGGAACGCGCATCGATTTGCATCATTAGTATAACGTATTGCGTATATGTTGACGTTAAACACGTCACGCGTTTTCAGCAAGGAATCTCGTTAATAATAAGCCTGGTAACGACCGAAGCCGCGCGTCAGAAGCGGGATGATTTGACCTAGTGTATATTTGGATGGGTCAACTGATCCCTTTGTTGATAAGGAGTGGTTGGTGATGAGACGGTACAGACCTGTGAGCGTGCACATGCGCCTGCAGTTGATGTCCTGCATCACCTGCCTCATTAGCGCGCTCAGTGGCTTCGCGTCGCCCGACGTAGACTGCTTGGACAGCCACTCCGTCTCCAGCTCCATCGATAACTGTTGACAATGTTATTTAGATTTTAGAGTAACGACCTTGAACTGACTGATCCGACTGTATAACACAACAAACTGCCTGAAACTAACATAT
This sequence comes from Ligdia adustata, assembly GCA_947049295.1. Taxonomy (NCBI): domain Eukaryota; kingdom Metazoa; phylum Arthropoda; class Insecta; order Lepidoptera; family Geometridae; genus Ligdia; species Ligdia adustata. Next base: position 2,009,127 of record OX346226.1, read on the forward strand.
TGGCTCCTTGGGCACCTTCAAGCCACGACTCAAGCGCTGGCTTGTCGAGCAATCGTTTTATAGTTAAGAGGGATTTATAATAAGTAAATATTAATAATGTTATGTATAAAAAGAAATGTATATTATATAATTTAGATAAATAATTTGGTTAACTGTACAATAAGGTGCACATACTGCTGTATCTACAACCTTGTTATAGTTTAATTACCTAATGACTTGTAAAATTTTTACCAATAAATTATGAATATGATATCTGACTATATCACCATAAACCTAACCTGTCACCTGTAACCTAACCTGTGCGTGTGTGTAAATCTGTCGCCAAGCACCTAATGGTGTGTTCCGGAAGCATTCCTTGAAAGCCAGTGTATTCTACATTTACATCATCGACATCCAGGGCTACAGTATCGCTGAATTCCGTGGTTGTGCGAAATTGTGGTCAAATGCCTAGCTATGCAGGATAAAAAAACCCGTTAATTATGTGTCTAACAGGGAACATAATGAATTGAAATTATATTATTGTTATCTTTGTACAGCTATGTAAAAAAACAGAACCTATATAGGATTTTAATATTAATAAATGTATTACCAAATATTCCGTTAACTTCTTGACCAGTGGCTCCAGATGCACTGTCCTCGCCCAGGCATCGCACACGAAGCACAGGTTGAAGTAGAATGCGTTTCTTGCATACTTCTTGTTGTCTATCCGCACGGGGAAGCCCAGGATCTTGGAGCCCAGCAGCGTGCTGTTTAAAGTACTGAGATTTGTATTAATAAGTTCATTTACCAGTGGTTGAGGATGTGCAAGAACTACCTAGTATGTGTTAACTGACTAAAAAAATTGAGAAATTTCTTTTTTAGTCTAAATCTTTCACATTTATTATTGTTATTCAATTTCATTTTCTAACATATTGTCCTTGATTGGTAATGGATGCTTTTGCAAATTTGTTTTTATTTTGTTTTAATTCATACCAGTTATTTGATTTATAAATTAAAGCAAATTAAATTTTAAGATCTATTTTATGTTACTTGGTGTGATATGTTTGTCTGTGTAAGGGATGTCATGTATACATTCACAACCCACCACAAGACATGAAAACAGATATCCAAACTCATAGTTCAGACACCTTGCCTCAGCCGGGAATCGAATCTTGACGGTCCATTCCCTAAGTGACTTTGCAAACTACTAGGCCACAATACTAGGCAGACAGTGCCCATCAAATAAGTAAATAATAAACATTTTGACAGTTTTAGCATTAATAGAATAAGGAATGCTGAATATACCTATATGTTATGCATAGTGGATTTACTATTGCACCTATGCTTAACAATTTTTATTTTCATTTAATTTAGCAAAATTATAAACAAAGAAAAGCGGGTACTAACTAGTTATACTCACACAGTCAGGGTACATCTTTGAAGTTGTACTTTTGGTATTATGTAGTGGCTCACAGTATCGAAAATGTTTTTCGAGATATAGTTCTCCGGCACTTGGCATGTTATCTTAGGGCCTGCGGTCGGATGGAACTCGCACAAAAATATACAACGAATAGGCCCTTCCTGCCCGCAACCTTCATAGAATTTCTCATCCATTTTGAACGAAACACTGAGCACTAGTGCATTATTACACCTTAATTAAATAGTAGCACTACCAGCGGTAAATTGTTTAAGTATCTGACACCGTGACACTATATTTACGTAAATACAAATGTTTTTTCGACAAATAACACATCCGACTCACAAAGCAGTGTAAAATAGACTGTGGTTTGGTTGGTTATCTATGCCTACTCTACCTACTTATCTGTTTTTTGATTGTTTGGAACGATTTGACAACTTTAACAAATTAAAATAATGATAATGACTTTGACATATTTTTTTTTTCTGGTGTGGTAAATCTACAGAGTTCAGTAAGCAGAGTCATTCCATGCACACCTGATTCACTGTCATACAAAAAAAAACTATGTATAGAACGAGAATGAGGGAAAGATTTTGCGACGCTCCACTGATGAATGGGCGAGATTCATTCTCGCGATTCGCGCGACTCTTGCGCCATACTTCTCCCCCTGATAAAAGCCGTTCGTTCCGGCTGGCTGCTATTTTGTTTGTCTTATCTATCGTTCGTTGTCAAATTCACTTTACAACATCGCAGAGGTTGTGTTAAGTGTTATTTTTGGCAGTGAATTAGAAATTTGAAGGCTTCTTTGCTCCATAAGTGCGTCGAGTTAAGCCCTCCGCCTTATCGTTGAGAATAAGTAATGTAAATAATTGATGCAACATCATAAATAAAGTCCTAAGGGGTACTAACATTATTCGTCTCGAAATGCGTACTAAAGTACAATTTATGCAGCAGAAAGCTTTGTAAAAATAAAAAAAGAAATTAAAAAATAAGTGATTTTAAACATGATAGTTTTATTTACTATTTGTGGCCTATTATTTATTACCCATTAAACATAGTATCCGTCTATACGTACGTAGGTATGTATAGAAAGCACGGAGATGCGGGGCGCGGGGTTCAATTGCGTCCCTACCACAGATAATCTTAACAAGTAAAAAGAATGTATGATAGTGAGTCGTCTGATACGTAGTATCTTCTTATTAGTTTGTGATTCCATGCGTGTTGGCAAAATAGGCAGACTCTTGACGCTGGCAAATATACAGATCGTATGGTGCTTTAGAAAAACCACCAAACGAATTCTGAGAACGAATTTCATTTGAAACTCAAGTTAAACTTTTACACATTTATTTCTTAACATACATACTCCAATTTATTCTATATTTATTAAACGTAAACTTTGTTCATGTTCACGTGTTGTTGTTGTCAGCCTCTGTCGTCATCGTATTGAGTCGTGTCCTCCGCATAAACCTTGTCGAGTTGATCAATCAACGATTCCGTGATTTGCTAGACTTTTTTTAATTTAGTGTGTATTAATTAATAAACAACGAGCCATCTCGGACTCTTTTATTTTTGCTGTCTATACTCTGGTAGCATACCATGTCCAAAAAGCAGAAAAGAAAATGTATCAAATGTGGATTGGTATCTACAGAACCTGGTGCTTTTTTATACCGATTCCCGAAACCTGGGGTATCAAACGCACTTCGGTAAGTCTACATAATATAATTATTGCTTTAGCATGGAAAATTATATAGCTAACTGGTGATAATAATAAACCTCTTTTTAGGTGTGAATTGTGGGCAAAATATTGCTTTCCTAAGAGTCCTTGGCATTCACAAAAGTTTCAAGGGGCGCTATACTCTGAGCACCGGATGCTTTGTCATAAACATTTTAAACCAACATCTTTTATTGATTTTGAACAAAAGAAGCTACACAGACATGCAGCTCCTGATGAGGAATGTGATAGCATAGTAATTTCTTTAATTGTACAGAACTAGTAAGTAACCCTAGATTTTAAATTATATTTCTATATTTATAATTTTTTAAATGGTTTTAGGTTATGGATAATATAGCCCAATCACTGCCCGCCCCAGTTCCCTTAGATCTTCTGATGCTGAGTTTGCCTCAAGACAATACTGTAGACAAAACAACACAGACGGATAAATCTAACCATGTGTTACCTGAGGTAATTTTCTATCTATCTATAGATTATTGCCGTTATAGTGTAAGGAAACATTGTGAGGAAGTCTAAAGAAATTTTAAACCCACATTGGTACAACCAAAGTATTTGACCATAGACATTTTGATCTCACTACCTACCGTACCTAAATTATTAATTAGGTTACTGAGCGCTATGATGACTTAACTGTCTTGTCAGTATAGCAACTGGGTTAAATGTACACAGTGGTCCTTATATGTACAACATTTTTTTACACTATGACTATTTGATATGTTTATAATGTATATTTATGTATATATATCATGGGTTATTCGTTAAAACAGCTTTAATAATTAAAATGGCTTTTTTTTATGTGATGATTCATTCTTTATATATATATATATATATATATTTATAAATTTATTTCAAAATTTAATGCTGACATTTCAAAGCTACTCATAGAAAGTGGAAATTGAAAATACTTGTTCCAAATGTACTTAATTATTATTAAACTAGCTAATGCCTGCAACTAGTCTGTGTGGTATTTATTATTCCTCTTTTTTATTTACCGAGATCAAAAGCATCCTATATGTTGACCAGGTATATAAGCTACCACTATACAAAATTTCGTTTAAATTGGTCCTGTCGTTTCAGAAATTACAACCCGTACAAACAGACAACAGAAAATCAAAAAATCTTAATTAATTCCATTTCACTTCTTACATGGCTGGCTCAGTTTATAGCATTTTATTTCATTGTACAGAAATTCCACTTCTAAGTTTTTATTATATGTAATAGATTATAGCCTCAGTTGTGTAATTCCATCTACCATGATAAAAAATGTAACTGATTCAGATGAAAAAATATACATTAGATGCAAAAAAAAAATCCCACTTCAAAAAGTCTTGATAACACTGACAGAACTTTTATAATGCATGTCAGGGCACATTTCCGTATGCTTAGCCAGACTAAAATTTCACCAGACTAATGTCAAACACATTGTTTGGGAGGTAAAGGACTTGTTAAATTGATACGAAGAATGACAAGAAATTTAGACTTAGACCTAAATTGGTATGAAGTAATAGCTTGTAAGCAGCTTTTGCAGATAATATATAGGATTGCCTTCAATATAGCTATGGCTTCCCCTGTAAAAACAGAAGCAATTGGAGGGCATTTATAACCGAGTATTATTCTAAAATTTGGAATCCACACTGCAGCACCAATGTTGCTGTCCCTATTTATAAAAATTTGAAGCCAGTCCTTCCAAGAATTTTCAACATTAAAAGCAAATAATTTGGAGGGTTCAAGTGAATCTTTATGAATTCCAATATCTAGAAGAATGGTAGGTTTAAAGATTAAAGCTTCATACTTGATCTGGTATAGAGGAAAAGTGGAAAACTGGACTGTTGGGCAGGGGAGAGAGTACATAAACTTGGTAAAGCTATGTATAATACAGGGGATGTTTTTGTTTTGTCTTTGGTTTTGAGAATAGACCTCAAAACCAAATCATCATTAAGTCTTGTGTTATGAAATTTTTCAAGGTTAAATAAAACAGGATGATTAGCGTTTTGGATTAGCTTGCACATGAATCTATCAGCTAAGAATTGTCTACGGATGTGTAAAGGGGATTCACAGCACTCCACTTGCATTGCATTTATCGGGGAATTCTTCATGGCACCTAAGATTATTCGAAGACACTGAGACTGGACATTTGAAAGTATTTTTAATGCTGTTATATTCCAATGATCCAACAAAAATGTGCCATAATCTAAGTGACTGAGGATTATTGAATTATAAAGAATTTTTTGGGAGAAGGGGTGGGAAACCCACCATGTGTCAGAAAGGGATAGGAGAATGTTTATGTGCCTTTCACATTTGTTGACAACATGGTCAATGTTAGGAACATCAGAGAGTTTGGAATCTAACCATAAACCTAGGAATTTATCCGAATTACTTTGGGGGAAAACTTCATTACCATAAATTATGTTAATATCTGTGATGACTCTATTTTTAGTAAAAACAGCTGACCTGCTTTTGGAAGTAGATATTGATAAACCATGGTCAAATAGCCAGGCGTCTAGATATACCAACACATTATTAACATTATTCTCTGCATCTGATAACGATTTAGAGGAGGCATACACTGCCAAGTCATCTGCATACTGCAATACCTGACAGAAAGGGTTAACAGACTCCTCTAAATCTGTAGTATAGAGACTGTATAGAATGGGACTGAGTACAGAGCCCTGTGGAAGACCCTTCCAGATAGATCTAAATGTAGACTGGGAATCCTGACATTTTATAATAATTCTTCTTTCTGTCAAGAAGCAACAAATTAAGCGTACCATCTTCACAGAAATAATCAGCTGTAACATTTTGTTTCTGAGTAATGGAAGTTGCACGTTATCATAGGCAGATGAGACATCTAGAAATACAGCAATAAGATATTCTTGTTGTATCGCTGCAATTTTAAATATCTGTAGTAATCACACTTAGGCTGTCTAGGGTACTGAAGCCTTTCCTAAAATCAAATTGTGATTTAGAACGTAGACACTTATTTTCCACATACCATTCCAGTCTATTTTTGATTAGGATTTCAGTTATTTTGGCGCATACACAGAAGAGGGCGATTGGGCGACGCGTGTTTGGATCTGAAGGATCCTACCTAACTTGAGAATAGGATGCATACCGCTCATCTCAAATGTCAAAATTGACACAATAAAAATGCGTAAATCACCTTTTAGCGTACGTGGCAATATTTTGATTTGAAATTAGTTTTGTATACTGCGATAAGTTAAGTTATTTTGTATTTGGTTGATAGATTAATAGTCCCTAACGTATTTATGATATCATGTACTCTGTCCTGGCCGGAGCTCCATATATATTTGAAATATCGTTAAATATTGCTGTCAGTTTTGCCCATATTCATTGCTTCGATTTTTCTTTTCGATATGGCGTTATATATAATCAGCCATCAAGCTACGGATTTTTCAAATAATACAAGTATAAATCAAATAATAAAAAGTTGAGAAAAATACTCGTACCGTTATGTACGAGTATTTTTCTCAATTTCAATTTATTATGATATTTCGAAGTCTAGTAACGTGAAGAAGACTTTACTTAAGATGCTATATGAGTATCTCAGGAAACCGAAATCAAAGTCGCGCCATTTTTTTCGTTAGACGCGGTAAAACTCCCTGCATCATTGTCGATATTTATTTAAATGTGACAGTTAACGTCAATTGAATTTGACAGGATGAGACAAAAAAGTTGAAACACCGTTCTTGCGCTCATCAGTTTGGGTATTTCTCTTAGTCTAATAGGATAACCCCAGAAACGCACGCCTAGATGGTCACAGAAAATAAGTAGGTATTGTAATATTATTGTGCCTTTGCTTGGATTTAAAAAGTACCACAATTTTATAAGTAGCGATGTTTGAGGGCAGCTGATAGGTGGCGCTTTTTACAGTGTTTTTTTTATATGAAGGATGCTTTCGTCTCGTGCATGGGGTATTTAATCTGTGGCGCAAAGGTCAGCTGTTTTTTGTTTATCAACAATTACCAATTATTTTGATGCAGGTCCCAAAGATGGAAAAAGAATCTTATAAACTACTTATCGCTGCAACGGGAAGTGTAGCTGCTTTAAAATTGCCGTCTTTAGTCAAAGCTGTTTTGGATTCTTCGACCAAAGATTTTGAGGTTGGTTATGTATACATATATATTTAAAAATCAATTGCTGTTCGTTTGTCTCGTTAAAACTCGAGAACGGCTGAGCCGAAGCTGAGTTCAGGGAAGGTTTAAACGGTGAGAAACATATTTATAAACTGTTAGGCGGTACAATCATAAACTGTTACGACTTACGCGATACACAGTTCGCCGGGTAGTGAGCTACTTTGTTTTAAATTGTAGTTATATATTTTCTTTTAAATAATTAGCACACAAGTTAATCTATAACTAATACCTGCTGTTGTCCCTTGTAGCATTTAGATTAAGTGTTTACTGCTTGAAAATGGATCACCTTACTTCAAAATTTTCCATGAATCAAGATTAGTATGAATAAAGTACATGTTTCCAGGTTCGTGGCATAGTAACAGATCATGCAAAGCACTTCTTCAGCGAGAGAGAGTTGCCTCCTACTGTTAAAATATATGATGATAAGTCAGAGTGGGCAGCGTGGAGCAAGAGAGGAGACCCCGTGCTGCATATTGAGTTAGGCAAATGGGCCGACATGATGGTTATAGCACCGCTGGATGCTAATACTTTAGCTAAAATGTCACAGGCAGGTGTTTATTTATTATAGTTTATATTTTTCTATAAATGTGATTTAGACATTAATCACACTGGCTAATATTTCACATTTGTAATTTGAAAACGTCGGGAGGGTTTCGAGCGAATTCGCGACCCATCTTCATGATGAGTATGGAGTCAGATGATATATAATAACATTACGGGGTAACATCACTGACATTGAATCATCCAACATTATCTTCTAATAATACTTTCATTAATTATTGGGGCACTGGAATACTTAGACTCATATGGATCAAATGTAATATTTGTTTTTCAGGGTATTTGCGATAACTTGTTAACATGCACGACTCGAGCGTGGAATATGTCCAAGCCACTGCTCTTCTGCCCCGCCATGAACACTCGCATGTGGGAGCATCCCATCACATCCAAACAGGTCATTATAAGTTTGAGAAACACTATTTTATATAATATAAGGCTATCGGGCTAAAACAAATTTCCATAGTTATCTAATGAACAACTCAACTTCAACTAGCTAACGCTGCACTCGATGTATATCACAAAGCGGAATAAAAAAGTATCAGATTGGACGTCTGTATTAGTTTTTACATATTACCTTGTGTGAATAGTCTCATTCCTGGCAGCTCTATATGATATTAGTCTTTATCTTAACCTGTCGTAACGCGAATAATTCATACTTACAGGTATCATTATTAGAGAGCTGGGGTCATGAACAAATACCTCCTATCAGTAAGACTCTCATGTGTGGAGACACGGGTGTGGGGGCCATGGCTGAAGTGGACACCATTGTACAAACTATACACAAGGTACGGCAAAGGTCGGTAACAAAGGACTCCTCTTTTTAGAAAATATCTTTCTAGATGCTATTGTGAGAAGTGTCACTGACTGATGTAAAGCATTATTATACTATTAGAAAATATGTTTCCTAAGTCCCATTGTGTGTTGTCAAATGGTAAATGAATGATGTTAAGATTATTACCATATAAACTATAAGTTAAGGTCCTGTTGTGATGGAATGGCCGCAGTAACCTATATTACAAATGGTACTGCTGTGTATACTGTGTAAGCAGGTTGAAATGAAATTAGATTCACAAAATTATGTGGTTATGATCCACCAGTATATAAATTTTTGCTATTTTGTGATTACATTCGTAACTCCAGCCTAAGCGTTCCTTGTTTAATTAATAAATATGTCTGTGATAAATGGTTATATATATGAAGGAAACCTAACTTTTACTATATTTTTAAATAAAAATCCAGAAAAATAATTCAATTAAATGTTGTTTATTGCATCAGAATACTGTGTCTAATTCTAGCGTTACATGCAATATGAAAACTATCAAAATCAAATGTCGTATAATAGTTACACTTCCTACTGTACATATAACTACACGCGCCAAACATATTATAAACTTCTACTTGATTCAGCGCCCGATTGAAAATTTATACATTGAGGGAAATAAAAGGTATATTATTGTAAGTTGGTTGATAAAGAAGCTAACAGCTTCTTCTGCATATTGGAATATTTTTTTCAGTAAAAAAGTCTATGCTATAACACTCTCCAGTCATAATAATTAAATCAAATCATGTGATCAGTATAACACACTAGTATTTAAAATTACTTTATATTGTGAGATACAAGAATAGTCAAATTTATGTTATTAAATAATTTAATTTTAAATTGATTAAGTCTCTTTGAGACTGTAGGTAATGATAAAATTTACGATCGGGCTCCGTCGTGATCTCCGCTACAGCTTAATATATTTCGAAATAAATATATGATTTATCCTCGGTAAGGGAACCGAGGAAAGTAAACACATTAAATTTATTCACACAATTATTTTACAGTTGCCAGTTTCATTCTAGCGGTATGTAGCGGTATGTAGCGGTATGTAGCGGTATGTACAAATTGTATTCATCAAGTACCAATGTAGATTTATAAGTATATGTTTGGTGGGTTATATGATTACTACTCATTCTATTGAGTACATTGAACTGTAGCAGAGAGCGCGATAACAAACAAACTTTGTAACTTCACTTAACTCCAAAACGTAATATCAATCAATGATGGATACAAAACACATTTTTCATTACAAAATGCCGATGCACAAAACATTTGTGCAGTAAATCCCTGTCATTTTAAAAACGATAATATTTTAAAAGTCCATTCTGTCATGACTTAGATTAGGTTAAAATTAACAAGCTGTGCGATAAGCACCTTTATTTACGTGAGTCGTGACCCTTGTGCTCACTGTTTGAAATGTACTAAACTGGTGACTGGTTGTTCCGCTGTCTCATACGCAAAACAATTCAACTCTATTTATTTCTAATAATAACTTTTATAATTATAATAACAACTTTTATTTCGTTAGTTTTTTATTGAATCCAATTTTACACAGAAACCACAATTTCATAGGATCATCTCTCTGTATATTATTTCTTTGTATAAAACTATTTTATATCATTCCGTTCACTGAATGTTACGTGCGATACAGTTTAGATTTCATACAGAAAACACAAGTTCTTAAACGATGTGCGTATACTAAAAATAATATATTAAATTACTCCTCCATTATTAAATAAATCTATATAACTAAAAAAATAATAAAATAACTAACCTAGTATTAAAATGTGTATAAGTACCCATTTCAGAGTTCAAATAAAATACATACATACATTATGTAGATAAAATATATCGGGCGATAACATCTCAAGCTTCTTGAGTACATTCATAATAATATAAAAATACAATATTTACATTCAATTTCTAAGTAAGTTCAGAAATCGGTACTTTTACAACAAACGCAGCTATTTACAATAACGTATCAAAACTATACACAATATTAAATGAGGTTCCGTTCAGATCGAATAAAATCAATTCACTTATACAAATAAAGAAATCTTATAAATAACGTAATACCTTAATAACTTTATCTGACGTTTGTTGGAATATAGTGAAAATGTTTAATACAGATGCGTCAAATGTTACACTTTTGTAATATTTCCTTCTTCTTATATTACTATTGTTTTTTTAGAAATAAAAATCTTAAAATATGTACATTCTGGACCAACGTTTTGACAATTCACACTGTTTTCAAATAATTAATTGTGATACAGACAATCCAGTTTTGTTCACAAAAATTAAATTACATACAAGGCTTGTGCCCAAAAGAGGTATTGAACTATCTGCAACTAGCAGAGCTTTTGCAATTATCAACGAAAAAGTACATACAAAGATTTATTATGACTTACAGAATAGAAATCAAGATAACAAAATATAATTCTCATCTCACTAACGCCTTAAATGAAAGCAATAATGGAATAAAATATAGACACTTGCATTCAACAATCTCTTTTTTATATCAAAGTTAATCAATCAGCAAAAATGTTGGTCTAAATGAACATTTAATGGAATGAAGAGTTAAACGCTATTTACAACGCGTATCTCACAAATGACATACAGCAAATTATAGTACATAAACATTGGAAATTTATCTAACATTCCTTAACGTTCGTCGTATCCATTGCGTGTTTTCTAAAAACATCGTTCGTTATTTTACAAAGGAATGCGTCAATGTACATTTTACAATAATAAAATATTCAATTAATGCGTTAAGTAAAATAATCACATACGTCTCAAAGCTGAGTAGTTTAAAATCTAAATGCGAATCGTTTTGAACTAGTGTACGTAAAAATGCTACTTAATACTTTAAATGCGTATATATTTTCCACTAAATACATACTATTGGTACACAATAAATGTATAAATGTGTGTTTAAATATTATCATATAAGGACACTGTTACATCCATTTATACTATGTTATTTTATTCAAAAATTTAATACAAAAGCTGTAAAAGTCTGTGCGTATTCAAGGCCTTTTATACCTAACTGGACTGACACCCTAAAGACCGGTCTCTCGGTTCTCCGTCTCCCTCTAACGCTACATATTAGAAAGAGACGAGTGAAACAATATCGACACGCCTTTAGGTCACGTTAATTTAAATATGAAAAGCTTAGCTTTCGTATAGAAAAACTAAAAACGTGTAAATTGTTCGTAGCAAAATACTGTTGTCGCTGTGTGCGTGTCATGGAATGAACTTTAGGCGTAACAAACGTTCGATATTTTTTGCGTATACTACAATTGATTACTGGCAACATTTTTTCGACCATTTTTGTAAAATGGCAACTCAGAAGTTGTAGTACAAGCAAAAAAGCATCTTTTTAAAATAATGAGGCACATCGTTCAAACGACGGTTTCGTATTGTTTGTCGAACATCGCTCGCGTATATTTCGTTATCACATCGTACGTTGACTTTATCAACTCGCATCGCTCCTCCACCTCACAGTCCGCGGGCGCTACTTTATAAACGGACGACTTGGACTTCCTCGAGAACTCGCCGACGCCAACACTGTCATCATATATTGATATAGGTTTTTTGGGCACCATTTCGAGGTCTTTCCGTCGTTTAGTCGCGCATCGTGCGTTGATCGCGTTGACGGCGCTCTGTACGGGTGATTCCAGCGTGTCGCCGGAGGGGGGCTCGTATCATACGTCCAGGTCCTCGAGTCCCTTAGAGAGGCGGTGTGAGTTGATGCGCCTCCGATGCGAGCGTCGCACCGCGTCCGCGCGACGGTACGGCTCGCTACGGAGCCCGTGCAGGATGTCTTCTAAAGCGCCATTGTAAACCTCGTCTTGGTGAAGGAGTTTCTTTTCGCCGACGGCTTGCGACTTCGTTTTTAGCTCGTTGATCACAGCTTCCTGCAAGGAACGCGTCTTAGTTTTGTGACCATCAAAATATGTTTTATGGGATGTTGTCGCAAGAGAATATTAAATAAACGACTGTAACTATCAAAACATACTAAATACGTGCATCTACATTATTATCTGTTAAAATATATAAAAAAGCTATAACACTGTCTGTATTTTTTTGGGCTAATAAAGTAAAATTTAAAAGTGCAATAAAAGCAACAAAAAAAGAATACACATATAATTTTAACTAAATAAGACACATGTTATAAATTAAATGCACATGAATAAATATTTTTAAGCTTGTACCACAAATACTGTGCGTAATTATTAGTGCATATATTATCAGTGAAACCTCTAACGCATGAATTACTATGATATTACGTAATATATAAAGACATGCCCTTTGGTCCATGCACGTGCAGCGTTGAAACACATAACATAGTACATATTTATTTACATATACAATATTTATATAAAATATAGTTTATATTAAAGAATAAGTACAGAATTGTCAAAGTAGGTATTTCTAGTTCAACTATATTGAGGATAAACACGGCGTTATTATTTTTTTTTTTTTTTTATGCAATCCGATATTAAAGTCACAGTTCCATCACACAACGGAAAATATAGATGTGCTATTGTAAAATACACTCGAAGTAATAACAGTCATGTAATACGACAGAGACTAAAGGATTTTTCTAAAAATACTACAAAATGTAGACCAGAATTTATGATAATTTCTATTTCTATACTATTATATATTTTCGTACTTGTGAAGTATTAAAGATTACGTTCTTACTCTTAGAAGACTTCTAGTAAACCACTACTATGTTTTTTAAATCAAATTTTACAAGAAATCCGCTTTAAATTACCATATAAGTGGATTTAGGAAACCAACGATAACGTTATCAAGTTAATTTTTTGTAAAATTAAATAAGCAAGTAATAATAAATATATTAATTACTTAATAATACCCTTTACTTTGCTAAAAATAAAACCAATTTAAGTACCTATACAGTAAAATATTAACAATATATTCCGCGACCGTTTCGATAAATATTTGAGAGCTTCGATGTTAATTCAAAATTCTATGTATTAACATCGAAACTAAACTTCAGTAAACATGCAAGGAGTTTGTTTAACAGAGTTAAAACGCTCTTATACGGTAACATTTATTTCAGTCGTATTTGGGTGTGCCGTAACGCTAACCAGAACAAAGTTTTCTACAGAAAACTCAAAGTTCAAACACTTAGACATTCCGCGGGCACAATGCTCAAGTCAGCATTCTGCCGACATTAGGCCTCCGTCGCAGAATTGCACTATTATTTACTGTCTATAATTTTATATAAACCGTCGGCGAGGTTAGAATTGCAGTGATCTTATTCCGTGTACCGCATGCGCTCTGCGTGAGGGTTACGTCAGCGATCATCCCCTAACTAACTAATCCCTTAACCGTCCTTGGATATAATCATTATATTATAATATAAGATTATAGTAACTACAAAATTTGTAATATTTTTTGGGAATTAAAAATAATAACAAATTTATTCTTTGAATTTTTTTGTATCTTGTTTTTTCATACAATATAGTTATTACACCGGACTGAATACGACGCTTAAACGTCTTATTCAGTCTTATTTATATTTAAATTGATTTTTATTTGAGTAAATAGAATTATAATTAATCTATATCCAAAGACAGTGAATTAGTTTCTAGTGCAAATCCCCAAAATCATGCTTCCCTAACCGAATTAGTCACTCTTCACACAGAACAAACTAGACTCTAGTTTGGTCTCTTATAGATCACTGAGCCTAGTAAGAATTTAACGCAGAAGCTATTCAGAACTATTCTATAGTTAAATGTAAGCTTAATGTAAGTTGAACTACAAAATATTTCTCAATATCTTTTGCGTGAGATTATTGCTGGGCTCATCTCTAGATCAACAAGATTGATCAGTTGGTGTGGAAATGTGCTACAAGGTAAAACTCTAGCTTAATAGAAAATCTATAACGCGTGCCTAAACTATAAACAAACCCATTTCTAATATGATACCTACCTAATTTATTGTTCTAATTGGATGTGTGGTATCTTTTTTAAATATAAAATAGGCTTCCTTATGACCGTAACTCCATTCAACTCACTCGCGATTATAAGACTCAGATAAAGTAGTAATTAGAGAACATTTAATTAAATAAGTTTATTTCTTAGTGTCTCACCAAAAACAACAGGAGTACCTACTACTACTACTACTAGAGAATGACGCCAATTCGGCCACTCACACTGACTAAACTAAAAGTTCCTAAAATTATATCCATCCTTTTCTCACTTTTGGAAACAAATAGAGAGGAGACAATTTCAGTACTGTCAAATTAGATTAAGTCAGTAAGTTTGGCTTGTCCGAATCGGGGTTACTATTTATGATCTCTACAATAAAGACAACCATATCAATGATGTTGGTAAACAACATAAAAAATCTAAACTATTTCTCACACCAACGTCTCAACGTGTCAGTCCACACACACACTCACACAACCCCGGGTTAGTTAGTGCACACGCACACAGTGATACGACCCGGTTGCATCAATCTGCCGACTTACTCCTAGCGCCATCTATCGCGGCGTAGGTGCGGTCTAGTTGCGCCTACGCCGGCTCTTGTTTCAACTGAGACAAGTGCTGCTGCAAGAGACCAGCGCTGACGGCCGCGTAGTTAAACCTCTGTGAGATAATTTTTTCGGTGTTACCATCACCTATCTGTGGTGTTCTTATGTTTTTAGTCTATGGCAACACTGGGTCTTTAGGAGAGGTATTGCCGGTTTTTTTGTTAATATGGCAACGTTATCTTTTTGTTTTAATGCTGAATTTAAATGTTAATGCAATAAATAAATATTGTAGTAATACAAACAACTCTTTTAAGATATAAATAAACAGAATTTGAAGGTAAGCTAGAGTGCAGCATAGCTAAAGGAGAAGAAGTTAAATAGGCATAGAAATAATGTTGCCATATTAATCATTAAATATAATTACCAGCACCTCTACAAATACTCGCATTGATGTAAAAATATGGCGTCAAACCAAAACCATAGTTTGCGTATTTATAATATGAAAAAAAAGCAATAAATATTTCACTCATACACAAATTTCAAATGCAATAGCAAATGGTAAAAAAAAAGGTTATGAGTGCAATATTCTGTGTTCCGTCAACTTGAAGGTAGTTTTAAGAAAAACTCTCAAACATAAAAAAATCTAACCATCAGATATACGATTAATACGAATAGAAAAGATACTAAAATTTATTTTAAAAGGAATGCAAAAAGACGAGATATTATTATTATACAAAACTAGGGTTAATGAAATTATAACCATAAAAATAACATTACTTCAAGTTGGCCAAACACAATGAACAAAATAAAAAAAATCGAATTAGTCGAAATATCAAACGTCAAGAACAATCGAGCATAACGTATATAATAGTGTGATGCAGCACAGCTCTACGGGATCATTCACCAATAAGGCTATGTACAGATGTGATGTAAAGCTACGGATATACCGGTGCGACAGCGGCCTACTTGTTCCAAGTGATATCAGTATTTTGTCCCACCAGTCCCATTGTATTCAATAGTATATATCATATTATGATACAATAAGTAACTGTCATATAAACAATTGTTTTATAGCTAATAGGCTTGCGCTTGCCTGATGTAAAGCGACGATGCGGTCTAGGATGTGGCACGCTTGCCTAGAATAAACCGATACAAATGAACAACGACGAAAGATAATTTTTTGATTAAAAAAATACGTTTCATATACTTTAACCCAAGTTTCACGCGAATATACTTACAATGTATATTGATTTAAAAGTACGTGATATTGCCTTTGATTAATAATGAATGACCGAATGTGAACGACGAAAAAAGTACAATTTCCACTTTGTTTTGATTTGTGGCGTTAAGGTCATGGAGTAGAAATAAGTATTATCATTGCTATTGAAATGGTAAAAAAGCGCTAGTGTACCTATTCATTTAGTACGCTTGAGTTGACAGATTAGCACATATCATCAATCGCAACGGAATATTCGTAACTTTACGATTCTTTGTTTACACAGGTATTCAGAAAAAAACAAGCAACATCTGAAGTTTACAACGCTTGACTCGTTGCTTGTATGTGTACGAATATTGACGTATTATATTTGTGTGTGTTATGACGATTAGCCCTCGTAATGAGCACTCCATTAGAATATGTACGTAGTAATATTAAAAGTAATGAAAAACTGTACTCGGTATACGGACCAGGGATGTACTACGAGTATACCGAGGGCCACAATATGTACTCCATATTATAAGCTGTTATTCAAATTTATAACAACATTTTTTTGAGCTTCGTTGTAGAAAAATATCTCTTAGTTGGAAATATTCCATTCGAAAATTGGGATTACTTTCCTGATTTCGACTAAGTACACCCTTAGTTCTTGTTAGTATAGTCTAATTGTCAACAAAATTATATGATCGTTCACCCGGACGATGATCGCACAAAATCTTGTGATTTTAAGCATTTACCCGATTTTATACTACTACTACCCACCACCACAGTTTAAACAATTATAACTAAATCGATATCGATAAATTAATAAAATCTTGAAAACGAGGCCGTTGGGAAAGATTTTCATACTCTAATCTATCCCACCGCTCTATTTAAACCTATAATCCTTCACCATCTACATAACTACTGTGCTTGTCTTTCCCATCACCCTAAAGGATGCACGGACTCTAGTGTAAAGATAAACTCAAGTCGGCTCTAAAAACGAACTTGACTTGATTCTAAACTCGTGAGATCTTTAAGCACATCCTGCAACTTTGAGTTGCGATAATAAAATTAGACTCAAGTTTGTTTACAGCGCAACTTCGACCCTTATCCGATTAGATATATGGTAACGTCTACATTAAATATAAACGGAGCACTTTAGGCTAAAGGAGGCCGAAACCGTTAACTAGACTCAAGTCTGTGCTGTAAAGACTCGCGTCCGATTCAATTCTTTACTCTATTACCGTATACTAAAACAGTGTCCTGAAAATGTTAGTAGAGTTTATATATGTAGATGTAGTTTGTTTACAAGTTCGAGCCATATTCCGCTCTCTGTGAGATATGAGTAAGTGCGTACCTGTTGTTTCTTCTGCACGATCTTGGCCTTGTTAGTGTCGGCGAGGTCGGCCTGCTGCGCCGCCTGCTCCAGCCGGCGACGTTGCTCGTTCTCAGTGTCCGCTTGCTGGAAACAGAACGGTGTTATGGTCACGAAGGATTTCTTGATATAGGGATATTTGCAATGGGTTAACATCGGTACACTTAGGCCATCACCATAGATTACATATTTCAGACTTGAAAACTGGTATAATAAAACAACTGTTCCATAAATTTGATCAGCAGTAATTTTTATGTATCAACTTTTTATTTAGCTAGTGTATTGCATTAAAGGACGTAGAGGTGTACCAAGGATTTTTGGAAATTCAAGCTCCAAGATCGTCAATATTGTTTTCACGAGCTACGCCGCGGGTGACATTTAGTAGTATATAATAAAATAATAGCGCGTATCCTCGAACAACATCTTACTTACCACAGGCTATCAACTACATGGTCGAATACACAATGCCGTGATCCAAGTTCCTATTTCTGTGGCCCCAACTACCAGTAGTTTTAGCCTTGCCTATTAACGACGGCTTGGTAGCTTTAATTTTAATTTATGTAATTATTTTTACACACATAAGTAATTATTATTACTTATGTGTGTTATATGTTATTGTGGTCTGATAGAAGTGGTACCTTGAACGCCCTCGTGAACCTGACGAGCAGCGAGAAGAAAGCGTTCGCCTCGCAGCCGCGCGGCGCCTCGCCGAAGTACTCCACGCACGTCGCGAACGACTCCTGTGGGTTTAAGGGTTTTGTAACGGTAAGTTCAGAAAAAAACGACATAATATAAGCATATGTATTTTTAGCAGAACCATAAGAGGTGTCGCATGATTGACTCAAGATTATGTAGTGTAGATTTATAAACATTAAGTCATTCTCTCGTTTCGACAGCAAATGCGAACTGACACAAAACACTAAAAAAGTCAAGAAACTTTTGGTATTCTGTCAGTTCTGTCTCTATCAAGGTTCGCGACGCTCCCACTCGCACACGTTGCTCTGTGCGCGCAGTAGAGAGAGACAGGTATACCTGCGCGTGCTTGGTCTCGTGCCGCAGCCGGCGCAGCTTGTCGTGCGCGTTGTTGAGGAAGTCCCGCAGCACGAGGTGCGTGGCGCCGGCGCGGTGCGACTCGCACTCTTTGCGAACGGACTCCATGCCGCGCTCTAGAGAGCACACGTCGCTAACTACGTTCTCTAGGGATACTGGAAATGTAAACAAAATTCTTGTTATTAGCTATCCTAGTAGCCCGAACAAGGTTTTTATACCACCATCTCGGAAAGAGTATTTTTGCTATTTGATCTGATTGCAAAATCCGTTTTTATACGCTAGAGGATAAAGTAAATTTGAATTTAGAATATCGTGTGCACTAAGTTTGTGAATTAAAAGCCTCATTCAACCTATTTACTTCTACCTCGGTGCCGAATTCATCAAACAACCTTTTTTATTTTGTTAAAAATTTCGACTCGGAACCTTTATGCTGTACCTTTTATTTTATTTGTTTTTCGCGCGCCATCATCTTTTCACGTCATATTCTTAAAACCCTATGTTAAAAATAAGTGAAAAAACTAAAATGAGTGATTAATTTTTTTTATTTTTCGTATTTAGTCATTTCCTCGCTGAGGTGGGATAAAAAGTTACGTGTTGCACTCGAGTGCAAAGACTTTTCACCTTGTGCTCTTTTGAGTGTGCGCGCGGTTAAAAAGCAACTTTGCACTCTTGTATAACAAATACTATGTTTAACAAATAACAGTATCGCCCCCCATACTTCTATGTATCGTTTCTCGTATTTGATGATATCGTTTGCCTTACATTGGTACTGCGTAGGGTTCCACAATAGCGCAGTTTGCGAACCGGCTTTACTTTGTTTTTGGCGTCTTTGTCACGTGTCTATTTCAAAGATGTGTATAATGGCTCAGGATGCTTTGTAGCTGTCCTTAATGCACAAAATACAATTACTAACGAACTAAGTTCTATAAAAAAACTTTTATTTTATGGCAAGTTATGAAGAGAAGAGACTGGCTTGGCTTTTGGATGCTTTAGTTAGTTCTGAAATGTCAAACTGTAACTTTATATTTATGCATTTGAAGTAATCCGTAAAAAGTTGATCGACTTACCTTGCGCCGCCTTGTCTATATACAGCAATTCACTATCGAAGTTCATCAACTCGGGGAAATTCTGTCTGATCGTGCCCACAATATAATGCAACAGAGACATCCTCTTGTCCGTAGACTTGGTATCCATCAGCGTATCCAATGATTGCAGTTTGAAACCGTACGCTGGACCTCGCTTACTGCTGTTCAAATAGTTACCAAACGCCAATATAATCTCCAGAACGTTTCGTAACTTCTGCGACGATTTCACCGATGACGAGCCCGATATTATTGCGTGAACTTGAGGAGTTATCAAATGGATGTTGTCGAAGAAATTGCCCATATAGCTCATTATTGTTAGCTTGGCAGATATTCGCTCGACTTTTGTAAGTTGCATGAGGAATTTGTCTTCTTCTGTCAGTAGGTTGATGTTTTTCTTCTCGGCGACGTATTCTTTGTACGCTTTTTGTTCGGCCTCTGTGGGCACCATTCGTTGGAGGATCTCGACACTTTCCAGCGGTAACTGCTTTAGGTCCAGGCTGTTGATGGCCGCCATTACTTTCTCGACGGGCGTGTCGAGTTTTCTTCTTGATATTGCTGAAGGGAAAATAATATTGTAAGGAAATGCGTCCAAAATGCCAAATGAGACCAAAAAATTGCCTGCGTAGAAACTACCTAGCGATAAATTATATTTAACGAATGATAGACACATGCCAGCGGCAAATGGTTGCAGCGACTGATAGATGCCTGTCATATAGTTTTGACAAAGAGCCACGGAGGCCTGACAACGAATGCCAAATAGTTACCAATATTCCTAAGTCTCGTGTGTTCCAATAGAGATACGGTGTCAGGCTTCCTGAACCTCTTGCTGGGGAATGAGGCCAGGGTGTCCGTGTCGCACGAGTCGTCACTGCCGGCGCCGCACGCGCCTCCGATGCGGAACTTCTCCTCGAACTCTGTGAAGTTGATCCTCCTCCGTGGTCGCTCTTCGTCTAGCTCGTTGAATATCGTGCCTCGGACCTGCGTTCATACATACATAATAACACTTAAATTAATTTTGCAACACTATACACACACTTGTATATGCTATATATTTTGTGAGAATTTTTCTCTTGTATTTAATTTTTTTGTCTAAAAATAATAAAAGAATTGATCTATCTATTCTCTTAAAATGTTGAGGTTCTTAACTCAGGTACAAGTAAAAGTTTGTATGTATAGTTTAGTCGGTTACTACGACTAGTGTAAGGTTGAATGTCTCTCACTAATTCTTCCTCAGGTAAAAATAAACTGATTCACTAACACCACAGTAGGGAACAGAGAGATCAGTAGAGTTCCACAATTTGGTGTATCACTAAAAAAATTAGACGCGGTGCACTTCGTGCGCGTCGCAGGAATAGATAGATAAATTAATTCTTTATTGTAGACCTACAAAATATTAACTATAAGAGAACAATTCCTATAAAATATAGTGCTACAACAGGCTGCCTTATCGCTCAAAAGTGATCTCTTTCAGGCAACCTTAATTTGTACCATGCACTTATTTCTATGCACTGCTTCCTTTGTGTATACATGGACTTTCGATACCAATGTTTAATTTTTATGTAATGATTCCACTCACTTGATTAGGCTTCAATGCGATCCAATTCAACGTGGGCAGCTTGTACTTGGTGTCGACCTTCCTCTTGATGGTCATAGCGTCAGTGTGGTGCGGGGGCATCATGAGACCGGGCGCGGGGGGCGCGGGCGGCGGGGGCGCGGGAGCGGACAGCAGCGGCGGGGGAGGCGGGGGCGGGGGGCATGGGGCTGCGGGCGGCGGGGGCGGAGGCACTGGCGCGGGGGGGACGGGAGGTGGGGCCTTGTGGGTGGGAGTGCCGTTGGCGAGCGGCGGGGAGGGGGAAGAATGACCGTTCGTGATGCCGTTCCCGTTGCATAATGCATGAGAGGATATCGCGCCCACTGGAATGGAAGTTGTTGACTTTTATAATTGAGCGAGACGAGATTGGAAGTATCTGGCGGTCGGTTAAAGGTGCACTAAGCCTAAATGAAAACTATTTATACATCTACTAATTGTTATTATAAAAAAGGCACTGGTATTAATAATCAAGTTCATAAAAAGTATGAGGAAATAAGATTCCGACAAAGTCAGTTAAACATATGTAGTTTTGAGAAATAGTATAGTGGCAGTATAGACTTACTGGAAGCTCCTCTGGGCAGTGATTTAGTGAGAGACTCCAACTCTTGCACCTTGGACTCCAACATGGACTGTCTGTTGCGGGAGTCTTGCTGCGCTCGACGCAACGTCGATACCTGGGAATATACAACAACTATAATATTATTATATCTCAGGAGTAACCCAGGTTCCTACGTCAATGGTCTTTATTGAGGTCGATAGGCCGATGACACTATGTCTAATCCTAGACTATATCCAATATCTTAGCAAAAAAACCGAATATTTCAGGAGACGTCCTTTATCTCGCATATAAATATAAATAATAAATAGATGCCAGATGGTGACTGATTCGGAACGCAGCGAAGTAATAAGCCAGCAATATGATTTGCCGGCACGTTATTACACATTTTTACAACATATTCTTTATTATTTTATGATATGATATATTATACTTGTATCGAAAATATATATTATTCGCTCATAGAAGTAGTCTCTAGTACATAATCAAAAATCATGTACTACATCCACCATCATGAGATGTACATACCTCCTCGACGACCTGTCTCCTAGCCTCAGCGAGCTGGTCTCTCTCCTGCCTCACTTCTGCTAGTTCCGACTCTAACGTCGCAAGCTTCGCGATCGCTTCTCTCTCGAACGCAGCGAGTCGCTCGTGTGCCTATAATGTACATACCTCCTCGACGACCTGTCTCCTAGCCTCAGCGAGCTGGTCTCTCTCCTGCCTCACTTGTGCTAGTTCCGACTCTAACGTCGCAAGCTTCGCGATCGCTTCTCTCTCGAACGCAGCGAGTCGCTCGTGTGCCTATAATGTACATACCTCCTCGACGACCTGTCTCCTAGCCTCAGCGAGCTGGTCTCTCTCCTGCCTCACTTCTGCTAGTTCCGACTCTAACGTCGCAAGCTTCGCGATCGCTTCTCTCTCGAACGCAGCGAGTCGCTCGTGTGCCTATAATGTACATACCTCCTCGACGACCTGTCTCCTAGCCTCAGCGAGCTGGTCTCTCTCCTGCCTCACTTGTGCTAGTTCCGACTCTAACGTCGCAAGCTTCGCGATCGCTTCTCTCTCGAACGCAGCGAGTCGCTCGTGTGCCTATAATGTACATACCTCCTCGACGACCTGTCTCCTAGCCTCAGCGAGCTGGTCTCTCTCCTGCCTCACTTGTGCTAGTTCCGACTCTAACGTCGCAAGCTTCGCGATCGCTTCTCTCTCGAACGCAGCGAGTCGCTCGTGTGCCTATAATCAAAACAAAACTATTTTTTATTATTACTATAAAACTAGCGAAATACTAACTAGCTAAGATAATTACATCTAACAGATAATACTTTCAAGCGCATTCCGCCTTCTTGATATAGTCTTGCCATGCTAATACAAACCCATTATAAGAAAGAGTCATTGCCACTATTGCAAGGTTCGTGGTTTAGGTACTGATATTCAAAACGACTAGGTTGATGATGCAATATATATATATATACATATTTACTTACATTATTAATCTTAGTCTTAGATTAATTGACCACGAGAATGAAGAGTCTTTACTCAAAGTTCGACAACCGGCGCGGCCTAATGGATAAGCCGTCGTAAGCCAGTTGTCCCAAGTTCGATTATCGTCGTTATAAAGCCGCTACTTGGAAAAACCAGTATATGTGTATAAAGTTATTTTTTGGTAAGCTGGTTTTTAAATAAAGAGCTGTGTTATCTTATAACAACTTACATGTCCCAGTTCGTCTTCCAATTCGTTGACCTTCTCCAAGGCGGCCGTCTTGGTCTCGCTGTCCTCCATCAGCGCGGCCACGTCGAACACGTTGTCCAGGTACGCTGATATTTGCACCTACAAACACACTTCACCATCTCAGTTTCGAGTTAGAAACAACTATAAATATATATTGAGACAAGACATATGATAAATCTCGTACTTTATTATTTTACATTTTAACGGAAGTAGATTTAGTTTAGTTAATGTTTTAATTACTGTTCTTTAAGTATTTGTCACAATAAATACTTGCAACCATTGAAAAAAAAACTCGTACTCGTAAACTATCACCTGCGAAGTAGCAAGCGACATGAAATGAACTATCAAAAACTTTAAGCCCCTATTTCAACCCTTAGGAATTGAATATCCAAAAATCCTTTTTTTTAGTTTAAAAGAGATATAATTTTATAATACAAATAATACATGCTTACATATTTAGTCTTAGAACCACCTTCCAAATTTCATGTAAGTATCTAGGTTTAGCGGTTTAGGCTCCTCGCTGATTCTTTGAAAATGTCAGTCAGCCGGGACTTACTCTTTATGTATATATAGATAAGATATACTAAACATTTTTTCATCACAATTGAACATAGGCTCCGATTGATAAATACATATTCACAAATTCAGTGAACTAGGCACATTAATAAAAAAATACACATTAAAGCACTTGACCGTTAGTGTATATAAAATTTTAGATTTAAACGTTGCTTGATTCTGCAATTTACTTTTTTGAATTTGATCAAGCCACGAATACTCGTAATAGACAGACTGACACTTCTGTAATCTTGTTCTAACTTGTTTTTATTTAAACGACATAGAATATATGAAGGTCAACGAGTTGTCGTTTTATAATCAAAATATCTTGATTGTGTTGTGAAATCAAACGCCATGTTGATTCAAGACTGATTTTATTTTCCAACCCTCCAGTACAGTTTTAAATAACTTGCCTACCTACGTTATTAGCATATACGACATCTTTCCCCTTAAAAAAATGTTTTGATACCTAACTAATTTTTAAAACTAGGCTTATACCTAATAGTAATTATAGATAAGGTATTTATTCTTTAAGTAACTTTACATTCATTATAGTAGCAATAGAAATTTACTAATAGATGAAGCAAAATATACCTAATATATATTTTAGTTATATATACATTTAGTGCATTGACGCAATAATATACTAGATAGGTTAAAAGACATGTTACATTTTTTAATACGAAAATAATAAAAAAAAAAAAACAAATTACTTAGTAAATTTTTTACGTGCAAGTACAGCCGCCGGTCTGCGTGGACGCGGTTCGTCGGAGTGTATGGGTGCGCGGGAGGTGCCGGGCGCCGGGGCCTTGTCGGGCTCGTCACCCTCGTCGGACTGGGCGCTATCGCTTTTGGGACTCGACCACTGATCGTTATCGCTATCCGGTTCGGAGCGGGATGATCCTGACAGTTCCTGCTCGTTGGTCGGAAGTTTTATTAGATGACGACGGTTTCGTCTGTAACGCCTACCCGATGTGTCCGCGACGAAATAAGACCTCGGTTGAGGGGCGCGCGCAACTACTCGAGCGTATTTTCTCACGCTCTTGTCTGCCATGAGCACGGGTTCTCCCGGCTCGAGCTCCGTAAGCTTTTTAGACCTGCGATCGTAATCTGCCTTGTAGGCCTGCCGCTTACTCATTAAATTCGTATAATCCACGTCGTTATTCCTGCTCGGTTTGAGTTTATTCACATGAGTCGGTAGCCTGGTGTTCAACTTTCTGCCCATCAGAAGCTCGGCTGGCGAACCGATACCATCCCGAGGAGTCGCGCGGTGGTTCAGTAAACCTAGATAAAAGTCACTACCTGATGCGATAGATTTAATTAAAATATTTTTTACAGTTTGCACACTTCTCTCGCTCAATCCGTTCGACTGAGGATAATTAGGAGACGTGGTAGTGTGCTGAAACCCCCACTTTCTGCTGAACTCCGCGAAATTCTTCGAGGAGTAGGCGGGCCCATTGTCCGTCACCAGCTCCCTGGGGATCCCATGTCTCGCAAACTGGTCTTTCATAGCGGCAATCACCGCTTTTGTTCCTATATTGGTCAGCGGATTGACTTCTATGTAATTGGAGAAGTAATCAGCCAAAATAAGGAAATACTTACCTGCGTGCTGAAATATATCGGAGCCTAGCTTGGTCCAGGGCAAGCTGGGCACCTCGTGCGGCATGAGCGGTTCCCGGGTGGGGCGCGGCGCGCGCTCCACGCATACCGCGCAGCGCCTCACCATCGCCTCCACGTCGCGCGCCATGCCCGGCCAGAACATCACCTCGCGCGCGTGCCGCTTACACTTGTCTATGCCCATGTGACCGTCGTGTACCCTATTCAGCATCTCCTGCCGCAGCTCTTTCGGAATGTAAACCAAGTTGTCCTTAAATATGATTCCGTCGACATACTCGAAACTATCCTTGTACGGCCACACGACTCGAACGCGCTCTTCTACTTCGTACTTATTCAACGGCCAACCCTCTCGTATGTATTTTACTATCAACTGACAATCCGTATCATCGTCGATCGCATCTCTTATCATCTTCATCTTGCCATCGCTAAATCTCACGTTTTCGATCAGGAAACAAGATTGTTCTTCCACTTCATCAGAAATCTTTCCCGGTACGATGTCCTCGAGGGGTGCCCTCGACAGCGCGTCGGCTACGAATAAATATTTACCGGGTTTGTACACGACATTAAAGTCGTATCGCTGAATGCGCAACATCATGCGCTGTAATCGCGCCGGTATTGAATCTAACGATTTCTTGAAAATCGCCTCGAGCGGCTTATGGTCACTTTCTATAGTGACGTCATACCGACCGTATACATATTGGTGGAAGCGCTCCAGAGCGAAAACGATGGCTAACAACTCCTTTTCTATTTGAGCGTATCTACACTGCGTGTCAGTGAGTGTGGCGGAGGCGAACTCTACGGGGCGCCCCCCTTGCAGCAACACGGCGCCGAGCGCGCGCGAGCTGGCGTCCACCGACACCAACACGGGCTCGCGCGTCGAGTATAGCGCCAGCACGGGCGCGCTGCATACGTGCGCCTTCAGCGCGCGCACCGCCTTCGTGTGCGTTTCCTCCCACACCCATGAGTTCTCTTTCTTCAAAAGTCCACGCAAAGGTGTTGCGATATCTGAGTAATTCGGTATAAATTTAGACAAATAATTGATCATACCTAGAAAACGTTCCAGCGCCGGCCTGTCTTCGGGGATGGGCATATCCACTATAGCTTTAATCTTGTTTTCATCGATTGACATACCCCGCTCGCTGAATGTATGTCCCAAATAACTCACTTGGCTGACCTGAAATTCGCATTTTTCTTTATTGAACTTAATGCCTACTTCGCGCGCTCTGTCTAATAACTTTTTTAAGCGTTCATCATGCTGGCTCTTGTCGGACCCCCAAACGATGACGTCATCGATAAAAGAATCGACTCCGTCGAGATCCTCTAGTAATTGACGAATTTTAGAATGAAATACCTCCGAAGCGCAATTTATTCCGTACGGTAAACGCAAAAATTGGTATCTCCCGAACGGTGTACCGAACGTACATAGATCGGCGCTGGCATCGTCCAGCTCGATCATCCAAAACCCGGAGCGAGCGTCCAGCTTACTGAACATGGTGGCGCCCTCTAGCCGATGCGCGATCTCCGTGAGCGTGGGCAGCGGGTAATGCGCGCGCCGCACCGCGCGGTTTAGAGGCCGCGGGTCGAGACACACGCGGATGCTGCCGTCTTTCTTCGGCGCCACCACGATAGCGTTCACCCACGGCGTCGGATACGTCACTCTCCGGACTACACCCATTTTTTCCATACGAACTAACTCGTGCAATAATTTTTCTCTAACTCCCATCGGTATCTTCCTAACCGGACAGACTGACGGCTGAACATTATGTTCGATAACAATGCGATATTTACCCGGAAGCTTACCCAGACCTTGAAATAAATCTTTGTACATATCTATACTGAGAGAGTATATACGTTGTATCATCCCCAATTTTTCACAAGCAAATTTACCTAACACGTTTTGACAATTAAAATCCGCTATAACAAAATGTAATATATACTTAATGTTCTTATAAATCCATTCTATATCGGTTGATCCGACTATAGGTATATAACTGCCGCAGAACGACTGGGCCCGTGTAGTGTCTGAACGGAGATTTTTCACAGAAAATCCTAGGCGTAGGAATGTTTTTAACGACATAACATTTAAATCAGACCCAGAATCTAACTTAAAAATCTCTTTAGTTCCATTGAGTGATAAAGTCAAAGTTTCATACCATTTAGAGTCCTTACTGTCACGCTCCTCAGATATGGTCGAAATGTAGTACATCTCGGCACCGTCATCGTCTTCGCCGTATTCGCCTACATCGATTTGAAACACTTGACGTCTTAATTTAGGGCACATATTCTTAAAGTGACCGCGTTGATCACACCAGAAACACATAGCATTTTTAGCTGGGCATTTACTGCCATCACATTTATAACTAGCACACGCGAAGCACGGTTTTCTTGCGGATGGACTATCTGCGGGTGGTGAACGCTGTGACGCGGCACGCCACGGCAGCTGCTGCCGGGCCGGAGCGCGCGCGGGTCCGGCGCTGCCGCCAGCCAGGCGCGCGCCGCCTCGCGAAGCGCCGTTGCCGCCCGTGCCGCCGCCGCCGCCTCGCCAGCCAGCGCGCGTGCTCATCGCGTCCACGGTCGCCGCCGACGTTCCGGCTCCATCTCCTCCGGTCTTGGTACCTTCTATCTCGCGCTGCTCTTCCGTCGACATCTCGTTGGCCTGACACACCTTTACTGCACGGGCCAAGGTCAAATCGTCCGCCCGCAACAATCGATCTCGCAACTTGCCGTCACGAACCCCGCATACGATTCTGTCACGTATGAGGCCTTCCTCAAGATGTTCAAACTCGCAGTGTTGGGTAAGTAGTTTGAGAGCCGTCACGTAGTCGTCGATAGACTCGCCGTTCTCTTGATTCCGCGTAAAAAACTTAAAACGAGCCATAGTTGTATTTTGCTTCGTCTCGAAATGTTCATTATATTTTCTAACAAGCGTGTCGAAACAATCTTTGTTTTCATCCTTGGTATACTTGAAGGTCGTATAAACATCGTAGCCTTCCGGGCCGATTAGATTAACCAAAAGACTGGATTTGACATCCGATGGTTCCTTATACACACCAGAGGCTTTTAAAAATACACAGAATTGCTTGTGCCACTTCCGCCATGATTCGGCTCGGCTCGCCGGCCCGCCTTCTAAACACAATTCCGCAGGCGGCCGGGCGTGCTCCATTATCACAATCACTAACCAACACCACGAACTGTCTTTTTATCGTAAAATTATGGCTGACACGCCGTCTAACTATTTTATTTTATTTTAAACTAGCACCGCTGTCACCATGTTGTGAAATCAAACGCCATGTTGATTCAAGACTGATTTTATTTTCCAACCCTCCAGTACAGTTTTAAATAACTTGCCTACCTACGTTATTAGCATATACGACAGATTGTATATTCAAGGACAAGAACAGTTAGCTGACCGAGACAGTACAACTCTGTGACTCTTGAGAAGGACAAAATAATAAAACTCCATACAATCGTATGCTGTATTTCATCGAGCGAATTTTATTTTTGACTAGCTGATTCGGCGAACTTTGTACCGCCTAACAGTTGATTTTACTGCTATTCGCGACGCCCGCGCCGGGTCAGCAAATATAGCCAAATATTGACATTAATATTTATACGTTACTAACGACAAACAATTGTTTTACGTTCCCGGAACCTCTCCACTAGCACTTAAACTTTATGCTATAATATTAAAGCTCAAATTGTCTTTTAAGTATTATTACGAAATATGTGAGTATAGAAAAGTGTTGTTTTTAGACCATTTAAGGCATTTTTTTTAATTTTTTCTCGTACTTCAAGAAATATTTAAAAAAAAATTATCAAAATCAGTTAAGCTGCTCTCGAGATTTGCGCTTAGCAACACTTTCAGTGATTCATTTTTATATTATAGAATAGTTGTTGTCGCTGGGCCAAACAAGTGAAAAAAGAGTTCTCGCCGGCGCGGCGGCGGGGGCACTAGTGTGGTGTACATTGTACAACTGGTTAGATAAGGTGATTAGGTCGATTCAGTCAAACGTCTCGGCCGAACAGGCGTCTTACAGTCCAGGATCCTTGGACCATTTTAGCACTTTGATTACTATCATCAAAATCAATATGTGGACCCCCAGCAGTGAGCAGTAGTGACATACCTGCAGGTCATCGCTCTCGCAGTGTCGCAACCTCTCCAGGTAGTCGTCCAGTTTGAGCGCAGTGAACTCGTACTGCAGATGCACGCGGAAGTTCATGTCTTCCACTGAATGCACTATTATGTTCACGAACTGCATGCACGCCACCTGCCAATTATTACACACATTGATTATCTGTGCGATAGAACTTGTTCATTTTCCAGCGTTCATTTATTCAGTCTGTATAAATTATTCGCGCCGCATCGCTTCAATTTTTAATAAAAACATCTCCTGTATATAATCTCTGGTCTTCGGCAACCGATTACACAAATTAACTAGGATAACTATAGTGATTTTATACTAATCGTTAGGATTTACAAAATGATCATGCATGAACACGAAAAAATCGGTAAAGTAGTAGTCGTTTTATTAAAAACTTGCAATAAAACTTGTGGTCGCGATTTCAACAGTTAGTAGAATAATAATAATAAGTATCACAATTTTAATTTACTTGAAACTACATAAGCATATACAAGAATACTAGAAAGAAACTCGACATACTTGTGTGTGAGACGTGCCATCGTCGTGGCCACGAATAACTCAATATAATACACTGATGAAATTCACCAAATGTGAACTAAATTGTAGGTGGACCTTTCTACCGATCAACTACGTGTAAAAATACGTATTATAAAACAAAATATACAAATAAAGACCAATTTTCTAATTATTCTTTTATCCTGCACATCTAGGCATTTGACCACAAGTTCGCACGACCACGGAAGTCAGCGATACTGTAGCCCTAGATTGAGCATGCCTAGTCTGGAATACACTGGCTCTCAGGGAAGGCTGCCGTAACATAAAAAAAACTCACCATAAACTCTATATGAAAGTTATCATAATTCATAAAGTAGTCCATGAGCGTGTGAAACCTCCTCGGCTCCTGCACCACCTCCTTGAAGTTATCGAAGGCGGAGAGTATGATCTGATGGCCTCCCTTCACCAGGCAGATAGCAGCCAGTAGCTCCAGGACTAAGGCTTTAGTTCGCAGCGAGTGGTGGACGAGGGAGAGCGCTATACTGTTGATCGCTTCTCGGTGCTGAATCACCATGTTGAACCCGTACTGTGGGACATTATTAGGAATTAATTAAAGTGTTTGTGAACTTGTAACAAAAGATACGAGAATATAACACTTTGCCCCATGTAAATTTAGATCATCGTATCAACTAATAGAGTCCCACTGCTGACGGGTATCTCCTACGAAGGGGTGTAATAGGACATAGCACACCACGTAAGCCAATTTGCTGGTTGACTTCACCTATTTTCGAAACCTTCTTCGATAAGCAAGTTTCCTAAGACGATTTCTTCCACCGTTAAAGAAAGTGGTAATTATTTCTAGGCATTGAAACATCACTGCTATAGTTACTCGTATCGAAAACTATTCAATATGAAACGGAAATAAGCTTACTATAATAAACGATACCGAGGTCAGTTTTCAATTGACACTGCGCTTTTTGAGATTTTATGTATCGGAAAACAGATACACATAGAACATACAACAGAACATAACATAGAACATCGGCTGTTCTATGTTATTTTGAGTTCCAAAAATTATAGCATATCCAAAGCTTGGCGAGGTGGTCTTCAGCCATGTACCGGTGACGTAGGGTCCGTATATGTAAAGATAGGGCAAAAACACTAACGTTTATTCATCGGTCAGACGGTGGATGGAAGGGAAAATAAAATTATTTTTGAAGACGGGCTTTGTGATCAAACAACTTTTTCTCAATTTTGTAATCGGATGATCAATCAAGTGATCACCAAGATATCGACATGTTTGTGAAACGATTCCAAGAAACTACAAGCAGTCAAAGGCACGACATTACACGTCTTTGTTCCGCTGCTTAATTGAAGTGATTCAACATTGTCGGTCGGACGAATCGTAAGTCCCTCGAGGCGTATAATGATACCTGCATCATTGCGCAGAACACTTCCTAACTCATTGCATATCATCAATACTCCTATAATTCACTTTAACTAGCTTCGTATCCTGAACATGTTGACAGTATGCTTGTGTCACCGATTTAGACTGCAAATTATTGTTCCCCTCATTAGCTAAATAAAAAATAAAAGTCAAGAAATCAACGACACCGACGTTAACTACGAGTTTCCGTACGGATACATTGTGAGAGTGAAATCCTCAGGGTGTAACGGATAGCTGCATGTATAATTTTTTTCTAATAAACCCGTAATATGGCTTGCGCCGATTATGGCTAATGCACTGGATTCGGCGAGACTAGCGGCACATAGGCAATGGCCTTGATGGCCATATTATGATGATTTTAGCTCACACTACATTGATGTGCAAGACACGTCCATGTTTAGTTAGGGTTCAGGTACGCAGAGGGTTTGGAGGTGCATGGCAGTTTCCCCCGTATAAGCTTTGCTAACACATAGTCTTAGAATCTGTAATCTTATTATTCATAAGAGCTTCCATACACAATATTATGAAGGCATGCAAGTTTCCATGTCCAGTTTGGCGGCGCGTCTGGTCCATCTCTTGTCTATAGCGGGTGATGCACGATAAGCCTATTGAAAGCTTTGTAGGTTTGTTATACTGTAAAACTAAAGCTGTAAGTTTGTACCTTGTTGTTCATAATGGCTCTCATACACATAATGCAGACGTGTATATCGTCGGTGGAAGCGCCCATGTTCAGTTTGGCGGCATGTCTGGTCCGTCTCCTGGCCACGGCGGGGCTGGCGGTGCATTCTGCCTCGGAGTCGGCGGAGCGCGCGCGTCGTCGCCACGTGGCGGTCAGCGTGCTGCGGTCGTCAGTGGGACCGCTGCAGTCTGAGGTCGTTGTGTTCACTGTAATATTGAAGGAAAAGGCTTGCAATACATATTACATTAAACATTGGAAAAATATAACTTAAAGTTGAGCACGCGCTGATATAGGCTAATAGAACTGGAAAAGCCCTCGGACATAAGGTCTGCACAACTTTCAGATTTAATAGTTTCAATGTTCGCTCATTGATGGAATTAAATTGTTCATACATATTGCCAATAGTCAATAAAAAGTTAAATGGCTGTATATTTCGACTTCCTAAGAAGAAATTTGTTCTCATTGGTATAGTATAGAGATCATCTTTCGCAATAAATAGTACATCCAAAACTTAGAAATCTGTATGGGACAGCTGTAATATCACCTTGGTTGATGCCGTCGCTAGAGTGACTCCTAGCGAGCGCGATCCTTTGCTCGTGTCGCATCATGCTGAGCCTGAAGCTCAGGTAGTCGATCAGCACGTCCAGCCCTTGGTTCTGTTCGTTCAAGAATTCGCGAACCCATCTGGAAACACAACACAATTCACGTTAATTCACTTTTCTATAAGTATATAAATTGATGTCAGGATAGGAAAAGTATTAGCTTGAGAATATCATCTATCATCATCATGTCATATATCATCATATATCATCATGTTCACTCACATATATTTTATTACACACTGTTAAAGGGGTTCTACATATTAAGATCATTTTAAGATTCGTCTGCGAAACCTAACACAGCATTAAGCTGCTTTTGTCATCGTGAATTGGTGGTTAGATATGACCCGAAACTAGCTCATCAAATGAAAGAGAAAAGATCGATCGGCCCGTGGTCTACCTACGAATTTCACTTCAGTGTATATGGACAATTTTTACTTCCCTACTAAAGCCTTAAATAGCTGGGTGTAGTGTGTAAGGTATCTTTCCGTAGTTCACAGTATATATGGTTTTTAGAATGGATACAACCCACGGCACTACTTACTCTATGTGATTGGTTCGTAATGATATCTCCAGATCCCTGAGCACTTGTGTGGATGTCGAATCGCCGACCATTTTTCTTTTCTGAAAGTAAAGAAAATATATCATAAGCATTAAAAAAGAAATACCAAACATTTTCATATCATTAACTGGCAAAAGCCTCCAGCTGGATCAAGCTCTGAAGCACCATCGTCTTATATCATGCTTAACGATGATAATTTTCATCATTGCTATATTAGTTTCCATTTCCAAAAGTTATTATCAACCTAATCTATGATGAATTCATAGTCAGTGTGGGACTCATCACTCTAGCAGCGAAGAAGAATAGAGAAAGCTTTCTACAAAAGAACCTATCCCAAAACAATCGACCTCACTCCCAAAAAGAACCTAATCTTTAACATCTGTGGCACTCCGACTTTTCGAAATGGTTCCAAAAAGAATCTACACTGCACTCCGACCTTTCGCAACGTGCATATATTTCGGTCCATAGCTAGCGGTGATAGTGGATCTATATGGGGGAGAAAGTTCGAAGATAGCAGAGTCGTAAATACGTGTATAAGATTAGCGCATGTCCTTATACGTTAGACAAACACACATGTCGAGCGGCGCGGCGGCGTCAGTGGACGCCCACCACGGATGGTGGTTGGTGCAAGTCAAGAGGCTTTCTTTATGACTATTTTTTTCTATTAGAATATGAATTGAGCACAACAAGTTGAAATGTTCAGCACAAGATTTTTGCAATCTTGTACCTGTAAAAAGCTTCTACCAAATTTTAGTAAAATCGGCCGATAAATGGCGTCGTCAAACTCGTTCATTCCTCGTCCAATCCAAGAATACGTTAAACGTATACGGCAAAATTAGTTGGAAACTACGATTTTTGCGCGAGTACTAATATATTAACTAGAAATACGAAATACAGTTTTGCCAGACTTGATGCAAAGATATTTCCATACAAATGTAATCCTAAATACCCCCTCAGTTTTATTTAAATAAGTAATCGGCTTCCGATTTCGTTTCTCGAGCTTCCGTTTCATATTATTGCAAGTAATGTTTAGACTATTAAAAAATAAGTCCATTTACAAATTACAATAACATGCTTTCATTTTCCCGAAGCTCTTTATAGAAAGAAACAAAAAGGTTGGACGTGGCGGTGATTTTTCCTCAAACAAGTTCAACCACTAATGAGCACATGAAATATATGGCATGCCATTAACACAGGCATATAAAATACTGCCCAAATTAATGAGGTTCATAATGAACCGCGACATTTAACCAAACATAAACTTCATCAAGGCTAATTAATTTCCACATACTCAAAGGTTATGAATATTCTTATTCATAACCTTTGAGTAATTAATGAAATAACTACTAAGTAAACGAAAACGAAATTAATCTTTTGTAATAGATATTTAACTGTGCGTTGGACACTGATAAAATGTGGGGAAACTGGTATCAACCCAAACAAGGACCGTAATTTATACAGGATAAACAATATTTAGTTAGATAATAAAAGAACACCTAAAAATAAAGAAAGTCTCCCTGGTAAATTTCGAAGTTTCCTATTTTAACTTTTTTGGTCAATTTAACTTTGTTTTACACAAGAAACAAAAATATCTTATAAATATAATTGCTTATTGTAGTTTAAATCATATTTCTTTGTGAACTGAATCTTGATGTATTCAAATCAAAACTGTACTTCCGCTTTATTGGAGACCCGCCCTTTAACAACTTCCCATACTCGTACCTTGGACCAGTATCTAAATGAAGCACGACACGAAAGTATAGGTGAGTGGTTACTCGTATGAGGCTGTATGAGTCACAAATTATCATAGTGACCTGAATGAGAGCACGCAGCGACCTCTCGGATCCGACCCTGGCGTGTTTAGCCTGGATTGGTTAATGAGGGACCTGCTACGAAACCATAGCGATAGGACTAGTGGGATAGACTAGGAGAATATAAGTATTAGGGATTTCTTGATTTATTTCTTATCTAACTAGTATTATTTAGGTTTTTTTCCTGTGCTTCTTTAAATAGACAGTAAAAGTGTTTCTTCTAGACAAGAATTAAACGGATTTCGGAAGACATACACTTTGACAGGCCTTACTTGAAATGACATCAATTTACAAATTTTATAATTAAACGACAGAAAATATCAAACCATAAGCAACAAATTTGAGTAGAGTAAAGATTCTGGATTTTAGTCATGTTTAAGTAGTTATCAATGAGAATTATTTTCCAGAATTTTCAAAACATCTACGAGAGCAACATTTTATGACTATTAATCATTAATAGTAATAAAATGTTAATCAATAGCAAGTCTAGCACCATATAACTAAGCGCAGCAGTTATCGTCGGAATCTCGTGGGGTGCTCAATCTTAAGGTCAGATCTGGAAAGTTTCATAGTTTCGAAAACCCTGCGGCTATTAAATTGCCCACGATAGTATTTTCAAAGTGACATCGTATATTTTGCTGAAAGTTTTATTCGTTCAAAACAATTTATTTCAGGCTAATGAACTAATTAAAAGATGTTCTATTTCATTTCCAAAAGCCGAGATATATTTGGATAATATTATAATCCTTTTAAATTATCCGGTAAATACTTCTGATATACTTGTCAAGTATTTTTTTAATATAATGGGATGAGGGTAATTCTACGGTTGTCTATGCGGGTCATTGTTGTTACTAATTTAAAAAACTGTTAATTTTATCAATCAGCACTATCTTGTACAATGTACACAATTAATTAAGAGTTTTAAGTTATAAAAATGTTAGAGCCAGATTGGAGAAATCAGGGGGATCTTATCTAAAGTGTTGTCCCGTTACCCGTCTCAACCAAATAATTTGTATTCGTTTGCCAACAAACCTATAGCGAGATAGTGGTCAAGCACCCGAGAAAAAGCACAAGTAAAATGTCCAACCTACGGCACATTTGTGTTAAGAACCAGTTAGTCAAATAACCTGCTCATTTTTTTTTATTAACGTACATCTTCTTTTCTAATTTCCTGAATAGTTAAGCATTTATTACTTCGGAACCAAATAGGGTAGGTACTGTAATAAGTAGTAATACGTACAATACAAAAAAATCTACTTACTTAATAATAATAGGCGATATGTTATTATTGCGCTGTGTTAACTTCAATTATATGACAAATATATTGCAAGAAATGAATAAGTATAAAGAAATTTAAAACTTTGAACCCCTATTTGACAAAATTGCTTATTTTGTACACCATATACATTAACATCAATAAACCCTCCAAATGTCTCTATCCTCTCTAGGTTCAGCGGTTTAGGCTCTGCGTGGATTGTGATCTGTCTGTCAGTAAGTCAGAACTTACTCTCTTATACGTATGTATAGAAGACTTATGCAACATACCTAATTAAGTGGTCGAAATGCTTCCGCAGTACGATTAAGCTTACAAATTATCTAAATGCAGTTTCTTTAGAAAATAATTAAAAGCTCATTGACTAAGGGCAAATGCACGACTAAAATGACGAAAACTAATGACGACTGCAAGAAATTACATCAAGCCTATTCTAACACTATCAAAACAAAGAATCTAATACTTCACGCCATCTTTTCTACATGTGATGTAGGAGAGTGTAGCGACCACAACCGCAATATCACACGATACTTTACTTTTAATTTTAGAGTGAGTATGTTTGTTGATAAGCTACTATTCATTTCACTTCGAGAAAACTTTTTGTAATCGGAGTGTGTGTGTGTGTGTGTGTGTGTGACTGTACAAGACAATCCGCAGCGAAAATATAGAAATGCACTTTGTGAACGTTTAGACGAGGTAAAATAATACTACAAATACACATAAATTAAAGCCTGTGCTTCCTAGACCTTGACTTTATGTACCACTAAACTACAGGTCTTATCGTCCACGTCGCCACTATTATGGTCACCTTGAAACATAGCTATCACATTTCAATTAATACAAAGAAAAATTAGATTTCCGAAGTTTTCATGATACTAGTAACAGTACGTCCCCGTGAGTACAGCCGAGGAGGGCAACTAGTTCAGAAATGCATTGCGTCTTGGCGTCATATTACCTGCTATATTATATTGGCGACGTAAAATCCCGTTTTCCCACAATGCTTTTACAACATATCGGTTTTGCATGATTCATGTCTTGATGCATTGAGGTTTGGAAAAATTAACAAGTAGCCGTAGAAATAGTGTAATCCACAGCGTCATTAGGATACATCATGCTTTCAAGGCAAACAATGAATCAACGAACCCTAAACTCAAGGAATCACTCGCTTAGTTTGATCTTTAGAACTCTCCGAATATTAAGAACTGAGGGATCCTAACGAAGATATAAGAAAAAGTCAACCTTTCAGATTACTGGTTATAACTTAAGTATAGTTGGGCCTAATCTAGACAAAAAACAAATCAGACAGGACCCATAAAAACAAATGACATGAGGCGATTAAAAAAGAATCGTATGGAATGTACTATCTGAACAGAACAAATCAAAATTACAATAGCTGTTTACTTTTTGCCGGATAGCAAGTTGTAAGTGGTTTAGAATCGATCAATCGTGATCGTGGACTGTAAAGACAGCCGCGGGGTAGGGACCCGTTATACTTGCGAGATAGATTGACTCGACCAGTCATATAAGAAATCTAATTTTACGGATCATTTTCTAGTAATAAATAAATAGCTGCGTTGATGATCATCATATTCCAAATATTATTTTTGTAAATAAGGTTTTGCCAAACAAAAAAACAGTGAATTTAATTATTCTAATTGTAATATTAGCCCAGGCAAATATTTTGTAAACAATCCATGTTTATGCTCTCGATATCATAAAGGCCCGCAAATGCGACCGTCCCACGCAAAAGGTCGCTGCATAAAGATCTGATGTCATCGATTGACTGCGTCCGTCATATTTGTTCGGTTACGAGAATTACCGAATAGCAAAAAGCTCGTCAATGTTCTAAAAACTAAAACCACAGATGACTCTACTTTAATATGTATAAATCAATTGTTTAGGGAGCGTATAAATACTAGACGCTGCATAAAGTTTAATATTATCTTTATTAAACTTCACCAAGCTGATTTTGGACTTGAAAGCCAGGTCATATAAAAAATCAATCTGAAAAACTTGAAGTCAAAGCTAGTTTGTTATTCGTAACAATGTAATGTAAGTAAATCTACAAGTCTTGCTTTGAAAGAGCATGTTAACGATGTCATCTTGAAGGTCTAGAAGCCATGCTCCATCGTTAGAGCGGCCTGGATACAAATTGTTGATGGTATCGCTGCCGGTGATGTATGGGGCATTGTCTCCAGTTCCTAACGGCGCAGTGGCTACGGTGCCTCAGGGCGCGGGTCACCGTGTTCTGATCCCGAGGCATGTACCTTTGTGTGATGTTCGTGTCCCGTCATGTTTCGTGCAAACCTTTAGAAAGTACATAAACGAAAAGGTTCAAAGCTCAATTCGAAGCAAGTTTTGCATTTACATGACAAGCATAATTATTAAATTATTGAGCACATTTATTTGTATTAAACTTAAAAATATCGTGTATCTGAACCGTTAACCAACAAAATTTGATCTGTTTTTTTATGTTTTGTGAAGGCTAGAGTTAACAATTATTTCTGAGCATTTGAAAATAATATGTACCTAATAATGTCAAGGTACTGGCATGTCCCGAATAGAGGTACCTTACTAGCCCAATATGTGTGCGAGGTGAAGCTTATACATAGCCAAGTTATTCAAAAACGTAAATTTAATATAAAAACCCACCCTATGACTTCTGGAGGCCTTTGGGTCCAGGTAAGTCCTGAGCTTGTTGAGGTAATGCGCCGGAGAATCCTTCGCCTGCACCATGTCCTGGTCACAGATGATCTCCCATTTCTTCTCGAGGTCATAATTTCGAAGCAGCTTCGCCTTATCAGGTGGAAGGTCCATAGATGCCTGGTGACAAGAGAAAAAATGCATTTAGTGAAATGAGTCGTGTGAAACTATTTAATGATTAACAAGGTAGTTATCATACTAACTATGGACTGATTTTGGACTG
This sequence comes from Ligdia adustata, assembly GCA_947049295.1. NCBI lineage: Eukaryota > Metazoa > Arthropoda > Insecta > Lepidoptera > Geometridae > Ligdia > Ligdia adustata. Next base: position 2,048,988 of record OX346226.1, read on the forward strand.
TATTCCAAAATAATAAAAAAATCTTTTGTAGTAATAATTGCTATAAAAATAAGCTAAACATTTGACGGTGTCTTCAAACTAATTAAAAAGTTTAGCAGCAAAAGTACAGACTTTTAAGGAAGTCAGAAGCAAACACTTTTGCTATACTCCTACATACTATATTTATTCCATTTTCGAACCAAAAGGACGTATAAATGCACAATAACAGCCTCAATCATCACGTTTTCAGCACTCGGTCAGGCTATAACAAAGCAACGAACGTCACGTTCTCTAAAGTAGTCCAGAATGCACAACAAAGCTCCAATTTAGCCTGGCCGTTGTCAATTAGTCCCATTTGGCGTGCTCGAGTAGTTTGTCCTTAAACTCCTTATTCAGAGTGCTGGTACAGACGAGTTTTGTATATCAGGGTTGTACCAGCAAATATCATTTTTGTCGCTTCTTGGCGTGGTCAAGAAAAATTAGCAGTGTATTTTAAGTGAGGTTACCGTACGAAATAATTCGCTTTATTCTTAGAACATACATATGTCTTGTTTGATGTGAAGTGCGTGTTTTTTAATAAGTCTTCGCACATCTTAACAAGGTCAAATTTTTTCATCAGTTGAGTTGCGAAGACTAATTAACTCATGGCTAATACTCTCTTAGCTACATTTTAGATAAGCTATAACAGTGTTCGGTTTGATGCCATGTGCGAATAGCATAAATAAGTCTTCGCACTTCTTGTAAAGAACAAGTTCAAACCTTTTCATCAATTGCCGAGACTAATTGACTCATGGCTAATCCTCTCTTGACATCTATTTATATCTATTTTATTGAATGAAATAACATGTCCTAAAACATTAAAGTCGCAAAGAAACGTTCGTTTTAACAATGTCACGTTATTTGGCAATCATTCGGCGTTCTACGATTAAGGTTTATATTTATTGGCATTCAATTGAACTAAAAGATCAGCGTCACCCATTGTGAGTCGCGTTAACCCTGCGGGGCGCATTAGTATTACCGTTACGTAGGCTCGTATAAACCAATATCTGGAAACTGGTTCAATGCTAGGCAGATACTCGTTTAGATACGCCAGACCGACTCGCATACAATGTCCTGAGATAAATCGCTTTATTTATTCACTGTCTCCATATTGTCTAATAGAAGGTTCGGTCCCAGGGGTCACTCTTGAGGAAGTGAAATTTAATTGTATTTTTATTTGGCACGATATTTCTGCTGTTATTGTTGTAAGTAAATGAAATAAACTTTAATAACATTTTATATGAACATTTCAGTTTAGAATTGTTGCAAACGTAGAGTTTTTATTATCAAACGCTTTTATAAAGTTTTTTGTTAAGCACTGACGAAGTAAGCTTATTTATGTTAAAACAAATTCGTATGCCTATCTGCTAATCGTATTCGCTTCAATTGCTTACTTCATTACTGCTACATGCTTATCGGGTCTGAGGAACGAGGAGTCATCTCATGATTCACAACATGACTCCAAGGCTCGGCAAGCGTCTCGCTCAGAAGCTTTTTGAGCTTTATGCTGTTATCTATAGAGACGATTTTAATGTACATGTGAGGATTTCTAAGGTAATATAGTGGCACCCGCATTACCATAGATCTGCGTAGATGGCAACTTCAATTATGATGCTGCGAGCGTCGGGTCCCACGCGGTTGCTCTTTTGCGTGTGGTCCAATTAAATAGACAATTTAGATAACCGGAATCATTCGACAGCCAATCAAAACTGTTTCTAATGGACATTCGTTTACCAGTAGCATTTTGTATAAACTGTCTTAAAATTTAGGTTAGTTGACAATTAACGATCAAATTATGGAATTCTATGAATAGAAATTTCATAAATACAAATCTCGCTGGTTTATAAATCTGTATGAGAATGTTGATGATATTCATTTAGCCAAGGCAATTTTTGATAGAAGATACCAATAAAGATGAGTTCGGATATGACGACGACGATTCGGATAGTCAATTTGATTAGTCAAACCAACAATGCTATTTCAAAACACATATTTCGTATTTACAAACAACTCATTGCAAATTGAATATCTCATGTCAAATTTTAATGCAATCAATTTCGCTTAGAGCTTGACGAAACCTCTATCAGAAATCCATTACCCCGCCTACATATATAAGCAAGTAAAAAACTGCTTCACATCATCGAGGTTAATAACCCAATATATGTCTAACTGCAAATATTGAATGAGGTTTGAATAGTTACACCCAATTTGTTAACTCTTGAGATTGCTTTTTGTATGGAAGAAAACTTTGAGGTAAAGAGTGTGGCCAGTGTTGATTTTGAAATTTGAATTTACAAACAAGCGGACGCGCGCAGTAAAAATAAAAGTATTGCATATTCATAGCATGGAATACGACACACGGGCGCTGCATCGTATGGCATGCCATGTAGCATAGGACCGCTATGCGTTAGGCGATGATACGTCTGTTTTCTGAGCAGTTTCCGGCTTGTTGAAGCAGGTATTTTAGTGATGAATCTGAATATCCATTCCACTCTCGACGTAATATACTCGTAGGTATAAGGTTTCTTAGATTCATATAAATCAACTACATAAAAATTAGACGAAAACAAAGTTTATGACCTTTTTCAAATAGCAAATGTCTTGAACGATGGGATAAAAGCCCAAAGATGATGAAAGATGAATATGATGAAGTGAAGATGAAAGATGGGATTAATGAAGGACTAACGAAGTTTTATAAGATTTATATAGTTGAGTATAGTTGAGGGTTCGAAGCTCTTTAAGAACTTATGATGAAGAAGATGTTCTGATTTATGTACTTTACTCCAAATTGTATGCCAAAGAATCGTTAAGAATGTTGTTCGTATAAATATATCAGAATCCATATGATCTGAGCCAAATCTCTCACGTTAGCTAATAAATACTACTACAACATTTAGTTGCTTACAATTATTAACATTTCATAGATCATATATGTCATTGTCCATTAGTCCATGCAACCACATGAGAGCTGATAAAGCCGTTACGGATCGCCCGGAGACCGTATATAATTAGATTTTCTACTTTCCAATTAGATATGTATCGAAGAGCGTTTACACTTCCTTCGACCGATGCGATACCGCATCAGGCGGCGAGTCAAAGAAATGACCAATGAGTGGAAACTTGGACCGGAGCGGTGGCAGACATTTCTATTTCCTGCCAGAATGTAATACTCGAGGGAAATTATTCTGACAAATATAAATACGACTTTGATTTGGGGTCCAGCGAAGTTGGCCGAGTATATTTATTATTTCTAGTAGGTACGTTCGTTGTAGTCAACTAGTAACTTTATTCTTTTACTTAATATTATCGTGTGTCTTATGAACCTATACTATTATCATCGCGCGACAAGAAAAAAAACCTTTTTTTTGTGCCGAAAGTCAAATTGTCTGTAGTCTAAAACAAATAGTAATGTCCTATAAGAGCTACTACAAAACTTTATTATGCAAATAGGTATTATTTCTGCAATACAACTAAACGTACAGACAGACAGTTCTAGAGTCATCGTTCTCACCAATAGATTTATAGACGTCGATAGGTTATACTGCAAAAACAACGTTTAAACTTAACTGTAGATAATCCAACGGTCACTAAGGTTACAGCTTTTTGTACGATAACAATTCTATATTGGATTGGAATCACTCCGTGTACTAATCAATCCATACTAATTTTGCTATTCTACTAAACTCTACAACGAGGAGGAACAGTTCTTAATTACTATTATCATCGTCAGACATAGTTACACCTACTAGCCTAGCCTACCATTGCTGTGCATAGTCCTCAGAGTAAATCTATCGCTTCCTTGATATGACTTGCAGAAGCTGTTAAATATAATCATCATTTAAACTAAGCCACATATTTTTGTACAATACAATGTAGCTTAGTTTAATCATCATTTAAACTAAGCTACATTGTTCGACAAACAAACCTATAATTACAATAGTCGAGCAATTCACCGAAGACCACCATCAGCGACACCAGGTTAGACGCAGGCGGCATCGGCGTCAGGTTAAAGCTCACGCAAGTCCATAAAATTTATTGCGATCTTTACGACAAGGGCGGTCGTAACGCGAGATTGGAAGATACTCCGCCTGCATACGTACTGTACGCTAAGTGCAACTGCGGTTGAGTACTGGTCTGGTGATGTAATGCCTCGGTTCGATTCATTGCTTTGACCGAAAGCGGATCTTTGATGAGGCTTTGTTTTAAGTTGGCTACCAATATATAGGCGACGGACGTTAGAAATTTTACAGAAAAACCTAATTTGTCCTAGTTACTTCATGATTACTCATAAATTTTGGAATAGATAAAGAATCGCAAAGATGTTTGCTAAAGTACAGGAAAGCTATTGCCGTAAGAAACGATTGCGATTTTCATTTTGGACATATTCGTGCAAAGGGTTGCAAGTGAAATTCTAAACTGTTTGTATCTGAACGAGTAACTCCATAGTATTTGAATTTGCATAGCCTTGGTGCTCAATGCTTGCGTCCTATTTACTAGTCCTAGCCTGCTCCACGAAGTTTTTTTAACTCAAGTAAGCTAGGTAAAGCATATTTAAAATTACGTCTTACACGAGAAAGTTTCCATTACTAGCAACAAAGTGAAGAATTTAAACATTAAACAAGCAGTAACAATGCAATTTGTAGAAAACATGAGCATTGCGTATGTACCAGAAATAGTTAACGTTGATACGGTTAAAAAGTTAAAGGTTAATCATAACATTACAAAGGTTATACAAGCTGATACAAATACGAATGTATAATCAAAACAAACCATAGTTAATAGAAATTTATTTAACAGAGTATATGAAGGTACTCGCGCAGCAAAGATTTTCCGATTTGAAACATTTCGTCAATATTTTTTTAGCTCGCAAAAAAATTAAGTTTTAAAGCTAATTGAAGGTATTGTTATAGTATTATTGATTAAGATAAAAAATATAGCAGAAATTATTAATCAGATTAATATGGATTAATGTAATTAATAAAAATAATAAATATCCAATATACAATTTATGAGACAACACACGCCAAAACAATGTTCAGAAATAATGCCTTCTATTTCAAGTTGAGTCACGATATATTTTTTTATTTTCGTCCACGGATGTGAATGAATAGCTCTTATAACTATATTTAGCGGAATAGTTCGAGGCCGCATTACTTTGCTTGTTATTATCGATACTTGCTTTCACAGTATCGATAAAATACAGGCGTATTATAAACTTAGTCAAAATTAGCCGCGAACAATTAACCCTAAATGTATTTCTGGTTTTTATTTTTGTATCCGTGATAGAGTAGGTATTGTCTTCAAATACACTTAGAGTGACAGACTCAAATTATACGTATCTTACACGTCCGTCGAATTAAAACTATAATGTACAATATATCACAGATAGTGATGATAGAAAAGTTTGTCCACATTTCAAGCAGTATCCTTGCTAGCTCCGTCAATTATCTAGCAGGATAGGTATTTGTACCCATCAAGTATTGTCTTAAAAAGTGAATCATCGCGAAGAAACAATGAGGAAGCAACGCGTGATTGGAATGATAATTTGCTTAGTCCATAGGTACCCTACCTATTGTTTAAAAATTTTTTCAAATAAGCTGCGTAAAAGTCATTCGAGTTATTAAAACAGTTAAGTTGATTTATTAATTGATAGAAATACTCCTAGCCTTTTATTACCTGTTATATATTTGTAAGCTTGTATTACTTATTTATTGTCAAAAATTCTAGTGTTTTGATGCCACACGTGGAAACTTTTTCCTGAATAAGATTAAAATAATGAAGATGAAAATAAGTGACTGAGATGTGATAGATGACATGTCCCTACATAACAGTTAAATTTATCTTTGATGTAGGAAATTATCAGACGAGCTAATGATGTTGTCTAGACAGTTAAAAGCTTTTTGTGTAAACTGTAAACACTCATACACTATACGCGAATATGTTAACCTAAGCTTCTTCGCTTACAAGCGTACTCTTATACAAACTCTCCAGTAAGTCGCTCGATCATTAGGTACTTAGAACCAAGAGATACAATTTCACGACTCTCACATATTACGTACGTTAATAAGGATCTCGCCTAATATTTATGGAATTATGATCTTAAATCATAATAAAATAGTGATAAATATGTAATATCTCAAATTTCATGGGATTCAAGATCATGTTTAGTAATATAGTTTTTCTAGCATTCAACATATAGTTAGTAATCATATACGAAAAACCTAATGCAATAGCATTCCTAAAAAAAAACACAAATGGTCTAATTTTACGAAGAACCTAACGCGTAGATTTTGGTAATAAAGCGGACGAAAATATGTAAGATTATCTCACCTCCGATATAGATAGATTTTCGATATACATTAGTTTTCATACAACGACTATTCAATACTTGTCGCGATGGCTTCAGAAAAGAAAAACTCGTAAAAATATCTTTAACTCGTAGGTAGTTTTTAATAGTATCTTCCTTGTACGCAGATAAAGATTAACAGTGAAATGCAAGTGAGTGTGTAATATTAATCGTACGTAATTCTGTATGCCGCAACAGTCATGGTCAGTAGCAATGACCATTCATGTCGACTTACCACTTGCCATTGAGAGCGCTACACGCACGAAGATCAAAGTGTCAATGCTGTTACGCAATGTACTACAGATGAGTCAGTTGTAGTGTACCTATGAGGTAATATAATATGATAAATACCGATTGGTTAGCATAGGTTTTATGACTCACACAACACAACCTAGTATTTGGAAGCAACCATAACAATTTTTAAAAAAATTGGTTAAGTAAAAAAGAGATTCGAATATTTTAGAATTACAGTAGACTAGTACATAAACATTTATTTGAATATGTATACAGTAATTAAAAATCAACAATAGAATCTCAGGATCTCTATCAACTAACCTTCGCAAAGTCAAGCAGATTACATTACACAAGTAAAAGATTCTAAATCTCGGTCTAGATTACAATTAACTTGATAAAAAAATATTGAATACTTCGGTCTGATTAAGAATATTATGAGGGATAAGATCTGTTAATCCTAAAAGTTACGTGATATCCAAACAAAAAAATTTCAAATAAAATGGCTTAAGGACGGTTCAGTTAACTGTTAATGTAAGTCTCTAATTATTTCAATAATTAATCTTAATTATATATTGAATAAACAAGATTGGCTTTATTTCAGAAATTCTAAAATGTAATATAACTAAGCATTGTAAAATATAAGTCATTGATAACCGACGAACACTCTAAAGCTCGCCGTTTACAATCTTGAGTTGACAGAGATCGTGCCGTATCGCAGTATCTAGATCGCAGCGTGAAGCCCAAGGCGAAGGAAACTTGAATATAAATTAAACGAATTAAAGAGATATCGAAGGGAAATGACCTTAAGAGTCGAATAAAACACCGAATCGCTATAGTTTAGACATAAAAATATTAGCAACGGAAATCCTATATATTTGAAATTGAGATTTGCAGTCGTGAATCTTACAATCATCTTGGAATTAAAAAAAAGTACTTATACAGACATTTTCCAATCATAGACAGAATTGTAAGTGCCAATACTGCATAGAAAACAATACTTAGTCATAAACTACATCATTAATTTTCAAACATATCTTATAGAAACCAGCAAAAGAAAAAATGCTAAAATAAACATACCAATTAGGTTTAAAGAACCGTTACTGTGCAATGATGATGGTACTAAAAAACTAAACAATGCATAACATGATTGTGAGAAAGATAACATAGTTGTAATAACGGATACTATAATTGCAGTTAACGATAACACTTTACTATAGTCTATAGGTTACACTACATCAAAATTAATAATTAACGTAGCAGATTAAAAAAAGCCTAACCAAAATTGAAATAGACGAGTTACAAATCAAAGTCGTCGGGAATTACTTGTTAGCAAACTTCGTACATTTATGTCAATGTTCACAAAAGGAAAAGGTTCAATTAGAATCAGAAAGCTTTTATAAAGAAAAAGTAGTTATAACTTTTATCGATAACAATACTACGATGTCAAGAAACAACACTACAAACGAATAAATACTTCGAATGATTCAGCATTATAAAAACAAATACAAGCACTGTATTCCAATATAGAGCTCGACCTTCGACTGGTTCAAATTCTATACATAAATTGAATTGGGGCCAAATTTAACTAATTTACATAATTTGGAGCAATGAATAAACAGACGTATATGCGAGTACGTTTTGATTGAATTGTCATATTAGCAACTTTAAATAACATGTCATATTTAACCAGAATATTCCAAGAAAAAACAACAGCAGATTTTGTGTAACCAAATGTCTAAATTGTCTTCGTCTTTGTATAGTCTTTTTTATATAAATTTTAGTGAATGTTATTGCACTTGCATCGGAAAAATATAATACGATTACATTTCGTCGACATCGTTGTAATACTTTTGGAAATTCCAAGGGATTACAAATTTTAACAAAAGTATAATGATTACCGCCCAAATCGGCGGAACATACGGACATATTAAATTAAAATACCCATGTATTGAAAGGGCCCGAACGTTTATTTAGAAGGTTATTTTCGGAGCTGGTTTATGACTCACGGCTTTGTTGTTGATCTTTAGTGGATGTCTCACTGCTGCTTCTAATTTACGAAACCCAATAAGAATAGTTTATGTAAGGGCTATTAATAATTCGGAGGGAATAGTCGAGAGCAACTTGGGAGGGTGACGTATTAGGGAAATTGCTTAGTCACACGATTAACTAATAATATATGGTTTCATTTTGCTGTTTTAGAAGCTGTTAGTTAAAGAATGTTAGATGATTGATATATCACAGCGTTACTGATGCCGATTTAGCTATTCACATACCTACGTACATAAAAGACTTATTTATCATGTATTTTACCAATAATCTATATAAATATAGGAATAGATATAGAATGCAGGACAATTTGCACAAAATTATAGCGTAGCTATGGCTGCACTGCGAGCATTTACTTGCAGTTTTAAATTGATACAAAAATATTTTTAAAACTATCACTTCCCTTTTCAAACGTATGAGAAGTTTGTGAAGTTTGCTCTTTACGTTTTGTTACTAGTAATAATTCTATCTTTGACGTACAAGCTCTTGCCGTCAGACTAATAATATCAATATGTAAGTCATACGAGACAGTCTGCAATGTCATGGTCTCCGGCACCAGGCATGCGAGACGTTTGCAATGCAAATATAAATAAAACGCAGTTATTGAAGATCGATGCCTCTCAATATTGCCAGGAAATTATTGCTCGCGGAAATTTTATAGACGTTATTACGAGCTGTAAATCTCAAGACGCGGTGGCAATTTTATTGGTAACTAGAGATGGTTCGATTTATGGGGTTATGAAGATCAGGCGTAATTGGGACGGTGATGGAGACGTTTTTAGGAAGATATGTAAATTCATCATATTAAATAAGACAACAATCTTGTGGAAGGTGTCTAAAAACAAGTTAAATTATTACGGCGAAGTAACTTACCAGACCAAGAGCGTAACGATAATATAATAAATAAGAACATGTAATATAAGTCAGGGAGTCCGTAACTATGTTTCCCTGCTAGACGACATTTTTAAAACATGAACTTGAATTGAAGACTTTCGTCTTGCAATGGCATTAACCTTATCTGCCCATATTTATTTGCCTGCAGCTTTCACCCTCCTAATTATTTGAACTTGTGATACCTAGTATAATTACATTTTAGCTCATAACGATCGAATGAAGTAATCTGATTTTATTAATTAACTACCGTTCTTTTATATTCGAAAATCATGCATAAATTTGTATAACCAAAACAAAAGACTCGTGTTCACAAACATGATGTTACTTTAAAGAGATTTCGAACTGCGTAGTTAAGTATTTAAAGAAAAAATGGGCCTAGCCGCCAGTTCATAATGAAGCCAGACAACAAAAGGTGTTTGAGACGCCCCCCTGGACGTAATACCCCATTATGGGGGATGCCGCCTAGTCGTTACATTTATAAACACGGTACACAGAAAATACACGTATGAAGGCGTAACATCCTATTGTGCCCAAAGAGCTTTTGTTAGGTACAAAAGCTCTTGGCTTTACGATTATATCCGAAAATAAAACCCAGAAGAAAAAAGTCTAGGAGAGATTGGATTTCGTTCTTTATGGCGAATCTACATCGCCAATCCAATTTTACGAACAGCTCCTAAAAGGCTTTTGTTATACTAAGTATGGGCATCAGTTCCATTCCAAGACGACTGAATCATCTTTAGGCTCTGTGGCCCTAAAAGTAAACAAGAAGACACGGTCGAGTGGCAACATAATGCAAACCCTGCAAGCCTGAAGGTCGTCAATCATGGTGGGGCAGACAACAATAGGCATTTCGGACGTCCGCCCTTATGACGTCACACTGCGGCGTTTGGGGTTCGCGTGTATGCAAACCTGTGAACTTTAATAAACATACAATGAGTAAATTTTCATATTAACTTGCGGGATCGAGGTTGACAAGTGGGTCAAGGATGAATGGCAGTTTTCCAGTCAATAGACCCTTCAGAAGATCTGACAACATTGTCTACTCAACTTTACAAGAAACTGTTTATAAATAGGTACATTAAATTTCATTGTTAAATAGTAGTAACCCTTTTAGTCGTTTAAATACAAATCTTCTTGAAACTTTTACTGAAGTTTCGAGTTCTTAACACCGAAACACTGTTGTGAAGTTAATTATCAATACCGTCCCGGGGCTTTGTTGATGGTTCTATAAATATAATCTATAGCTAGTGCATCTGTGTGTATAGCAATGTCATTTCGCTTATCTATCCGGAATCCGATTGTTTCAACATTTTCGCCCCATTTCCTCTAACGGTCCGTTTAATATTGAGGTCGTTGCATAAACAGCATCCTGAGGACGTCCTGTTGGCAATTCACCAGATAAACGAGGAAACTTAGAAGGAACATATTTAATATAATAAAGGAACAGCTACGGTTTTTTTTGGAATTGCAATTAGTGAAAGACAATCAAATCTAATAAGCAAATGGTTTCTAATTACTATTATTAACATTAGCACAGGACCGGAAAGGGTGGCGCGCGCAAGAGGAGACCTATACTCAGCAGAAGTGGGTAGGCAAAGGTTGATGATGATTATGATGATATAATGTTTGTTGAAAGTGACAACTAAAGACGAAAATAAGTGCCAAAACTTATTGACACTTACTGGTGACAGAAGACTGGTAAAAAGTATTATTTATAACTTCCAGAAATGTTTGACTTTAGAAACTGTCCAATTTCTGGGATAAATTAATTTAAAGTAGATTCAAAGTTATATCGAATTCTTACGTTATACGGCTGATGATTACTTATACATCCAGATTCAGAGTTATATGTAGATATTATGATTTACGGGCATGGAATTCATTTCGTTTTAACATCGCATGGCGGCAACCGTAACCAGAGTACTACTCATAATAGTAAGTAGCACCTGATAACACTTACTGCGAAATTTCATAACTAGCACACCATTGAGCCTGCCCATTTGTTCATAGCTGTTCGGTCGGTTGATCTTGCACCGGAACCGTGGCTACATGGCTTTTGAGGCCTTTGCCAGTACAGGTGGTAACCAATGGTGGCCGGTGTCGGGTTGAAAGTGGTAATTTGTGTAAAGTAAGCGTAATTTGTTGCACCTGAACTGGACATGTAGGAAACCGGATTGAAAATTCTCAATCCCTTGTGGTATACGCATGTGTCAGAGACAGATAATCAGAGATGCTCTTACTCGCGTGCATAGTAACAATATATAACAAGCCCTACTCGTTGTCACAGGACAATAATTGTATGCCATGTTAGCTTATCTGGCAGCCCATAACTCTAACATTTTTGAGAGCTACGTGTACTTTGCTCTTAATAGTATTAAACTCCGTCTTTATCCAAAATATTTCAATCGTCGGTCTTCTACTGTGCATGAGCTGTCCAAGAAACTGACAGATTCTAATATCCTATACCACAGAATAATTTAAACACAGTAGTTTTTTTGTAGCGATGATGGTCAAGTGTGTTAGTGTGGTCTATTGCCGTGCAAAAGGTACGACGAGGTTCGATCCCACGAAACATGCAAAAAGAGCCTGAGCTACCGGTGAAGGAAAACATCGTGAGGAAACCATAGCATGGTGGTAGGGTGTTCCCCATCGCTCGCCTAGCTAGCTACCACCCTCGAGTTGTAAAATCTGTCGCCAAGCACCTAACAGTGTGTTCCGGCAGCCTTCCATGAGAGCCAGTGTATTCCAGGCTATGCATGCTCCATCTAGGACTAGTGTCGCTAACTTCCGTGGTCATGCGAACTTGTGATCAAATGCCTAGCTGTTCAAATACAAAAAAAAATTATAATATCAAGAATAACTTATACATTACTATTTATGTATTGTTCACTCCGAAGGAAAACTTTCTTTAGTGTAAATTCTCTTCATTGGAAAACTCAATTATGTATTTCTTTTTTCAATTCAACATTAATAAAATAGATAATCGGATAGAGAAATTATTTTTTTTTCAGTCTCAGGGCACCGGAAGCCTAGAGGACAAAACGGTATCAAACACATGGCACACATGGCACACACGGCCCGGGGTCGCAAGTTCGACGGCCGCACCTACTAAATAGTGCAATTGTTTTAGTGAAGGAGTCGCGTCGCCTCACAGATGTTCAGTTGCTGACATACAACAATGAACAGCTAGGCACATTACACGAGCTCGATGGCATTGACTAAATGATAACAATGGCGGGTAAAGTGGAACTGCTAACGGTAGACAATTCTAGCGAATTATTAGACGTAGTGAGTTATTCCGGCTAAGTATCCTAAGAAAGGAGAAGAGGACAGCTCTATAGACAACAGAAAACTTTTTAGTAAATTTAAATTATTTATTTATTTTTTATTATTTATCCTACACAACTAGGCATTACTGTAGTCTTAGATGGAGGATGCCTAGTCTGGAATACACTGGCTCTCAAGGATGTCTGACGGAACACATCGTTAGGTGCTTGGCGACAATTTTTACATAAAAGTAATATAGAATAGGATGTAACTGCTAAGTAATATGTCCCAGCAGTGGGGTAAGATTTTATCTTGATTCCATACCCATTAGAAGACCTAGGCTACTTTATTTTTATACATAGATTTAATAAAAAAATAATAATACATGCCATTAAGGTTACAGGTGTATGAAGCCGAGAGGGTCATCTTAACGATACTAGCCTTTACTACACTACTATAATTACGTGATTGTATCGTTAAAACTACCAAAATATAATTTGATTCATGTATTTATTCCTGACAAATCTCTACCGTTTAATCTATTAAGAAATTGGCCAAAGTAGCCGATTTCAAAAACTGCCAATCGGATATAGACGTAAATTGGGCGATTACGCTCACAGCTAACACTTTCAGACCATTATTGAGGAAAGTGGCTAGAGTCATAAACCAAGCGAATGACGACGGCAATCAGCTAAAGATGTGAATTATGAAAAGTGCTACATTGTGTGGTCGTCAATACAGAGACTCGGTATACGGCTAAGCATGGTAATAAGTCAATATACAAACTCATTTTTGTATTGCTACGAGATATTTTTACTGAACTTTGACGACCACGACGAGTACTTAATAAGAGACGGGAAAGATTATAAATGCGAAAGTAACTCTGTCTATCTGTCTGTCTCGCTTTCACGCCAAAGCCACTAAACCGATCTGGATGAAATTTGATACACAGGTAGATTGGTCCCCGGGAAAGGACATACAAGGATACTTTTTATGACCGACTTCAAAAAAGGAGGTTCTTTATTTGACGGGAACTACGCGGGTGAAACCGCGAGTCACAGGTAGTAAGTAGTGTGGTATATTTTGTATTTATTTTATCGGCAATAGGCTAGTGCTTGACGGCAACTCGCCTGATATAAAGCGATGATGCGGCCTAGGATGTAACTATATGAGTGTATGTGTGTGTGTGTAGGATGTATATTTTATATACCAAATATTATGGTTTAGTAGCCACATAGTTCAATATGTTTTAGATATTAATAATTTCGCTTTTTAATCTTTTAGACAATAGTGTGGAATTCCCTTCCGAGTTCTCCATTTCCCGATAACTATAATCTCGATCTTTTCAAAATTCCGAGTAAATCGGTTTCTTCTAGGCTAGCGTGCCACATCCTAGACCGCATCGTCGCTTTACATCAGGCGAGTTGCGGTCAAACGCGAGACTATTATTTATAAAAAAAAATTAGTACATAACTTTTACACAATCTAAGCATCATGTTTATTGACAATCCTAACGAGTAACCACAAGAATGAACGCACGCCTGTTGTGTTGGAGACACTATCATCACAGTGGCTATTGATAATGAAAGCATTATTTGATTATTTATATGTGTATTAGACAGGTACTGAAAGATTCAAACGCGTAGAAAAAAAATAGAGGTGAACAGTTCTCCTCTAATGTCTTCATTTACATTAGTTATTTTTTATCCCCGACGCATGAACGACGGAGTTTTATAAGTTGACGAGTCTGAGCGTGTGGGTGTGTGGGTTTTGGATGGACCGATTATGATTTTGATTTCTTTTTATGAAAGGTGTATTAGTTAGTAAACTTGGCTATATTTGATGGAAATAGGTCCAAGATAGCCGTTGCCTATAAAGGCTTGATTGGAAGTAACAGATTCACTCACGAATTAGAAAAATCTAGATTATAGCTATATCATGATTGAGTAGTCTGTAGCGATTTACACAATCTGGCAGTTCGCACAACAAAAATAGACGCAAAGCAGTTTGTGTAACCTCTACCATGTACCGTTGTCACTCTATCTAGACGTATAAATAATCATTGAAAGCATCTATGGAGGAATCTAGTGGGTAGGTGGGCGAGTAACGGGCGACAGTCGCACCATTATGTCCATACTCGAGCGCGGCCGAGGCAGGCCGACGAACCGACACCCACGTGCTACCGAGGTGGCTTTTGTGCAACCACCATTTAGGATTCAACTTTGGACACTTCTACGTTTTTACAACAAAAAAAAACTTTTGAATAAAGTGTAATTTATGGAAAAGTTGTCCATGGCCAAGTTGTTTTACAACCTGCCACAAGCATAGGAGGTTGCTCCCAAGGAAAATGGTACGTTAAAGGTAATGAAATGAAACTAAATGAGGGATTTAACTAATAAACAGAAACGGAGTATGACGACAATCCCTCGAAGTATATTTTTGTCGAATCGAGTAGGTATAGATAAATACTATTATCATACAATACCCAAACACTTATTGAATTGCTGATCTAACGATCGTGATACGAGTAATAGTTGCACGGATAAAGTACATATGTTTGCGCACAAGGCGACTCATCCCGTTTATATTTAAACTATATATCCCTATTATATAAAACCAATCTCCATAATACAATGGTTGGGGATATTTAGATTCACACGTCAATGTAAGCGTCCATAGCTAGATTTACAAACTATTATGATTATAATATGTTACTAGTTAGATTTATATAGGATCCATAAAAAGCTCGTATCCACTAAACGTAATACAAAGCTCTTCGCATTATCGATCTCTCTAACCAGGTTACATAGCTGGTTGTAATGAGCCGTTGCGGTACCATTGTTTGTATTTTTTATGCGGTAGACGTTACCCAATGCGTCGACAGACCGTGACAGCTAGGGTGACTGTTCAGGCTTTACGTGTAGTGCAATGCGGTAGACTCTGAATAGCTGCGGTACAAACGCAACTACTTTTGAACGGGGTTTCGTTGATTCGTTTCAATATATAGCCATCTGACTATACTATATTATTGTCTATGCTTGAGTAGTGAAAAACAAAAACTAGACAATAAGATATTAGAAAATATTTGGGAAGACAAGCTCGGAAGGGAACGGGATCTCTTCCGGGCTCCGTTATAATCGTGGATTATTTGATAGTGCCTCTACAGAAACAGTGTTATGCTGAACCAATGTCTTTAATACAGGCTTCAGAATTATACAGAGGTATATCAGGATTTTATCGTTAACTTACACTTTGTTGTTTGTCTCGTATTCATTATCGATTAACATTGATGACATGATCAGATGATTGTAAAATAGTACTTAGGTACTCTGCTTACCTGAAACAAGATATATAGACAAGTTAGATAATATTATAATCTGGTTATTTTATAATCTGGGTTGCAAAAACTGGTCTTGTTATATACTTATTAACGCCTAATTTACTTATAATTTTCACTACTAACATAATTAAAATATTACCTCAAGAATATACTTTGTACGCGTAATAGCCTACCAACCTACTATAAGCCTTAGCTTGGCGGAATCAAAGTCTTATTCTATGCTATTCTCAAAACTAGAAAATTGCAACTGAAACTGCTCGCTGTTAGCAGTTAAATTCATAGCATGTGGCCTACCAAGTGTCAATTAGTAGAGTGGGTCATTTGACAATTAGCTCACTGTGAACTACTTATAGAGTATGGTCTAATGAATAGGATGAGCCGATTATTTAGCACACGTTACCCTAAACTAAAACTACCAACTTTTGTAGCCGATGTTATCCACAACTGTGTTACTTTTAAGGGCGGTGAAACTGTCAGTAGGAGATTTTAAATCGTACTTCATTCATTTCTTGTGTACATTATTTCTGTTTTATTGAACTCGGAATTTTCGCATTAAACTCATATTATAACCCAAATATACGAAAGTAGCATAACTTTCTAATAATGATGTGTTATAAACTCTATCTCCAGGGTTTTTCTAGTCCGCCTTTAGCCAACAGTTATAAAGAGAAAATAATTATTTCATGTGTTAAGTATTTGAACACATAGTTTAAAGAAAGAAAAGTACCCAACTAGACACTCGTATCTCTTATGATCTTCCTGATTCATTAAAAGATCAATTGAATTACACATCATAGTGAACATACATATAAAGTAATATCGGTTAGTGGAGTACTAAGCCGAAAAGGGGTCACTATACTCAGCCTAAGGAACAACTTTCACAATGGGATCAAAGTAGAATTAGAGAAAAAAAAACATCTGTTCCAAAATCTGTTCTGTTACAAAAAGTTAATTATTTGTCGACATAATGTATGGAACATCTAATTTTTTTCTCGAATTCAAAGTTGGTTTCATAGTGAAAGTTGTTCTTTAGGCTGAGTATAGTGACCGGCTTAGTACACCCCTAGCCGATAACCCTGTGCATTAAAAGAAATAACATGTAAAACAATTCCAGATATTCCTGGTGCTGTTGACGTTTTAAGAACGGCTATTCCTTATTCATGCTATGACGTATACTTAAAATACCAGCTAAAAAATTTCAAAACTGAATACGTTTTTTTCTCTTCCGTAATTATAGCGTAGCATGTACACATGTACATTTCATACGTGAGGTGACATCGCAGCACCCACCTGAACATTCTATTTGTACATTCTCATTAGCCAAAATGTCTAGGATTATTGTGAAACATATTATTTGGTAAATACTAATTTGTATTCATAGACAGTTTTACTGTATTGCTACCAAGTTATTAGGTCTTGTAATATCTCGCCATATCTGCGGACGACTGCACCACAAGCTTTACAAATACAACTTTCTTATTTGTATTTTATAATGTATTTAGCACATTGTAAGCCCGTTATTACGGAAACTCGTACATTGCTTCCTTAATTTTTTACTGACTTTAAAATGGTAAAAATTATAGTCAGTAAAAAATTAAGGATAGTCCATATACATTTTGTCATGATTGATACAATAGTTTGACTTTATATTAACAGTTGCAAAATTTAAAGTACAGGCCGCCTACCGAACTGAATTCGGTCGTACCTTTTTCAAAATCATTACTACCTACCTACTTGTTTAATGCTGAGTTTTTATCAAAGCAAATAAATATATTCTACTATGTACAATATCAAAAAGTCTAAGAAAACGAAATAGGTGGGAATAGAGCGACCTTCAGCTGATATGAATCTTACTATTTTACAAACACCTGAACGATTCCAATGAACGTGTCCAATCGGTTGTCTATAAGAATATATCATTCCCATACGTGACATATCTAATATTCAATGGTGATATACTCTGTAGTTCTATGCAGTGTTATGATAATGTTCCTAGACTTCCTAGAGAGAGATATAAGATATCTCATTGAAATGGCATCCTTACTATGCATTGTCCCTATGTATTGTCCCTCGCAGTGAAGGCAACTATAGATACCTAAGTATTAGTATATGTATATAATTTGGGAAATTTGCATGTAATATGCAATTTAACTTCTTTACGCGCATGGTTGCCTGGAAGAGTTCGTTTTAAGCGATAAGTCTGCCATTAAAAACCTGGTGTGTATTTGTCATAGTTATTTATTATTAAACTGGTTTTTTAATAAAGAATTATCTTATCTTACTTTGAAAACTATAAAGATGTATAGTAAATACTGACTACTAGTGGATAACGTATATTCTAGACTAATTAGATTTTTAAAATAATAATTGTAATATTCTTTTAGCATGATATCAAGAAATGACAAAAAAAGCGCTTCGCTTTCGCTTTTAAAAAAGTGAAATAACGCGAAATCTCTATTTTTGTAATTTTAAGTGTTTAGCGTAAAACCCTTGTCAATATGTTTTCTTTATTTCCATCACCCTAGTACCATGTACCAAAACTACATCACTGTGAATGTGATACCGTTACAGATAAAACCAATGTTTGGTCTCTTAAAACCTCACGCAAATATTAATAAATACACTTGATAGTAAAACGTGTGATTAAAAGAGACTTTTTCTCACCAAGTGCTATGATTTGAGACCGCCCAAGTAATATACACAACTTGGTACGAAGTCACAGACAAGTCTGAAACAATTGATTCGTCGAACCCTCGTCTGTTGCGAGGCAGAAGCGTCAAGTTCAAAGCGAAAGCGAGCTATGAAGAAGACAATAATTACACGGGAGTTATAAATGACCTTCATTTTCTTAAAGATCTAATATGGTTTTCGGTTTTTAGCATCTGTATTAGAATAGCAGACCGCAGACCGAATGTGGTACGCCAAGGCCAGTGTGAGATCCTGTCAGGTAATATTATAAACTCGATGTTATTTCAACGTTTGGTATGAGTATATGAGTACGTTGGATACAGTTTTAAACCAATCGAATAATTATCTTCACTTTAAACACGAACAGTTCGAATTAATGTAGTGTACATAGATCAATTCTTTATTGCAGACACACAAAAAAATTAAATACAAGAGAAAAATTCTTACAAAATATAGTGCTACAAGTGGCGGCCTTATCGCTAAAAAGCGATCTCTTCCGCTTGGAAGGATGGACCATAGGATGGAGACAATTTTGAAAAAATGAAATAAAATAGGACGGGCGTATACGGACGGACGTATACAATAAATAATATACTTAGTTAACTTAATACACAAAAGTACAAAAGGGTGATTAGTGATAGTGAAATTTAGTGCAAGTGCTACGTCTAAAAACACATGATCAGTGTCTTCCCTTCTTAACTTAGAGACGCTATATTTTTAGAAAGTTAAAGCTAAATTAAAATTACTAAGTAACCTTAGGCTATATTGTAATATTAATAAGCAGAACCTAACATGGGTTTACCTTTATTCAATGGAAAAAAACTCCAATAACTCGCCGTTATTCAACTAAAGGTTTAGACATGCTTTTAACAAGTATTTGAGCAAATGTTTTAGATCATTTCTAACTACAAATCCGAGGCAATCACTTGTTTAGAGATAACCACCCCTTGTTTAGTTTATGCAACCACATATACTTGTTTAACCAGTGTCTAACAACCAATTTTGACATCGATCGATCCGATAGTACCTATACTGTATTATATTTGAAAGATGTTTAAATGTGTATAATTCTTTTTTATTATTCACTTAACATTTTATTAAATGTAACTCTTCATAATATGTACATTCAATTTTAAGGTAGTTTTAAATTCCCCGACGCCAAAATATTATAAAAATCGTAGAACCTATCTGCCAATGTTCGACAAGTTTGGTTGGAAACTAAGAGTAGGTACGTCCTTGTACGGGACTATGAAATTTCAGGAAACATGCGAACTGATAGACGAAAGAAAAGCCTATTCGCTCGCTCGCTCAAATATAATATAACGTATAAATAACGGTATAATATAAAGTCTATATTAACTATGACACAAGGCCAGTTTAACAAACGTTATAAAATCGACCTAATTAATCTTACCTACAACTTTAATTAAGTAAGTAATTCGAGAACTTAATACCACATTAAATTTAACAGCTGCATAGACATAATACTAACGTTTATTATCCATCGCATAAGTAAAGGAAGAGGCACGAACCCTTATGTAGGGTGTGGCTAGACAAACAGGTCTGCCACTTAATGTATGTGCATAACTTTATCTAGCTAAGCTACCTTCGGTGTCCCACGCAAAACAGTTCCCAGCGTTCCTTTAATCATAAAATGTTCAGTAACAGACAAAATATATATTTGCTATGAATGTGAAACATTTATTATGTGAAAGTGTGTCTTTCTAGTTTATGGATTGGTTTTTTAATAAGGGATTTCTTTTCCACATCAACTGAGTTATGGACAGTCTTAAGCTCTATTTCTGGTAAAAATTAAAACAACACGGGCTTAGCCATGGGTGAACCTGCGCGTTATACATATTATGGTTATATACCCATTTTATTTTATTTATAGTCACGTTTAGTACAATAAGATATACGCAAATTACTTAAACAAAAAATAAACGCGATGAAGACGTTTGCATTAGACATAATATATATGTGCATGTAACTTCTCACTAGGTAACTCCGTGTTTGACTCTGTATTTACATAACATTAGTCTCCAGGACAGTCGTGGGGAAATATTTCTCTAATTAAATTCCTTAGAAGCTTATGTCAATGCGGATTGATGAGGGACCGGGCATGACCGCATCGGAATATTTTGAATGTTTATCCCTACTTTACTTTCCCATAGAACGATCAGCATTCAATTAACTACAAGTTATTATCAGTAAATTATTTTAAAGCATATAATTATAATCTGCAGTATCTGCTGATCAAGAAACTTATTTTATTTGATAATATATTCGTAACAAATTTTTCACTTTTATTCCAATCGAATAAATGTGACTAACAATTTCAACGGAGCGAAATATTATTTTAGACATGCCTTTGACAGTATAAATTTAACAGATGTTACGGCTCATTTCTTACTACTATCTGAGGTTTCTTTTTAGGTTTATTAAATTATCTTAAATTTACCAATAGTTTTTTAATTAAAAAACTTTTCGTTCTCTAGGTAAAGGCATCTGTATACAATATGTTTAATACGTATATACATATATTAGACTCAGGAGATAACTATTGAATTTAAACGCTTATCTCACCAGACGAAACAGCGAATACAGTTAAAATAATGGCAACAGACACAATTGCAACGATGGAAGTGGACAATGGGATTGTGTGCATTTAGCGAATTGCTTTCTACATTGTGATTACTTTACAGAAATATTAAATGATACATTTTAAATAATTAACAAGATCTGGATATGAATATAATACAAGGTTTAACTATCATTTTCACTACACTTCTAATTCTCAATGCATAAATATAATAACATGCTTTCTCATAACAATTCAGGTCACATTGATATGCAACGGAAGAGATGTGCGGATATTAAAAGCAGAATAAAAACATCTGCCGCTGCGAATATCTTGATCTACAAATTAATCGTATTCGATATGGTAAACAGAACCATGAAATGCGATAATATGCGAGTTTTGCGGAACAAAACTGGGTCACCAGCACACCAGTCAGCATCGGCAAATGACAAGGCGAGCTTATCTACGCCATCGACATAAAACAGATTAAACACACGAACACTTCATTACAAGGCAGTTTACCAAAAGGATATAATAATTATTTAGCCTTTTACAGACAGACATGACACTCCTTTAAAGGACGGAATTGCAGGCTTTGATTACATTTAACGAAATCTTTTGATCACGCATTAACGCTGAGTAATTTATGGTTTGATATTATCACTTGGATGGATTTAAAGTAACTATAAAATGATTATTCAGATTGTCTTGAGAATAAATACTATACAAACTGTTATATTCATCAGATAACATAGATACGAATAACTTGACACAGCGACTTATAATCTCGATCAGATCATCTCTAAAATGTCTAAAATGAAAAGAATCACAACATTTTATGTCAGGATCTGAAAGACCCTCAACTATGTCAGGTTAAGTCCTTACGAGGTTGAAACAAGAGGTGAGACGTGCTCAAGGACGAGTAAGACAATGTGTGTTACATTTTTAAATGAAATAGTGCGACTTTATGTATTTAACGACTTTCAAGTTTTATCATAGTACTTCAACACTTAACTTTGATTTACAACCACCATCAATGACAGTGAGATTAATTTTTAATATTGACGTAATTGCATCTAGAATATAAACCCTATTTCAGCCGATAAGAGATTGTGCAGTCTAGACAACGAAACGTGTGTCATAAAATGGTAATAATGAATTTGATTCACAAACTTCAGCATAGTAAAAAAAACAACAAGGAAAGGCTTAATAAATTGTCAGTACATTATTTATTTACTTGATCCAATAAGAATAACAAAGTCAAAGCATAGATGAAAGCATCGCTTGTGAATATAATTAATAATCAACCCTACGTCTGAAGCACCGTGTGCGGACACCATCTGGTGAGTTTATAGTGATAAGCGCAGCGATATGAGTGCCAAGGAGAAGAAAATAGAGAAGCACATATGAAACCAAAGATAAAGTTGTCCTGGCATTCGGTGCAATGTAATTTTGGGTAAAGTTCCGTACACAAAGGGTAAAATTGGGACCCTATTACTGACACTTCGCTGTCCGTATGGTTGTCACCAGGCTATATCTCACGAACCGCGATAGCTACACAAGTAAAATTTTCACACAATAAAATGATGTATTTCTGTTGCCGCTATTAAAAAACAATTACTAGAAATAAAATATGTTTTAAAGAGGGCTCCCATACGACAAACGTCTTTCTTTGCCCTAAAAAATCATACCTACTTAACCACACTTTTTATACACTCGTTATCATAATATACATTACTACTATATAACTCAACACTGCCGTTCAACATTACGTTCATACGTTTCTTTTTAAATACAATGGCATGGATTAATTTTATTGGTATGTAGCGGCCTAGAACCTTTCGCTGACATAATCGCTTTCTCATCAAACAAATCACATGCTTTACTATGCAAGTCGCATCATAAAGCAGTCCTCGCACGCATTTCGCTTCCTTCCGGCCTTCTGGGAATCGGGCCACTGCAGCGACCAGCAGGCCGCACATGGGAGGGGAAATTATTGGAAATGCACTGTATACCTCTGGGAATATCCCAAGCAATAGTCAGACTTTTGCTTTGATACTTTTGTAGTTCTAAGTAAATGTACAAATAACTAAAGCCGAGAACAGAACCCTGTGGGCCGCCAATTTTATATGCGGTTGTTGGTAAGCACAACTTACATTATTAACATAACTTATGGTAAGTACGGCTCAAGTTAGTCAAGTAATAAAACTATATGTATTTACATAAGCAATATACTTGTAAAAACGAAACTATATGATTAATGACATCGAAATGAAATGCATTCCAATAGTCTATTTGCGAAATTTAAAATCATTAGGTAAATGTAACAATTACTAAGAATCTTTAGCAGATCGAAATGAGAGCATAATAACAGTGACTATAGTTTACTCTAGCTCTCTAATTTGCAGTCTATACCAAACGATACTGATATGAAAACTAAACATTGCCAAAGGCATGTAGTAACAGCATTGAGTGTCGATAAATTGTATCGAGTACATTTCGAACACGAGAGCCGATATCAATTAGCAAACAATAATGAACAGCAGTGAACGCATGTTGTACAATCAGAGAGATAGACTCTAATTTAGAGACTAGACATCGAACATAGATTACATTCTATAGATAGGTATTTACAGATCGTATGGAATACGGATACTCTTATTGGATACAGAGTATGAACCTTTTATGAAGATGGCTAGTCTCTCCTAGACATCTTTATAAAATGTCTTTACTCTGCTAATGAAGGTGTATCCTTTTTAAACGTATGGGGCAGTACAAAGAAAGGAATTCTAAAAACTTAATTCCCAAGGAGTCGTAAGCGAAGATACGAGAGCAACCGCTAGTAATTCATAAAAATTAAGATCCAGTTAAAATTTAAGATACGATCTTTACAGTTTTATTTAGAAACCTAAGGCGTGTTTGAATGATATTATTTGAGAAAAAGGGTTTGGGCGAGACGTGTCATCGTTGAAGACACAATCGCATTATTATAAATTACGCACTCATTTCATCCCTGATGAAGTTTACCGAATGTGAACGAAACTATAGTCGGATCTTTCCAACAATCAGGTGCGCGTGAAAACTCGTCTTCTTAAACAATATGAATATATGCAGTGGCAGATAATCATATTTACTCTACTTAATGCAGTAATTGTCAACACACAGGTGATGACTTATCACACCGTTACAATATATATATTGTCGTGGAAGCAGTCAGACAATAACTGATAACTCGTAAACAGTGTCGCAACTGAGTCGCAGACTCAGTGCTATTTGTGCATAAATGTTGGTTGCAAAACGCATGTCGTCTACGAGCATAAGGGCATTAACATTAAGGCTTGTTTCGAAATTGGTGTTTAATGCTCAAATGCACTTGATAATTGGTTATCGTCGTTATTTGTAAATACTTATAAACAGACATTTCTTTAATCTCGACAACATGTTCATAAATTACTATAGTTTTAATGTATATTCAGTTATAATGTAGTATAGAGAATAAAACAGTCGCTGGAGGTTTCCTACGTGACCTTGATATTCTACAACAAACAAACAAAACCTGTAATTTAGAGTGTCGTACGATATGACCTAGCTGTAGCTAAACTCGACATTGACCTGTCCCTAGCTATATAGTATACTCAACATTCGTTTATTAGCTTAATATGTATCTATGTATATTGTACATGTACTTATTGTTTTTTATCTATTTAAAACTAGTACTTCTGTGAACTGATGACCTCGCGACGACAATAATTTATCATTTCAAGATCCCAAAAATTACCTTTCAGAGTCAATTATTAGGATTTTTCTGAAAAGTTGTTTTTTTTATTGACCGGTTGATTGACTACGGTTAAGATACGGTCTAAGAAATTATAAAGACCATCGATTTGTGTTTTTATTTCTTAGATTCGTTCCAAGAGTAATGAAATCTATATTTATAGATTATGCATTTTCAGCGAAATTTTCTCCTATCCTCTTTCTTGTGAGGGTGGTACTACCCCCATCCCCTTACCCCAATCGAAATACCCGACGACTAAAAGTTTGGACAGTGAAACGAAAATAATGAAAACTTTATCCAATTGATGGATAAAGTTTTCATTATTTTTGTCAATCTGATGGAAACTACTCGTATGTACGCGATTACGGAATTTCTTGCGGACAAACATCCATACATAAAAACTGACAGAAGAAAGAATATTTTGCCTCGAAGCAGAGATGCTTCGTTCGCTCGGTCAATTATTTACACCTAAACAGTTATAACTAACACATCCACTGCCTTTTCCAAAATAAGATTTAATCAAAGAAACCTGCCGAGAAATCTCAAGTATCAATCAATAGTCCAATAAAACCGTATCGTGACCATTCACTTATCCCATCCTCATTGATTCCCCTCGAGATCGACTCACGATTCTAATCAAATCAATTGCGTATTCGGTAAGTCACTGATTGGACCAGTTTCTTTGAATCGATGTGCTATGACCAATCTGCGGATGATGAGTCGATGGTTATTAAAACGATTGCACGTTCGATGTTTGATAAGCACTTGTGTCGATACAAATCGAATCGATTGCGTATTTTACGCGTATAGTCATAGATAACTTCTAGTTTCTTAGCATCGGCATTTTCGTAGGAAACCACTTAAGGGTGACCTCAACTACTACACTACTACTACAACTTTTTGATCTACGACGATTGAAAACTTGGTAGAACAAAATTAGACTATGTGCGACAAAATTTAAGAAGCAACAAAATATTTTTTATGGAATTTTCATGACTTTTAAACCATAACTTGAAATCAAAGTTGCCCGTAAGACGTTGTTTGTCAGTCACTATCGACACTAAGTACTTTAAGAAGTACTACTTTAGTCGAACTAGGTTCAAAATACAGAAAAATAAGATAAAACTTTGAAAAGTTCAAAAGGTTTATTACGACATAATCGGAAAGACGACACTCTATTATTAACAGAGTGTTTTTTTTTTTCCAAACAATCACGCTGAATGGAAGATATTTTACAGACGAAAACCAGAACAATCACAGATAAAAGAAAATCTTGATACGCAGCCGGTGTGATGTAGCACTTACAAACAAAACAATAATATTGTTTTCTTCGAATGCATGTTAAACAGTCTAACTCAATTCATTATTACTAACAGGTCCGGGGAAGTTGGATCAATCATCATTTATAACTAGATTAGGTTCTGAGAATTTACATAGGTAGATCTACTCATGAATTACGCATTGAGTATAATATTTAAAGTTACGCAATATTGACTGAAAATAATAGAGCACAACTTAATGCAAAAGAATCACCAACGATATTAAGTACGTATAATTATAGTATGGTAATTGGAATACGAAAAATTTTGGACATTTGAAAAATTTAATTCGAATTTTATTTGTTGACTTTGAAAGAGATCCAATAAGACCATAGAGTAGTTAACGACATTCTTTGCTGCGGTCATCATACTATTGTATGTAAGAGCATGTCTATGAATAGCTTTATCTAAATGTAGCCCTGACAGGCTGACGGCACACAGCACGAGTGATTCTAGGATCCAATTTCCTGATACAGTCCTACGTGAAGACCACGCAAGAGCATAATGGGACCATGTCGAAGGCAGAACAGAGCGCACATCCTGCTTAGTTCTAATCTGCTGTGATAGCGGACCGGAAGACATTTGCAAGCCGTTTTGAACTGTGGGCTGATTGTACTAGGTATTCCATATAGCAAACAAAATTACAATCAGTGTTCTCAATACAGAGGGAATGGATGGAAAATACAGTGACATCAATACAATATACCATCTATCGATATAACAGTGCAACAGCATTCTTCGGATTTTGTTAGCGTTAAATTACTTAACTCTTATTCTTTTTGCCAAAATTTAAAGACCCAGAAATACCATACATCATCTAATCTTCTTCATTGTTGACAACATTTGATAAAAGGGACAAACTATTTTCGTCTAGTCTAGCTCAGTATAAAGTCGTAAACTGAAGGTTTCTTCTCTTTAAATTCATTTTCAATTTCTGAATATGCTGCATTAAACAGCATTTATTGCAAGTCTTTATCTTTTTTTAAATTTTGAACACAAATGTAACTTATCTAGACCCGTACACCATGACACTTTCCTAACTTTTCGCAATAATCGCTCCAAATAACGAAACAGGTAGCGTGACAAATTATACATACTATTGTACGCATTGTGTATGTAATACATAAATATAGCACAGATCTTATATTTGCGAAAGTGTGTTTGTTGGTTTGTTTGTCACTCTTCTCCTCAGTCGAAGTCCATAGACGACTGCTAAAGGAGGCTCTAGTACTTTATGATTTTCGAGTGTATATTAGTATGTAGAATGTCAAACTGCTTATGACCCCGGCAGCCTAAGATGGTAGACCGATTTTGATGAGCGAGGTGTCATTGGATTTGTATTTATATGCAGATAGAGGCTATGCGGTTTGCATTTCACGTTTCACTTGTTGTTTTTATCTGTCGCTTTTAACCAATTTTTTCTCGGGTAAACCAACATAACGCGGGCACAGCAGCAGGTAAAAGCCAGTATAGCATATAGTTGCGGAACTGCATGCATTCTGCGTGCCTACAACGCCATCAGGATGATCTGTCACGCCAGCCTATTGTTGTTATGATTCAACCGTTTTTGAAGAAGTCATCTTGTTATGCAAGAATGAAGTATAATAGGACGGACACATTTTCAACACTGTTTACTGGTGTCTAACCTAGTAATATTACTTCTAAGTCCAACCATACTCGTATTATTCACAAGACCTTCTTAATGCTTCGATATAACTATGTCGTGTTATGGATTTTTTCATTAAAATATTTCCTCGACGTTTTCATCAAATGTTTTTGCATCTATTGCACGTTTCTTTCCGGCCGACTGCTATAGTAGGTATTATACAGAACCGAGCAGTAATCAAAATCTTACAAAAAATTACTATCTGTTCCCAGAACTTTATCTAGCAAGTATTAAATATTATTTTCTTTACATAACATTAATAAAAAAAATTGTCTTATAAAAAAAAAATTAACCGACCTACCATTACTTGGTCATCTCGAAATGAGTTTATGTTAAGACTATCGGACTGATCGATAACCCTTGACATTCTACGGTTAGAAGAACGAGAAAAAAATAACAAGCTTATTTTATCAGATAAAGTCCAACCGTCTGACTTTCGATTACTGAAGAACTGTCGAGACGTGGATAAAACGAAGTTTCTATTTCATTTTATCTGAAACGATGCATTGTATAAAATGCTGTTGGAAAAAGATCCAAAAAAGAAAGAGAGCATGTGGAAGAAAAGGGTAGCCACGAGTTTTGTATACCTACCTACTTTTACGTGGAATTTATGATCATAGTAATGATATTTTTTATACTTTATTTGATACTGATGCTACGATTTTGGGTTTTATAAATTGGCTATACAGGAAATAACGAACACGGGGATACATGTTGGTGGAATATAGATATCACTTATTTACAAAATATCATCTATTGTAAGATAGTAATACGAACTTTAGCAGTTTTCACTGTTGAGGTTTCCTTTAATCTTTACTGTAATAAAAAAATGCAATTTAGCTACCATCGATAATACTGAAAAGAAGCCAACGTGTGTTGTAAGAAAATAGTACGATCAGAAAAAATAAACTTTCTTTATTTAGTTAGAATTATGGTGACCCTACAGAAAAGGAGCAAAAGTGTAAAGCGGTACAATTTGTTGGGAACGTTTGTGTCGTGTGAGTGTCGGCGACAGACAGACAGACGGACGAGTTTAATCTCGTTGAGTGAAGAACTTGTACTAACAAAACAACTGTTGATAGATTTAAAATAAAGTTTAAATTTAGAATAGAATTTTGTCAAGATAATGAATTGTGGGATAAGAAATATCTATTGTATTACGGTCTTCTTTTTCGTCATTTAGGCGGAGTAACTCTAGATCGTGAACTGTCATCCGAAGCACTTTACCACTTATTAATAATGCGGTCTACGATCACCCATCTCAGACTCGGCCTTGCTTAACTTTGGTGATCGATTTAGTGCTTTAATCAATATCAGCCGTGTTAAGTACAAGATAAGATATCCATTATCCAAAATCAAGTAACATCCACCATCAATTTCAGCAAATTCGATCAACTTTATGCTAAAGTTGGATTTCTAAAGTATTTGGAACGGAACATATTTACATACAGACAAGACATGGTACTTATCGCACCATCAGTGTAACACAGTGCAACTAATGTTACCAGCTGACTGACGACACAGAATAATAAATAGCCACTATACAAACCGACTGCACGATGATGTCATTTAATTTCCCACATGTGGCCAACAGAACCCAGAGCAGACCTTTGTGTATCCTGCCAGTCTACTTTTGTTTCACCACCAATATTTTACCTATATTTGGTAAAGGCGAGGTGGCTCGTCTTTGTTTCAGACGTTTAAAGACATGTCTTACGATTGTAATCAGAAGTCAAACCACTGGGACCTACAATCTAACCTGTCATCGGACTTACGGTTGCTATATTGCCGTAGTAGGTAGTAAGTAGTTTTTACTATTTAATAATTAATTTAATTAATTAATTAATTCTAAAGCCTTTTCCGGTATTTCTGACATTAGCTCTAAAATGTGTAGATATATTACCTATGCTGAATGCCTTTTTACAAACGTAAGGTTGTAATAACTATAAACCGCGCTGATGAAGCTTGTCTTACTTCTAATATACACCTCAAAAGAAGTCAAGCCATCATAAAAGTCGATGTTTAACGTCCCAAGGGTGTGATTACCAGTTGACATTTGGCAAGGATTGGCACAGATGCTCATAAACCATAAAAAGTCGTGGTGGAATCACTGCGCCATCAAACTGGGTCGCGTGGAAGGGAACTTTATAGATAACACGTGGAAAAATTAAACACTATTAGTAAATTATTTATTTTACAACATTTAAAAATTTAAAAAGCTGCAAGAAAATTTAGTTAACTTATAATCAGCATGTAACTTAAAGTTTTACTAGACATTTTTCTGCAACAGTTCCGTCCGGTACAGTCACATAACATTTATTTTTTGCTAATATAATTGCGTTTGAATTAACTCACCTGATATAAACCGACTATGTAGCAGAAAATGAGCCTAAGATGTAGCACGCTTGCCTCGAAGAAATCTATTCACTCACGACTTGGAAAACACAGAGATGGCTATAAGCCATCGAGAAATAGAGAACTCGGCAGCGCATTCTAGTCAGCCTTATATCGCTATAATATTGTATATATAGGCTGTACGGAACCCATACTCAGCATCATCTAACCAACACTTGAGTAATCGTTTGATACGTGACCAGCAGAAGTCAACGACCTCCATAAAATAACTAAGAGCATACCCACTATCTATGGATATCGTAAATAAGTTAACTGTGTAAGTAAGTATCAAGTTATGAGATACGAGAGCTTTTCGAGACTGTTTTAGAGAATATTTATGGGAGACTTTTAATAGAAGCTTGGCTATTTTGTGGATGGGATTAATTTAATGAAGCGCCGTGGGATTATGTGGGAATCGAAATGTTGTGAAATTGAGATAAGTTTGTATACAGTTTTGCCTAGCTAGTAAAATTTAAAAGCGATTCCCGTACTTTTACAGTTTTGAAAATGCCTGGTGTAGGGGTCATATACGTAACATTTATATGGTAATCGGGTGCCTTGATTAATGATATAAATAATGAATATAAATATTATTCAAAATGATTGATGTATTTAATAATATAATAAAACTAATTACTAGAAGAAGTTCTGCGCACAGTAAACTTCGCTAAAACTATTTGTAGCACTTGGCGCCGTAGATCTTCACTGTAATTGTACCCCTCTATCTCTACAACATGCAGGCCATTTTTTAACATCCTTATTTAGAATTGAATAACTTTATGTCCGTCAAGTTACAAGTGTAGTCCAGTTGCTACAAATCAAATTCCACTGGTATAGGTGTAGAAATCCAAACTACAGTTTGGGCAGCTAAGTATTTGTAAAACAAAAAGCCGTAAATTTTTCCACATACCATCGTACCGTCCGCGACACTCTCATACAATCCATGCTATCATTTTACGGTGCGTGAACACGGTAATAACAAATCATAAAACCTACACGAATTATAGATATAAGTACAAATCCGACATAAGTAGTTGAGAACTTTTTCTATGTCATAGTTAAATTGTCTATAAGGAATTAATTCAAACCTTCAAATTCATTTACAACTCTTCTAAACGTCTAAACAAACTAGGCTTGGCGTAGTGGTAGCATTAAAAATAATTAGTTGAAAATGATCTTGAAAATGTTGTCGTATATTAACTATCAGATTTTCCTTCCTTCCTTATAAACTGGTCCAGTAGTCGTTTTACTCATTTCCTCTAGTATGCTTACTGATAAGTTATAAGTATATTATTCTCAAAAAGTCGCCGACACTGGCCACTTTGATGTCTAGTAACCATTTCTTTGTAACAACATTTTCCTTATTCCATTATCATATCTTGATCTAGCTGAACAAAATTATAGCTATAATTTCAACATTTTTTAAATTTATTTATTGCTGTAATAATAATTTTTGTGTGCCTTTGTGTAGTTCATAAGTTGTGTAATACCAGTCCTAGTTAAATACAAATAAATGATTTTAATTTTTTTTAATTCTGCTTCGACAAATTATTGATACTTATTTTTATTTTACTCAAACGGATTAATCATGAGAATGGCATGTGAATAAAGTATACTCGAGAACTCTCGAGAATCCGATAAACAAGCGAATGAAAGTGATACATCCACAATCCAATTGTTCTCATAACACATAACGAATATGATTATTATGATAATTATTCGCCGGCAGGTGGCTGGCGACCTTCGTTCGGCCTAGGCCGTCACGGACATTGCTCAGTGCCAAGTGCATAACTGTCTCAGATCCGACTGGGTTAGTGTGGGAAACCGGGGGGTTTAACAATAACTTAGACATAGGCAGAGAATTGAAACTGAAAGTAACATAACCATTACCTAACGTATGATACATTTTCCGTGGTTGTTAGATATTCAACTGGAGGAAAATGCTACTAGAAAAATAGCCTTTACAAGGCATTAAAATATTGTCTGGGGGATTACACAGTGTAATGACGTCGAATCCAATATAAGTACATATATTGGTCCTTACATATAAAATTGGCGTTTTGTCGTACTGGCCATTTTGATCTCAAATAACTCTTTTTTGGTTAGGGATTCCAATTTCAAATTTATACAGCTATTTATTCATACATTTGTGTTTCGAAAACCGTAATTTATTTGTTTTGTCCTCGTTTGGTTTTTTCTTTGCGTCACGCAGTTTACAAAATGGATAACTTGAAATATCCGAAAGATCCGATTTAAAATCCCTTCATTATTGTGCCGGTTGAGTAATGTAACGCAGCAGTTGACGCGCGTTTGTCGGTTTGCTGCACTCAATTCATGAGGTACCCACCTTTCAAGCTTTTTTACCTTTCCAATTTGCTTCAAGTGGATTAAAACAGTTTTATCACTAACACCGCAGCCTGCAGCTAACTCGGACGTG
This sequence comes from Ligdia adustata, assembly GCA_947049295.1. NCBI lineage: Eukaryota > Metazoa > Arthropoda > Insecta > Lepidoptera > Geometridae > Ligdia > Ligdia adustata. The sequence continues at coordinate 2,081,993 of OX346226.1, forward strand.
ATTTGCGATGGATCTGCTTCCATAATAGCTTTCAATTCTTCATTAGCAACTTTAGTCTCCGGCCGTCCACGGGGCTTGTTCTGCAGGTCGAAATTTCCAGAACGAAAACGTTGGAACCAAAAACGCACAGTGTTTTCTTTTGCGACACCGCCGCCATACACATCATTAATCCTTCGAGCCGTTGATGCAGCACTGGTACCACGGTGGAACTCGTACTCGTAAATAACGCGATATTTCAAGTTTTCCATTTTGTAAACTGCGTGACGCAAAGAAAAAACCAAACGAGGACAAAACAAATGAATTACGGTTTCCGAAATACAAATGTATGAATAAATAGCTGTATAAATTTGAAATTGGAATCCCTAATCAAAGAAGAGATATTTGAGATCAAAGTGGCCAGTACGACAAAACGCCAATTTCATATGTAAGGACCTAATATATGTTATAAGTTAAACAGGTACTTTTAAAGTTACAGTATATGTATGAGTGGTTAAAGAATCACTGATGTTAAGGTGCTTTGTAAGAGATGAACCATCTAGTGTATGATACGACCTTACATGAACTCGTATGAATGACCTTACCACGACGTCAATAACTATGAATCACACTAATATTATAAAGGCGAAAAACTGTATATATGTGTTTGTGTCTTACTCCTTCACGCTCTAACTGCTAAACGGATTTGGATGAAAATTAGCACCGGGACATAAGCTATCCCGGTGCCTACTTTTCATTCCGGAACAATGAACTGTTCCCATGGTATATTTACCGCGGGATGCTGTTAGTACCTAATATTTTACGTACATAATGCCTGCGTTGTTATTATTACTAGCAATATTATTACCGTTTATTTTGACATTTGATAATGAAACAGTTTTGCGCGGTGAGTCAATGATTACTGATTACATAGCTGATGACCTTGCTCGTCGACACGCTCTGTTCAGTTGTTAATGACCACTTTTTGCCATTAAACCTGTATACCCGTTCAGCTGCAAGCGTTGCAACCTTGTACTGTTATGATTTTTTCATGTTTTGCGCAACATATCCAACATCAGAGAGAAGAATAACGAGATTTATGTATTCCTTGTAAATCGTGTAGTTGGCACGCAAAGCTCGTAAGCAAATGTGGACGCCAAACCCATGACGCAGAAGTGTTCTACTTTAATAACCATCATGCAGTATTAGATCACCCTAGAATTGAAAAAAACTTGAATAAATGAGCTTATCTGCGCAGTGATGATTTTTATGTCTTTGGCGCAGATATTTCGTAGAGACTCGACGAATTACGGTAGCGTCTCAACTTTGTGATTCGTGAATTAAACGTGCCCATGTCCGAAAATACATACGTCACTACGTTACTTGTAGTTAAGAAGAATGCCGGGCACTTTACGAATTGTTAAATATATGTATATCGGTTTTAAAAACTCCGGGTTAGAAAATCTGATACTAGAGCAAGGCGGCTCTGCCTACATGGAATCCTTTCCAACAAAAATATACATTTCTTACTCATTTTTTTAGCTTATTTTATACAAGAAAATTGAAAATTTGTTAACATCTAAAAAAAACGCCATTTTGTGGTGGCGGCCATCTTGGAATTGAAATTCATCATAATACACATTTCCAACTAATTCACGTTTCAAACAAAGAAAAACACAAAATCAAAATCTATTCATTCGTTCGGGAGCTACGATGCGATGCCAGACACACACTTACACGTCTCATTTATAACTAAACGTATACGTAATTTAAACGACTTAATATTATATATTTTTTGTGTTTTAATTACTAATTTTGTAATTTGTTTTTTGATGGACGTGTAAATTTACAAATAAAATTATTATGACTATAACACCCCGTCGTTTCAGCGTTGGGGTTAAAAATACAAGATCATGCAAATTACAACAATTATCACGCCACCTTAAACGTCTCGTTTCTTGAATACCTTGGTCACCTAGTTGTTTAATTGCTTACTTAATGGCAATTATCCTTTAATTAAGTGTCGGAGGGGGTACTCTTGCACCTGCGTGAATCCGGTGGATGTCATGCGATGGTGCTAAGTGACATAGTTGGAGTCACGTCATCATTGTATGGTCGCGTGGTCGTCTCAATGATACGAAGGTAACTAACTGGGATAAGTGTTAGGAACACTCCCGACTAATACAGCTTGTAAACAAACAAATCGGTAAATCCGTTTGGGAGCTACGATACTTCAGACAGACAGACAGACAGACACACACACGCAAAACTCATAATACCCCGTCGTTTTTGCGTCGGGTGTTCAAAACAAACCATCAACGACGGCGACTTCAGATTGGATCAATGATCATCTGGGCATAATGCTATTTGAACTGTGCGTAAAATTATAATTTCAAATATCATTTTCCTAATATTCTTATTAAAAGGAAGATTCTAAAATGAATCTCCCGAGACGTTGAATGGACGAAATCGCTATTCAATTAATTTAAATCGATTTACTTAATCCGGTTAATTTATCATTTTCCAGTTCCAGCCCGCCGCATTCAGATATTCTGTAGACTTTTATAATATTTTGTATTACAATTGGTTAAAAGCAACTACAAAAACCTCGACAAAGTCATATCCAATGAAACCTCGTACATCAAAGTCGGTCTACCATAGGTCACCTATTAAGACAGTAGATTAATAAAAGAGTTAGACATACATACTTACAAAAAACACGTGAAAAATAGTACCCTCCTCTTTGGCAGGCTCGTATAAACAAATCCAATGGCACCTCGCACATCAGAATCGCACACAGAGATAGTATTACACATACATACATACAAAAATACTTACACTCTAAAATAAATACACTCCTCTTGGGTAGTCATTTAAAAAAATATGCGTAAGTATAAATATCTCGGACACGGATCACATGAAGGCATCCACCGTCCAAGATATCGAATAACCGGGCCATCATGTTATTACACCGCGCACCTGACCAAATACTATAAAAACAAAAAAAATGTAACACGACTGCTATACGTGCGAGGTTTATATTCTGCCGTACTACGATAATTGTAGTATAATGAAATCGTATTAATAAATTTCAGGGTGTTAAGCCAAACAGTAAAATATATAGTGATTCAATGTCAATTCAGACAGGGAAACTATTAAAATATAAATTAACCAAAATTTCTGACATTTTTACGATTAATTTTAGAATTATAATTTTATTCATAAAACCATAAAACCACAATATCAGCAAATACTAAATAATCCCAAATAATGCGATCAGGCGGCCAAAAAGCTTTTGGTTTTCTATAATTTCGACTGTCCAACAATTTTACGTCTTCTGATACCCACGGTTATTTCATATGCTATCGTACATTTTATTTAAATCCTACACAGCTAGATATTTGACCACAAGTTCGCTCTACCATGGAAGTCATCGATACGTAGCCCTAGATGGAGCATGCCTAGTCTGGAATACACTGGCTCTCAAGGAAGGCTGCCGGAACACACTGTTAGGTGCTTGGCGACAGATTTGACAACTTAAGAGTGATAGCTAGCCAGGCGAGCGATAGGAAACGTCCTACCACTATGCTATGGTTTCCTCACGATGTATTCCATCAAGGGTAGCTCAGGCTCGTTTTTGCATGTTTCGTGGGATCGAACCTGGTACCTTTTGCACGGCATTCGACCCCACTACGAGTAACCATCAACTCGACCACCATCGCTATAACCCTACCTAATACCTACGGTTATGTGATATCTATCGTACATTGCGAGAATAAGACGGTATAGCATCATTCCGCATGTGATGGCGTGGCGAATCAATGATGCATAATGCAGCAGCGACACTGTCTAATGGCGTCTCTACGAGTACTAGGCTCCAGCGCTCTACACGGCGGCTGTTTGTGCGGACTAAAAGCTCATGCGTAGGTGTGCTCAACTGTGTGCTGAGAAAGTGCAGTATGGTCTTTATGGTCGGAAGTAGGCATTTTTATTATTTCCCGACTTCCAAAAAGTGTAAGAAGGTACTCAATACAACGTTAATTTTTAATGTATGTTACTTGATTTCTCGGAGATAACAGAAAAAACTCTTTTTTTTTGTTTGAAACGGTATACCTATTCTTACTATACTTTCCGTGTGTTCCCATATAAACTTTACAATAATCGGTCCATTAGTAAATAGTATTAGTAATTAGTAAATAGTCGGTCTTTTTAAATCAAATTCATGAAAAAAATGTGTCGGCGCGTGACGAATGATAATCGCTAAACACTTTATTTTTAAGGTTTGTCTACCAGAAAAGTTTTAGAAGCAAATAATTCAATGTTCATAATTTACACACTTCTAACTAGAATTCTATTACTGTGATTCCGAAACTTTGCGGTGTCGACGCGCCGCGATAGACGCCAGTAAGAGCGAGGCCTCACTAGCGCGTCGCGTTGCGTCGTCGCAACGGACCAACGCATTGTATGCTCCATCTGCGTTACGGCGACGCACGATTTTGCTACGCAAGAGGGCGACGCGCGCCGTTGCTGCGTAGCGTCTCAGTGTTAACAGTCTTCAATCGACAATGGATCGGAAAAAACGTGTTTTGTTGTTGCTTTTATTACGCCACCGCCAAAACAAACGTAGAAACAATAAAAGATTCTGGATATCTCCCTTGATTGCACTAAGAAATAGTGATGGTCAGTTTTTATGCAGGAGTATAGAGAATTGTTAGACAAAGATGATTTTTTAATTTTTTTTAGAATGATAGTGGGCAGCTTTGAGTATTTAGTGAAAACCCTAGAGCCATATTTGTGCCATAATGACGTATTCGCACGTCCAGTACACTGACAACACTGTCCGTCGTCGCATCGGAGCTCCGACGACGCAGCTCATCACCCTCCCCCCGCTTCGTTTCTCGTCCGTCAATCCGTTGAAACATCGCAAGCGACGACGCAACGCATTAATGTGGCATGGCACAAAAAATCTATGAAAAACAACGCAGCGTTGACGCTGCGACGACGCAACGCAACGCAACGCACTAGTGAGGCCTCGCTCTTAGACGCCAGAGTCGCCGCGTTCCGAATCGATGCAATACATAAAAATAAGTATATTGAAACCATTTAGTAAGATCTGAGTTATTATTCCACCCCACTACTCAAATTGGCAGTTGAGATGCTCCTTCGCTTTACGGCTCAACGCAAGTCTATTTGACTACATATAAAAACCTGTTATCTTTACTGACTAAATCTGGTTTTCTCGCGATGTTTCCTTTCACCTGCTCTGATGTAATGTTTGAACTTATCTAAATCAAGCAGTTTTCAAACTCGAAAACGTTTCCTATAAGCTTCAAGTAGATTATTTCCATTGTTAATATGCGACTGACAAGTATTTGCTCGTGTTGATGATATAGGTAACTGGGTAAGTCTGTGCTTCGTTGTACTGCAGTATTACGGCTATCATTAAACTTAATGAATGTCTATAATTAGATTCATAAATGCGCCACAAACAATCGCAATGAATCACTTAGCGTTTGCTATTTGCATTGCTGACGTAATTCTTGTTCCCAGTAATAATAAAACTGTTAATGGGTTGCCCTTGTGCAGTTTTTATTCCAGCAATATCTATTTGAAAACGTCGAGTAAAATAATATGAACACACAAATGACAGCGAGTAAGTAAGCAAAACGAGTAGGAAATTTATATAACACAGGGGATATGTTTGATATATTTCCACCATTTACTCACTATCATTTGTGTGTTATAGAACCATCATCGTTAATAATCATACGATTTAGCTGATGTTTTACTTATGTTGTGCAACTTTCTCGCCACCAAACCATCGCAGAGTCGCAGAAATCGGATATCACCTGTCCCAAAACTTGACTTAAGAATTAAGTACGTAAGTTATACTTTTACTTAATCGTCGAGTTTAATCAACTTTTTAAAATGCAGAGCCTACTTTCATGGCAGGCAAGAACATCGATGCCACGCCGCTCGGAAACTAATCTGAAACCAATCTGTCGTGGGATCAATTCAAATCTGCCATAAATCTAACATTTAGAGAGTCATAAATGGTAATGGCTTGATCAAGGCGATTCGATGCGGAACGATCGTTTTTGCGACCCAAGCTCTATAGTACCTATATTACCAAGAGACTTTAGTGCTTTGGTCTGTGGTACTGCGGGCGATTGATAGATTATTAGAGATTCGATTCGACTGACATGACATCGATGGTGATGACAGGTACACATAGCCTCAGAGAATCCTTTTATTTCAATATTAATTCACATGTTTGAACTAAGCCTTGTCTGATCCACCTTCTTACTTCATAAGACATCTTGGGTTCTAAAATTATTACATTCAATAACAATTTGTGTCTATCGGGACTTAAAATTACAATAGAAAAAAAATTTGGGGGTTCGGAATCGACAAGCAAAGTACACTGCTGGTGACTCTTGTATAGTGGCAAAAAGATTCAGAGCTTGATACAAATTGGAAAAGTATTTCAAAGTTAGCGCAGCTACTAACAAACAGCCGGCACTTCAGTTACTAAGCTCTAGATTAGCCTCTACCTCTGCATCCATTGTGTTACATTGTCTCAACATATACGCACAGATTACCTCAGTAATATTGCAAGAAACTACGATGAATTTGCAAGATAATGATATCGCATGATGTGATGCGCGTTCGACAGCCGCATACCTCACGCGGTTTGCAGGTTTTGCCGTAGCAAACAGGCAAATTGCTTTTATCTGCACTCGTCATTCTGATCGGAAGGCACAATCGGATGTGTCCATTTGGTTTAATACGGTTACGTTGCACTATATACACGAATTTCATTATCATTATTATTTCAGCTCATTGTAGGGCAAGGTCAACAGGTTCTTTGCAAATTCATTTTCCTACCGATCGACACCCACAAAGAGGAGTTGTGGGTGTCGATCAGTCGATTCTCGCTCGATGGACTCACAGCTCTGGAGACGGATGATGATACCATAGTATACTTAAATAAAAGGCGACAAATGCCCACAACTTCTCTTTAAATGATCATCAAGCCACATTCATTCATCGATTATTGTGATCACAGCAGGTAACATAAACCCTGCACTTTTTCATCTCCATTCATCGACGCGTCCTATCAGCATTCACATCAGCTTATCTCCGCGATCGAGCGGGCATTCTCCCATGGTGTAATTAGTGGAAATTCCTCATGCTATGCGTGTTAGGGCACCCCGTGGCCGCGAGGAATGCCACGCGACCACTGCCTCGCCGTGGACAGGCGAGATTAATAGAAACCTGTACGGAGCCATACTTGATACTGACTACCTTGCCTGGTGTAGGGGACCAGCCACTTCTGAAAGAAGCTGTCTGTGTTCATACTTACATGTATGTCGATATAGACTTGAATGATACGTGATGGACAATACAATAGTATACAATGTATCTATACTTAAAAATAAATTTTGCTCTACGGAGCTGTTGATCTTTTCGCAAATTCTCAAGTACTTAAGTAAGTAAGAACTTGTAAGTAGCCCTGATTAAAGGATGATAGGGATGTTAGTAGCTGAATACAGTAAGAGTATCATCGATATAAGAATTTTAATGGGAGTTATTTAATAAGAGCAGAGGAGGAAAGTAGCTAGGTAAGTATAATTATATTCTATTCAAGAATTCACTTCGAAATAACACGAGCAGTTTTCCTTGCAAAATGGAAAATGATGGCGATGACGCAGTTACACTCTACCATAAATACATAAGTAAAGTACCTAAGCAGTAAACCAGTAAATAATAGAACATGTTATTTTCGTTCACCGAATATAATGTACAATAATGATATTGTGATTTTTTAAATAGTAAAATAGGCTTGTGCTTGATGACGTTGATAACTTACCTGACGTAAAGTGACGATGCGGTCTAGGATGTAGTGCGCTTGCCTAAAAGAAACCGATTTAATCGCGATTTGAAGAGACCGAGATTATAGCTATCGGGAAATAGAGAACTTGGCAGCGAATTATACAACCTGGCAGTTCGCAAAATAGAAATTGAATCGTTTTGTGTGAATCCGTGGAACCTCTACCATGAACCGGTGGCGCCCTTGTTTATATTGCGTCCACAATTATAAATATGGAGCATGATAATAAGTTGCGTGTTTTATGGTCAGACGCCAGTTGCACAGACTTGCGATACTCGAACCTTGACATGGTAAAGGGATGACTGTTGTTTGACTCATATTTAAGTGTATGTAAGTATAAATGTTTACGAACGCGGTATTACGACAATTTTTTATATACTTGTAGGTACCTGATTTGGAAGCAATGGTGAACACAGCATTTTCCTGCAGCTCTTATTGCAGATATAACTTTTATGTGTTTTTGTATATTATTCAAACATTTATGTAGTATACCTACTCATATAGGTTACCCTACCAATTTGTTATACGTAGTTTTTTATAACTAATTCGTTATGTATTTCTTTTTAATTTTTTTGTAATGTTTTTTCTTTCAGAAGGCATTTATAGCCATGGCTCATGCATAATTAAATATTTGTACCTATTTATTGTTCATAAGTAAATTAGTTACATACATCAAAGCAAAACATATTTCTTACCCGCCTGCCGAGGCGATGTTTAAACCTCAAAAGTTTAGTATATAATTAGAGTTATAGAGGTAAAACTTTTTCACCATGCATCGGCTTAATCACGATCATAGCGAGACATAAAGCCTTTTCCAAGGCAATGAGACAATATTTTTTTTGAGCAAATAGGCTTCGAGTAGGATTTGATCGCACCATGTAAAGCGACGATGCGCTTTATAATGTAGTAAAAGTAAAATTGCCTAGATGAAACCGATTCGCCCGCAAATTGAAAAGACAGAGATAGGGTAGTGTTTATGACTCCACCCTCTGCTCGCTGGAACTAATCTAATCAAAAGTCACTCACTCTGCTCTGAGAGAGGTCCAAATCAGATTGTGAGTCATATGAAGCAAGTCTCATTTGATAGGAGTCATTTACCTATTAAAGAGTTGAGGAGCGACCTTGACAGATGTCTGTTTCCTGTTTATGTGGCATGCATGTAATACCAACAGTGTACAGTGTTGCTATATTTAATATCATTGAAAAATTTACAGTTATCAATAGTAATTTTAAATGTGACAGTATATTTCTGATTTGCTTTAACTAGTGTGATTTATTTAGGAAGGTCAGAGAGTGTGTTTGTTGAGAAAAATACTTGTTAAATATTTACAATACTTGCTTAGTTGAATTATTTAATGAGTTTACTTGTCTTGAGATTCAGAATTAGTGGACTAGGTTGATGTAATATTATGCCGAAAATGCGTATTTTGCGAACAATTCAGAAACAAAACAAAGATTGGAATTAATTGAAAAGTTGGTTATAAAATACTGCTATATAAGTATTTTATCAGCTTTGTAAGATACAATAGAGTATGTGTGTAACACAGTAGAGATATTATGAGCCCTGTCAGTGGTACAGCTGATAAACTAAAATAACTCCCTCATCAATGGAGCTCTGTGCGATAAACGGCGCCGGCGCGGGCGCAGCCACTACTATAAACCTTTACACAAACATATATATATATATGTATAAGGGAAGGTAACCTATTAATCCAATTTACAAAGAGTATTTGATTTGATTTTTTAATTTTGTATTTTAACCGACCAACGAAGATTCTCAATTCATCTCAGGCTTTTTTTTTAATGCATGTTTCTGGATTTCTCTACTGGACTTATTTATCAGTAGTCCAAGCACTTTAAGAAAGCTTTGGGATGAACATAAACTGACTCTTACAAAATTATATTCAGATCTACTGTCCCTCAAACACGAGGGTCAATTGAGAAAATTAATTTCACCTAGCCAAATTTAGAATACTATACAAAAAAAAACAGCTATTCATTAATTTTGATACTAATCCCTATTCGGTCACGCCAAACTTACTAAACTAACCTAATTTGACAGTTCTAAAATTGTCTCCTCTCTTTTTGTTTCCACAAGTAAGAAAATGACCTAAAATCTTAAAATTATATGCATATAATTTTAGGAACTTTAGTTTTGTTAGTGTGACTGGCGGAATTGGGGTCATTAGTTGAAAGTTTCAATGTCAGCAGATTTTTGTTACAGTTCAATAGTGACAGTTATTAGCAAAGTATGTAATAATCCAGTACTAGTACTGTCATCATCATTCAGCTACATACACCCCTAATAATAATCTGTATAAATGACAATGTATAATAGTGCATTTGTGAGTATTGAGTAATCTATGACAGGAAGCTTGTTCAACTGTTATCGTTTAGGAAACATGTGCTAATGAGAAATGATAGACGGAACCGTTGATATGGACATGATAATTTTGTAATAGTGTACTTATACATTTTTGATAGTACATTATTATGCTTTCTAGCTGGCTTCAAATAAGAAACATTTTCTACATTCACTGCATACTTTACACAGGTAAGGTTGAAGATAAACAAAATAAGCTTTTTACTGACTTTTACAAAAACTAAGCAAAAAAATCAAAAATAAAATTGGTATATACACCAGGGAGTTACGTTAGTTATGTCACAGACAGACATATCAAACTTATAACACCCTGTCGTTTTTGCGTCGAGGTTAATTCATGTTTTTAATCATGCATCAAATTTAATTTTTATAAGTAAATTATGTCTTATTCAGAAGCCATTGGCATTCTATCTCTAGTAAAAGAGGAGCAAAATTATGACTAAGAACCCTTTCATACAACCCTTTACACATTTTATTTGCATTTGTAGTTAGTTGTATTTTGCAGTATACTAAAATAATATACAAAATACAGATTATTATAGACAAATGAACATTATTAAGCAAGTATGTATGTAAGCTTATACCAATAAATAACTGTTTCTGAATAAATAAATCTAAATATGGTAACAAACTCTGAGTCTATCTAGGTATTAAGGATGTAGGCATGTATGAGGATGCTAGTTGATTATGATTACCAGTGACCCTGTATAATAACTGTACGACTGTACATAAAAAATATGGTTAACTCTCAGACTTACAATACAAAGAATCTCAAGTAGATTAACACTCCACTGCCGTCTGTTTATGAAAACTGGTTAATAATTCGCCGCCGCGTATCGCGTAACTTCTTTACGAAAACATAGCGATGTTTGTAAACATTTACCGGCAAATTTTAACCGACACTCACCAGAACTTTGACGAAACGGTTCTCCAGCTCGTCCCTGTCCGGCATCGGAGGCTTCGTCCGGCTTCTGGTAGAAGCCTGCCGGACATGGTGACTCTTTCCAGACGCTACAGGACCGTCCAACATCGTCGGCTCCCGGGACGTAATTAAACCCATTGTACACTAAACACGACACTGATCACATTTTCATATTCACGACATTTTATCACAGATAACAGGCACAGTGATCAACAGGTCACATAGCACGGCGATCGCGGAGTGCGGAGCGTTCTCAGAGTCGATACGACAACGCTGAGCAGTGAGCAATAAACAAAGCAACACAACAGATGAAGTAGAGGTAACGCCGGGCTAAGTCGAAGGCCGAGTTGAGCGCGACTGACTGAAGCTATCAACGAGTTGAATGACATACCATGAAGCTAGTAACGTGATGGTAAATATTGACCAATTACGGTGAAGCTTGAATTCGGAGTTTGGCCAATGGTAATAATGCTTTATTCCACCATAGACAAAGAAAGTAATTCACTTTCCACTGAGTTCAGTAAACAGAGTCATTCCAAGCGTTTCGGCAAAAGGACAGTAGTGTCAATAGTAACTATCACTACTAGCTATGGTATGGCTGCTATGGTAACATTACAAACTACTACAGTAGCTTTTTTTTTTTTTTTTAATTTATTTATGGGCTTTGTCGCTGTGCGACCATATCGCCCTGTAATTCTTAACAATTTTTTAAAAAATTTATAGGGCTTCAAGTATGTACAATTTTCTTTATCTATTACTAAGGCTTAAATCTACTAATTTATACAATACACTACAGTAGCTATGGCATAAAAAGTTCTCGTCAGCCGTCAGTCTTTATAATTTTATCTCGAATATTTTATAGACAGGGATTTTACATCAAATAATAAATGAGTTAATCTCAAAGTTTGTTTGGTACATGATGTGCTGAAAAATGTAAAAACCGGCCTTACACTACGGAACAAAAAATCAGTCGCTATCTCTTTCATTTCCATGGACATTGTATACCTGCTTCCTAGCTGTAGTGTGACTGATATGGCATGTTCTTCTATATCTTTCTTTGTCTACGAGACTTCTGTCTTGCTTTATTTCAGTCATACAGTATATTATATTATTCCTTGAGTCATACACATAGAGGAGTACCTACTGTGTTATGTGTACAAGTCATACAGATGGATGAAAACTGATGACTCAATGATGTGTGTAAAATAAGAGTATGTAAAATAAGAGTAGGTAGGTGTAACTAAAATGATTAGTAAAAAATGTTTAATAATTGTTTTTGTAAGATGTATGTAGGTAAGTGTTCTATTTTTATTTTACTAGTATAAGTTGTGAGTTGTTTTATTTTTATTATTATTGTACATACATTTAACGAATTGGTATTGCAAACTGTAACGTTATGTAATTGTATATTTAAGAGTGAATAAGTAAATAAAAAACGTAGTGATAATTCCTCTGTGTTTACTGTTTTTTTTTTTTCAATAAAGGCATTTTTCTTTGGCGTCAGACCGTAACACTTTTATCACTACTTTTACTACGAAAACGAAATGACTAACTACAAATTAAAACAACAAAAATATAGGTACAGTGTTTAGAGTTAGTAGTTTAAGTGGTGAGGAGGAACCTCACCATATGAACAAAAATATTTTTCGATTTCTCACGCTGACATCAAGACAAAGCGGGCAAACACTAGATATTCTGCATATATCATGTTATTATAAATGGATTTCCACAAAGTAACGCCTGACTCCATTATTTTTTTATGTTGTATACATGCACAGTAGTAGTGTCGATGGGAACGAAGATATTGACCATTACAAATAACTCACGACACTACTGGCGAGTAGTGCAGAAGGGAAAATATATTCCCTGCGACACTACCGGCAGTGTGGTGAGTAATAAGGGTTAGGGTATAAGTACTAGAAATAATGAGCGTTTTTTTCCCACCTGTTCTGTGGAGTAGTTCTGTTGACAGAACTAGGTAATTTATTAATAACGCCATGGTCTTTATATCCAGTTTAAATTGAACGAAATGTTTTTTGTTTTCATGAATAGGTATGAATACAGTTTTATTAATAATTAGATGTGTTACCTAATCTGAGGTTAGATTTATGTGTAATACGTATAATATATATGCCGCTTGTGCTGGAATAAAAACTATAAAGGACCTAAAATTACGTCTCTGGGTAACTGCAAAAAACATTAATATATTTATGATAATTTTATTGGTTATAGAAAATTACATTTCTTTACTGGTAAAAAATATAGCTGCGGTAACAAGAACAACGATATTGCCCGTATTCTAATTAAATTATTATTATTCAATACACCAATACTTTTGTTAGCACCATTTTTTTTGTTTCTTTTCATTTATTTTTTAACAAACGTACCATTATCTTAAATATGCTACGAATGCATTTAGAAAGAGTTTAGGTCTTTTTACTTTCAAATCACTAACTTACCAATGTTAGATTTAGGCATGTTTCAGACAACTACAACTAAAATTTTTAATATCCATAAAATATTGTATCTCAACTTTAGCTCCATACAATAATTAGGTGCTTAATGTAGAGCTCTACACATATTTCACAGATAATTTGGTCCAGCTTCAACAACACAATTTTGTTGTGTTGTTGAAGCTGGACACCTCGGTACAGTCTTTGGTTAGGACAGAAATGATACGAGATTATACAACTTAAATTTAAAATAATATCACAAGCATAAACAATGATAAAGGTATTCATATTCTTGATAATTCAGTTATACATTTATCTTCGGAAACTAATAACAAGCATTTATTGAAAATAATATCTCTAGAAATAATAACTAACATGTCGGAGTGCATCACCTACGAATATAAAAGGTAGTGAAAAATCTAGAGAAATCAATATGTTCTAACAAAGCAAACGATACACTATAAGCAAACTGAGCTACTTCTATCAGGATGGCAATAATCTAACAAATACTAAATCCGACAAAAGACACAATGCACGAAGTACTGTGCGAAGATCGTACAGTAATGTACACCGTTACTTGTCCATCTACTTATATTACACGTACTCTTTTTTAATACTTTCAAGGCATAAATATCAATATCTAACTAAAAATCCACCTTAAGCTAAAATTTTATAACCTTATTTTATATAATTTATACTTCCCAGCATATTCAAGTCAATTTTATAAAATAAATCTCTTTTATTTTGTCGAGTTGAATATGTTCGGACATCTGTTAAAATATTTAAAGGCACATAATATGAGCTTATGGCAGCATTTTGCCTAAAAAACATACGTATTTTAAGGGACAATCAATTTACGGCTTCATACAATAAAGTACGGTATCAAGATAATAAAAACCTATAATAGAGCCTACAAGTTTGCTAGAACGAGAGAACATGTGAAAAAGGGGGACAGCCGAATTTCTTATTGTACTGTCTACACGCCTTCAGTTCAACTCCGTCCTTTCAAGCTTGTAAACGAACACACTACCAGAAATGCTTGTAGCCTTTGCATGCTAGTTGTAACAATAACATTAAATAATCAACTTCTTGTCAGATAAAGTCCATCTATTTGGACTTGAGAAAAGCTTGTTGGTAAATACCGTTGCTTGAGATTAACAAGTCGCTGTTATGAAAAACCTTTTTAAAAGCTTATCAAAAACGAGCAACTGCATTATTCAGACCTTATATGATAACTTTTTGTAATGAGTGAGCTCATTATTTAAGTTTAAACCTAGAAATGAAAAAATAAAATAGATGACATGTTCGTATGCTAAGATTACACGAACAAACATCGCTTCGAAAATCCAAGTTATTTGTTATTCCTTTAACTTGGAAAGTGACTCTCTTTAATATGAAATCGCGGAAACGTAAAGTAAACTCGTAACAGCAATATGAACCGGGGGTTTTAGTTCATATTGTTTAATCATACGAAAATTTAACAGTACTTTCCTCAACATTTTTTTATATTTGCTAGTAATCTTTTCTATTTTAGAATCGACACGATTATGTTAAAAATTCATTTAAGAAACTCTTACCTCAAATACTTTAAGAGCATCAGAGCTAAAATCGAAATTCCTTCAAAGTGATCAACATCTCTAGCGTTCCAACAAGATTCAAGTGAACAGTACCCGAGAAGACAAACGCTAACATTCGGGCACCAGTTTCAGCCGGATAGTATCCGCAATGATCTATTTCGAGGAGGGGTAGTAATAAAGGACAGCACAGCCGGGGAGTTGCCAGCGGGAAGCGTGAAGCTCGATGAGCTGTAACAGCGTGCGGCGGATGGAAGGCGCCGCTGCCGTGTTGAGGAAGGCGTCCCGAACGGCCGTCAACAAGCGTTCCAAGTCGCCGGGCAGTTGGGACTCGAGGTCGCGCCCGATGTACGTCAGAACGAAAAATAGGTTCTCCGTCTGCAAAATTAAAAAAATAGAACATTGTTTATTGCTTAAAAAAATTAAAACAATACGTAGAGTGGTACCAAATATAGAAAAAAAAATCATTATGAATTACAACGAGCCCCTAAGATACAGCCGCCGATGCCCCCTTGGCATCGGCGGCTGTATCTTGTGTATTGGTTTCTAATTGATTTGACACGCTAAATGTTTAATACACATAAGTAGTAAGACTTTCAGAGTGCGTACTCGTAGTTTGGTTCAAGAGACTCGAAAATTTCCGCATAGTATTTTATAGCGTATTTTTTTTAATTTATAAAGCAGACTAAAGGACGGGGTCTAAATAAAATCTATATAAGACGGACCGGAAAGTATAATCAATCAAACAAGAAAATGATTGGAAAATCATTTTCTTATCTGTCCAGCCGTCTCTGAGTATGTATATATATATATCTGATAAGTACCTATGTACTTATACAACAAAAAAAAACATACAGTCGAACTAAGCACCTCTTATTTTTTCGAGGTCGATAGAAAAGTATGACGAACCAGAGCAAAATTTAAAAAATAGCCTTTCTTATTAGCTACTCTTCATTTGTCGCGATCAACGTGACGCCCGTGTATTAGTATCTGCGGTAGTGCCAATACTCACGTCGCTGGCAGAAGGCACCGGCTGTCGGATGCAGTCCTCGCAGCACTTGCAGATGAGCGTGAGCAGCACCTGGCCCGGCTGCGCGGAGGCGCCGCGCCGCTGTATGGCGCGCCGCCGCAGCTGGCAGTACATCTCCAGCAGGAACGAAAGGAAGGCCATCAGCCGCGGCCGACCGCCGCCCACCACAGTGCCCAGCAACTGGAAATTATTCATGGAATTAATTACCTAACACAAGTATTCGTGTTTGTGTCTTTTTAACTTGCTATTTAAAAAAAGAGGATCGCTGAAGTATGCTAAGCATGCTATTTAAATGACCTCGAGCCATAGTGTGTATAGCTGACTCCGTTGTCTTTTTTAAATATTTTTTAACTGATAGACATGGAATTTTTCAAAGAAAGCTATCGCCAACGGTATTGTGATGTAGGATTCGTTATTATTGTAACATAGTGCATAAATGACTGACTTATTCTTTCTTCATATAAAGACACACAACACGAAATACAAGAGAAAACTCTTACATAATAATATAGCGCCACTAGTGGCTGCCTAATCGCAAAAAGCGATTTTAAATAAAATTAAATACTTAGCGCAAACTGCCTCTTGGAGCGTTTTTTCGTAACCTGACTCGCTGTAGAACTAACTACCCTCAGCCACTAGACCAAACAAATACGTAGACTTACCTTCTCCCGGTCGTGGTACCACTGCTGCGCGGTGTTGAGCAACGACTCTAGGAAGGTCTCTGTCTGTTCCCGCTCCACCACGGCGATGCAGCGTCTCGCGGCCGGCAGAGCGTATCGAGGGGACTCCACCGCGCGGCCTACTAGGTGGTTCACGGCGTCCATTAGCGTACGAGCGCATACTGCGTTCGGATCTGAAATATTCAATAAAGAAGTGAAAAAAAAAATTAAGGAAATTTCCTTCTCAAACCATTTCATGGGACATATTTTCAACTAGCCAATTATCTCTTTAAACTACTATACAATCGGTAGATTTCATTTTACCCCGTCTCGTTTGTTTGAAGCGTCTGGAATAGTACGAAATAATCAAGTCCACGATCGCGAAACGGAATAGTATCCTGTTCTCCCTCGTCTCATCTAACGCGCGATGTCATTGTGTGTTTTATCATAGTCTTGCGGAAACTAGAAAAGTTGAAAAGCCATAAAACTAGCTGATTCGATCGTTCTGAGAATTTTCATAAAGTACATACAATAAAATGGCATGGCCATAAAATTCCTTAGACCGTTAGGATACCTATTGAAAAACTTTCTCGTTTTCTTGTCGTTTTTTTTTATCATTATAGCGATATTTACCTTCAAGTGCTTTATCGATGCACTCCTGTATCTCAGGTGGAAAATTGCCCAAATCTCCAGCGTCAGCCGCTAGACCCAACGCAGCCATTCCACTCGCTAGCGTATCAGCAGACGTCAACGACTTGGATCGCTTCAGTCCTGGAGTGAACGACTGCGGACGAATGCTCTTGCCACTCCCATTCACGAGTGAAGCTGGTGGAGATTTCTTCTTTTCAGGGATGATCATCTGTTGCGGCTGAAGCTTGAAATGCACTCGAGGCGCCTGAAATTATTGTTAATGGGAGGTTATGATAGTATTCTCTAAACCATTATGCGAGATTGTAAGTTTTTAAAATACAGATGAGTGTGTTGCATGGATAATTGAAACTGATAACTTTTATGACGAGATAAAACCTTAATGGCACGAAAACATTCGTCTCGATAATGCTACCTCTAGTTCTGCCAGCGGTATTTTCCCTAAATACGAGTATACCTACCTAATCGTATATCGCTGGCAGAACTAGAGGTAGCATTCTACCTCTAGTTCTGCCAGCGATATTTTGCCGACGAATGTGCGAACAGCAGCGCCATCGGCAGGTATATCTTGATAATACGTGTTATTTTTGAGTGCTGCAGGCCCACGCTCGAGGAAACCATGTGCGGCAGTGATTGGGGAAGTGCAGAAGCAGCGGAACAAAAGTATAAAATGACATACACGTACCTGCGCGTGCGGCACACTCCCGCTCGACGCGCTGTTGAGGAGTGCGTGGTGCGCCATCACGGGCCGGTAGTGCGGCGGGACCTGCGCGTGCAGCACCGCCGAGCGCGAGTGCTGCAGGCCCACGCTCGTGTAGCCTATGCCCATCGCCGGCCTGAAATAAACACACATTAAATACAAATATATGTTGTAACAAATAACAAACTTTTATTTTGTAACAGATAACACACCGACCACAAGGACCCCATATCCTAAGTTAGGGTTGAATTGAAACAACAAGCCGTAACCCCCGCTGTAACCAGGAGGTGACTAGTGTCATCACATCAGTGACATTAGGAAGGTAAGAATCAGAGCTAGGCCCATCTTTCAATAGCAATTTTTTCAGCAATAGCTAATTATCGTCACATCAATTGAATAATTTTTCCCCGACTGATTGGAAATTTGTAATTTTGTACGTTTAAGTACAACTCTTTTGTGACTCGCTACAACCTAAACCGGTAAATCAATTTTCCTGCGCCAGGTGACATTGGATTTGCCATTATCTGCAGATGGTAATTTTAAGGAAGTGTTTGTATCGGAGATAAACAAACGGGATCATGACGAACATTCGCATGCAACAAATACTTACATTACTAACCTAACATTCGCAAAAAAAATTAAATTTATTAAATTAAATTTCCATTGAAAATTAATTTAAAATAAATTTCGACCAAATTATTTTTATTAATAATCAGTTACCTACGAACAAAACGTAGAAAATAATATCTACTACTTAGCGCAAAAGGACCAGATGTACGCGTTTTGACAAGCTATCCGTTTAAATTTTAGCTATCAGTTTAAGTTTAAACCGATACTAAACTGCTTTGGCAGTTTAGTATCGGTTCAGAGCATTTTAAACGTTCCTTGAATAAATTGAGAAGAATCAGATTCATCAATCAGAAGGAAAATGGCGTTCGTCGTGCAGCAGCAAAGTTCACTACTTTCTATGGTCTCACGACTTTTGCGATATCGCGGCCGTGTCCATCTGAGCCGATTTATTCAAATTCTTATTCAAAATTGAGTGTTTGAATATATTTTACGTCAAATATTAAAAGAGACCTACTCATTCAAATTACTTTTAAGCTGGGAAATATCCGGGGGATATATATAAATAAAAATATTTCCAATCCATAATTGCCGACAACAAGAAAAAAAAAAGAAAAGAAGTAGAATATGCATACCAAGCTACGCCAAGATTGGTTGAATAGTCTAACACTCATTTGCAATTATTTTTTAGCGTAAAAAATAATTGCAAATGAGTGTTGAACCGACACAGGGCTGAGCTGGCGTACTGAACCAGAAACTGTAGCACTTGGGAGCATTTAGTATTTACCTAAACATGCGGACATTTTCGTGTCCTGCCTATTTCTTCTAGTCTAACCATCCAGTACCTACATAGTAACCGACGAAGCAAATTTTGCCAGACTTGAATGCTTTTCTCGCGTCGCTATCTCCATCAATAAATAATTTGGAGGCTTTCGTGCGAACGTCATGTTGCTGGCAACAAGGAAGGAAGACAAATACCTACTTACCTAAATGATAACGTTATCAAGATAATAAGCAAGCACTTTATTAATTACTTATTTGCCTACAGTCTTAAAAATCTTGTAGTATATTATATCTTTACTGCGTCAAGAGCATCACATCTTATCTTACGAAAAGTGGCATGGTTTTGAAAATAATGTAAAAGTGAATGTCTGTAATGTGAACGACCTGAGATCTGAAACGCTGCTGCGATGAATCATGAGATGCTTAGAGACTTCAACAGAGCCATCAAACTGATATACAAAGAGTTGCTCGTCCTCTTAGAGAATATATACAGAATGACCGGTTGTACAGTAATAATATTCATACTTATTAAAATGAGAAATTAAATTGAATAATTAATAAATATTAATAATTATTTATGGTCCAGCCATGGCCGCCAAGCTGGGCTAAACTGCATACAAAGAAGAGTATATATAATTATGCAGATATGTAATTAAAGTAGGTAATTTTACCCTTTCGAGCTGCGTGCATTATACTTTATCATTCAATTGATCACCTTTTCAGACACTTACGTATAGAGACAGCATTCGTATAAAATCAAATTGTGTCGCCAAATTAGCACATGTATAGATAGGTTTTAGTACCTAAGTATAAAAGAAATTTTATTGTTCGTTTTCTTTGTCGTCTCTCGTATTTAGGTATTTCAATTATTAATTTATTAGATTGCTACGTCAGATATGTAACTAGCAAGTCCTTCAATAATGCGAGATTAAACGATCAGCCAGTATAAAATAAAAAAAAGAACACTACGACTTAGAGACCATTGAACATTATCTTGGTTTTTAAGGCAATCGCAAGGTAAGTAAGATGATTACTAAATATTTCGAGAGCTTAAACAATCAGCCTGTATAACATAAAAATAAAAACAATCTAAGCACGAGATCTACGACAAAGAGAGACCATTGAACGTTATCTAGGTTATTAAGGTAATCGCAAGGTAAGTAAGGTGTACGAAGTACGGATGTGTTTTAAGACCTATTTTCATAATGCGGCATAATAATACATTCCTACTTTATAGTATAGATATATGGTGCGATATAGGTATTATTAGTATTAACCATCACTCAAAAAAACTTAAAAATTTTTTACTACAAATTATTTAAAATATTGTATTTAACGTGCTGCTGTCATTAACAGACTACGAGTTCAGTCTACATTCTGCTCTAGCTTAGAGTGATTGGTGGCAAAAAGGTCGAAAACCGAGTCATAAATTAAATAGGTATGTATGTCCAGAGAGACAAATAAATAAATAATAACGTATCACACTTATAGCTCCTAGACACACCTAACTCGAAGACAGATGCTCAAACTCGCCGTTGGAACATCTGCCACGACCGGGAATCGAATCCATTTATTATCATAAAAGCCTTCATTCAATCTTAAACAATCTAACGTTGGCATGGCAAGTAGCTAGCGAAGGATTAAGGTAGATGTATTATAAATAACTAGTAATACTCGTAGCATATGACTACTGAGTCTACTGACACGCGGGTAAATTGGATTAGATAGTATGCGTAAGTACTTCGACAATGCATCGCTGACCAACAAAGCATTGCCCTTAGCATACTTTCACCTTGCCGTCGTGATATTATTTATAGAAATGCATCGAATAAATTATCGTAGACTATGGTAGTTGTGGCGTTGCCCGCAATATAAAATGTAATATATAAAAGTTTCAAACTCTGACCCCATTTCGTCGCCCTAAGGGTTGTATTTCCAAAAATATTTTCTTAGTATACCCTAAACTCTATAATGTGACCCGTAAGTCATTAAATGAATCGGTCAGGACTTATGATATTTTATATACATAGATTGCTCTAAATTAGTCTACACTGATAGTTATATCTTTTAACGTAATACTTCATGTGTAAGGGTCGTGAATGAAGATTTTTGACGCATATAGCATTTTTATTGCGATCGGGATTTTACAATCGAAATCAGTTCAATCAGCTTGTGTTCGTGCCAAGTTGCAGATACAGGTTGCTGTATTTGTAAAGTTTTATTATGCAATAGCCTAATATTAGCCTTATTCTTGGAGTTGATATCCAACATTTAGTCACATTAGGTATGTTATTCTTTTGAGTACTAAAAGATCACCACCAGATAAGAAAATTTACTGCATCAGATGGATTCGGGATTGAGTTATAGTTTCGGCCTTCAGTTCTGATGATGATGTGTTTAGACTTGTTTTATATAAATTGTACGGGACAATTCGTATATGCTCCCCTCACTTTTTTTGTCGACAAAGGTCGATTCCTCATGCACGATGCATCATGGTCGATGCACAAGTGGTCATGATTTCGTAACTGATGACCCGCAGCGAATTTAGGCCAAGTGGCGTGTCCTGCCAACTGACTCGACTTGCAGTCTCAGTAGAGTCTGAATATTTTATATTGTTGCTTGGAAGCAGAACAAAAATATCAAATATTTTCGACACAATTACATCTTACGAGTACCTACTAGCAAAATAGAATGGACATGTGATGTTCATACGCAATTCGGGAAAGCTTTGCGAGACCTTTTTTTTAAACCTACACAGCTAGGCATTTGAGCACAAGTTCGCACAAAAATGGATGTCAGCGATACTGTAGCCTTAACTGGAGCATGCCTAGTCTGGAGTACACTGGATCTCAAAGAAGGCTGCCGAAACACAATATGCTCTTTAGCATGGTGTGTATAGTCTCTGTGAAGTCTCTAAAGAGAGACTTCACAGACTTCAAGAGACTAACACTTTATTGTTTATTTTTTAATTTATGTTAAAAGAAGTATATTTTTGTAAAAAGCCTATGTTATATCTATAACCGATTACATTAGCATCATTAAACTTTGTCTGTTTACGAATGTCGTAGCCAGTTTAGTTTTTGTTTTACAAAACGACATACGTGTGGCGTGGTGCGTAGGTGTGAACTTGCAAAGTGACTACACTTGTTTGAGAGTCATTTGACCATAATACTACTTTTTGATTCAAAGATGTTGACTAATTCTGACGCTAAAGAAGGCGGGACATTATCAAGGTTCAAAGGATTTAGTCAGACATGATTCACAAATTTAACATTTCATCTCAACTCCAAGATCCATACAAAATGTTGCGATTATAAACTTAGAATATTTATATTAACTTTGAATATTTTATATTGTTAGAAATATCCACTGATGAACAACGGACAATTTTAAACTGTGTAATATAGAAATCTCCATATTGTTTAAGTAATATTTCTGTGACAATGCAACTTCAAATCATTTATTACAGACCTTAGAAGCCCGTAATTTATAGACACATCAATCCATATTATATATATATATATATATATTGTAGTCATTATACTTAATCGATTATTAATCCAGATTTAACCTAATCTGTTGTACTTAACAGTCACGTTATTGTAAAAAGCCGCTATAAGTTTTATAACATTCGGAGAGTTTTATTTACTAATTAATTAATTAATTAGAACATTAAAAATCGAATATAGACTGATGCAAATTTATAAATTCAAACACATACTACAATAGACACATAGACAAAACTACCAGGTCATAATAAACATGAAGGATAACAGCTCACTTGCGGTCTCAATACAGACATACGTACATACAAACACAACACATACAAACTAGACATTCAATCCAACACCCAGATATACAATTACTGTAGCTAACAATATGTGACTCATATGGATTGTAATGCTAGAACATTTTACTGCTCATTTTACACAAGCGACCGGACTCTCGTTGCGGTGAGCCATTTGACGAATATAAACAGGAAAATTAGAGGAAAACTATTTGAACTGATAAGATTTTTAAGGCATTGTTCGTTTTATTGTAGTGAATGCGACACGTAATGTGCGCAGTATATGTCACATTATGTATTTTACTGCCAATGCAGTACAAGATATATAAAGATCTTAGATATAAAAACGACTCTCTTAAGCTATCAATAAAGTGGTAAGCATACTTAAAATTCCAAAACCAAAATAGGGATATGTGACTACCGTAAATAACAAATTATACGAGATATCTAGAAAAAAATACAAATTGTTTTATAATACTACACCCATAGCAACAACAGACAATAGCAAATTCAAAATTGAAAATGAAACGCAAGTTCCCACAATAGATATCCGTGACCAACCGAGCAAGAAGTAACACATCATTAGCATATTACGTTTCTCTGACATCGGATTCAGAGTGCAGGATACATTCAGCTCTTAAAAAGGAAAGAATAAATGAACCACCTGTGTTAACAATAGCCACGGTAGGCAACATGGTGTATGCAAGATTATATTAATCATTATAATTTTTTATTCAACTGCAGAACACTTCATACATATTTTATGACGAAAGAATATAAAAAATACCACGTTAATAGAAGTGTAAGTATTGATTTAGTGACTATCGCATAGGAAGATAAATTTGTCTCATTGAGACTAAATATAAAAGACAAAGTAGAGCTATAGAGCTCTTAGAAATAATACCTTAACGAAATTCTGCTAGTAATTTTAATTATTAGAAATCTGATTTTAAGCAGAGCAAACTACCCGTGCGTGAACCTAACTACATATTACATGAAGCGTACAGAATGACGCTTCGATATAATACGAGTACGTAGACATGTGTGTAATACCTAGCCATTGGTAGATAGTAAACTAGCAGCTACTTTATAAATACTTACGAATACATAAGTGACGTGTCCAAATCAAAAACAAAGATAAGTGTTCGATCTCATATAATTTCAGAGATAATTGAAAAGATTCAGAGAAGAAGTTAAATTCACTACGATGAATTGAAAAGGCAATTGAATAAATATAAATTGCGAATGATGTGAGGGTAAGGCACATGCTGGTGAGAAACGTTCTGGTTGATATATTCTCCCTAACGAAAGTATTTCTTCCTTAACATGACATTATGACAATACTTAACATATGTTCCTCATTTCGTATAAGACGGTGAAAAACGGCACAAATTTGTATAGATTAGTACTTATCCAGTCTACTTATACTCGTAATAAGATTTCAATATTAAGAACATTAGCTGGTACATAAAAAGCCGGGTGACAATACAATAAAGGCCATCAATTAACGAAAATGGTCAACAGAATGAAGTCATATTTATATGCGGTGAACAAATTAAGGCCTAACACGACCTTGGATTAATGACAATACAACAACACAGCACATTGATCCCTTAACTCAGATGAGAATGATGCATGAGGATACTGCCCAGCACTGTTATTAAATAAATAAAA
Source organism: Ligdia adustata (assembly GCA_947049295.1). Lineage (NCBI taxonomy): Eukaryota > Metazoa > Arthropoda > Insecta > Lepidoptera > Geometridae > Ligdia > Ligdia adustata. The sequence continues at coordinate 2,107,043 of OX346226.1, forward strand.
GAATAAAATATTAAAGATCTTTCGATTTCTCTTAGGAGGAAGGACAAGGCCAAAATAGATACTTTCAGCCCCAATAATGACCTAGAATTTTCTGAAATAAATAAACAAACTAGGCTTGAAGATACTCGTATCACAGTAGAGCTCATAGAGACAAAATCATAATAAATGCGAGATAGATAACACAAGGCGGAATAGAACGTAGGTACTCATAGTATGTTCAAACAGAAAATGTAAAGTGAAAAGATGAATTATATCGTGGCTGTAAATTTATATTTAAATTCTTTTTTCAACATATGGAAGAGTTTTTGACTTATGACGTATAATGTCTGGTCAGACTTAATTGCCAGAAAAGGATAGGCTGCATAATAATTAAAGTACACGAGAAAGGCTTCCACACTCGCAGTGGGATAAAATCCCAAAATCTATGGTAAAAATAACACTTAAAAATATTGGTGATACTTAAGAATTATATGTAAGAATGGTCTGTCTGACACCTGTAAAATAAATAAACAGGTATTGCAATAATCTACAGCACCAATGACACGGTCCATAGATACGATGTTATGACTGTTAGTCGAAAACTATTCGCAGATATCAAAACAAAGTGAAATCGAGTGCATTGATACCGTGCGATGTAAGAAAAATGATTGCTTAGCAAATTATTAGAGAGTATTTGGCAACAAAATGGAAAACATTGCAGTCTCGATCCGCGAGAACAGTGTTTACGGATTCTTGGCCAACGTTGCAAAATAGATCATCACTTTAGAAAAAATAGGTGTGTGAATGAATAGACTAGAATAGTAGTATTGCGCTAACAGTTTTACAGTCATTACAGTTTGTTAGCCTTTCCAATTTGTGTCGGTGCTTCCGTTTTCATTGGTATAACCAGTGGCAAACGCAACGTTAAACGTGCATAAATAAGAACTATGATTACTCACACATCAGAAGTCGAATATCTTCCACGCATTCCACGAACCATTTTCACGAGTATTTTATTCACTACAATCTAGAAATCAGTCGACAACACCTCTATATCACAGTATTCATCTCACTGTACAAATAAGTTCCAATGTTTACGCGTGAGCCACAATAAAATTTATCACCGTTCGTGCAAATCTCAGCGCAAACTTGGCAATGCCGACGAATAAAGTTTTGTTTTCCCATATGCAGCTAAACTTTATTAATAGAAGCTCGTATCCGACGCGCTTCAAAACTTTCGGTGAAGCTACGTTGTAAAATCAGAGGCCGTTCACGATTCACTCAAACGGCACTATTGAGTATTGGGCTCAAAAATACGGAGTGTACGGTGGGTTTTCGTTCGGATTAGCGTTCGCGTGATTTCGGCGTTGTTTGGTCGTGTCGGTCGGGAACCGCGCGTCTCCCGTGGCAGGCGCGTGTGACGACTGCGCGTCGAGCTCGCCTGTCGTGGTGGCGCGCCGGCGTGCTTGCCTCCTCGCACACCAGAACAAAGTGATAACGAGCACTCTACAATTGATACTACGTCGCGACGCGCACCTACGCGACCCAGACATCACAGTTTTCCCGCGTTATCGCGCCAATTTTTGTTTTGCCTCAATTGGATCGGTGCCAAGAGGCGGCTATGTCCGCCCTGGTTGCGTTACTACCGCTGATGAGACATAAACCAGCAACGGTCCAAGGTCGGGCACGGTCACTTCTGTATCTGCCACACAGCGACAAGAAAAAGCCTCAATCTACAGTCAAACTTCTGTGCAACCGAACATAATAATAGCAAAAGCGTCATGGAAACACTCCGGGTTTACCATTAGCCATGTCAAAGTCAAGGTCTCTCGGTGCTCTAGAGTGGAACCTGCCGCTAATGACGAATCATGGCATAAAGATGCATTACATCACAATCTTGTAGGAGTCTGGCAAATGCAACGAAATACAAAAACATTAGAATACCTAGAAATGATGATTTCGGCTAGTATATTGCTAGGTAGAATAAATGGTATGTTAAATAGTAAATGCTAATGTCTCACGTTAAGATACCACAAAGTCGATACCTACAAGGACATCAATATCCGATGAAGTCATCATCTACACAATGAAGATATTATGCTAGTTGTATTTGTCTCATAAAATATGCAAGTCGAGTTTTTCGAAGGAAATTTTCCTCAATCAAAAAATTAGATAGCTGTGAAACACTAAATAATCGACCTTAGTAATAAATTATCTGATAGAGCTAGATAAATTTCATAGAAAAAGCTATTGTAGACACCGCATAAATCAAAATAAGAAATGTTATAGGCTATATTATATGTCTAGGCTATCTCCGTACCAAATTTCATCCAAATCGATTCAGCAGTTTTTGCGTAAAAGAGTAACAAACATACTTCCATAGATGCATTCTTACAAACTTTCGCGTTTATAATATTATATATTATATAAACATAAATTGTAGCGGCTCGTTGCCGCTACAATTTATGTTTCGGTACAAACTGACTTTATACCTGCTATCCTACTATCCTACTAATATTATAAACACGAAAGTTTGTAAGAATGTATCTATGGAAGTATGTTTGTTAACTTTCACACCCCACAGATTCGACACGCAAATTCTAGATATTTGGGATCCTTATTATTTTACGGCGTTCATCACGATGTAGGAAATAAACGATATCCTCGAAACATATTATCATCCTAAAAACATCTCCCTTTGGGTGGCCTACAAAAACAGCTGCGCTTTTGCAAGGCTTTAAATATAAGAGCAATAACTCACCTATTCTGATGGTCGGCCGGTTTCGCCATGGTGAACTCCTTGGCGTGCACATTGAGCTTGTTACCCGGAGCGGAGGCTGCACCACCGGCACCGCCCGGCGCCACCACGCCGTCTGTGCGGACACCTGGCGGTCAGGGGCGTATCAACAGAAGAGGGTGATTGGAAATTGTGAAACGTGAAAAGTTGACCAGTGACAGAAGGAGATTTAACTGTCAAGATAAAGAGGTGGAGACTGTACAAAATTAGTACGGAGTTATCCATGCGTTTTGGTGTTAAGACCAGAATATAGACAATGCAAGAAATCGGGCGGTCATAGGCGTATCAACAGAAAAGGGGGATAAGAAATTGTGAAACGTGAGTTGACCGGTGACTGAGGGATATGTGACAGTGATGACAAAATGGTCGATATTTGAGAAGATTAGTAAGAGTTCTAAGCGTTTTTATGTAAAAACCAGAAAAAGCAAGTGATCCATGATTGGATATACTAGGATTTAACCGCGAGCAACTTTTTCAAACACAAGTAGGTAAATTATAACGGCTTAAAAATATAAAAGACAGTCAAAGATACTAAAATATAGACTATGTAGATTTATTGTAAACCTGTTTATATAGCTGATAGTTTCTGTGAAAATAAAATCTAAGAAGTTTGGGATAGATATCGGCCGTATCTACTATTAGTGCCTAAAACAACTATTTTTTTTCTAAAACCTTATTTCGATGATTTTCTTTTTCTAACATTCAAACCAAACTAAATAACAAGTGGTTAAAAGTGACTTCAAAAACCCGACAGCAAGACTTTAGTCCTACGTATCTTAACAAGTGTAATCACGGGATGAAGTTACGATGAAGCTATTTTATTTTAGTACTTTTAGGGAAACTTACAGCTAGGTTAACAGTTAAATTAATTTTGTATGCTCAGAAGGCCACTTACAAATTTCCACTGATACATAAATATAATAATTAACTAAAAAATATCCATAGACTCCGAACAACACTTAAGTTTCAAAGAAAGCGTTACTTAAGATACGCTTAAATTTCATTACAGTAGTATTATATAAATCAACGTCATGCACTGTCGCAATATCATTGAAACTACAGCTCGCTCTCAGTAAGTATGAGTTCTGCCTGTATTTAGTGTTTGCTCCGCGGCACGTGAAGTGAACAACATCTAGTGGCCTAAGAGTATCTATCTATGACCATATCCGCTGGTGAAGAGAATCTATAGACACCACTTACATAAAATTATACAAGCCGTTTAGGCTCTATGGCGTACCAAAAAATGTACATACATACACTCAAAATACATAACTCTCCTTCATTCGTAGTCGAGTAAAAAGTAATTCGGTCTGTGTTTGTATTGCAATATGTTCTCAATGTTTCGGAAGGCATAACGCCGGAAGCTCACGAATACCGCTGAATGAATAGCGATGGAACTTCGCCAAGCCAAAGAACATATAATTTAATAATACTACGTCGAGCATAGAGCGCTGACGCGTAGAGAATCTAATGATTTGATTTTAAAGAGTACAACGAAACTCGCAAAAAGCGATAGAATCTTCAAAGCGGTGTTGTAGACCAGTTGGTCGAGAAATCGAGGTCACTTTTACAGCATTTTGAATAGTATATAGAAATCGTAATATTATATTGGGTATATTTTAAAGTCCTTTTCTTATATTTAAAGGAAATTCCACACCTGTTTGTTATTCGAACACCAAGCAATAACTTGCGAATGTTATTGTAATAAGAATTGAAGAGCAATACACAGAATTAACATAATTATCGTGATCTGTTCTTGTGTGATGTCGAAACTACACACGAAACTCTTTTATGTCGGTAAATATTATGCGATTAAACTTTATTTAATGTCGTCGTCATTGCAATCTGAAAAAAAATATATACAAACCGATTCGTAGAGCAAAGCATCATGAAACCCTGTATTGCATGACAGTGTAATGAAAATAAGTAAATATATCCAAGTTTAACATTGTTAGGTACACAAAATAAGTATTTATCGAGGTTTGTCTGACCTTGATCGTATACTCGATAATTTAGAATGTTCGCGATTTGTACCTATACTTACATTTATACGTAAAGCTTTCTTATTTATGCAATGATATAAGTAAACGTCTTTAATTTATGAAAACACCAACATTATAATGATACAGACAGTTAGTGCCAAACACACAAAACTATACAAGTAGCTATAGTTTCGATTTGTACTTCGTATCACTACTACTATTTAGTTAACTTGACCTTAAGGCCACCCTATCTCCTATTATGATAGAAACAATAAACCAGAATATACATAAAGCATAATTAACATATCTAAGTAATGCTCTAGATAAAAAGGTTTAGCAAAACTCCGTGCAGCAGCAATCAGGTAACCGAGATCATCGCGCGTGCGTGACACCACCGCACCGGCCGTCGCGCTTCAACGGTGCAGGCGGACGATTGCTCGAGATTCAAGATAACTATGTAATGTAGTACAATACAGTTAGGAAGAAAATCATTTCAATGAAGTCTCTAACAAAGTTTTGAAGAAGACAATAAGATAGAGCCTGGTATTCAGAAGCCGGAGTAGATATTACGTCATTTGCAGTCGCTACAACTATTAAATAGGTACTGAAAGCTCATCGGAATTAGAGAATTATTTTGAGAGGCAAAGCAAGTTCCTTAGATAGCCGTCTTTAAGTTTACAAATACACTATAAAAACCTAAATAATTCTACGGAATAAAACGTGTAAAATGACCTGCGCTTGTCGTGGCTTCAGACAGCGGAGCTGGTTGGTCGGCCGAGGGGGCCGGCGTGACGGTCACCGCCACCGGATTCACTATCGGTGTCGCCGACACAGACACAGGGGCCGGGACCGGCGCGACCCCCACCGTCTGGGATAACGACTGCTTCACGATACACCGCGACATTTTCACACAAAATCACATTTGCCACCATTCCACGTAAAAATCAAACATAACGTCCCGCGACAAACATCAGACTGTCGTCCCGTTCCAAATATGAAGTTTTGTTTATTTTTAAATATTGGCGCCAATTGAGCGTAGTGACGCGCTGCAGCCGAGCGATTCCAATTTGAAAATCGTGATGCGTTTATATGTGAATCGATTAGTAAGTAAATGGAGCAAGTTATTTTTAGACATGAAAGAAACAGACACGAAATGTTGATGTTGGAAGATTGGCATCAAAGATATGGACGAAATGAAAAGGTGTTTGTTGATATTTTGATAGAGAGTAAAAAGGATTGGTAAAGGTAGATAGTAGATTAGTTTAGCACTAACCTGGTGGTCTGTATATTTCAAGAGTTGGTTTCCCCTTAGCGTTGGTGAGAATCATACTCCTCCGTTTCCCATTGTTCGGAAACTGTAAAATAGAACGATTTATGAATGTTTATGCAATCGAGTCAAAACTTTGCCGAATCAACAACGTCTGTACCATCATTATGGACGGTCACGTTTTATTTTAAGTCGTTATAAAATCCGGCGAAATGAGATAAACTTACAAAATCATCAACTACAAAATACACTGTGACTAATGTCTTTTATAAGCATATTTTCTTGGTGAAATGTGTTTCATGTCTCAATGTTAAAATTCATCAAACTGCTTAGAGCTATAAGATCGATTATCAACTTTCCTTTCAAACAAAAAAATCCTTTCACATCCCTTTTTACTGTTGAAAAAGAGTACCTAAGACTAAGATTGTTTTTTTAATAATGAATTCAGTCTTATTTACATTACAATATTGACAGGCCAATAATTTCAGCAAAAAGCTTTTCTAGAAAGGAGTTGTTATATTTACAGAGTCCCCATTATAAGGGTTGCTATGTTTGTTTTATGTTTGGTCCACACTATTTGTCAGGCTTGCGGGTTATTTCCTTGCTGGAAGGAGCAAGAACAAGACCAAGGATCTTTTAAGCAAGGCTAGTTCAAAGTGGCTCTACCTCTCTAACCCACCCACAGCCAGGAGAAATAAAATTTTATTTCTGCGCAGTATTGATACGGAGAATGGTTAGGTAGTCGTCGACCCTAGATTTGTTCTACATCGCCTCGCCCACGAATGTCCTATCCTAGGCTACGGTTCGATGGGATTGCACATCTCATTAGGTTATTATGGCTTTGCATTGATTTATGAGATCGAATCCCGATTAAGCTTGAGATTCCGTATCAATGTATGTTAAAATTTAGTGGGTATGTTTTAGGCTGTCTTAGCAATAATCAAGGATTACGTCATTCTTTTAGAGGATTGGTTCCGTACAAATTGCCAAATATATAACTCGTATATAATACATATAATTAAAAACAGTCTCTGAGAAGTAATGCAAGTGCTATATTAAAGTAATTTAAGTGGTATATAAGCCGCTTTTATCCCAACACTGCGGTGGTTCACTTGCCTAATTTCCTTTTAATGCAAGTATTAAAGTAGGTAATGAACATTCCTCACCTGGTTATGATGCATGTTGTGATGCGATTGCGGACGTATGAAGCTACGTTCCCTCATGATGACTCCGGGAGACGCAAAGTCCTGCATCCTGTAGCTCCTTTGCAGCTCGTTGCCGCTAACTCCTATTTGAGCTTGCATCTTGCTTTATATATTCTTATACGATACTTCACTCGACAATTAAAATACTTTGATTATGATTGTGATGTTTTAGAACTTTTGCTTTGTTTGATAGAATATCTCTTAAGCTTTTATAATTTACTGCGATTTCTCTTCTCTTTGGCAGTACACTCAGATATATTGTTTCAGATTTTTGTCAAGGAGTTTATAGTGGACTATTGTTATGTAATCACTATAATTAACAAGAATAGATACCAAAATAAATACACTAGATAAATGACTAGTACTATAGTTACTGTTACACAATGTCACACCTAATTTTTTTGTAATATATCACTATATTTACAAAATTTTACAAAACAATCTTATAATAAAACGGGCAATATACTCTAAAATGCAAATATGTAACAGCGAAGCGGTTTTAGTAATTATTTATAATGATCACAATTAAATATTATTGTGACGTCACGTTAGAGATCACTTTAATCCGATTTATATACGCATATATAATTATTATTTATATTATAGAACCCGTCTGTCGTGGCCACAGATAGAGGGTGATATTCGAGATTTTTCTTTTCGTTTTATTAATACGACTGTGAGAGCAGTGCAGCTTTATTATGTGCCTGACAGTCACCGAGCGATTTTTTTACAATTTTTCGAGGGGCCAAGAAGTGTCTTCTGCAGCGCCAATCTCGAATCGTTTTTCGTAGGGGTTCACGGAACCCCAAATCTGAAACAAACAAAAGATTGTCAACATTCAGACTGTACCTCACCACATTGCACAACTAAATCACCATACATCACTTTCGCACATTTACAGAATGTACGAAAAATAAACTATCGCACGCTACTAGCGTGCAGCATCTGGCCGCATCGCAAGCAAATTTACGCAATGCTTTGGCTAATTACAATGAGATGAGATGAGGTATCGCGAGCCTTACGTATGAAAAATATATCCATAATTTGATCTTTTTATTAAGTAAGTAAGTTTCAGGCAAACCTCTGTCTAATTAGTTACAATATGTTATCTTATTGTCTATCACAGATAATCACATTACACCGCAAATATGTTATTCGTCTCTCTAGATCAGACTTGTATTGTCTACATCAATACTCTAGAATCTAGATCTCTGGAATAGTTCTACAAAACAGTACTAGATGGCGTTAACACAGAACTAAATCTGAAATTTTTGAACATTTCACATATAATGTTAAAAACCACCGTTGAAATGGATTTTGATTTTATATCCTACATCCAATGAATGGGAGAGTACCTTTTTTTTAATGAGTTACTACACACCTAATTTCAAGCGCGTGTTGGAGACCAGAGCATTATAGATACGAGCTTAACTTCAACAAAATCTGTCTGAATTTTTATAATAACGACATAAGAAAGTTAAAATCATTTTAGTTCTACATTTAGTTCTAACGCTAGAACTTTAACCTCGGACCGGTTTCACGAATCATTGTGTTGAAAAAAAAGCAAACCTGCAATTACGTCGGTATTACGCTCACAATATATGAAACTAGTCGGTATTGGATCACGTAGTTTTAGGAGTAGGTATGTAATAGCAATTTATTTAGACACCTCTGACAGGTAGGTACCGTATGTTATATGGAGGAGGAGACAATATAGCGACGACTAAGGAAAAACAAAATTTGAAAGCAAATCTATTCTTACTAATCTTATAATATCGCCAATATATATAAAAAAGTCTTGACAGACTGACTGACAGGGCACATAAACACAGAGCCCAAAACGCTGAACCTAGAGATATACAATTTGCAGTGAGTATTCATTATAATACGGATGAAACCTACTAGAATATAATTGATGGAGTCAGGCGTTACTTTGCGGAAATCCATTTATAATAAGATGGTATATACAAAATATTTAGTGATTTTCCGCCTCGTCTTGATGTCAGTGTGAGAAATTGAAAAATATTTTTGTTTTTATGGTGCGGTTCTTCCTCACCACCGCCACACCTCACCTTATTATTTCTCTTTCTCTCAGTATCCTAGCGCTCGCTCGAAAGTTTCGAGTACTTTCGAGCGAGCACTTGAAGAGTCAACATCTCCTGAGGATGCCTTGTGCGAAGGCGAAACACGTGTTAATGAAGTCGGATACTGAGAGAAAGAGAAATAATAAGGTGAGGTGTGGTGGTGGTGAGGAGGAACCACACCATAAAAACAAAAATATTTTTTGATTTCTCACGCTGACATCAAGACGAGGCGGAAAAACACTAAATATTTTGTATATACCATCTTATTACTAGAATATATATAAAAAACATATTAAAATAAACAAACTCAAATACATACATAATAAACAATGAAAACACTACCACTGACACTGCGAGTGACAAGGACGTCAAATCAAAATGAAAGAAACGAAATCAATTTGTATCAATTATTAAAATAAATCCGTGTATTTAACACACATTTTAATAATTAATGTTTTGATATAACTTATACACAGTCTTCTTTTGCTAATGTTACAGAGGAAGTCACGCATCATTAGCCGTAAGAATACCTACCACAAGAGTAGATAACGTTAAAGTATCAGGTAAAAATAAACTGAAATTTACAAGAGCAGTGACCTCTGGAAACGAGGCGTCTGCATCGTATCCACGAACGATTTTTATTACGACTGAATTTACGGAGGTTTTGTTGTAACGTTTGGTTTTTAAGAAAAATATTTATGTACATATTTTTTAATAAGTTTACGTAATCTTCGTATTTTTAAAAAAATATGCTGAAAAGTAAACGAAACATATTAAAAATTTACTTTACTTTCTAGCTTATGACTACCTAGTTTAAATGTTCTTTGGAGTGATGCTCGCGTCAAGACGACTCTTACTCGTATGCGTGGTATACGTGGTATATTATAGATACGAATAGTTTTGAAATAAGGTATAATAGATTAATACGCTAATAAAGCTGCTAAAAATATCTTCACCTATTTTTATAATTGTTAGAAGAGCCGGTTTCATTTACAATGTTTTGCGATTTTTTTGTCATCATGAAATCTCTCGAAAACACTCTGAGGTGCATTATTTTCCTAGTGGACTTATTCTTCACAAATACAGTAGAATTTTATTTACGTTAGGAATAGGCAGAAATCACATGCCTCCATCTTTTTCACTATTTTTTCATTGACATACTTTAATGTTCGCATTTTTCGGCACTTAGAGCCTGCGCGGGCGGTACTCGAGCTCTTCTAAATCCAGAAGAAGCCTTAGCACTGGGCTACGAATGTAAAAGCGAAAGCTTTCTAAACCCATAATATATTATCGCCAACATATTTTTATTATGATTCATCTCGGACTTAACATGTAGCATAATACTCGAAAACAAATTACCTACTAAATAATTTTACAAAAAAACATGATTCAATATTGTTAACTCACCGCTCTCTCGTTGTGTGCCGTCTGTCGTTTGTCCGTGCTCTGCACTCGAGACTCGTTCACTTTACTCGTATTTCACTGGAACAAGAAGAATTGGTGATCAGCACAAGCTGAACGTTGGTCGTAAAGTCGTAAGGTGCACAAGGGTAGGTATCAATGACATTATACGAGTATCTCGAATCGATGGAAACGGCATTACCGTCACCGGAAAACATATACGCCAGCTCCAAATAGCTCGAGAAGAATATAATGCCATCACGGAATAAAAGAGTGAAAGAGAGAAGCGTTGAGATAACTATAGTAAATGATCATACTTATTGTAAAGGACATGGCATGGCAAGAGGAATATTTCTCTGCGGAAAAACAATTTACATACTGATATTAACGAGGTTTGTTAGGTAAGTACCTACATCATATCACTTCCGAGTAAAAATACCACTTTACAGTCTGCTACCGACTATGACCATTATGTATTAGGCTTTCAATGACTATTTGAAGATTAATTTGAACTCTAGCAACAACCAAAAGCTCCTTGCATTTTATTAATTGTGTTTTCGACTTGTCATATCTTACTACAAAAAATTAAATGACTTCATCATGTAAACATAATTATACAGATTGAATAAAAATGCTTAGCAAAAATGCGAAAACTCTGAACACCTTCAAAGGTGGAGCTACGTAGATGACATCATCGTGTTTACTTTGTGTGACGGTGGCTCATTCTCTGACTTACAAACGAAATACGCTGCACCTCATCAACCTTGCAATTACCACCTAATTTCAATCTGTTAAGGTTCGTTTTTTCTCTAAAATAAAACAGAGTTGTAATGAAGTATAAGACACGGTTAACGTAGTAAATCTAAATATCTATACATCATATAAGGAGTAGGTATGCCTTCCATTATTTATATAGAATTTAGGTCATCTGTAATTTTGTGATGCAGTCATTAGAATTATATTAGGTCCTTACATATGAAATTGGCGTTTTGTCGACCTCATGAATTGAGTGCAGCAAACCGACAAACGTGCGTCAACTGCTGCGTTACATTACTCAACCGGCACAATAATGAAAGGATTTTAAATCGGATCTTTCGGATATTTCAAGTTTTCCATTTTGTAAACTGCGTGACGCAAAGAAAAAACCAAACGAGGATAAAACAAATGAATTACGGTTTTCGAAATACAAATGTATGAATAAATTGCTGTATAAATTTGAAATTGGAATCCCTAACCAAAGAAGAGATATTTGAGATCAAAGTGGCCAGTACGACAAAAAGCCAATTTTATATGTAAGGACCTAATATTTATCTAGGATTATTATATTCTTCGTCATCATCCAGAGTCTTCCTAATTTCATTACTGACTATCGGTACACAATTGATTTTTAGTTGTAATAAATTCATAGTTTTACTACTCATTCATACATTCAATAAACAGATCATTATTGTTTATAATATATTATAAAGCCTACTACAATTGTGTACCGCAAAAATTGGTGAACATTACATTTCACCTACGGAAATCTCCCCAGATTACTACAGTAATCATATACCATATTTTTATTAGGTCAAAGCGAGCAAGTACTTATGCTTTGTCATTGATTCCATTACAGGAGTCAATCGAATGTTGAATTTAATTGATCGAATACAATGAACCATGATAGCGAAGTCGATGACAATGTTGTCTTCAATGCTTGATTTGGTAGCCACAATGTGGGCGAGGCTAGGTTTGTTATGTGCGATGAACATTATATTAATTAACTAGGTGAGGCTTTGTTTTGGTTCGATAGTGAATGATAGAGCAGTTAGTAAACAACTAATTTCTAAATATCGACACATACTCGTAGTAGCCAATTATGTTTTTGAATCTAGAGAAAAGCATAAATATCCGATAATTTAATCCCAAGATTTTTACTTCACAAAAAAAAACTTTAATCCTGATAATAGGTCTATAAACTCAGCGTCCATGGTTTTCCATAGACTTCATTCAAAACACACATATCATTTCATTGTCTATTTGTGTTACCATAGATACGTACTCTTTTATCTCTTTATAAGAAAAGATACCAATTTCCATTAGCAATCCAATGACACATATCCAGCTATTCACTCCACATCTTTGATTGAATTGTAAAAATAAAAAATACGTAATGGTGTAGTAAATTCTATTATTAGGTACGACTACATTACATCTTCTGCGCAATAGCGAACGACGATGACTGGAGTTAGAGGTCCGATGACTCACATACCAAGTTGGTTTAGCAGAACATTTGTTCTACAGCGTTATGCTTTTAGTAAAATGCTGTCTGATAATACGGTTTAAAAGATAATTATAAAGATGAATGAATTCAAATGTATATTGTAATTTTTTAAAGAGGACTTTAAATTCGTGTTTTGCAATGTATTATTAGACAAGCCTATGACATCGTATACTACTCATTCGACATGAAAATAGGGACTAACATCTTACGATTATTTAAAACGTAGTATTTGTAATGAATTGCAAACCATTGAATAATGATATCAATTTTATTTTAGTCTGTAATACAGCTGTACCTAACATTACGGAAAGGTGCTCCTCAAGGCTCGATAATTGGGCCACAGTTGTTTGTCATGTTAATATTCCATTTCCGATTGTAGAAATACTCGAGCCTCGTTATGCTAATATTCGTTGTAATTTATAATCATTCGAATATTTTGAACTCGTGAATACTTTGGCTTAAAGCTCTTGTAATGTAGAGATCTTAACATTGACACATGTCTAAAAGTAGTCAATAGAGAAGCATGCAAGAGGTTTGCAACACTGGACCTTGAATGCACTACACCTACTGTCCTCCTTGTTTGCTAATGTTATGCAAATGTTAGGACAAATAGGTGCTATACGGACACTGCGTTGAAAATCAAGTAGGGTTACCAATTATCGGCGTATGCTACTGTATAGCTTTGTTTTTATAGGTTGTCCATTTTGGTCTTAGAAAACAGAGTCCGACTAAATCGACAAAATATTAGCTTTCGATATGAACTGCTTCGGAATACGAACGTATTTTCGGAATGTAAATTACATAGAAATTATAAATTTAATTTAATTTTACTTGTGTATTATTTCAAAGTTATTTTATTATCTTTAAACCCCACTTTATATGTATGTACTGACAAAAAAGAATTTGTAATTACTTTTTTGATAAAAACTTCACCGTACAATTCCTTGATACGCGGAAAATTTTATCTGTTTAATATAATACTTTTGGTAACCCTACTGAGCGTACAATCATGGCCGACGAGAAATTTACGCCTTTTTAGCCCACGCTAGATACGCCCGCACAAATCTTTGTTAGGTCGTAACATTACTATTTTATATAATTATCACTACCATATGCTATTAGTATTTCATAACAAGGTAATCTTTGACTAAGTTTTGTCTTTAAACCTGCTGCTTTTTGATCTGCGGATAAGCGTGACTTTAAGATGGTTTTAAACCATCAACGACTCTATGCGACTTTTAAATTTGCAAATCTTCGTGTATGCGTAAGTAGGTTACGATGTAAATAAGACCTCCTCTCCTGCCATGGGTTAAAAAATTAGGGGATAAAATTGTTATCTTAAAATTAAAAAATATCTTTAAATCGTGGCTAGGATTAGCCAAGATTTAAAGATATTTTTTGCTTCTTAAAAGGAAAGGGAACCCAACTTTTACTACCTACGTATATATGATGATGTATTAAAAGTAGACGAAGCTAGAAGAAGATTGCTCATGGTTAGGATAACTATGGGAGGAGAGATCTTAATTGTGGCACGAGTGAAGAAATTGGAGAACTCTTTTGTGTGAAAACTCAGTATGCTGATGTTCGCAACTAAAATGTACGTTTGCAGGCATCATTAGGACTGTATTAAGTTTCTACAAGTTTCATGCATTTCCCAGACATGTACCTAATTAACACTTTTTATTGGTTGATTTTCGGCGGCGGTCACGCTTTGTTGGTTGTTAGATATTTTGACGGCCATTTTGGAATTCAGTTTAGACTTGATTACTCTAGAAACATCGGTTTCAATCGTTTACGCTCTCTATATTTTAGGATCATAACATGTAGAATGAAACTTCCCATTATTACATTAGTTAGAAGAGAGATTTTAAACAGTAAAACACATAAAGCGCCAGGGTTAACAATCTTTTCAATGACGTCATTTCTTACCAATATAAAAAAAAAAGTCAAAGTCTTTGCATTTTTAGATAAGAATAGCAAAAGCTACATTTGATAAAGTTGTCGACGAAACGATCAATGGAGCTCTTACTTAGATTGACTTCAAATATTAGTTTTCCATATTGGAGTATATTATAGAGTCGAATAGAGAAGAAAGGCCCAGTAAATATCAATATTACAACGTCAAGCGAAAATCAGGCGTTATAATGGGACGTATAATGGTAGGTTCTAGACAACTACCCATTACCGTAATCTGTGTATCAGCTAGACGGCTAAGTTTTTCAGGGGTGAACGACCATATTCAATGGCCAGCAAATCACTGGGTAGTCGTTTTGTTACCTAACTTCAGTTACTTGGTTGTCACATTGCCGGACTTTGCGATAGTAATTTAGAATGCCAATAGGCAGATTAAACACCTTTAAAATGTTGCTTCACTATTAAAAGAGTTGTGACAGATATATATGGAGCTCTGGCCAGGACAGTGTACATGCGTTTAAGCGCGTTATTGTTGTGTAAATTTTCACGTTTGTGACGGGCGGTAAAATTCATAGAGACTATTGGACTCAACGTAGGATACAAAATTCGTCCATTGATACCACGATTTCACTACGAATCACATAACTGAGATATTTTTGTTCACAATGAAGTAGACAACTGATGCAGGTATCATTAATATCCAATATTACCCAATCTTTAGGCATTTTTGGTAGACGTACACAGTAGTGGACAAAAATGAAACAATAAGTCCTTTGGCTTCTTTTATAAACCAAACTTTACAAATGATTGTTATTAATAGATTCCGTCACATAACAAGTAAAAATAATTTCTGTTTCATTAGAAAACTTTTGCAAAAACAGCGTGAGATTTGAGTGTCACAGAATCTGCTAATAGTATTTATTTCGTGTTGAATAAAGCACTAAAATGTTATAATTATTAACAACACGATTTCAAAAGATCCTGGACATACGAACAGTTGCAGTTTCCTTTCACTAATCGACGATCTCCATTAAAATAATATTAAAAGTTATAGTTAAATAAACTTAAAACCGATTTAAGTTTTAATAGTTTAAGATAAACGATGAAACTTTAAAGTGATTGAATAAGGTATTTCAAATTCAACAAAGAAATTGTCCTAAAAATACTTGTTTAAAAAAAAATTTTGACCTAGATTAAGTAATGGTGATAAATGAAATTTATTTCAGTCAACGGGCCTAGTTGATGACAGCTATAAAATACTATTGGCCTAATGTAATTACAACCAACATGTCCTATAATCCTGAAATTATGATAAAACTAGTAATATTTGGGAGCAACTTATATTGTGCTATAACTCTTATTTACGGAAATGGATCAATGTGTGGTGTCAGTGGTTACAAACCTGACACCTCGGCAGTTATCTAGCATGCACATCTGTTTACATTACACATGCAAGCAGTGTTTACAGACTCACGTTGTATAAGCAGCCTATTAGTCCTGCAACAGGTGCCCTAGTTATGCTCTTTAAAACTAAACAAGACACCTAGCGTTCATTAAATTGGAAATCAGTTGGTAATGTTCCGGAAATTACGAAATGTTTTTAGAATATATAGTTGTAATCCGCTTTCGCACTTGGATAAACACGGTTGGTCTGAACAAATAGACTGAAAGTTTTGTAATACATTGGAAAAATTGCTCGATTTTTTCGATCGCTTAACTGATTTAACTCACACCTATAGCTAAAAAGAAAGAAGCAGATGTACAAAAATATAAGTAAACAATAATAAATATGAATAAAACTTATATGTCGCCATTAAATGTTGTAATAGACTCAAACTGTAGTTTACATATACCTCGTAGGACGTAATGTTGGTAAGCACATAAAAAATTGGATCAGTGGCGTGCACTATAACAGAAAATGAACGGAGGCCAATCGCCTGCAGTGGAATAAACTCTGTTGACAATGATTCACAGAGCAATAGACGCACTTTTCATTAATCCCAACAAGTGATACATCAATTAACCTTTCTCCGTCATCAGACAGCCGTCAGCCGGTATTTAGGCCATCACACCGCGCGGTTTTAACTCGACGCAAGAAAATCTATTTTTTAACGCGCACACTAATTGTTAGAAATCTCTGCACCTTACACGAACGATGCAAATTGCACTTTCATTTTACTTATTCGGTTATTTCAGTTCAGCTTAGCTTATCGTTTTTCGTGTTACGCACTCGATAGATGATGCGTCGGGACAGTGTGAAAATTGTGTGGAAACGCAGAGCTCGTGGGCTCGTTGCGTCCGAAAATATAGGCAGTTATATATAGGCGGGAAGGAAATAGCAATTAAATGTTGTTTTACGCTTTTGTACGATGTAATTTGAGGAGGTTTTGGGATGTAAGGACTTACCAGAATCTGGCGCGTCGCGTGACAGTAGTGCGAGGGGTGGCGGCTGCGTTTGTTCACAGTATTTTTGTTCGTCGTCCGCTCGTCGCTTGCGCAGATTCCGGTCGTGAGGCACCCGCCCGGGCGGAGAGCCGACTGACGCGCCTCGCGGACTAGACCCGACGTGTAGACGCATAGCGGTGCTTCGTCGGCTCGCCATCCACTGCGCCCGTAAACACTCTAGCGCCTGAGAGTTGCGCTTGAGCTATATCGATGATCTTTACCGAAATATACATTAATGTGATTATACTTATGATAGCATCGTAGTTTTCTAAATTTTTGCATCTGAGTATAATCGAATAGAGTAGAATAGAATATTTATTTCAAGAAAGGAAACAATACTATTTTTAAAGGCTATATAGGTAGGTACTTAGTGCTGAATATATTAAGTAGGTAGCTCTTGTTACTAGAAAAAAAATATATCGAATAAACAACTATAGAAACTTACCAGATTTTTTTTCTAAAACCGACGCATTAAACTTTTATAAGTATTTGAACATTTCGTTGGGCAAAAATCAACCACAAATTGGTGTATCGCGATTTTTAGACAGTTTTGCATATGAGTAAGCCGGGTTAACTCGCCTATCGAATAACAGCTTAAACACATCCATCTTAGAGCAATATGATTCGCTGAGTTAATGAGCAGTAGAGGCTATTGCCCACGCGTGGTAAATATAATGAGCTGCATGTCACGTAAGTGAAAGGCAGCGCTTTATCTGTCTGATATCGATTGAATCGTAATATTTTTGCATATATTTCTAACTGTAAAATGAGAAGTTTATAATGGAGATAATATAGATTATTTTTAAAACCAGATCAGTACATCGACTTCATTTAGGTAAGTACATACACAAGTTATAATTTCTCTACGGCTGATAAATTGCACGAAGAATATTGTACCTAACTAACGTGACAGGCAGCAGTTCAATTAAATTAGCAGGATTCTTACGCAGAAAGTATTGTAACTTCAAGCTTCTCTACTGGTCCGCTAAGGGCTATAATAGTAATAGAACACTTGTCGATAGTTCCCGTTTAAAACGTATCTACTCCCTTGACAAGAACTTTAAGAAAAACTCACACTGACGCGACTGCGCGGCGAGGTTGCTATTGATATTATACTAGAGTGTAGAGAGCACGTCCTTATAATAAATAGTCTAATCCTAACTCTAAGGGTTCATAACGAAGAAAAGCAAAAAAGATAGAGCTACATAGTGACAAGAAAATAATATTGAATTTTCTATATGGTACAAGAACAAGCAGCTTATACCCACATGGAACAGTTGTTTATTTTTCTAATTGATATGATGAGCAGAAACTTTCCGAGCAGTGTTAAACACAACTACTCGTAGTTATCACAAGCATAAGGAAAGAAGTTTAATGTTACGATAAAGTTGAGGTTTTTAAGTCTGTGATAGTTCTAATCGAGACTAAGTCCACGCCAGTGTGCGCGATCCTTTATTTTTTTTACCCATTTTACTATAAAATAAAACTCAAGCATGTTCCTCAACTCTTCATTTCATTTAACAAAATAAAACTATGGGACACTTCGTACAAACCGACCCGTTATACATTTAGATATATTGTTGCACAATGCATTGGATAGTTTGGAAATTTTTGACTTACTTAATTACTTAACATGAACTTCAGTTCGTAAAAGCAGCCGTAGATACCTAATTGTAGTTTGGAAATCTTTGTTTTTACAAGTTTTTTTTTTTTGCTTATTAATAAATATGGAGCTAACAACTAACTAAATGAAAAATATCTAAAAAAGAAAGCATGCAGCCTCTTTGTTCATAATTAATGAGAAAATTTAGATGATGTACTAAAAAAAAAATTAAAATAAACTTCACCTCGTAACAGACAGAATACAGAAAAAAAAAAACCGCGCGGTAGTAATGAGTAAGGATTTTAAATAGACTTAGAGGAGTTGGGTTAGTGACACTATGAATCACAAATCTCATAAATATTATGTGGTTACAAAATTCACCACAGCCATACATAGTAATCTCAAAAAATAATATTAAAACGTTTTTTTTTCTATGGCATTATTTTTTTTATATAAAATATTAAGACGTTCAAAAATCCAATGCATTGTGCTACAGTCACTTACACAATACATTTATACATCATATTTAATTACACACGTGACATTTACTGTACATACATATTAATTTATAATGAATTGTATATAGGTACTGAATTTTTTATGACGAATAAAGCTACAGTATTGTTTACTTTGTCAGGCTGCTATTAGGAACTAATGGGTTTTAGTGTTTATAAATATGAAATATGAGATTCTAATTGGGTAGGTTGAATATTATTGGATTTAATAGAGGTGAAAAGCTTCAAATCTTTCTAACGCTAACAATAATTAGTCTATTTGTAATTTACGATACGAAAATGTTCTCTTTAAACATTAAGCATGAATAGCAGAACTTAAACCAGAGTTATATATACAGAGTTATCGGCTAGGAGTGTACCAAGCGGAAAGAGGGTTACTATACTCATCCTAAGGAACAATTTTAACTACGAGACCAACTTAAATTCGAGAAAAAAAAAACAGCTGTTCCATACAAAAAAATGATCAGTCATCAACAAAATGTATGAAACAGCTGACCCATAGTGAAAGTTGTTCTTTAGGATGAGTATAGTAACCCCCTTTCGGCTTAGTACACCGCTCGACGATAACCCTGTATTAGTAATACTAAACTATTATTTTTATTATTAGGTAAATGATTATGTTTGTTATTAATATGAGGTCATCATGACTTCACAGTCATCTTCGCCCAAAACCAGAAGAATTTGGAAATTGCTCTGTGTACAAATATTCTGTAGCTTTATTCGACCAACATTTAATCTGGCTTTATAATACAAAGCGAATTCTAATTCAAGTGCTGCATTAATGTGACAAACGCATCAAACATCTCGATAAGTACTTTATATAAACTTAAGTGATATATCATCTGTGAGTGGATTTTTAGTTCACATGTTTGGCATTATGGTTATTTGTTTTTAATTTTTTTGTGATATCTGTCGTCATTATCGAAACTAAGGAACTGAATAAGACTGAGGTAAACTAAACTAAAAAAAAACGCCCTAAGGAATGTATCTAACAAAATAAAAGTAACAAAAATCTAACTAAAACTAAATTACTAAATACTAAAATTAAAAGTCTAACTACTGCTATTCGGAGGCACTGAAACCTCATATTAGAGATTGAAAATTGTTGCATATTTTTTCACTCAAATTAATTTATGTTTTTCAAATTATTAATATTTATATGTCATTAGGTCAATCGGCATCGCAGTTGATAATTAATTTTACTAAAATACTAATTTGCTTGCGTAGTCTTTTCGATTTAAGTGTAAAGAGAACAGAGTTCATTACAATTGTTGTCTCTCGCTCATAGCAAGAGAGACACAATCGAGAACAAATGCCGTAACTGGTACATCATAAGGTTTAGAAGTAATCACATGCTGTACCCTAACTAGTGAGATAAGAGCAGATGGATACATTAGGAACAAAAAATAACTGTGATCATATAAGACATGTTGTTGAGGACCAATTGCACCAAAAATACTTATAAATATAATCACATTGTCTCTGAAAAGGAAAAGCTTTGATTTACTCATAATAATTGCATAAAAACATAATTTTGAAGCAAATTCATAAAGGGCTGAGTTGTTTTCAAAGGAGTTTTGTTATCTTTGCAAATAAAGTTGTAAGATACTAATTAAACTAAAGACAAGAGTTTATTCTGTGATGGGTATGTGTTACAATTTAATTTCACAAACATATTCAGGATCACTGGTAACACTCTTAAATGTGGTTTCTGATTTCTTGTCGTAGATTAAAAGTTGTTGCCCTTTGGTTATCGAAAGCCAGTTGATCACCAGTCACCATGAATAAAGATAATTTTATTGTACTATTCAGTAATATAATTTACCACTTTATTGAAAACAAATTGTTTGTAATTATTATTTGGGAGCACAGAGCATACATGAGCATATTATATGTATATCATATCACTGTTTCACTAGAGTTTATATTTTATTAAGTATGTAATAAATGCTGTATGTAAGTTCTTTATTCATATAAAATCCTACAAGGCTGCAGTTCGCAAATAAATAATATCTCTTCACCAATTACTAATCATATCTTACTAATAGTTTAGAAGATTACTATATGTTTTAACTAGTTTTACCAGACGTGTACTGACATTATTGACAAACGCGTCTCAAATTTGAGAGTCTTTTGTACCACTTTTCTGATAAAGAACATCAAAAACAAGACATGAGACAATTAAAATTGAGATGTGTAAATAAGGATGTTAGAGTTTAACATATGTAACATTAAAGCCTTATGTTATGGACACTTTGCCAGTCTCAGTTGTCCATGGGTGATAAGGATGTTTTATATTAGCTGAAGTAAGCATTAACGTAAATTTCATGTGAGATGGTATGAGTATTACATGCTTTATTTCAATATAAATAATTTGGTATGGGGATCTGCATTTAAATGTATTGCAAGAAATTATGTGGGAATTAAATACTACACTTTAGAGGTATGGTCGCACATATTTATTTTATTCTAATATTTGGGATGGTGGTATAGACATACTTAAAAAAGTACTTGTTAAGCAACCTCTTCAATATGACTGGCAACAAAATCAATTTGGTCTATTTATACAGTGTTATCGGTTAAAGATGTACTAAACCATAAGGAGGTAACTATACTCATCATTACGAACAACTTTAATTATGGGGCCAAACCAGAAATCCAGAAAAAAGATCAGCTGTTCCAAAGAAAAAGTTGATAGGTTGTTGACAAAATGTATAGAATAACGTTTTTTTTTCTCAATTTCAGTGTTGGTTCCATAGTGAGTTATTCCGTTAGGCGTGTATAATAACTCTCTTTTGGCTTAGTTTATCCCTTGCATAAAATAAATAACTCCTGAAAAAAAGTCCTTCATGTTAAACCTGGTGTGTTAGCTATAAGAAAGGTGGAATTTGATACAAAAAATTATTTATATCTTAGTTTATTATCATTATATTTTACAATGTTACATCAAAGTACCTCTCTAAGGTTTATCTATGACAAGTATTGTACAGACTCTACCTACTAAATATTCAGTTCTTTGTAAAAAAACAGGAGTAAGTTATCCAGTTATCATACAGACAATGAGACTGGATCTATTGACTCTAATAGGAGCCGTTCATTAATCATGTGAGGCTAGAATGGCGAGGACCAGGGTGAAGATTCTTTGTAGCTTATAGAAATACGAGTACACATGATTGTAGGGGGTGGGATGGAGTTTAGTCCTACAACTTTTCACCACATATCACCAATGTTTAAAAAAACATCACTAGATTAATGGACGACTCGTAGGCTAATTAATTGGTAATTAATTCTCTTCTGTAGTTCCATATATGTCAGTAACAACTATGCAAAAGTATACCTCGCATAACACTTCAGACATATTTCGCAAGATGTAAATGAATAAAAAATATTGATGCATGGTGATAGGGTTATTTACTTTACAATATAATCATATGTCAACCTATAATGACAGATATTTGTACAAATTAAACCTGCTTTACAAATTGTCTCTAATAACTTGCAAGAACCTTAGAACCCTTTAAAAATTTATAACAATACCAATTTTTATGATAATTTAAGATCCCTATTCACATCTCATAGGAATGTTCAATTTTTCATATTGAACATAACCTAATTAATTTATTTCGAAAAATTGCACAGAATTTGCTAAGCCTACCTTTACTTTACACAGATATGAGAGGTTTCATACATTTGTAACACTTCTTTAACTAAGGGCACCCCTCTGAAATGTATGGATATATATATATATATATAATAGGTGGTATTTTTCATGTCATACTCATTATAAAAAACAACTCATACAACAGTTAAATAGTTTTTACTCAAGTGAATATGGTGGCAATGAGCCTCGTCTGAAAGATTTATTGTTACTTAAACCACCAAAATCTGTTGAAGCATTTAGTAATTAGGGTTTGTTCAATATCAAGTTGTTTACAATTATGAATACAAATCTAGCAAACCTCTTTCGGCTTAGTTCAACACAGGCTGATAAATCTACTTACAATGTTTGAGTCCCGAGAAAGTTTTCAGTAACACGAGGTATTCACACACTCGCGCCGTCATATCACTATCACTCATTGTCACTGTATCACTATCACTGCGTGGGCGGGTTCGTCGCCGCGAGTCCCCTGCAATCATGTGCTGGTGGTGAGACCGAGGGCAGCTGAGAGTAGTCGGACCACATTCTTCTGTTCGTTTGGATCTTTTTCTGAAACAATACAATAAACAAGTTTCAATCTGCAGCTTCAGTAACTTTTTAAAAAAGAGGTTTTCATATTATCTAAAAAAAAAAAAATTTCTATGTACCCTGATTTCTCTGCGTCACTGACGTGACCTCGTTTTTTTTTGTTTAAAGGGGGTACACTTTCTGGTTCCATATAAAATTTAACAAAATCAGTCACATAGTTTGATTTAGTAAACAAAAATAACTATTAAATAAACCCACCAAATTGCCAACAAAAAAAACTGTGGCATCTGACAAATTTGCAATTGGTTGTCCCTTGGTCATAATTCCTATAATACTATCATTATTTTTTCGGTTTTATATTTCACTAGAGTTAGACGTTGTACTGCAAAACCTAGATACCGACTATAGCGCCATCTGCCGGGCTGATTTGTGAATCTAAACTATCCAAAAAAAACATCTCAGTCCAAAAAAAAGTCGGTCCAGCAGTTTAGTTCAGTGACATGCACACGTACAGTAGAATTATATATATAGACAAGATTAGTTCTTTTTATATTTTATTTTGTACATAGTATTTTTTAATAGCGTCAAATTTTATATTCGCACAACATACCATCAGCGCTGGTGACATGCTTTTCCAGGTTGAGTTTCTCTTGAGCCACTTGATAAATGCCTTCTTCGATGGTACCGGCGCTGAGCAGCCGGTATATAGTAACTGGACGAGTCTGGCCCATTCTATGGCATCTGGAATTGTAAGGACACGGTTGTCTATAAATAAATTTAAGAAAGATATAAATAATATTAAATAAATATTCAAAAGCTTTTTAACTAATTTCAAAACATGAGTAGGTTTTCAATTGTTATATACACTTATATCATTTTATATATTATATTTTCACTTACAAATTTCATCAAAATCAGTTCTATAGTTTGGTCTACAAATAAATATAAGTGCACATTTAAGCAAGAACGCGAAAACCGCCTTCTTGCTTAAATGTAGTGGATATATTTTAATTCTAAATTAATTTTGTACACTGCTATAAGTTACGTTGTTTTGCATTTGGTTGGTATTTATGTTATTATGTACACTGTCCTGGCCAGGGCTCAATACATTACTGAAACATGTGTCTTTACTTGTGTTTATATAATTTACCTGTCCTCTGCTTGCTTGTCGTTGTAGGGGTTGAAGTCGATATCGTGTATGATGACAGTATCGGCGGCTGTCAGGTTGATGCCCAGACCGCCTGCTCTCGTTGACAGCAGGAATATAAAGATGTCTTCCGCATTGTACAGGTTGATTAAGTCTTGTCTGTGGACAGGACAAAGTTATACAAGTGGTTAGAATCGAGTTCGATAAACCTAACTGCTTAATCTTTAAGCCGGTGTATCATCCTTAATTTATTTATTTTTAATTTTGATGTGCCCATTGTCACTCACACGTTTAAGACGAATTTATTATGACCACTCACATAAAAATACGACAAGCCGTTTAGGCTCTAAAGCGTGCCAAAGAAATATACATACATACATACATACACTCGAAAAACATAATCTTTTTTCTTTTGCAGTCGCTAAAAATACAATACATCAGTTATGTTTAATATGGCAATTTTTCAAATACAATACTTTAGCAAGGATATAAAATAATGTTGACTAGATATGGTGATAAAGAACCACGCTAAGTGAGAAAATTTCCTTATAAAGTTTATACGCAGTAGTTGTTCTTAGTGCACTTTAACATTCAGCTTGGTCTGGTCGTGGATGAGTGACCAGGGAATGGATTTTGCAAACAGGTGATTGTTCGTCGTTCGATAACAATCGTAGGGCTAATAGAGATTTAGAAACTAGGATGCTAGGGCGAGCTACTCCATGTACATACCAAGATTTATTAATTTACTCGTATTTG
Source organism: Ligdia adustata (assembly GCA_947049295.1). Classification (NCBI taxonomy): domain Eukaryota; kingdom Metazoa; phylum Arthropoda; class Insecta; order Lepidoptera; family Geometridae; genus Ligdia; species Ligdia adustata. The sequence goes on from OX346226.1 coordinate 2,132,587, forward strand.
GACAAACACAGTAATATCATCAAGGCAGTAAAAACCAAGGCGATGCTACAATAAACTATTATATAAAACATGAACTTTTAAATACAAAATGTTCCCAGATCGTATTGGCAGTCTCTGTGAATTGTGGCAGATTACAATTAAAAGCGTCAATATCTTCTTGCGTTAATATTTAACAACGCTATTGGTCGCGACGTGGGAGCAAACCTAAGCAAAATTAGTTCTGTTCTCGGGCACCCTGAATGTAATAAAAGACCTCCATCGGCTAAGATAATGTTGATAATAACCTTTCAGTAACAGCAGTGCTGCCATCAAGTCTCAGGTATCTATATCCTCGCAGCTTCAGGTACGGTTCCAAGATGTCCAGCATCATGGTGAACTGTGAGAACAGCAGAACCCGGTGACCTTCAGCCTGCAGCCGCGGTAACATCGCGTCCAGCTTCAGGAACTTGCCAGACTCGAGGATCAGCTCGTCAGGGACCTTGTGCGAAGATATGCACTGTGGACACATTTTTTCATTTATTTATTTATCCTGCATTTGACTACAAGTTCGCACGTCAACGGAAGTCAGCGATACTGAAGCCCCAGATGGAGTATGCCCTGTCTGGAATAAAATGGCTCCCAAGGAAAGCTGCCGGAACACACCGTTAGGGGTTTGGCGACGGATTTTACAACTTAAGGACAGTTAGTGGTAAACCAGTTGCCTCACAAGCGATAGGGCGCGGGTTCAAATGCAGGTTCAGACATGCAACTCTGTGTTTTTCACTCATGTGCATATTGTAATTAATGACCATACAATTTAACAGTGAAACGAAACATCGTGAGGAAACCTGCTTGTCGGAGAAGCTTTCTAAGATGAGTGAAGTCTGCAATTTGGTCAGCATGGTGGACTATATGGATTACGCCCCCTTCATAGAGGAGACCCGAGCCCAGCAGTGGGACGTTATGGGTTAATGAACGACTGTCACTACGGAACCAACTGAGAACTGACAACATTTAAAATTTTAGATCCCCCTTTTTAATTACGAAAACGGAAAGACATGAAAAATAACGTACTCCTATTTCTTTATTTTATTCAGAACTAGCTGACCCGCCGAACTTCGTACCGCCTAACAGTTATGTATGTTTCTCACCTTTTAAAACTAAATCACAATCATTGCAAGACTAAAATCAGCTATATCGGCCAAGCCGTTCTCGAGTTTTAGTGAAACAAACAGATTCATTTATATATATATATATATTAAAAATTCTGTCTAAAGAACCTTCTCCTGACAATAACAAACAAAACCAAAAAAAATAAGTGAAATCGGTCCAGCCGTTCACGCGTGATGACGTCACCAAAGGATATAGGGATTCGTTTTTTATATATATACGAGTAGGTATAGGAGATGTAATAATTACGTTTTAGGCATTTATGAAAATATAAGAAAAATTCAACATAATGTTATTCTCTTCAAAAAGCTTGTAAAATAATGGTGTCATTAATTATCTGTATTTTTGTTGTTCGTTTTGGTACATTTCACAGATGACAGATAGAAAAAATATATTTATAAGTGTCATCTGACGGTCCCAACATAAATATGAGAATTTCTTTCATTCGTTCTTTGTAAATAACTCGGAGAAGTGGATATAATAAAAATGGTATTTTTAGTATGAACTCTGTATTACACTACGAGTATCTCGAAATGGTTTTCGAATTTCCATCACTTTGCAATAGTTAAATGTTGTCAATTCGAAGAAAAAACTCAACTATTTCATACATTTTGTGGATGTGCGATGTACTTTTTGTAAGCAACAGCTGATACCATTTTTAATCTCAAGTTCAGGGTTGGTCCCATGAAAATACACACAGTTATTGGTTAGGGGTGTACTAAGCAGAAAGAGGGTCACTATACTCATCCTAAGGAACAACTTTTACTATAGAACCAACTCTGAATTCGAGAAAAGACGACCGATCAACTTATTGTATGGAACAGCTGATTTTTTTTCACGAATTCAGAATTGGTCCCATAGTGAAAGTTGTATATGAGAGTGTGTATAGTGACCCCTCCTTTTGGCTTAGTACAACCCTAGACGACAATCTTGAATAATAAATAGAAATAACGAACATATCGTTATAAATTGTATATGTATTCATTCTATTATTGTATGTATTTATATATTATATCAATATATCGTTGTGAATGTATTTGTTCTATATCTTGTACTTTTATATATCTAGTAATGTTTATTATATATTATTATGTTTACCTCGCTAAGGCCGCTCTAGTTTTGTGATATCTTGTACGTGCATGGTTGCCTGTAAGAGATCGCTTCAAGCGATAAGGCCGCCATTACAAAGCTAAGCATGTTTGTTTTTATTGTTTGTTTTTGAATAGTGTTATAAGCTGGTATTTTAATAAAGAGTTGTCTGTCTTATCTAGGCACTTACCGGGTGTTCCAAGGCTAGCTGGTGTATCTGGAAGTCCGACATGCAGAGCAGGTCCTGGAAGGCGTAGTGCTCGCTTTTCTCCTTATAGTTGGGGTCCTTGGCGAGTCGTGCTGCTATCTTCTTCAGCTGCTGCGGTTGGTAATAGTATCTCAGCAGTAACGGATGGTTGGCAAGCTTGCGCATGTCCATCATCATCGACATGCCACTCTGTTCTGTTGTTGCGTGGATCTGGAAACCATTGATGGAGAACGGTTATTATGGAACCAGCTGACCTGGCGAACTTCGTACCGCCTAACAGTCGTTTTTTTTGTATACTTATTCTGCTAATACTTATATTTTAAATTTTTCTCTCTGTACATTAAGGAATATTCTAATAAATGGAATTAACAAAATCGGTTCATCTGCTCTCGAGATTTGCGTTTACCAACACATTCACTATAGGTTATAAGTTTTATAATAATACTACTTACATTTATAGACGAAAGTTTGTATGTATGGATGTCTGTATGTTTGTTAGTTGCTCTTTAACGCAAAAACTACGAAACAGAGTTTGGTGAAATTTGGTCCTGGATTAGCACATAGAATACTTTTCATTCTGGTAATAATCGTAGGATACACAAATATCAGCGGGCAATACCGCGGGGCACGGTTAGTTTCCACACAAATTTAAAAATTCAAATTCAAATTAACTTTACTTGCTAGGATCATGGTTATAAACAATGTACTAGATCTTAAGGTAAGTAAGTAAGTGTGCACATGTCCTTGCCTATCAGCATGCAAAATAGAAATACTGAAATAAAATATTACTAACATTACAAAACTTACTTCAAATACAAATGTGAGTACCTGATACTGATATAATTCATTAAGTTGGAGTCGGGATATCAATGACACAATGGCTTTTGGGTACTCTTTACATGGCAAAACTTTGACAAACACATGTTTGTTTAAATAACATGTTATTCTATAAAACTCTTTAAGAAAAACTGATTTACGTCTTCCATCATACTCGTGGTAGACATTGATAGAAACTTTTTAGATATTTTGATTTAAAAATCAAACCTTTTAACCGATTTCGACAACATTAAAATAAGACCAAATACCCTCTCATGCTAAGATGGGACCGACCTGTGACAAAAAACATACTTCCCTACTATTGTCCATACTACTTTTGTCACAAATAAAATATTATTCAATACTCTTTAAAAAAATAATTAAACTTGACATTTTTATTTAGAAAACTAACGCGTGTTTGATTCATATTGTTCACCCAATGTGAACGAAACTATAGTTGGACATTTCCAACAATCAGGTACGCGTGAAAACCAGTCTTCTAAAACAATATAAAACATGACTTACAAGTCCATCATTAGCTTTGAACCCTTGAATGAGTTCCTCATACTGTCCCTGCTGTTTGGGCGACATTGGCACTAGTTCGGTGAAGTTGTTCTTCTGCGGTAGGTCCTGGAGGACGTCCCTCTTCAACCGTCGCAGCACGAATGGCTTCATGATGCGCTTGGCTTGCGTTATCTGACTCTGCTCGAACGCTGGCTTGTCTGATTCGTCCTCCTCTTTGATGGCGGCCGTTTTTGTTGTTTTCGCTTTCTGCAAAACGTTAACATGTCATTTCGTAAATGATATGTGGCAATTAAATATTAGTTCCATGATATCACACCCTCCTGGGCCCATAATGAACTGTAATTATATATTGAAATGAAATGATTTATTGTTCTGTGAGACTAGGTAATTACAATAAGAATGGTTCCTGATTTAAATACAAGTTTTCTAGCTCCACCCTCAGGTATACAGACACAGAGTTCTTAACAACTAAATTAATATATGGAATGATAAACACAATATAAAAAAATAATTAAATACTGTAATAAATCTCATAATAAAAATGTCACAGTTATACTGAATTAAAATATCAAATGTTATGTCATAATGTCATCTTTTACAAACTCGTCAATTATATTGTGATCTTTATACTACTCGTATTATGGACGTAATAAACACTGAAACTGAAACACTGGTGAAACAATATGGTACAAATTAAACGGATTTATTCTCACTGTGACAATTTAAGTTCAGTGTCATAAGTCCACCACACTAGGCAAATTGCGAGATAGGGACTTTACTATCTTGGAAAGCTTGACCTCTCAGACAAGAAGTGTTCCTCAAGATATTTTTTAACGTTTTAAACGTTGAAGGAAAGTAAGTAGTAATTCGTTTTACTTTAAATTAATTATTTGCATAACAGTACAGTAATATAAAAATCGCTATTTAGCGACAAGACCGCCTTTTACGCCTGTTGTATTTATTATCAGAATATTAGATAATAATTTAATATATTTATGGTAACAATAAAGAGCCTTTTAATAGACAACATTTCTAATTTTTGACCCTCCATTTTTAGTAGAAATATATATGAGAAATAACATACTCCTATTTTTTTATTTCATTTAGAATGTAATAATTACGTTTTAAAGGTTTTTGAAAATATAAAAAAAGTTAGACATAATGTTATTCTCGTCAAAAGCTCGTAAAGAAATTATGTCATTAATTATCTGTATTTTTGTTGTTTGTGTTGGTACGGTTCACAGATGACAGATACATAATATTTTTTTATTAGTGGCATCTGGGGAATTGAATGTCGGATAAGCTAGGGGATACACGTGTTGTAGTGATTGTGCCGTGTTTATTTGTTTTTTAGCTGTGATTTGCGATTTCCAGAGCTTATTTTAAACTAACTCTTGGACTTGGTAAGTGTTACATGTTTTTTGTTCGGGGGAAATGGCATCCATTTCCCCTGAACCGGCTGAGCCGCCGGACCTCCCTCCGGTGGTAATGTCGTCAAAAGCGACAGCCTCTTTACAATCATCAAGTAATAAACGCCCTGCTGAGGCAATGGAGGACGGTCGGGACGCTCCACGTGGGAAGGTACATATATCGGATAGAGAGTCAGCGATCCCTTCAATTCAAACTGTTTATACCCATCCATCATTTTCAGTCTTAGGTATCAAGGAATATGAAAGCACAGATACTCGAGTCAGACTCATCTGCAGGTACAACCTTTCGCGCTATCAAATTTGGACAATTCTTATTTTCAAACAAAATAGAAAATATCTGTCGTGACGGTGTAAAACGAATTGGTAGAAACAGGATGTCAGTTCTATTTAAAACAGCTGAGGCAGCTAATATATTCCTGTCTAGTCCTCTAATAAGTGCCCAAAAATATGAAGCATCCATTCCATCCTACAATGTTTCAAGAATGGGGGTTGTTCGTGGTGTCCCTGTTGATTGGTCGATGGATCAATTTGTGAGCTCTGTTGAGATCCCTAACGGTTCTTCCTATATCCTGAAGGCTAGACGATTTAACAGGAAAGTTAAACATGATAGTACTATCAGTTGGGAACCAACTCAGACAGTCGTTCTGACTTTTAGAGGGCAACACCTTCCTGCAAAAATCTATTCCTTCTATTCAGCCCTAAATGTAGAAGTATATGAATTCCCGACAATCCAGTGCTTAGCTTGTTGTCGTTTTGAGCAAGATCTCAATGTCGATCAGCCCCTAGATGCTTCAGATGTGCTCAACCCCACACAGGTGATCAGTGTACTGTTCAGGAATCTTCTTCCACTTGTCTATACTGCTCTGCTACCCACTTTGCCACTAGTAAGGTATGCCCGGAGCAAGCTAGACAAAAGTCTATTAAGTCTGCCATGGCTCGAGAAGGAATATCTTACCAAGAAGCTTCCTTGCTATATAGATCTTCCAAAACCTTCAGCGAAGTCGTTAAGTCGGCTCAGCACGTGTCTATCCCCAACTCTGATCATGTTTCCACACCAGTTCAATCTGTTCCTCAATCTACATTTTTTCTATATATGACAATATATAGAAAAAACAACTGTTTTTCTATATATGACAATATAGAAAAACAGTTGCCCGTAACCCTTCTATTAGACCAGCTATGGGCAAGTCATATGACAAAGTAGCTCATCAAGCTATCACAAGAGTCGAACAATCTCCCTCTTCTAATGGTATTGCCCTTCAAATGACCCAACCTTTTCAATCTCTTTCTTCAGAAATTCCCCAAAATGATATCCTTGTGCAACTTCTTTCGTTGATTTTTTATAAAAATTTTATGGTAACATTCAACCGTCAATCCCTAATAAACCTTGGTTTTTTAAGTTCAATAAAGTTAACAAACAAGCCTCTTCTGTCTTATGCCGTCTCCGTTTGGGTTTTGCCTGCATCCCGGTCTTCCTTTCAAAAATCAAAGTGCGGGACCATTCTCTGTGTGAATGCGGTATGGATATAGGTACCACCGAACATATATTTTTTTTAATGTCCAAGGCTTCGCTGTTCTCTGTATGATATGCTTCCTGATACAATTCCCAAACCTGCTAACTTCCCCTCTCTCCTTCCTCATGTTTCATTATAATTAACAATATTAGGCTATGACAACATCAATTCTTTATTCTTGTATAATATTTATGTTATTAACACATGTGCTGTCCTGTATATGTCTTTGTGTTTGTTACAGGTACATGTTTTAAAATAAGCTCACATTCAAATAACTATCAAAATGTAGACTGAGCATCGGCGAAGTGTTCTTTGAATTATTCGAATCACCGGCCAATATTTTCAGCGTTTATCTTCTAAGCCACGCGACATTGACAAAGTTGCGGCTATACCGCAGAGGCCATAAACATAGATAGATAGATAGATAGTGGCATCTGACGGTCTTAGCATAAATACGAATTATCAGTATTTTGTTAATAACTCGGTAGAAAGTGGATGAAAAAATCTGGTATTTTTAGTATGAACTCTTACATAATCTCGAAATGGTTTTCGAATTTCCATCACTTTCCAAAAATGAAATTTTTAATTGTAAATTGCTATATTTTGTAGATTGATGAGATATAAGTATAACTGACCGAGTTTCTCTGGAACAAACTCTTGAGATCGTCTGTCTTGCTGGAGAACATATGAGGCATCACGAAGCAGAGCAGAGACATCAGCTCCAACAGGTTGTTCTGTAGAGGTGTGCCGGTTAACAGCAGCCTGTGTTTGGACTGGAAAACAAGAATTTCTTTAAACATCCTTTTTTTATCTTACACAGATAGGCATTTGACCACAAATTTGCAAGAACACGGAAGTCAGCGATCCTGTAGCCCTAGATGGAGCATGTATCCTAGTCTGGAATACACTGGCTCTCAAGAAAGGCTGCCGAAACACATTGTTATGTGCTTGGCGACAGATTTTACAACATGAGCTTGGCAGCCAGGCGGATAATAGAAACTAACATTATCGGACTAATAGAAAAACTGCAAGACTACACCGTTTAATGGAAGAGATTCTACAGACTCGCACCAAACGCTTTGCGTCAACTTTTATTGTGTGAACTGTCAGGTTATGGAATTCACTATTTAACGCGCCAACAGATACCAACAGAGCCCAATTCGGCCAGTCACACTACTCAAACTAAAAGTTCGTAAAATGATGTATATCCTTTTCTTACGTTCGGAAACAAAATGAGAGGAAACAAGTAAAGAACTGTTAAATAAGGTTAGTCTAGGAAGTTTAGTCTGTCCGATCGAGATCAATGTCTAGTTATTACAGCTTATGAGATTATAGCTTGGTGTCAGGAAACGGAAGGACGAACAACGAAGTCTTAGTAATAGGGTCCCGTTTTCACCTATTAGGTACAAAACCCCAAAAAAGAAACAAACCTTAATTTTGAGCAGGTTGTCATATCGCTGCGTGGACATGTTCTTGAGCATGTGAGCCTCGTCGTACACTACATAGTGCATCGGAGTGATGCGGAACATCTTGCGCTCTTCCGGACAACTGCTTACCATTGTGTACCTGCATGAAAATACTATATCAATATATAGTGGAGACCATGAGCAGTTTGGGAGCTGGGGCACATTCATTTATAAAGGAATTAGGCCATAGGGTTAGAGAAAGAACTGCTGACTAACGCTCCGGCTCGTATCTGATGCAAAAGTTAGCCATTGCGATTCAGCGAGGAAATGCGGCAAGCATAATGGGCACCTTTGCGCCAGGCACGGTCTGGGGTGGGTTATTTGATTAGTTAATGTATTGACAACTGTTGTTTAATAGGAATACAATTTTGTACATTATATACTTGAAAAAATTAAACTTATAAATCTTATTTATATACGAGAAGTTAATATAAGTTGTTCAACAGTTCCAGTAAAGAAGGCAATGTAAGGATATAGGGATTTGGCCAAGCGTTTGGTAGACGGTACAGATGATAAAAATACTGGTTTTTTTGGGTCAAAGAAACTCCATTGACATACAACGTGACAATGCTGCCAGCATTTTTGCCACCTTTCAATCAACTAACGGACGTTTTGACTAATCTTTCTTTTTTTTTTGTTTTAATTGTAAGTAGATTAAGTTATTTAGCGCTTCTCTAAGTTTTTGTCACACTTTGTTTTATATGCTTGTTAAAATGTTGTTTGAGTTTTATATATGATTATTTACTTTTGATATTGTGTACCTACATATCTTTACATAATAATGTGCCTACTGAATGTGACGTGTGTGACGTCACCACCCGGTTCCAACGGAAGATCAACGCTGGTTGTTTCAACCAGCATTATGTTGAGTTGGAACCGGTTTGTGACAGAAAACAGTAATTTGTAACTTCAGTCTGACTATAAATTGTGTAATCAAGTTTGTTTTCTGTTTCAAATAAATATTTTTCTATCTTTCTTTCTTTCAATAAATTCAGGATATAGGCGAAAAAGTATATACATTACGAACAATACTTAAATTAAATAAAATCATTTGTAGGCAGAAACTGGATGTAGCTACATGAGTGATTAGACTAATTTTAACAGATATTTAGAGATATAACATTGAGAGCCCCAAACTGCAATGACTGTATTTATTTTGGGCACCCACACCCAGACATAAGTTTGAAACATATAGTGTGACGCCTATCTAACATTCACATATCTTCTCGAGCTTAACATACTTGTTAATAATATATAGATACAAGCATTTTAGATTGAATATGCTAAATAATTTATGAACTAACTAACTTGTATGCAAAAATCCTGTCATATGCAACCTTGTTGTTATTATGGGATATATAATATTTTGGGAAAGTGTTTTATATGACTTGAAAGAGCGAGATTCAGGAGAAGATGCAGAGTTCTCTATTTTCCCGACAGCTATACGCCGTCTCTGCAAGTCGCGAGTGGATCGGTTTCTTATAGGCGAGCGCGCTACATCCTAGGCCTTTTTATAAACTCTGTGAATATACTCGTATGTTAATGCAGCTTGACGAATCATCGTTTTTGTGTAATGAACAACCATTACAAAATATTACTAAAATAAATCACAATGTAAATATGTAATATAAAAAAATGTTATGAAAACCATTTATGGTTTTTTTAAGTCATTGATAAATCAAATGTAACAAGACTTGCCTGTAGATAACGATCGTTATTCAAAGGCCAATAAATACTTCTTATTCTATTCTTAAGCTAAATTAACCTCCAGCGAGGAAGCTCCGCGCTCCAGTTGTCTGATACAACAAGGCTGGTACTCACGTGGTAAGCACGACGTCGTAGTTGTCTAGCTGACGCGCGTACTCGATGCGCAGCTGTCGGCGCTCGTCCGGGTTGCCGTAGTACTTACTCACGCGCATGCTCGGACACCAGCGAGCAAGCTCCGTGCTCCAGTTGTCTATGATTTAGTCAATTTAATATTTAAATAAGTTTAATTTTAACCACACTCATCTATACTAAGAATGAGATTATTAGATTCGAGTGGATTATAATCGAAAGAGTTTTACCTACTCCAAAGACTCAGCCTGGTAAACTCAACATTCCTTTATTTTTCGTTTTTTTTTTCGATTTAAATATTGCTACTATATAGTGTATCTTAGCTGTATCGCATCTAAGAATATTATATATTTTTAGTTAACTATTTTATATAAACAAATTTGTGATAATATTTTTTTTTATATTTGTACTCAAAAAATATAATACTACGCATATTATCTAAAAAAAATGTAACTAACCAAGTGTAGAAGCGGGCACTACAATCAAATGGGTCCCTTTAGCCTGCGCGGTCTCTTTAAGATGAGCCAGGAAAGCAATCACTTGCACCGTCTTGCCCAGACCCATCTCGTCGGCCAGGATACCGGAGACACCTTGCTTGTGGAGAACGGCCAGCCAGTTGAGACCCACCAGTTGGTATGGTGCTAATTTGAGACTGGAACAAAATAAAATCTTGTAAAAAGTTACGGTTTTAACAGCACATGTCGGCAATTATGGTGCACTCAAAATCGTAAGCAATCATAGGTTATGTCGTAAGTCTTTGGACGACTTAGAAACTCTGACATTGCGATGTGCCATTCCGCCTAGACGACGAATAACCATTACCTAGTTTCATTCGTACATTAGATTATATGCTACATTTTATATAGACGACGATCCCGCGGAACAGGCTCCGGCCGGCCCATCAGTTATCAGTTATGTACAAGCACGGAAAAATGGGCAGTGCAAAAAAAGTTTTATGTAGAACTTTCGCTTCGAAAACTGTACTGCTATAAATTTAACTTATTATTTATGTCACTTTTCATACTATTATTCTGTACTGTACTCATATATTTTATGCATATTATAAATGTAAATAAAAACTTGTGTGTGTTCTGATTTCAATAAACAAGTGGTATACATACTTGGAGACGAGCGAGGCAGGTTGCGTGAGCAGTCCCGCGCCGGCCGCCACCGCCGCCTCCAGCTGCTGCGCGAGCCCCACACACTTCTTCATCAGCCGCTGGATGTTGTTGCGGGTGGTCAACAACTCTTGAGTAGAGTTCAGTAGCTCAGTACTCAGCCCTTTGTTGCTGGTGAACTTTTCTACCTGAAGGTGACATTGTTTTATTAGGAATAAATAATTTGGAAGCATAGTGAAGCGTTTAATCTCACTAGCCTGTAACAAATGCAGTGCCACCTTCACTCTCAAGTTAGAAAACTCGCTACAAACCCTTTTCTTTCAGTTATCCCGAGCCATTAATAAGTCTATTCCATGCTACAGAGCAACAGACATTCACAATTGGAACAGGTGGTGTGAATAAGTAATCAAATAGGCATCCTCCAAAAAAAATCTTTTAAAAATCAACTGAACAAATAGCTAAACAACCAAATCACTTGCAAACCTATAAAGACAATTTGTGCAATAAATTAGACAATTAATGAATCCAACACAATAACATAGGCTTATCAGCTATGAACTGCTCGCCTATAACTAAATAAATATCATTTCTAAATTCATCTCTGCCAAAGTAGCAAAGCTTTGTTTTATGAGTATATACATACAATAAGATAAGATAAATCTTTATTATAAAACCAGCTTATAACACTCATTTTAAAACAAACAATACAAAAAAGTTGCTAGCTTTCTAATGGCGGCCTTATCGTTTAAAGCGATCTCTTCCAGGCAACCATGCAGGTATTAATATATATCTATTGATAAATGTGTTACTTTAAATAATTAGTTTCTGTTTTGTAACGACTTGTAACTTTTATGTTATTAATAAATTATTGTATTGTATCAAACTCATAAAACAAATATTACGAGTTCATTTTCAATTTAAATTCTACAACTTACCATATCCAGCCATCCCTTGAATGGCCTTAGTGCCATGATAGCCTCTGCTTTCTTCTGTGAGCAACCACTCAGTTGAGCAAGCTCTGCCATGTTGCTAGTGTTCAGGAATTCAAACACTTTCTTCTTATCCCCAAAGAGATCATTGGTAATTTCATTGTCAGAATCATCACTAAAAAAATATAATGTAGGTAAGGTTAATTGCAATACTTTTGAACTAAAAGCTGAGTGCTCTTTTTCTTCACAGTGTCAGCACATCAGCACGAGGAATTGACTTTAATAGCAAAAAAAGGCTTGCATTTGACTGCAACTTGCCTAATGTAGATGTAGTATGCTTACCTAAAAGAAATTGCAGCATGAACATAGATTTTTTCTCTATTTATTAAGGACAACTATATAGGCATCCCTTAACAATATTACAATCTAGCGTAAGGCTAATAAGTAAATTTAATGCTAATAAGTAAATTTATGAGCATGTTTATAGAATCACTTTATTTCAGATTGCTATGTATGTTGTTTATTTTAGCAAAATATTTACACATAGTGTATCAATAACAGAGCAAAATTGTACTTTTTAATACCTTTTTTTATTCTTTAACTTAACCTTTATTCTTTATTAAAAATTCTTCATCGATGAACAAGTTGTGTGCACATGATATGGTCTACACCATTACTTAGAAATCACAAAACTATAAGATCAGATAAGACAACTCTTTATTAAAAAACCAGTTTAACAATAAATAATTAAAAAACTTATAGATATATACTAGGTTTTTTAATGGCGGCCTTATCGCTTAAAGCAATCTCTTCCAGGCAACCACGCACGTAAATGAATAATACAAAATAAGAGGTCTTAAAATATGACATCAATTACCATTTTAGTAAATGAACAAATAAAATACAATCAACACATACAAATAGAATAATGAACTATGTAATTTAAAGGATTATATAATAGGATTATAACTTCTAAATAAATGTTTTGCATGCTATGGATCAAAATATTGATATGTGGGAGTTACTGAGTAGTGTAAATGCTAACTTACCTGTCATAAACCCTGTCATCCTTCCCCTTCCTGACCCCATAATCATCATCCTCACTCCCACTACTGCCTCTCCTGGCCCGGCCTCCCTTGTTCACCACACCAGCGGCGGGTCTTCTCATCATCACAACCTTCTGAGGACCCGTTGCACCACTCACTATTCTTACTATTTGAGTGTTAGAGTTATTAGAGACAGGTCGCTGGTTCTGGCTGTGTCCGGAGACCCCGGGGCGGGACCCAAAGAATGTGGAAGTGTTTCCTCTCTCATTAGATTCAGGATCATGTTTGAGGAGCTCGTCACGTGAGCGTTCTTCACTCCACCCATGTTTCACTAATGTGTTTTTAACAAACTGAAAGAGAAAATACTATGTTAGGATTTTTTTATAACAAAACAGTATTGGTGCCACACTGGCAGCTATTATTTCTGTATTTAGCTGCATTTTTTGGTGTCAGCACTTATTTGCTTTGGCAAGGACTTAGAAGAGTGTAAGTGAAAGTAAACAACAACTTGCAAAATTTCTTAACTCTTGAAAAGATTTTTTTTAAATAAAAGGTATGTGCAAATGATGCAACAGAAAATAATTCCAATAAATCTAAAATTGTAATGTCTGTGTGGCAGTCTTCTGTGGATTAAGAGATATATCAGAAAAATCAGTATCTATATGATGCATTTGGCTGAGCATATCCTACATACTGTATAGACTAAACAAACCTATTTTTTTAAATAGTCAAGTATATTAATAAAAGAGAAATAACTTGAAAGTCTTTAATTAGCAAGTAAATGTAAGCTTACAATAGGAGATAAATCTGGGAACATTTCCACCATGTTTCTGAACCTTCGTTCTTTGACAGCAGTAGTTATTTCACTAGGTGGAATGGTTGGTGCAGGAGGGGCCACCTTCTTGGGTGGAGTGGCTTCATCAGAATCAGAACTTTGAATCCTTATCCGTTTGTACACCACAGGACCATTTTTTACTACTACCTGATTTGGTGCTAGCATTCTGATCTGTGACTCTGAAATAGTACAATTTAAAACATGTTTAAGAACTTTAATTAGAAGTGACTTGACAACTATGGTAGGCTTGATTTGAAAAGATTGGATGTTATTATTAACACAATTTTCATATTTTAAGTGTTAAGTCTTTGTCTTTAGGCAATTATTTTTTGTAAATAATATTTCTGTATCACATAGACTACAGATTTTCGTAATTTATGACTGTAATAGTGACCAAAATTAACTGGATTTTACTAGAATATGTCCATCACATACTGTTAAGTAATTCTTTCATCATCCTAATACAAGCTTCAGATTAATTTGCAAATATTATTGGAATATTGCTAACAACAAAACCACGAACTGATCATACCATAACCTTTCAACTTCATGGTAACGAAACCTTGAGAAAATAACAGTAAACGTTATGTACCATATCCCATCGTCATAGTGGAAAAAACACGTGCAAGTGCATTTTCATATGCATTTTGCTGACCTAACGATTCTACTACAACTTACGGGAGTTTGAAGCCGAAGAGGTGACCGAAACAGCCACCGGGCCATTAGCACTTTGAGAACCACCAGGTTTCTTTTGAAATCTATACTGCCTCAAGTAACTCAACACACTAGGACTTCTATCAGCCATATTCAAATTTAATTGTACTATTCTTCAAAACACTTATTGACAAAATCTCATAAAACTACACAGACAACAATCAAAGTTTAAAAAAATGTCACACCGTATGCACAGCACGGAACAACACTACGCCATTTTTATCGTTTTATCCGCGAGATGTAACCATGAAAATGGACCAACCACGAAACTTGTCAAATTAAACTTTAACCAATTGTCCTCGAAGGAAAAACTTATCCGTAATAGGGATGTTCCATCCGATCCCATGCTTGTGTTATTCGATACAAAAGAATACTATCCACCGATTTTTATATCGATATGACAGCTTTAGATCCGTTTGTGGGTCGACTTACGGGCCGGTTAACTAAAGCTAGCACGTTCACAATACTCACACTTATGCAAATTCACTGTACGGTATATTTAAAAAATAATTATTTATAAATGCGACTCTAGTCTAATAGACTAGAGTTAGGCTTTACTAAGATAGATAAGAGCGTTGTAGACAAGTAAATAAATATAGTTTATACCTATATATGTTACTTGTTCTGTATCTGCTAGGGGTGTATCTGCTAGGGGTGTATTAAGCCGAAAGGGACCAACTCTGAATTCAAGAAAAATTAATCAACTCTCGAATTCAGAGCTGGTTCCATAGTGAAAGTAGGATGGGTACAGTGACCACCTTTCGGCTTAGTGCTCCCCTGCCGATATCCCTGTATATTATGATTATCACAATATTGCTTAAAATCAAAATCGTAAATTTAATCTCCTACCCCATTGAAACTTTCATCGCTCGATGAACTTACTGTTTCACCCTCGGAATTTCCTAATGTTATTATAAATGAGTCAGTGAAATTATCCACTTTTCTTCAGTTCCAGTTTAATATATTTTTCTACATGTTTTCGCGTCTTTCTCTAAACATCAATATACATATCATCTGTATTTTTGAACAGTAGCAAAAGCAAAATATTAAGTGTCCTCTTCACACTTATAATAAGCTAGACCATGCGAGAGAGAGACGGGCAGATTTCATGATGCAACCTCACGCCGCGCGGTTATTCACAGCAAGCGCAACGTGTAAATGTGATGAACATGTCAGCTTTCGCTAAATGGTATACAATGAAGATTGGATCGAAAACATGAACCTCTTTTCTCATTTATCCTTTAAAAGAAATCCGTAATCGTCTAGATCCAGAGTGGCTATCAAACCTATTATATTTACGTAGGTACCCTACCATTCCAAAAAATGGTCTATGTAAAAAAAGTTTTGTTTTTCTACTAAAATATATCTTAATGCAATATTTACTTACCAACTTACTAAGACCCCGCCGTGTCTTGGCCTCCGATGCCAACAATATCCTTATCCTTTTTAAGTTTTCTACCTTTGGCAATAAATCATCATTTATTTATCAGTTAGGTATCCACCAACTTTTACTTTAATGCTCTAAAAGCCTTATTTAAAAACATATGTACGATCCGTTGCTATCCAGAGTATCAATACAGAGAACTTCGATCGAACATCCCTAATCCATAAACAAATAGCTATGAGAAAACAATAAAAACATTTTTACTTTTTTACACTAGATGGCATCACAAAAAACATTTGTGTTTTGTATATAACATCTGAAATCAAAGATTGATAGTGTGCGGGACCAAATAAAAACCGGTAACTCGAAAATGAAATACGTAAATTATTTCTCAGCTCTAAATTCTTTACTGCCAACCTAACGAGTTCGAAATTCAGACTTCATTCTTTTCATTCATTCAATTCAGTGCTGTCAAATTTTTAGGTGCGGCCATGTTGATCCGTAGTGAATAAAATCGAGTTATTTTGATTTTAGGGGGTTAAAATTGAAAAACAATATGCCCAAATGCGACCTCAAGACAAGATACATCCCCGCGACATTCGCATGGACGTTGCTTTTGGGCACGACGTCCCTGTTTTTTTATTTCCCGTAAGTATACAACATTTTGTCGAGCATAAATTCTTGATCTTGTTCTTAAATTTGGTTTGTCAACTTTCACAAAATAGTCTTAACTTGCTGCTACACATATCGTAGTATTGTACCCTTGCGATGAGCCTGCTTGTATCTGTCATGCCTGCCATGCATTTCAAAATGCAAGTATGACCTTCCAAATCCTAGGTACTGGAAGGTTTGAAGCTACTAGTGGTCTGTTGAGGTTTTCAGTGTCGTCTAGATTTGCATAAAATCGCATTAGCACTAACCATCGCTCGATTAGGCCTACCTGCGGTTATCAACATAAACCACTTCTTGGCATGCCATTCTTGTAATAAACAAAAGAATAATGAGGAATAGAATGAATGAATAATATTATAATGTTATTGTTGACTTTATAAGAATCTAAATGGGATTTGAAATTTAGGATAAACTGGTACCTGTGGTATTTGAAGTTGTGGAATTTTAATATTTTTACATTGGATTCAGTGTATTTGCAGATCACATAAGTTTTTGAACTAATTACATGCGGTATTTGTTCAGGATCTTTCTAAATTGAGAATAGATATAATTATATTTAACTGTACTCACTCATTATTGACTTGTAGTAGTCTAATTATTTATTTTCATGTTGTAATTTGTTTTAGTAATAATCATCATCATGTGTGTGTGAACTCTTTTATGAAAGTTTATTGCAAACAAACTATATATTGAGTAAAACTCATGACTTTGATGAATTTATTGTTCACTAAAACTAAACAGATAATTTATACAATGAAGACAATTTGAGCTAATCTTGATTTAATGGAATAATTTTAATGTATAATTTAATTTAAGATTAATCTGATGAACCTAGAGACATGAAATTTTGAGTGTGTATTCATTATAGGGTGTAGCGATGTTAGAATAATATGATATGTTCTTATATATAAAATTTAGTTTATTATTTATTATTATGTTTGTACATGCATATATAGTGATTTCTTCTACATGCATGGTTGCCTGGAAGAGATTGCTTTAGGCTATAAAGCCGCCATTAGAAATCTAGCATGTTTTTGTATTGTTTCTCTTTGAATAGTGTATCTTATCTTATGAAATGATTTTTGGTAATTCAATTCCTAAGAGGGCCAAATCTTGGTTCAAAGTTTAAAACCTTTTTATATTCTAAATCGTCGCGGGCAACACCGCAGGTGACAGATACAAGTTAGTAATGATTGTCAAATTATAGAAAAGTTGCTCATGTAGCTAAATCATTGATCAAATTATAGATTGATGTAACTTTTAAATTCAGAGACATAAACAATAGTAACACTTACTATGATTATAATATATTCATGTACAAATGGAACAGCACATAATAGTGGTTCCTCTATGCCATGACATATTAAAAGAGGTGCCATAATGATTTATGTATACAACAAAGCAAAAGTCAGTAGGTGTTTCTACAAAGTACTTAAAAAAAAATTATAGCTTGTGTCACTTGGCCCAATGAAAATCAATTGAGTAGCATAGTGCTGGTAAAACAACATTTTAACATTTGGTTAAAATTACTTAGTTGACTTCTAACTGATTAAGTAACTAATAGGTTTGGTATTTGGCCTTATCACCAATTTCATTGATATTGGAATGCATCCCATTGTCTTATATTAAATATGTTAAATACACTATAACCTCAATACAATATTATTTTGATCCACTATCTCGTAAATAGTATTTTTACTCTACAATATCTGAGTACAAAAGCTTTTTTCTCTCTAGTCTCCTAGAGAATAAAGTAAATTGAATTAAAACCTGTCTGCACTAAGTTTGTGATTCAAAACATTATTAAACTTATTTACTTCTACCTCTATGGTGCTGAATTTATTATACAATGCAATCTTTTTTAATTTGTTAAAAAATTAGACTCGGAAACTTCTTGGTATTTTGTTTAATTTGCTTTGTGCACTAGGTATTTTCTTGCTGAGGTAGATGAAAACTCTGCACTCATGTGTAAAGATTTGTCACCTAGAGCTCTTTTGATTCCCTCACTCAACGCTCAGTATTCTAATTTTAGGCTTACTTTCTTATCAAAATTGAGCATGCAGTTAAATAGCAACTTTGGGCTCTTGTATAACAAATAACAATTATTTCATGTTATTTTTATTGAGTACCTACATCATTTATTCATGAAATATTCTTAGTTAAGTCTTAGTCCATTACAAAGTAGGTATATTACTTACTTAATAATTCTTCTCACAAACTGGTTTAGTAAATGAATCATTAATCTAATATTGATTGACCCACCTAACTGGATTGTACCTACATAGATTTCTAATTCAACCTTGTAAGTGGAAGTTCATTATTATAATGTTCTTTCTTATTTTTAGTTGTAAATAGCTTGACATGAAAATTATGATATAATTTTTTGCCTGCTTTTTGATGCTGCAGAACATCTGTAGAATTAGATAAATTCAAATTGCTAAGAAAGAGTTGAAGTATATTTTCTTACAGTAAATAGGCTTGAGTTTATAGCAAGCACTAAGAGCGGTAATTGGTAGAGATTCCACGGACTCACTATAAACGCTTTGCGGTAACTATTGTGTGAACTGCCAGCTTATAAAATTCGCTGCTGAGTTTTCTATTTTCCGATAGCTATAATCTCGATCTTTTCGAATCGCGAGGGTTTTTTCTAGGCAAGCGTGCTTCATACTAGCCCGCATTATCGCTTTAACTCAGGCAAGTTGCGGTTAAGCGCAAGTCTATCAGCTATAAAAAAAGAACAGGGTCGACGATTAGTTCCTAATTATTAATTTTCCAAAAAGTTATGATCGGATTATAGTTAACAGATAACAACAGATGTTCCTATAGAGTTCCACTATCTGGCAGTTTACACAGTAAAAGCGTTACGTGTGAGTAATGGAATCTATAATGTGTACCGGTAGCGACTCGCCGTATCTCTACTAGTCCGATGGGAAGAATTACATTTTGTATATCCTGGCCAAGGCACAAATGTATTATATACAAATCAATAAAAGAATCAAATAAAAAAAGTGCGCTTTAGATTAACAAAATTAGCGTAAGCAAATCGATTTTTACGTAATTAAATCCTAGAAAGGCGTTATATTCGTTTGTTTCTGTATTATTTATTATATTTTACTATCTTATTTTTATTAATTTCGTGAAATACACAGTAAAATGAAAACTTTATTCGCTAGGGTTCTTATTCTCCGTAAGTAACCTGGAAAAAATATCTTGCCTACGTTAGAGCTCAATTGTTATCACATCTTCCACCCTCAGACTGATTGCGTCAAGTTGCTTAATTTTGGTGATCAATTACCCTTTTACTGATGGCCAAGGTGGGGGCAAATTAATATAAGGATGATACAAACTCATGAAGCTCTACACGGACAGTGCTAGTACGTAATAAAGAAGTCCAGTGTGTGACCAATCTCTTTAATTAGTCAAGATTTTTAATTTTTTTTTCTTATCTTTAGAGGGATTACTCCCCCGACCTACCTCTCCTTGCCGACACCATTGCCCCGGGCATGTTAAAAATTAAAAACAGTTAATATAGTGAACAATGTTCTCAAGATTAGGTATTAGTATACCTATTACCTATAAATAGATTAGCTAAATGTGAGAAGCAGGGGCTTTATACCAAAACTGATGTACAATATTACCTGATAGTATAATGGATCTCAATTTTATTACATTCAAACAAAAATTGAAGTATTTTTTTGAAAGCAATCCTTTTTATAAACTCAGCGAATATATGTGAATGCAACTTGTAGAATCATCGTTCTTGTGTAACAGACAACCATAATAAAATATGACTAATTTAAGCCCAATAAATATTACTTTACTTTATTACTGTCATGCTTTTATTTTTTCAGTAAAAACTAATGATCTCCATACAACAAAAAATAAGCTCCGAGAATTGTATTGCCTAGGGGCTTCGACATAGTTAATTCGTCCCTGTAAACACCTACGCCAGCTGTTAGCTACAAATGTTACATTATCATAATAAACCTTCAAACCTGGATGTAATTACTAGAAACCTTACAATTAATTTGACTCACAGGTGTAAATTTGTAAACTGCCTACGCAGTTTTGCAAAGTTAATTAGCAATAAGGTTTCTTTCTCAATTAGCCAACTTCGTTGAAACAACATTTGCAATTTACCTATATTAAAATAAGTTTCATTTAACAACAAGTGACTGCTTTTGTATAAGTTAGGTTCTAGTTTGAGCGATACATTGTTCTAAACTCGAGCAAACTTCAGAGAGTTATATGTCATTCAGTCCTACAAAACAGACACAATAGACAGATCTCTAGCCTAACAGTATGTTATAAACTGGCTTAGGTAAATATATACGAAATATATAGTAAAAAAAGGAACTTAAAGATCTTTATTACTTCAATTCGGCAGGTGCCAATACTTTTTTTTCAGTTATTTCGTTTTAAAAACCAAAATACTAGGCCGACTTTAATAAGATTTGAATGGCACATTTCAGAAGTATACCATTTCAAACAAAAAAGTTTTTTTTTTCAAATTGGTTCAGCCCTTTCCGTGGTATAAGGTAACAAGTCAAAAAAAATTATCACGAGTTCGTTATAAATATCCGTGGTCTCTGTGTTTTCCGGCTTCTTTTTGGTTCGAATCGAAAAATCAAAGAATAATTTTGCTTTTATTTATGTTTTTTGGGTCTTGATTGCTCCTCACTACTTCTATACCTATCTTAAAATGTCTCCCTCATTTTCTATTTCTCGGCACGTGTTTCGCCTAAGCACACGGCATCTTTAAGAATATTCACTCTTCAAGCGCTTTTGAGCGAATGCTTGGAGAGTCAACATTATCTAAAACAACATGCAATAACTGTTTTGCTCCTGGTTGCGATGGGTCTATTCCCACTACTTCTAATGACAGTTCTATTGATAGAACTAGTTTTACTTTTTGTCCAAGTAGCACCATTATTTTATATTTTTTGTCTAATGTAACTAAATGGAACATTTTATCCAATTAGTTCTATTGCAGGATATGTGATTAATAAGCATGTATATTACTAGATTATTCCTAGATTCCAAATGATACCTACTATAATGTATAAATAAAATAGTAGAATATTTTTTAAAGACTTTATTATAAAAAACATAAATATGAACTTTATGTGAACTAAAATATGAAATCTTTCGAAACAAAAATTGCAGTGAATTAGGATCGTGTATAAGCTAATATTTTATCGAGAAAATGTGGAACGGTTATTTGTCCATTCACTACCTGCATACGAGTTTTCAGGACATATTCGTTTTTCTCCCTATCATCCCTCCGCGAATTTTCATTGTATATCTTTTTTTTATGCGTATAGATGCCACTTGAGCATCATCATACAAGCAGCGTAGGACATGTAGCAAATTTTCTTTGTTTTTGTTAACTAGAGTATTGAGAGTGGAGCTCGTTATAGTTGCACCAGATCTTAATCATTTTATCTCTTAGCCAAAACTTATCAAAATATTTTTTAAATTTCTCCAACCCATCAGAGCCGCGCAAGAAAGTTTCCCTTTTTATGAAATCCCATCCTAATACAATTTGATCCTCTGGTAACTATGCAAGGTTAGGTAGATATTATTCTTTAATTACTTTGGTTGTCGTATACTCCTAGTTTTTTTGCCTTGCGTCTTAAACTGTTACTGAAATGGTAGTGGCAACCTTTCATTTCATGTTCAATATTTAACTCTTCTAACGCGGCAATAATTCCCTCTTCAAAATCAATCTTAATTTTTTGTGGCTGCCAATGTTTCAACTGAGATTGAATTAACAGAAATAGTAAGAGATAGGCTTCTTTTGTCTGATGCGTCATAAATGCGTATATCATTGGGACTATATTTTTATTGTTTATGACACTGCCAATATCGCCGTGTATAGAAAAAACTGGCGAAATGGTTTAGGACAAGATTTAAAAGTGCCGTCCATAAAAAAGTGTACGACTGTCTTCATATTCTTTTTAGAGTCATTCGACAGAAAACTAAAATACGCATATCCTCTTGCTTGTAGTCTGCCAGTAAAAAATGTTCGTATTGCAATGGGACTTCATCATCTTCAATTTTGTTTGTACATAATTTCATAACACCTGCTTTTTCGTTTTTGGACGAAAAATGGAACTACTTGGACAAAAAAGTCCAACTAGTTCTATCAATAGAACTAGTGGGAACAGAACGTTGCGATGTGTCCGTTTTTTATCAGTCAGCTATGATCGCAAAATCGTTATATTCATTTATTTAATAACTGTTTGTTCCAGGTGTCAATACTACCTACACAGTTACTCATGGGTTCCCGCGTGTCAGGGCGTCATCACATTTTTTGTTTTGGCGAATTTTACACTGGCCACTTTCATGGACCCGGGGGTGATACCCAAAGGTAATTTAGTCGTAGTTTAATGGCTCATGTTTATGTTGTCTAATTTACATCTGCATATGACTATTCAAGCAAACAGATAAAGTGTATTTTCAGGGTGAAATGAATGTAATTTGAAAATCTGATTGTTTTCGTCAATACATTTACAAGAAAGATGAATGTTGAATGTGTTACCTACGTTGTGTTACAAATTGCGCGATGTTAATACATACAATTACATACGAATACAACGAAAAAACAACGTAGTTCTATGAAATACGAGTATATAGCGATTATTGTATGCGATGTTTTCGCACATACAAATAGAATGCACATTTATTTATTTGACAGAACATAGTGCACATGTTATTGAACCCATTGACTCCGAACTAGTTATAACTGTATTTCAGTAACTAATGGTCTTCCCGTAATATCACTCTAATAATATAAGTTTATGCCAAATAAAGAACTACTAGTATAGGGTGTGTGTGTGTGTGTGTGTGTACCAATATAAATAGTACCAATAAATGTTGTAGACGACATTTTATCATCGATTTCAGTGATGGTAATAATATTTTTGTCCTTGTACCTTAAAATGAAATCTGGATGATAATACAAATCCTTAACGCGATCAAATGTGAAAATTTGTAAGAATGTGTGGATGTATGTTTGTTACTCTTTCACGAAATAACTGCTGAACCGATTTTGAATGGAATTAGTTACGGTGATAGCTTAGAGCCTGGATTAACACATACTTTTTGATATTCTGTATTACGCGGGTAACACCGCAGGGTGCACCTAGTACTTCATATAACTCACACATGCTGTTAAGATATCACATAAGGGCATTTAGTTACACGTAAGGTCATATACAATGCATTCGCTAATATGTATAATCAAATCGCTAAATGCTATCTATTTACATTATATGTATTACGATAATAGCTGGATTGGATAAAGACAAATGCAACGGCAGCTTTATCAGATAACTTACTAGTAATCTCATCAACCCTAAATCATAATATTAAATGTAAAACTGCTTAAATTTTTTCGCGATATTGAGTTAGAGGAATTGTGTATGGGTTTACTAATGCCGATATGAATTAGTAATCACTAATTTCATTTGGTAAAGTATTGTAAGCACCCAGGCGAAGATTAGAATGAACCTCTTTTAAGAAATCTAAATTGCACGGATAAGCTGAGGTTGCTAAAAGCGTGAGTTGGTACGCCGGCATACACGTCGTATATTCTACAGCCATTTCATTTATAAGACGGTAACATGGAAGAGAATTAAAAAGATTGTCATATAGGGATAAAATATGGGGTAGGGAAGCCCCCTATTTTATCCCTAGTCCCTAGTCTGCCTACGGTTATAATAAAAATATAGAAGTTATTACCTGCTATACTTGATATGTCTAGTAATTGAATAAAATGTTGCTGGGAAGAGCAAAGTCGAGTGTGGAGGTCAATGTAAAATCATATTGCGAAATAATGGGTATCATGCGGTTGTTATTCATAGTTACATTAGTAAGACCACCATGCTTTAACGCTATGGCATGCAATAGTCGTGATATATTTAATGGTAATTATATTATTATGTCAAATTACATGTTTGACTGTTACTGCGTCACTTTCTCGAGACTGATTCTAGTAAGTTTTAGCGTACTCCCTTATACCGGTTTCTGGTGCTTCCAGCCCCGCCTGACGAGGACAGAGAGGACGACTTCCGCGCTCCTCTCTACAAGAGCGTGGAAGTGAACGGTATCACGGTGCGCATGAAATGGTGCGTCACGTGCAAGTTCTACCGGCCGCCGCGGTGCTCGCACTGTTCTGTGTGCAATCACTGTATAGAGGTCAGTATCGCTTGACACCTTATATATAAAAACTAGAATAGCAATAAAACCTTAAAGAGAGGTGCCATAATACTGGCCGTAAGAACTCAGATTCGTGAGACTCCAATCGTCGATCGACCAAATGAACGGATTCGTACAAAAGGGTCTCAATGTAACTGTACGAACTGCTAGATTGTAGAACTCGCTTCCAGCTTCTCTATTCGCTCCCGAGCTATAATCTGAGTTCCTGTTCCTCGGTGAGAATGATTAATTATTGATGACACGGGAATATGTACATTTGTATGTTTTGTATTTATCGGGTTTTAATGGATTCATTTTGCTTTGCAACGCACTAAAGAATTTTTCCGCGTTCGCTGAAAAAATGGCGTCTTTGTCTGTGTATTTATTGCAAATCTAGTGATTCTACAAGCTTTAATGTGTAATATTGATGGATTATTAACCATTATTGTCTTGGTTATGTGCACAAGTGTGGGCAAGCGATATATAGACGGAATAACGTGGTTTTCGTGTTCGCGGGAAATCTCCATAGAAACCCTGTTAAAGTCTCCACCTCTTTACGAGGGTTTATGATATGACTTTTACTTGACCACGACGACTTATTACTTGATATATGACTTAACTTTATTGAATTATAACTCGAAAACTGATAAACTTGACGCTGGCAAATATACAAATCATATAGTGCCATTAATCAACGAAAAAAAAACCCACTAAACTAGCTTTCCACTAATCAACGCTGTCAATACTGGCGTATTGATAACGTTGATATAAGTGGCTTGGGGACACTTTCTGCAAAATAGTTTTAATTATTTGTGCATGTTCCAGACATTCGACCACCACTGTCCGTGGGTGAACAACTGCATCGGTCGGCGGAACTACCGTTTCTTCTTCTTCTTCCTAATATCGCTGTCGATACACATGCTCAGTATATTCGGCCTGAGTCTATACTATATCATGAACAGCACCAACAAGACGCTCACGCAGGTCGAGCCTGTGGTGTCGTATCCTTTTGTTAAATCGACAATGATAAGAAATGAGGTTGTCAATTCGGCGGAGTAAGATTCATATTCAAGGGGCAAAATTAGTTCTATTTGCTCTATCGCTCGCGTTTTGTCACCATTTGAAAGTTATACAATTATCGGCTAGGGGTGTACTAAGCCGAACACGGGTCACTATACACACCCTCATGAACAATTTTTACTATGGGACCAACTCTGAATTCGAGAAATAAAAATCCGCTGTTCCATACAAAAGGTCGTCGACAAAATGTATGATTATTTTTTCTCGAATTCAGAGTTGGTCTCATAGTGAAAGCTGTTCCTTAGGATGTGTACAGTGACCCCCTTTTGGCTTAGTATACCACTAGCCGATAACCCTGTATACTGAATCTTATTAAAAAAATAAAAAAAATTCAGCCAACATTCTGTAAATAATGCTCGACAAACGTTATAAATTACGGATTTTTTAATCAAATTTACTCCCGTTAAATAATACATACAAAAAATCTTGACACCATTTATATTTGAAAGTTATTATTTCCACTGGAGCGGTTTTTTAACTTTTATTCCCGTTTATCGCTATTGATATGGCTTTTGATAGTAATAAGATTGTGTTAATTCTCGTTTGCCCCATAGTTGTGGCCACTGGGGCAGATACGTATAAAATAATAAATAAGTAAATAACAATAATAAGGAACAACATCCACACAAAGGTCTTCAAGTCCCAAACTAGGCAAGCCTGTGCTATGGTAACCTGATGATATACATACTTAGATATATTATAAACACCCAGACACAGGTCAAGCAGACATGTTCATGCATACAAATGTTTGACCTGTCCGGGAATCGAACCCGGGACCAGCGGCGCAGAAGGCGCGGTTGCTACCAACTGCGCCAACCGGCCAGTCAAAAATATCAAAATTGCCCCATCGATAGGGCACAATAGAATAAATCAAAATTTCGTGAAAGTATCAGTCGTTTATATTGAGTCCATATAATATCCTCAACTACTTGCACAGTATGGTGATAATGGGTATCATAGCGCTCCTAGCGGTGCCAATATTCGGTCTGACGGGGTTCCACATGGTCCTCGTCTCCCGGGGGCGCACCACCAACGAACAGGTGACGGGGAAGTTCACCGGGGGTTTCAACCCGTTCTCCAGGGGGTGTTGGAACAACTGCTGCTATACGCAGTTCGGGCCGCAGTATCCTAGGTGAGTTTTTTAAGGCTGCTAATTTTAAATTGACTATACATTCGGCTGGGGGTGTACTAAGCCGAAAAGGGGTCACTATACTCTGCCTAAGGAACAACTATCACTATGAGACCAACTCTGAATTCGAGAAAAAAAAATCAGCTTTTCCATTCAAAAAGTTGATCGGTCGTCGAAAGAAATGTATGAAACGGCAAATTTTTTTTTCTCGAATTTAGAATTTGTCCCATAGTGAAAGTTGTTCCTTAGGATGGGTACAGTGCTCCCCTTTCGGCTTAGTACACCCCTAGCCGATAACCCTGTATAACTACCCTAACGGGACAGAACGTGACTATGTATGGAAAACGGATTTGAAATCTTGACATAATCAAAGTCATCGGCTGTTATCTGCGACAAGATTTAAACCCTGTGAGTTTTTTGCGCTAGAAATTAACGTCTTAATTTCCTTTTTTATTATTATTATTTCTATTATTTACTGCAGCATACTTAAAAAAATTCATGAATTAAAATTATATATAAAGAACCAGAAAAGTTAAAAGTTAATAACATTAGACTTCGATTATTGACTTAAAACCCGATTTCAAAGTCAGTTTTGGTTTTGCCACCAAGGTTTCAGTATGCATGCATGTGCCAAAATATTCGGGTTGATTGAGAGTTGTCGACTACACATGGAATTTATTACATCTTTTATATACAAGTTGATAGAGAGTTGTCGACTACACATGGAATTTATTACATCTTTTATATACAAGTTGATAGAGAGTTGTCGACTACACATGGAATTTATTACATCTTTTATATACAAGTTGATAGAGTGTTGTCGACTACACATGGAATTTATTACATCTTTTATATACAAGTTGATTGAGAGTTGTCGACTACACATGGAATTTATTACATCTTTTATATACAAGTTGATAGAGTGTTGTCGACTACACATGGAATTTATTACATCTTTTATATACAAGTTGATTGAGAGTTGTCGACTACACATGGAATTTATTACATCTTTTATACAAAATTAAATACGAGTACAAACAAAACCCACTAATAATAATAATAACACAACAACGATGCTGGCCCAGTTATTAAGAACACATAGCTCAAAATAGTTCACGTTTTTCACCTTATTTCTCTTTTTTTATACATATTTATATTGTAAAGGGCCTCACAGTTTTTGCCACGGCTCCACTGATGCCTTAATAAAGGTCCGGCTTTAGGCCGTGTTTGTTAATGATTAATAACACAGAGTGTCCACACTTTTCAATCGCATGAAATCAAAATGGTCAATGCCATTTATTTAAAGTATTGTTTTTCTCTTCTCAGTTTGGTTAAGAGCGGAAGTTGAACCATAAAGTTGGATACCATACAATGAATACAGACGATGAGTGGCATTGACCATTGAAATGGAGAGGTTTGCCTTTTCCCATATCATGAGACCAAACACGAGATTGGCAGTTTATCTATGTTTTTACTTCTCAGTGTGTTTCAGTATTGTTAATATATCAGAAAAGTGTGACAATACTTAAGGGTGTTAGTCTACCCATCTAAGTGAACCCATTTCAGAACAAAAATTTTCAAAATTCCAAAATAAATTAGGTTCGCCATACAATAATTGGTAACGTGATGGGCGAAGTTGTATGGAGGACGCAATATTTTCTTTTTAATTTTGCAAAATTTTGTTCTATAATGGGTTCTCTTTGATGAGTAGACTAACACCGCTATGTATTGTTACACGTTGTATATTGAGTTATTTATATTGACCTCAGATTAGATTATTATGTAGTTCAATTTGGTTTTGCGTTAACTAGTAAAAGTAATATAGTTCACTGTTTCACACATGATATCAAAAAAAATATGATTATTAGAGCCACAAACTCTGAATTCATGAATCATTTTAAAATCTTAAATATATGTGATCGTAATAAAAAGCAAAACACTGTCAGAAACCTAAGTCGCCTAGCAACTATTCGGTTTACATTCTTGAAATAATTTATTGCACCCCAAATAAAAGATATAGCAAGAAAAATGTAAACAAGTAGACAATAGAATTTTTGAGTAGACATTTAGAATTTCATCCCTGATGAAGTTAACCGAATGTGAACGAAACTATAGTTGGACCTTTCCAACAGTCAGGTACAAGTGAAAACCCGTTTTCTTAAGCAAGCAAACCCTTTTTTATTTCACAACAAACATTGTTTTTACAGAGTTCCCAACATAGGAGGAAGTTTGTTACCTGACTTCTCGGAGACGGAGGGCTCTGTTTGAAACAAGTTTTGATAGGGTGTATATTTGGCACCTGCCAAAATGAACTCGCTAATCACTATTTTAAAATAGAGCTTGTTTTAAATTGTTTATCATTAAACGACGAACCAAGAAATACATGTCTAAATTTCCCCCCATTTCAGCCTAGTACGGCCATCGAAATACATGTACAAAGGCGGCAAGAAGCGGCGAGAAGCCGGCGGCATTCACTCCGCGTCCGCCATATCTACCATAGCGACCGACACGCAGCATCAGGTAAAGACGTACACAGCGGATAACGGGAACGCTCATCGACCTGTCGGACCGCACGCGCACTACAACAAGGTGAGAGCCAGACCACGGCCCCCTTTACGTGAGCTGTCGCTCGCTATCGCTATCAATATACGAACGAAAGAATGAATGTTTTATTTAGATATACCACAGGGATAACTACGATCGTATGTTTGCTAGAGTTTTGTTGAAGTAAATTGTTCGTGAATAAAACGGGTAGAGATTATAAAATAAATATGTTTTAAATTATATTACTACAAGGTAAATGAAAATAAACAAAATGTTTTATTCAGGATTAAATAAATAAATAAAACATTCAAAAATAAATAAAAAATAAAAGAATATGAATAATAAGAATAAATTATAAAATAAATAAATGATGCAGCCATCACCACCAAACTAAGTGTGAAGCCTGTATCTTCATATGTATCTTATCTCCTAATTAAATAATCGTTACTTACTTCAATTTGCAAGAAAAAGATTACCCTGTAAGTAATCTCTCTCTGTGTGCTCTAGTTTTGTGAAATCTTGTACGTGCATGGTTGCCTGTAAGAGATCGCTTTAAGCGATAAGGCCGCCATTAGAAAGCTAGCATGTTTATTGTATTGTTTGTTTTTGAATAGTGTTATAAGCTGGTTTTTAATAAAAAGTTGTCTTATCTTATCTTAATCTATACAGTAGTACTTATATTGTACAGGCTGCTGTCTATGTTCATTAATGTAATTTTTTATTCCTAATCGACCGTACATAGTGTTCTCGTATAGTATTGTGATTGCGATAGCGAGTGACAGTTGACGGAATCACGGGGCAGCTTGGCTAACGCAGCTAGCTATTGGAAATTTAGCGAGGCGATATTTCATTATTATTTTCATTGAAACAAATTAAGTGGCCATATTTTATATTCTTACACAGTAAAGTTTACACATGATTATCGCCTAGCTAGAG
Organism: Ligdia adustata; assembly: GCA_947049295.1. NCBI lineage: Eukaryota > Metazoa > Arthropoda > Insecta > Lepidoptera > Geometridae > Ligdia > Ligdia adustata. Next base: position 2,163,209 of record OX346226.1, read on the forward strand.
TTTCGAAAATCACTGTTGTAATTAGGTCGTAAAACAAACAATTACATTAAATTTGATCGAATCACTTCGAGAAAAGGATGGTACGGCCGTGCCATTGTTTTTCGCGACTTGGCGTTGGCCCTGCCATGCCTCCAGATTTTATAGTAAGTTATTCTTGTATTTACGACCAAATTATATTGCTATATTGTGTGTCACTTAATTACTATGGACATGAGAATTGCTATCACCTTTTCGTTAATTCTATTGTATATAGCGAACGAAATGGCGTGATTTTGTCAGCAAAATATAAGTGGCGGGATATTCTCAAAAATTATAAACTAATTCGTACATCCGTGGTTTGAGCGAGACGTGCAATCGTCATGGACACGATCGACTCATTTCATCGTTGATATCGTTTAGCGGATGTGAACGAAACTATAGTTGGTCCTTTCCAACAATCAAAAGCGCGTGAAAACCAGTATTGCAAAAAATGTAAGTCACGCATTGGTCTTCCAAATAAAACTTGGTTTTTGTCAGAAATACTAAAATTTTCCGAACGATAACGATTACGAACTCAGTATTTTTTTTACACTTTTTTTAAAATCTTTTATGTTACTTTCACTCGCGTACAAATTTTGATTGTGCTAGCGTGTCAGTTATATATTTATTCCTGAGGTATAAAAAGTCGTTGTACCAAATTCTTCCTTCTTTGCCGTACTTCATCTGATTTTACGTACACATAAACCTAGTTCAGTATTTTCCACACATTTTCAATTCTTTTATTACATTTCACTATCACGCTTGAGTAGTTAAAAATTGCTTTGGGTTTGTACCATCTTAGTTTTTGTCTAAAAACATGAATCGGACAATCATTTAGCGGGGTTTCTTCTTGATTTAATCATAGTAGTGTTGTATGACGAAAGATTCCATTATAGTTATCATGCTTTTTAGAGCGAATTTAATAACTTCAATTCACAATTTAGTCGCTAGAATCCGACCAAGGCGAAGGTACAATGAAATAAATTGTTAAAACTTCGTTTACTACTGTATACTCAAGATAAAATATTATCAATGAAATATCTTTAATAATATACAGTTAAGTTATTGTACTTACCTTTTTAAATTAGTTGGCTTATACTAAATTCAGAGACCACGGGTAAAAAATACTTCCCATGGTATCTTCCGGGGACTATCACAGGGACCATTGGCAATAAAGGGAAATTTCATTGATAATATTATCTTGAGTAAAAAATACTTCCCGTGGTACCTTCCAGGGACTATCACAGGGACCACGAACAATTAAGGGAAATTTATATACTAGGCGTTAGTTCCTTTTACTGTAAACAGAAATACATTATGAACTTCAAAAATGTAGATATATATAAAAAAAATAGTAATTATGTTTGATGGATTCTGGATATCAATCAGATTTTTTAAAAACACTTAAACTTTGTCAACGAAAATTCATTCACTAGAGATAACTCATTATGCAATTGAAATTATTTTGTTACTGTCTAAGAATTCGTATCATTAAGTTTCCGTATAGTATTAGAAAAAATTATGTAATTTTTTCTGAAATGTATCCATCGCCTTGGTCTAAGATCCTATACTATCCTTGCACATAGACAATGTGAATTGAAGACCTATTTGTCTGGCTCTCTCTCTCTTTACTAACATTTTTCTCCGTACATATAGGTCACATTTTGGACTCTATTTTATGCGAAATACGGTCCAAAATCGGGAAACTATTTTCCTATAAAAATGTTGTATATTGTATGTTTCCTGCTATTTTGATCTGCTTATTGTAACTAACGCCAAAGGCACTATTAACTCCACGTATCTTTCGAATATAGTAACATTTTGTATACTAGATTATTTTGAAATAACAGCACCACTAGTAATTTACTGTTTTCTTAATTTGTGCTCGAAATACGCACACATGAAGCACAATTCTATCACATTGGTACCTTTGCACAATAGTAACTTATTGTAAGATTATTATCTGCTAATCATAATAAAATCTTTTTGTGCTCAAAATAACTGTCATAATCTAAATAGGCGTGATAGTTATGGACGCTAGTACAGCTATTAGTATCGAGCGAGATATTTAGTTTTTGTTAGTGATATATAGTGATTATGGGATCAAAACATTTCGAAAGGTTTACTGCGTTGCAAAACAAAGTAACAACGACAAACAATAGTTCTCCAAAGGCCAAAGTGTATTACAGTTAAATCTCGCTAACGGACTCTGTTAGTCGATGACTACTTTTACAACCTAGATTGTTTAAGTAGCGGTTAAATCAGTTTCTTCCGTGCAAGCGTGTCCCCATGTATGTCGGACCCAATCTAGACATCACATCAATCGAGTTGCTGGGAACGCAACCCCCTTTCACTGTTCAATAGAAAGCATCAATGCCTCAATAAAGCCCAATAATATATTTAAATGAAATAGTAACTTGGTTTATTATAAAGTTTTGACGACATAATATTTTGTCATATATTTCTACCTCCCACAACGAGACAGATCAATCGCTCTGCTCGCCAATAAATAAAAAAAAGTCATTTATTTCAGGCATATTCAATGAATATCGTTAGGCTCGTAATTCCCAGCTAAGTTTAGTGGTAGCGTAGTACGATTACCGTGAACTGTCCTCAGCTGTCGCCGGGTCGAGAGGAGCACGAGACGGAGATGGAAGGTCCCGGCGCGTCGCAGAGCGCCGACTGCGAGCCAACGCCCCCGCCGCTACAACGCCGCGGCTCGGGGGCGAACCTCTTCCCGCCGCAGAGGACTATGCACTACCCACGCCTCAGCCCGCACTCTAGGACCACCACGTGAGTCACACTAGTACTACCCATCCACTGTCCAGCTGTCGCCGGGTAGAGAGGACCACTATCTTGAAGAAGAAGAAGAAAGAGAGAAGTGCTCGGTGTGTCCACGCCTGTAGCTGTGAACACCGTTCTAAATCACATCGCGATTTTTTATAAATATAAATATTTTAGCTAACTTCTAAATTTAAAGTTTGTTATACGTAATACGAGACACTGTTAGTTAGAAAGAAGTTTAAGGAGCCACTTTGCGTGTAGACGCTATCGGAGTCTCTATTTCTCAATTATTATAAAAAATGTACTCCCCACCGCAAAAACATTGGCTTTAATTATTTACTATTTTTTTGTTAATAAATGAAAAAGAAGCTTATTAAAGAAATCCGTTGGTCGTTCCAGTCACGCGGTACCCACGACGGGCTATCGGGTGGTGATGGAGCCGCTCAGATGCGAGACCGGTGTGAACGGCGCGCGACCCTCGCCCACGATGCAGCAGCGGATTAAAGCGCTCGGTGTGCCCACGCCTTTAGCAGTCAGCAGTCCAGTGCGGAGGTATGTATGGGGTCGACATATCGAAGGGATTCGCAAATACAATCCAGTTTTTTACTCGACTACGGTAGACATGACATTAAGCTAGTTTGCCTCGCACGGATCTCCTCATAGTAGTCATATTGCGGGAAATTCACCTGAACTCAAACTTTACAATCAGCAGGTTTCCCAATGATGTTATTCTAAAGTACTTACCTGTTAGAGCAAGTACTTATGTCTCTGTATGTTGGTGTTTAATGTCTTATTTCCAGCACCAATTTTTTTTATTGCGAAATTTATTATTCGCCTGGTTGAGTAAAAGACGGGAAGAAATTTGTGAATGGGAATAGAAGAAAAAATAAATAAAGTGGGTTTAAAACTCGATTGGTTCTCGGGCCTATTACGTAAGGGGATAGCGTAAGACGACTGGATAGCGATTTGTGGTACCTGTACCATAGCACCGCTAACATAGTTCTGGGCTTTACGTAATAGACCCAAATATATAATTTGCAGTTCAAACTTAGCCGTTAGTAAAATACAACTTCAATTCCACACCAACTTTCAATCACATAAACATTTTTAAAAAAACACGTCTATGTGCTCACGAACATACCTATAGATAACCTGTACCGTAAATTTCCTAGCGAGACTCGTTCTAGAACTATAGAAATAAATCAGCGATATTGTACTTTATGGCAATGCAATACGGTTCGTAATCGCCCAAATTTTAAGGCATACATGCGCTAATTAATTAAATTTAAATTTTGTCGCGCTAACAAGACACGGTATGGGTCCACTGAATAATGTTATGTTGTTAAAGCACTAAAATTTCAATATGTTGATGACGCAATGGCGTAATTTTCAAATGGAAGAGAGTTAATGTTAGATATAAATAGGTATTTATGATTGTTTCCCATTGTTTCATGGCCTTTTTCCTTTCATTAGATTTTTATGAAACCTCAAAATGTGTCACGATGGTGCGTTTTTGTTGGGCAACTAAAAAGAAAAAAAGGTCGTTAAAAGTAAAAAACAATTGATATAACAAGATGTATAATATTCGTATGAACGACATATTATATATTTAAAAAAAGTCTATTTAATTATCTTTTTGAACAAGACTTGAGAACACTTTTATTTCGTCACATTCGATTAACAATATTTTGTCTTTTTAATTAATTTACGCCTATAAAGATCTTGTATTGCTGCAAATTAACTATTATACATTCCAAAAGCCGATAAATTCTTAATATATTTTGCCCGACAAAAACGCCACGATGTGAAAGCCCATACACATAGTAAATATAACCAAAGAACGGACATCCTATAACTTCCCAATGCATTGCTTCAAATTTTCAGTTTGTTTATGTGTTACTTTGCATGTATGATGGTTTGCATTATCACGATTTTAGTGGTGAATATTATATATGGGGACACTTTAATGTAAGCTGGTGACGATTGTCTTGAACCATTCTGTGAATTAAATTAATCTGACTGCTTTAATGTTGTTTGTATATTCTTTCGGTTTATTATCATGTGTTGAGCTCTGATACTTTACTCCTCCTTTTGAGTTCAAATTCGTTAAAATTAATTCGTGGATACCATAATTTTGTAAATTTTCACTTAATATGTCATCAGAAATGCTTTTTAGGACAGTTTCTGTGTAAGGTTTTTTTGATTTAAAATTATATAAAACAACTACTAACATTTTCGTATTAAAAAGTTAGAGAGACAGATGATATAAAAAAGATAAAGCGTAATCAGATTTCTTTAAATTTTGAGGGTGGGTACAAAAAATCGAAACCTTCATATGTATATTGATGTAAATTTTCGCTTTATTCGTCGTGAGGTTTGCTTTCTTACTGATGTAAGGACGTGTATAGAACGAGTGACTCCTAGCATGGAAATGGCATGTCAAAACACTGGTGTACTAAAAATTATAATATTATAATTAAAGTACTTACTCAACTTGTACATTCTACTAAAAAAATACTTATTGTTTCCCGTTGTTTAGTTCCAGAGATCTTTTGATATTTTATTCGATTCCATTTAGGAAGGGTGCATCGAAATAAAATTATAAGTTCCTCGGCCACAGAACCGACAACCCAATCAAGTATATGATTGGAGGTTTTACATACTTTTAGGCTGCACTATAGTTTACCAACAGATGAATTGTGGTCTTGCCTAATAAATACAAGAAAAGGAACTCAGTAGCAATCTCAATGTTCAATTCAGTCTGAACTTCTGAACTAGTGCGAAATATGTTGTCGATAGCATGTCATTGATAAAAAAAATTAGCACCAATTTATTACACTCAATGCTAATTATTACTAGAAAGCTTAGCAAAGGAATCAAACCCACGACTATTTATATTGCCAAAATTGATAACTAAACGTTGGCAGTACTTTACATTAGATTTCAGATAAATATTTTATGTATACAGACCTAGAATATAGATGTGTAATTTAGATACCTAGTATCTAGTTATGTACATTTGTGTAAAATATATTTGGTTGTATATAAAAAAATCGTGATCACATATCACGATAACCATATACATTCATTTGACTAAAATCTAATATGCCATACCACAAAAGGTCTTATTCACTGATGAGGTCATAATTTGATCGTTTAACATTCATTTGATTCATAACTAACGCCTATTTAACAATAAAAATATTTATAATAAAAATACATTAAATTAATTAAAAATAGCCCATAATAATAATCTAGTAATATTTCACTATCATCTCACTTAAAACATAACTAAAATAATATCACTCGATTAACATTTATTCAGGTATCATTTAAATGCCATATAATGGAGTTATAAACTAATAAGTCATATAAATATGGATAGAAATATATGAGACATTGTTACCGTTTGTCCGCACTCGAACCCAGGTGGACATGACGCGTAACGGCTACGACGGTAACTCGCATAATTGTGTTTGTGTGTGTTATTGTTTATGCACGAATCTCAATTTATGGACTTAATGTAATTACCATTAGTTATTTGTGGGCTAGCAATACGAATAGTTATAGTTAGAATAATTTCAGAGGTTTTTCCAGCGTTCAACGAAAAAAATGGCGTCTTCGGCTGTGTATTTATTGCGAAACTAGTGTTTTCACTTTAATGTTTAATATTGGTGGATTATAAACCATTAATGTCTTGTTTATGTGCACAAGTGTGGGCATAAACAAGACATTATAACGATATGAAGAATGAATAACGTGGTTATGGAGTTCGCGGGAAATCTCCATAGAAACACTAGTGAAGTCTCCACCACATGACGTTAAAATAATAACTGTTGATAATTATATTTGAAATTTTAGAAATTATTCTGATGTTATGAAATACCTACTAACTAGAAGCAAGTAAATATGTTTCTTTTTCTTTTGACATATGGCACCGTACGATTTGTTATTTGCCAGCGTCAAGTTTATAAATTTTCAAGTTCATATTAATCAGTCAAGTCAAATATCAATTGATAAGTCATCGTGATCAAGTTAAAGTCACATCTTGTACCCTCGTAAAGCGGTCGAGACTTTACCAGGGTTTCTATGAGGATTTCCCGCGAACACGAAAACTACGTTATTCATTTTTCATATCGCTTGCACACAGTTTTGTACATAAACAAGACATTAATGGTTTATTATAATCCATCAATGTTACCCATTAAGACTGGCTAATCACTAGTTTTGCAATAAATACATAGACAGAGACGCCTTTTTAAAAGATACGCGGGAAAAACTCTTAAATATGAATGATTAATACTGCAATATTCACAGGAGTATAAGGATAGATGATTTCAAATTTCATAACAAAACTTAAAGCAATAAACAGTACTAATATTTTTCTTTGTTGTTTATGCGTGAAATAAATGTTGCGTTTTAGTAAAGGAAAGCTGTAAAGCCCATAAATTCTGACTCACAATGTAAATAAATGATAGACTGTATTTTAGTTTGCTATGTTATTATTCTATACGCACACTTTTAATAATACACACACGTTTGGTTTTCAGTTTTCACAGCAAATTATTATAATATTTATTAAAAAATGGCGAACTTATTTCTAAATTAAATAAAGAAGAATTTATTACTATTATTTATGTACATATTTGATTTATTTCTATTTAAAGATAGCATGCAAATTGTAAAAAGAGCATTTTATGCAAGTGTTTTTTTTATATTTTTATTATTATTTGCAGCATTTTGATTTTGATTGAAAATTAATTTAGTGGGTAGATAAAAATAAATACCGTGAATTCTGTCTTCTGTGTAAGATTTTAATAGTATTGCGATAGTACAATTAACGTTTTATTATTTTTGGTACATAACTAAATTACATTAATTGAAACGGCTAAACTGTTGACAATAGTGATTCATACATTTATTTTGTAAAATATTTATATGCATCTAACTGTTTCACAAATTTCTTGACTTCCAAAGAAGGCAGATTTCACCTACACTTACAACTAAAACTTAATGTATTTTACTTGCAAGCTGTTGTGCCAAAAAGGATCGCAGGCGTAGAGTGAAGCATCATACAATGGCTGGTAGCTACGAACGATTCTCTATGGTCGACTTGTGAACTCACTGCATAGACTAAAAAATGAGCATAGACTAATGGTAATGGCAGTTTAAAATGATGTTATAATTATTGGCTAGTTATGTTTCCCCCTTCCACTTCGTTTTTGTTTGTATGTATATGGCTCTGTACGCTGTGTGCATTTTGCCAGTTTGATTTTAAAAGGTGTACATATTTCTCGTAATTGGGATCCCCATAGTAGTTTTTGTTTAGTGCTACGCTAGTGTCTATGTCTTTGACTAGTATGACAATTTCATAAATTTTTCTTTACATTTTGGACAAGTAGTTTATAATGTGAGTGCATACATTTTCCTTATGTCCAAACACACTACACGTGAAGCATTGTTATCACATCAGCCATTGTATGCTTCGTTCTATCGCGTGTTAGGATTGTGAAATATGTCTCGATTAAATAAAAATAATGTTCTACTCAGTATAAAACCTATTCCAAAATTATTCTTTTAAGAAACATTTGACATTAAATACAATGTCATATCAAATATTTCTGTTTTGATCGGTTTAAACCCCTATTTCTTCAATACTAAAACAGATTAATGAAGTATTCAATTGTAATTTTTTAAATTCCGTATTTCTCTCTCTGGGTCTTCAGTTACCGACTTCGTTGAACTTTCCCTCCAAACTAGAATACCACATTTTTTTAATTTGATCGAAACGTGCATGTGTGGAGTGTATAGCTTGTAGTGTAGTGTATATTGTAACTTAGAGCCGCGGCATGCGGCGTTGGCATGCTCCCGCGTCGGCGGCGCCGCCCGGAGACCCGCCGGTCCCTTACAGGAGCCCTAGCCTGCTGTCTAGTGTACACTGGCTTGTTTAGAGGTGGTTGGTTTAGTGGGCGGTAAGAATTGGTGGAATCTGAGGGAAAGCTTCTGAGTTGTGATTGTTTAACTTCTAAAAGTAGAGATAATTCATAAAAAGAAACACACTCACACAAAGAATCCTTCAAGGATCGGCTACAGCCTCAGTCGGCAAATGCTGTTTTTCTGGCTTTTTTTTAAGAAAAATTTAAAACTTTGAGCGATAGTTTTAGCGAAAATTGTACGATGCCACAGTTATTTACATATGGCATGACATTTTGTCTTTAATTACTGGAGGATATATTCTTGTAATAATTTTATCAATATAGCAAACCCCTATTTGCAGAGTATAAGTTATTTACTGCAAATCTTAATTACATATTTGTTCCTTATTAAATTTACATTATACGTCAAAATAACAAATTCTATATGAGTACTAGTAAGATGAAGAGCCAACCATCAGATTCCACCTGCAGCTGAGGTAGTGGCAATGGGGACCGGCGGCGGGTCCGCGCGGCGCGCCGCGGCGACCGCACGCGCGAACGCTTCGCCCCGCAGCTCCCCTTTCCTTCTGTCCGTAGGGCATACGATAACGTTAGCTCGCCCGACGAGCTCGCGCGATTAAACCCGTGACGTGGCCGCGACAGGTCCAACCCGGGCACGCCCACCGGCGCGCGTCGACCCGAGTTCATCGCGGTGGGAGCCGGCGGCGGCGACGGACGCGCCTCGCCGCAACGCCGGTTTCTCTCGGAGGGCGAGCTGGTGCGCGCCGAGCCGGCGGGGGCGCCGCACCGACCCACCGCTGATGACATCCGCGAGTTGGCGGCTTCTCCTCAACGGGGGAATTACCTGTGGGCGGAGCGGCACCACCATCCGCACCCGCCGCGGGGCGGCGTGCCCGTGTTCCCCCCGCAGCCATCCCCGCTCCCCCGGCGGCGCCCCCCGCCCGCGCCCGCGCCGCTCGCCCCGCGCCCCCCGCGCCCGCTCTCGTTCGTACGCGCGCTCGAGGTGCAGGACGCGCTAGAAGCGCGCGCGCCGCCGCCCGAGCCGCCGGACCGCGCCTCGGTCTACGACTGCAACTACGAGATTTCCGTCTGAGCGCGGAACTAACGATCATGGTACACGCACAATGACGCAGGTTACGACCGATGGTGGTATCGAGCGACCGTGCGTCGGTCGGCCGACGAGTGGTCGTCGTTCGACTTGGAATCGGCAGCTGAACTCTTCAGTTGTCATTCGTCAAAGTCGGCACCGCGTCGACGAACGCCCTGCATTTTTATATTAATTGACGACACGAGATGAACTCTTAAAAGTTTTATATGTATGTATATTTGTAACGTTGAAAATACCGTTCCGACTGACATTTGTCGAGTTTTGTACATAGTTCCCAGTGTTGTGATTCCGGTATGACGTACATATATGTCTGTATGTACTACGGAGAAGAGATGATTCATAAATATATCGACATTCGAGTGTTTCTAATGTACGTGAATTATGATTATGGTTGTTTTGTAAGGGATATTGATTTTACCTTTAGATTTTAATGTGACGCGTGACCGAGGTTATGGAATTGACTGATTTCTTAATCTGCCTCAGTTTTTTTAGTTGATTCTTTCTTGGGTTGGTGAGTGAATAGTGTGGATGTTTCAGTGTCGTGCGGGTTTGCTGATTTGAGTTACATGCATACGTCAGAAACTACCTAACTACTAACTGACTTGTCACTTCCTAAACCTGCTGTGGAGGACTGATACTTAAAAATCGTATTACGTACTTTGGGCGAGAAACACGGCGTTTGGTCATGTGTATTATTTTTCCTACAGCATGTCTTGTTTTGGGGCGTAAACTTATATTATATGCTTGTAAAAAAGAGGAAAGTACTCAAAGTTAATTTATGAGCAAATTTTCATGACACTATAAACCCACTTGTACCTAGTATTTATTATTTGCTGCAGATTGAGTCATAAATCTTGGTAAGTCTAGTGCTGTGAGCATGTTGCTCGCGCGATCGCTATTATCGATAAAACTCATCTATGATACGTGTATGGCACACGAATGTACAACATCGCATACAATTTGATTTGATCGATTCGCCGAATTTATAAAAAAAACTATACGGGTCTTTCTCAGCAATCAGGTGAAAACACTTATTGTCAAACTATCGATAAGGTTTATCGATAGTAATAATAATACGCAATGTAGCGATTTCCTATAAGACCCATGAGTGGGAGTGAGTGAATACCCATTGCACCGCTCTCATGTTATATGACAGAGTCTGCATCTAGGAAAATCAAATATAATGTCGTTCATAACTGTTATATAGTAAGACGAGTATGATTGAAAGCCTAGAGTGGTGAATGTGCCAAATATTCTTCTTATAGTCGCCGATAGCTTACGAGTAGTACGCGCCCTAGCATAATTATGTTTCTTTACATACATCATCTTTTATTGACATATCGAATCAGAGTTTCTGGATAAACTGTCATTACAGTACATTTAATTATTACTGTATGTTCGCACACGTTTTATTTAAATACATTAAAATGATTTGATGTTATCCAAGATTCCGATTCGGCAAGGGCAGACTATAAACTAAATTACTTTAATAGTGATCCCATTTCGGCATGACATAATAGCTAAATTGACAGTTATTAAAATTATATCCATCCTTTTTTCACTTAAGGAAACAAAACGAAAGTAAACAATTTTAGAACTGTCAAATTAGGTTAATTTAGTAAGTCTGTCCTGCCCGAAAGCGGGTCAGTGGTATGCCCAAATTAAAGTCACTCACGGTAAGTAACTAAAAGGCAAAACATACTGTTTGCTTTTCGAAAAAAGGATTTAAGTGATTTAATTATAAAATAATAATTTAATCTGGAAACATTTGTTTCCTGGAATTGTTATTAAAGTATTAATTGTGTTTTTTTCTCTCTGTAAATAATATTTGAGGATGAATTACTATCTCACGAAGCACATATTTGTGTTTAAGATCCGGTTTACAAAATATCTCTTAAGTTTTGAGGCTTAGAATGAACCGAACCAAAACGTATATCAAACAAATGTTAACATGAACGTTACTTAATGATCTTTAAATAAATGATTAGATATTTATTCATTTATTTACTTCTAAATCAAAACATCTCGCTAAGGTAGGTAGCAGACATATCAACTCAGAAGCGGATCGCTCTAGCTTATTGCTTCGTGAATACTTAAGTGTCCGTGACAGGAAAATTAACCCTACGCGTGTGTAGGTGTGTTTTCCAAAATAATGAGTTAATAATTCAATATCAAGTAATAATGGAAACTGAGAAGATGCAACCGAATTGTTCGAGTAAATGAGTCAATATACATGTCCGTCACCGTACAAATTGTTAGTCCTCTCATAATCTAATGTTTTAAAAATTAATTCCGTAGTTAACGTGAATTCACTTCATTACGCCGAGTATTATTCGCTGTGTAAAGGAAAACAGTTATCGAAGAAGCCTGATTTATTAGTAATATTTAAAAAAAATGACAGGTTTTAAAATTGTCGCATGGCTTTGTTCATATGTGAGAAAAAGATGGATATATTTCCGGACCTGTCAATATCGAACGGGCCCGAATAGATGAAATTATGATTCGTTATCATCGATATGTGTGCTACAACCCTTATTTAGACTTGTGCCGATGCCATTGTGTTCTCGAGATAATTAGATCTGTGTTACCGTGTTGTCGAATTGTTAGATATTTTCGTGAAATCTTTATATCTTTTCGAAGTTAATTTATATAGTTTATACTTTATTCGTTTACAAAAGAAAATAATTGTACATGAACACGAGTACGTACACCTAATGTAGTTTGTGGAATGCAACAATTGGTAACTTAAATGATCCAAGTATTTACTTGCTGGCGAAAAGAAGCATAATAAATATTATAGTCTGTGAATTCCAATTGATTCAATCTAAAAAGCTGCGATTCCTCTGCAATGTCCGCATAGATCTCTTCGACGAATTTTTGTATATTATTATCATATTCGCTGTATGTACTTAGAATTGTATATTACATTATGTATAGAGTATATATATATATATATATATATATAACTTGTACACATCGTGCACAGTACAGAAGTTTGCGAACGTATATCGGTGGAGATTAACTTTGTACAGAAATTATTATATTGATAAAGCATAAAGCAATGCAGCATGGAAGATATTGAGTGATAGATATAGCCGTTTATTACCCGTAGCGTAGTAAGAATAATCCTTTCATAAGTACATTGCCTCCTTAAAGTGTACCTTAAGGAGGCAATGTAAGGTTTTACTTGCAGTTGACAGCTGTAACGGTAAATTAATTTACCGTTACAGCTGTCAACCGCACGTTTTGCTTGCGGTTGACAGCTATAACAGTAAATTAATTTACCGTTACAGCTGTCAACCGCACTCAAAACTTTACACTAAGCAAATAGTATTACAACTTATTCCAAATGGCGGCGGGGTAAATATTAATACTCCTTGCATAGTGCAAGGTTTTGCTCACATTTTACAGCTGTCACTGGCAATGAACAGTTAAGAGGTGGGCTACATTGTTACTAGGAAATGTTTATGTTCTTCAACGCCAGTGTTCATAAGAACGTGTTTGCGAAAATCCTAGGCTATAAAGTTAAAAAGAGTTTGGTGTGATGACGACAAGATAGTCTACGAATATTATTTACTACAACGTGTAACATATTCGTATTGTAAATTCTAAAAGTCTGCGAAACTATGTTTTTTGTTATAAAAAGATGTGTAGTTTTTAGACAATTACAACTCGAAAATGTTACCGTTAAAAATTATTTGTTCTGTGTTATAAGTAAGCTGTTTTTTTTTTACTTTATTTTTTATGTGTATTTTAGCAAATACGTATGTTTTTGTTAATGAGGTCGATCCCGCTAAATATCCCCAGCTCTAATAACACCGGCACTAGAAGTCACCACTCGATATTTTCCATGAAAAATAATTGTAAAAAGTGAACACACGGTCTTTTATATATAAAGTGTTAAGTATGTAAATAACGTTAGTTGTAAAAGAGTATCTAAGAATAATTTCGTATATTAAATATTGTGTAATTATATTTGTTGTGGATGTTATGACGTTAATATTATATACAGGGTGTTCTACTATACATACAGTAAAACCGATATTTTTGGACAATTGAGGAAAATTTTAACTGTATAAGAATTTAATTATTTCAAGTCATCGCTAAATAAAGAAGAGGGAATATCATAAATCTTATAAACTTTAAAATTAACACAAACAAATATTTTTATTATATTATGTATGGATACAATTGGCAGTAATTACTTGCATCGGTTCAATTTTGAACGGTAATATTTAGAATATGTAAATATTTTGTTAATTTGACCGTTGTTGTGTGAACACCCTGTATAAGACGGTGCAGTATGACGACAGTAAAGTCTCAGCTGTCACTGTTGTTGTTCTGTATATTTAGTTTAATAGCAATAATATAATACCATTTTTATTTTATTTTTTATCTGCGTCAGTACAAATAAATCTCAGGTACGTCCACGTTTAATCGCCAACAGAACATATAAGTCCCTTTCCTTTTCTCGCGCATACAAATAATAATAAGCGTGATAGAGATGTAAAATTTGCATGTGGCATAACGATATTTTCGTCTCGTTAATTTATTTTTGGTATAAATGCATCAGGATTGAAAACACTGAATTTTCGTTCGTAGTATTGCAATTGCAAGAAACTATAATATTGGCTCCTGATTTGTTTCACGCCTTTTCAGTTTACATGTTCTGGGGCCCGCCTTCTAAGAATGCAATGACGAGGTCTATAAGTATGCCTGTAGTGATAAAGAAAGTCTGTTGGCTCAACAGTAAATAAGTCGCCAAATTACTAAAGTGCTATGCGTGAAAACAAAATGACGTGAACTGTTGAACCTGTTATGAGGTCTCTGTCACTTGGGAAAATTTATTGTAATAAATTGCTATCACCAAAGGCTTGCATAATATCCGTGTACTGAAATTCAGGAACCATTTGGTTAACAATAGGTATTGTTCAGTCATCGTCTTGTATTTTAGGTATGAAAAAAATATATACAGGGTTTTCGGCTAGGGGTATACTGAGCCGAAAGGGGATCACTGCACTCATCCTAAGGAACATATTTTAGGGACTGAGGGGGCAAACCCTGAAAACGAGAAAAAATTCGCAACCAAAATGTATGAAACAGCTGATTTTTTTCTCTCGAATTCAGAGTTGGTCCTGTAGTGAAAGTAGTTTATTAGAGTGTATTTTGTGACCCCCTTTCGGCTTAGTACACACCTAGCCGATAATTCTGAATATTACTTACGATAATTTATCAAATTATATATTGTTTTGTTATTTGGCTACCAGCAATATTGTAATGATATTTATAGCTTAGACTAAATATTGCACGGCCTATTTCAAACTGTACCTATAATATTTATTGAGTGAGCTGTTTATTAAGATATAGTTAGCGGATTGCTGAGTTTACTGTAAAAAAAATCGTTTGCAGCAAAATTACCTTCTTTTGCGTATCATAACCATTACAGATGACCTACTCTAATGAAAATAGCGGAAGCAGACGATAATGACAAATGTAATGTGTGAACAGATCAGCCTTATTAATAAACGCGTCTTAACTTTAATCGTCATTTGTCTTGTTTTGTCGCGTGACTTTCTCCATTGGATAGAACAAGGTAAAAGATGCTCTAAGTTAAGATGCGTTTATTAATAAGGCAGTATATTTTCAGACGTTAAACATAGTAATAATTAAATTTGTTGTTCAATTGTTTTGCCCAAATGAACTTTCTGGTACCACTGGGTAGGTACGTTCCACGTGTCTATGTGTAAGAGACGAGAATTATAAGCAGCATGGTAGCATTTTTTAGGGATCTCTTATTGTATTGAATATGTTGTTATGTAGATAAATATGTATGTATGTTAAATGTTTTTAATGCAAATTGTCCGGCCACATTATACTTAGCTATTGAATTGTTAGAGTCTCCTTTATATACTACAAGTACTTTGGTTTGGCTTTTAAAGCTTAACCTTAATTGGCCTCTTAATAAAATAACGGTTCATATGCAGAGAAAATAATTTCAGTCATTCTACGTAAATGAAACACCGGTAATATTATGTAAAACTAGTTTAATTTTAATTTTTTATGAAAATATTCATTTTTAAAGGGAATGAAGGAAAGAGTTTATGAAGTTCCTTCCAGGGTACTTGCAGTAATCTTTTTACACATTCCGTTATAACCTACTGTTATAACCCAACCTGTATTTTTAGTTACCTACCATTATAGTTTACGATTACCTACAACTTATTATTTTGACATCATTTTAGATTGTGATGTACTTAAATTGAGGCGAAATGACAACATTCTTTTATAATAAGATGGTACATAAAAAATATTTAGTGTTTTTCCGCCTCGTCTTGATGTCAGCGTGAGAAATCGAAAAAATATTTTTGTTTTTATGGTGTGGTTCCTCCTCACCACCGCCACACCTCACCTTATTATTTCTCTTTCTCTCAGCATCCGACTTCCTCGACACGTGTTTCGCCTTAGCACAAGGCATCCTCAGGAGATGTTGACTCTTCAAGCGCTCGCTCGAAAGCGCTCGTGTTTCGAGCGCTAGAACACTAAATATTTTTTATGTACCATCTTATTATAAATGGATTTCCGCAAAGTAACGCCTGACTCCATCAATTATCAACATTCTTTTATTTAAAATAACACGTAAAAGATAGTCGTTTTAGTAATTTCGAGTTCCATATTTCTCTCTTGAATAATACAGGTTTGATTTTTACGGTGCCTACTTTTAGAATACTGAATGAATATCAAAAAAGTACCCGTTTTTTTGTTTACACTTTGTGTATTAAAATATTGAGAAAACTTCATCGGTCGAGCAGTCGTGGAACTTATGGTCGCCATATGAGTACAACACTAGCTTACGCTACGGGTGAATGACCGCAGGTGCGCAGCCGAGGTCGTTCACCCGTTGCGCTGGCGTTGATACAGGTCACAGTATAAATAGTAGTGTGTACTACCGCGCGCAGGGTGATCATACTTATTAAACAGGTTGGTATTTATTAGCAGAATATTTCTATTAGCGATACTGATTGTATGTACGATTATAATATAGGCTCTGAAAAAAAATGGAATGGAGAGAAATAGTATTGTTGAATGTAACCGTGTGTTTTTCTAACTATTGTCTTTATATTGTTTTTTTTTTATATTTCGCTACCAAATTTATAAATCTCGCAATAAAACATTGATTTATACGTTAATTTATAGCAAGGCCCATCACTATCACTCTGTGTATTTCAGCAATCACAACCAAAACTTCGACATCACCATAGGTAGGCTGTATAACATAAAAAAATAATGTCGCAAAATGAAATCACGAAATATGAATGAAGGGCACTTCTTAATTGGAGTTAGTTATACGTTCACCTTTCTTTGATAATATTAATCAGGCTCCTTTCGTTCGTTTCGTGTTGCTAAAATAAAATGCCCTACACTACATATCACTTAGACTTGCATTTCCATTGTATGGGTTGAAAATTGACCGGCAAAGTAAAAAATACTGTTGCAATATAGAGAAAGCATATATTTAATTTTTACGTTCTGTATATATAATTTAAACAGGACACGAAATTGATTGTTCTTTTTTCCATGTTTGAGCATGGGATTTTTTTACACGAATGTTATATCGTGAATAACGATGTACAAATCTTAATAGTTAATCTTAACTAATATACCGAAACCAATTGAACCAAAGTGTATTGAATCGTTGTAAATAGACTTGTAATTTATGAATACTTTAAGTCCATGGAAATTATAATTGAAATAATATAATCGCACTGTATGACATATGACATAGATGACAAAAGCATAATATTATATGCCAATTGTTAAATGAAAATTCAACAAATTGAATAATGAGGAACTGAAGTTAAGAAAAGCTTAATTTATTTATTTGTTGGGACTAATGGAGTTTGAAGTTTGATGTGGTCAGTTTTTCTTTTCATTTGTAACGAGAGCCTATGCACCGGTGCTTTTATTTAAACCAGAAGTAAGTCAGAAGCCCGACGATCAGGTAACGATTCCGACCGGATTCTAAAACTTTATATTTCGAGTTACGCAAACCTTGTTAGATGAGCTTAAATTATGATATTGAAAATTGATTTTAGATCTATACAAGAGGAATAATTGCATTTAAACGTAATACGTGCTTTAAGTTTTTGAATCCGGTCGGAAACGTTATTCTAATCAGGCTACAAAACCTGCAATCTTAAAATTAAAATCGTTGTTACAGTATTAAGTTTTTGTAATGTAAGACTAAAGAAACAGTAACATTTTACAACCCTTATTACTGATTGATATAAATGAAAATATAGCACTCGTAGTACACTTTCAAACAGAGCTGTGTGATTTATAATAATTTTAAAATTGTGAACTGATTAAATTTTTGCCTTTTCAAGCAAATTGTACACCTGGCTGTACAAAGTAGAAATTAAAATGTCCTCAATTCACCTTGGTTATATTGCACCTGGGTGATATCATCACTTTTCAATGATCACTCAGGTGCAATAAGTCAAGGTGAGTTGGGACACTTTATTTACTGATTTGTTCATCCATGTGAACAAAATGGCACACCATTTCCTAGAGCAATTAAAAAATCCTATGTGATTTATTTTTGTGTCCAAAGATACAGTCACGTAGCGCGGCTTGCAAGTGAACTAATCTACATGCTAGAATATTGTTAATTATTATCCAATCTTGAAACATTTTGTGTTGGACAGCAAATAATAATGTGTACTTATTGTAGAGTACCTCCCAAGAAGCGTTATTACTTACATAATATTATATTGTATGTATGTGACAGTGTTTTATTTTTGTATTTTGATAAAATTTGTGTAAATAATTTTATTATTTTATTGATATTAAAACTCAATTAATCAACAAGTTTTTTTCATTTAATAGCAACCGTAAACACGTTTATCTTCGCGTTTTTGACTCAATACGGGGAGATTCTAAAGTGAATTCTATATTTTTACCTCGCAATCAGCATCGTTGATATAACATTATTTCGCTTAAATCACGAATATTTTTTAAATTTTTGCTTAGGAAATATGTTTATCTAGTTTATTTAGGGTAACCTAGGCTATATTACATTATTAATACAATATTTATTTCAGACAGAACATCCATAGTTTAGCACAATAAATACGGGAAATTATTATAAACACACGGACAGAAAAGATAATTTTTAAACTCTGAAAATCCAAATGAAAGAAGAAAAACGAAGTCAATACTATGAAACAAAATAAAAATTATTAACAAATTTTAAAACTAAATTAAAATATTAGGTCCTTACATATGAAATTGGCGTTTTGTCGTACTGGCCACTTTGATCTCAAATATCTCTTCTTTGGTTAGGGATTCCAATTTCAAATTTATACAGCAATTTATTCATACATTTGTATTTCGAAAACCGTAATTCATTTGTTTTGTCCTCGTTTAAAAAATGGAGACTTAAATTCGCGTTATTTACGAGTACGAGTTCCTGAATGAAGAATTAAAAGCTATTATGGAAGCAGATCATCGCAAACCACGTCCGAGTTAGCTACAGGCTGCGGTGTTAGTGATAAAACTGTTTTAATCCACTTGAAGCAAATTGGAAAGGTGAAAAAGCTTGAAAGGTGGGTACCTCATGAATTGAGTGCAGCAAACCGACAAACGCGCGTCAACTGCTGCGTTACATTACTCAACCGGCACAATAATGAAGGGATTTTAAATCGGATCTTTCGGATATTTCAAGTTTTCCATTTTGTAAACTGCGTGACGCAAAGAAAAAACATTTCGGTTCAAAAACAGTTGGACCAAAATGGCCGTTTTGACATAGAATAGACCACAGTTAGTATTAAACAAAACAAGATTTTTAATACTAACTCTGACCTATTCTATGTCAAAACCGCCATTTTGGTACAATCCAATCATAATTCTGAGGCAATTCAAATAACAGACTTGATCACCAGGTCATCCTCGTTAATCACCAAAAACCGATTTTCTGGTACCTATTCTCCAGGAGCACCGTTTTTATAACTGTGGTAACAGATCACCACAGCTAAAAAACAAACTGAACGAACGTTTCTGTTATCACTAGCTGTCAATGTCAACTTCAAAATTATTTATTTTTTAGATTTGGCAATACTGTTTCTTTTCTTGTCGACAGGTACGAAGAATGTGAGTTTCGTAAATTTTTCACAAATAAATCTATAAAAATCTGTGAAATTTGTGTTTTCCTGAAGAAACACAGAATCTCCAACATAAATCAGTGATAGACCTGGCACTATAGTGTAAATATTTTCTGCCCCTACTGTGAATTTACCGTCAAAATATGAACCACAGTACTTGTTGTTTTCGAAGTTTGCAGTGCTTATTTTGTAAAACATGAAGAGTTGTATTAGATTTTCTTTATAAATATTCGACGATTAGTGCTAAAACAGCGCGTTCGAAGTGTTTCTCTTACATCAGACTGTGGAGGTTTTAAAACTTGTGATATTGAAGGTTAGTTTTATGTTCCCCAGATCCATCCAAGATGGGTAAGATCATGAAACCTGGAAAGGTGGTGCTGGTCCTCAGTGGCCGGTACGCGGGCCGTAAGGCCATCGTAGTAAAAAACTACGACGAAGGCACGTCAGACAAACCGTACGGACACGCTTTTGTCGCCGGCATCGACAGGTATCCCCGCAAAGTACACAAGAGAATGGGCAAAAACAAAATCCACAAGCGCTCCAAAGTGAAGCCCTTTGTCAAGGTTAGTATTGCTAAAATGTTACAAACTTTGCAACATAACCTATTTCGTTTGTTTTGTAAATAGTGTAGTAAGATATTTCTAAACTTGCTTGGATTAAAACTGATATTTGTAATAGTTTTGGTTGGTAATTTAAGCTTTATAAAATGCTATTATTTGGGTAAAAACTTTGTATATATATATAAGAAAGAAGTCCTGACTGACTGATATTCACTAGGAATCAACATAGACCCTTACTTTAGAGACATGAAATTTGGAGGGTGTTCTAAGAAAGGATTTTTGGAAATTCAATGCTAGACATGGTCAAATAGGAGTTCAAACTTTGAAACATTTTTATATTCCATGTTAAGTGCGGGTAACACCGTGGGTATGAGTTACTAGTTGTTGTAGCTTGAAGAGTTAATTTTTCCTATCTGTTACATCTTGATCTTTTATCTACACTTGAGGTATAACTTGAGTCTCTATTCAATTTTTTTTCTTCAGATGTGATAGATTATTGAAAAGATAATACCCTGAGAGGTTTTGTGTTGGACTTTGAAAGAGAAAGGAGTGCCTGGGAAATAGCAGGAGCTTATTCAAGCTATGTGCTGTCGAGCCAGTACCAAAATTCTCGATAATACTTCGTAAATTGCGAATGATGAGATGGATGTCTGGAGTGACAAGAATGGACAAGATTAGAAATGAGTATGTTAGGGGAAGTTTGAAAGTAGCTCCAGTCACTGAAAAGTTAAAAAGTGGTAGGCTAGGATTGTATGGACATGTTATGCGTAGAGACGAAACTCATGTGACAAAGAGGACCATGAGAATGACTGTCGATGGAAGGGCTGGGAGGGGGGGACCTAAGAAGATGTGGATGAATTGTGTAAAAGGGGAGTGAATGAAGAGATGACAGCTGATAGAGTAGAATGGAAGAAGACATGCTGTGCTGACCCCACATAGTGGGATAAGGTCAACATGATGATGATGATGAGAACAGCCTTTAGATTCAGATAGATACATGCTGTATACACACTTTTGTTTGTGCTATATACCTACACACTAACAATACTAGCTTATTATACTAGATAATGTTTCAAATGCATCTTTGTGCAAAATCATTTTTTTTATCCTGCATTTGACCACAAGTTTGCATGACCACGGAAGTCAGCGACACTGTAGCCCTAGATGGAGCATGCCTAGTCTGGAATACACTGGCTCTCAAGGAAGGCTGCCTGAACACACCGTTAGGTGCTTGGCGACAGATTTTACAACTTGAGTTGTAATAATGTTGATATAATATGATTGAATAAGAATTAAGCGATTACCCTCATGTTCTTATACCCATCATGGGACTGTAATATTTCTGCAATCGTCGGAGGTTTCTTAGTTGTCAGTTGTTAGTTATTTAAATGTGTTTAGAAACCTCTCAAATTGGAAAACCTGACCTAGACTTCATTACAGTTAAATTTGTTCATTTGAAGTCAATTTATTGTTTGGTAAATATTCCTTGTATACATAAGTGTTTCTGAATTGTAAATAATAATTTTAATATTTGATGTGTGCTTTTATATAATAGTATTGCTTAGATGTATGATGGGCATCTAAGATACTGACTTGAGCCGAGTTTGGAAAGGGCAATTAAAATTCATTGAGGCCAATTGTTATACTTGTTCAACCTATAATGTAACTCAATTTATATTTTAGACTTGATCATTTTGTATATAAAAAAAAGCAATTTATTATTAATTAGTTACAATGTCACATTAGCAGAAGCGAATTAAATGTGGAGAGTGCCCCCTAGGCAACACCTCCTATGCGCCTCTATAACAGCCAAATAAATATTTTTTGTCTGCCATTCCTTGAATCATCATACCACCATTCATATCATTACCACAAACCAAATTCCAATTCTAGAAGTTATCTTATATATAAAAATCAATTGCTGTTCGTTAGTCTCGCTAAAACTCGGGAACGGCTGGACCGATTTAGCTGATTTTGGTCTTGGAATGTTTGTCGTACTCCAGGGAAGGTTTAAACGATGAGAAACATACATAACTGTTAGGCGGTACGAAGTTCGCCGGAACAGCTAGTTATGTATATATATTTATCTTCATACAATGTTGACAGACAACAGAGACTGAAATGTAAGTTCAGTGTAGTATAAACCATTTGGATTGAACCAATGGAGCGGTTTGTCCTGGTATCAGAGTTTTAAGGCCACCGAAAAGCATGTGGCCTACGATTGTTGAATTATTTTAGCTAAAGGTCCAGTTGCCATAACAAATTTATCAGTTGTTATGGCAACTGAACCTGAAATTCCATCCAAACTTGCCTCTTCCAAGTTTTGTGTATGCCCAAGTATTTTTATTTGGTACATAAGATTATTTTTTTGTTTAGTGGTAATAAGTAAGGGTTGTAGCTGCTAAACACAATTGAAATTTACAAATCTCTTATGTTTCCAGGTAGTAAACTACAACCACCTCATGCCTACCCGTTACTCAGTAGACCTCAGCTTTGAGAAGTTCAGTGCAAAGGACCTGAAGGACCCGGCTAAGCGCAAGAAGCTCCGTTTCAACACAAGGGTGCGATTTGAGGAGAGATACAAGAGTGGAAAGAATAAGTGGTTCTTCCAAAAGCTTAGGTTCTAAGGTGTAATTTTAAAAAATAAACATTACGAGAGTAATGTATGAGGTTGTTTTATTGATAGAAATTCAAATTCCTGATATTTAATTATTTTAATCTTTTTATGCTTCATACAATACAAATATATTAAAGTGATTACCAACTTCAGGCAGTGGTTCGACAGCCGGCGAGAAATCGATTAACTATCGGCGATTTTCTCAAGAAATGAACAATAAATGTAGGTAGGTACATTCCGTGTAAACGAAAAAGATGTACCTATAGTATATTAGAAGTTACTCTCTGACTGTCACACTGCCGGCGACGACTCGCTTTAATAGTTTTGTCGCAGAACGACGAGCTTTCAAACATAAACTCGTTCAGCGATGTTCCCCTATAAATACGTGCAACGCGCCCGCAGGTTTGCTCTGTACAGAGCGACCGCGAGCGAGTAATCGCTCACTCGCTTATAGCCCGGCGACAAAACTATCGAAACTATACACTCGCTTCCCGCTGATCGCCAAGTCGTTTATAGTTTCTAGTTCTACTCGTTTCTCGTGTCGTCGGCTGTCGGACCACTCACTGCCTTAATCGACAAGTGCCGAAGTGCTAAAAACTAAGACTGATTTTGATAAAATTTTAATATAAAACGCAAAATTAACTAATTTAAGGCTAATAAACCCATATTCTAAATAACACTGTAAATCTTACTTAGGTACATGCAGAAAATTTAAAAAAATAACTGACAAAAAGAAAATTATACAAATAAATGATTTGGTAAGATTAGAACATACAAAAAAAAATTAACTTTAAAAGTATTTAACAACACTACTTTTTTTTATAGTCGATAGGCTTGCGCTTGACCGCAACTCACCTGATGTAAAGTAACGATGCGGTCTAGGATGTAGCGCGCTTGCCTAGAAGAAACCAATTCACTCGCGATTTGAAGAGACCGAGATTATAGCTATTGGGAAATAGAGAACTTCGCAGCGAATACAACCTGGCAGTTCTCACAATAAATGACGCAAAGCGTTTTGTGCGAGTCCGTGGAACCTCTACCATGCACCGGTGGCGCCTTACAGTATCTCTACTTGTCCGATTGTAGAATGGCGATGGGGGAATTAATTCATGCAATTCCAAGGCACACTCCCCGAAATGTATCCGATAAAAAACCGATAGGCTAGCCACTTTTCGACGATGCTTTGAAGTTTAACTTTGGCCAGAGCATCGTTACCTATAAGTCTTTTAGCTCGGATTTCGACAGACTCCAACGCTTCAAGCTGTTATTTTGCTGATCAATCCCAAAGTTGCGAGCAGTACTCCATACACGATCGAACTTGTGCTTTATACAGAGTGAAATACCGCCGCACCTTTGAAAGGATACCCAGCTTTTTGGCAGCTAACTGAGCTTTGGACTCAATATACGCAGCAAATTGACCGTTAGTCAGCGTGACACCTAAGAGCTCAAGGTGGTCGGTTAGGGGAACGGATACATCTCGGAAAGTAGTGGCCGGCTGGAACCGTGCTGTCGTCTGCGTACTCAAAGATGCCTGCCTCAAACAGATCGTTGATGTGCAGCAAAGAGTCGCACCGAACCCTGAGGGACTCCGGCATTAGTATTGATTTGGTCTGACGAGTACCATCCAACCAGTAGAAGATCCCCAGTAGACCGATTTCGGCGAAACCTGTACTGTCGGTCACTGAGAAGACCATTTGCTTCTAGATACGCCAGGAGCCTGCGGTTCAGGACACGTTCCATACTCTTGCAGAGTATGGACGTGACCGAAATGGGCCTGTAGTTACCAGGATCGGCACGACTACCTTTTTTAGGCACAGGTTGCACGTTTGCAAGCTTCCAGGATTTCGGCACTTGGCCAGTCACAAGAGAGAGCCGATAGAGACGTGTCAGCACAAGAGACAACTCAGGCGCACAGTTACTCCGAACTCTGCCACTAAATGGGACCACTTCATATACTCTTTAAAACAAATCAAAATCTTATGAAATCAGTTAAGCCGTCTCTGTGAAATTGATTTGAAGTGCTCATTCTAAAAGTATGCAGTAAAGGAAATAAAACTCAAGTGTAGCTACAATAATCAGTTTTTATTTTAATAAATTATTTCTTAAGCAGTCTATACATTATAGAGATATATTTATGAACGATTAATAATTATATTACAATGTTGAAAAATTAATAATAATGAGACACTTAAGTTATGCCACAGTATAAAAATATGAATACTGCCTAAATTTATATTCTGGCACTTTTACATTGCATTGATATTGGTTGTGAACTAGGCTGTGAAATGCATGAAATATGGGTGCTCGGATTTTTTACAAGTATTGTGATTAAGAAATATGTATAATATAATTTATAGATACCTACAATTTGTCATAATTTTTTTAACAATTGCTCTAAAATTTGAAGCTAGTTGTTCTAGACGCAATCTTGGCTAATAAATTAACTGAAACCAAGCGGATGCAAAGCTCCACTAAAAAAAACCAACATCACAAACAAAAAAAGGCAAACCAGAGCACCCTAAAATATCAAAGTTTCAAAAGTAAACGTGCTTACACGAAAAAAATCTCCATTTTATCACAACATTGCAGAACCTAGCAAGTAATGACTACATACATCACGCTGCGTTTAGTTTGCCGATTCGTTCGTCCAACTTCTTGATTTCCTTCTGTATGCTGTCAACGTTCAAAGCGAACACTTCTTGGACTCCTTGAAGTAATTCCTTGTTGTTTTGAACACCGCTGGAGATGGTGCTCTGTAAAGTCTCTAGCTCCGTCAGGGACTTGCCGAAGTTGCTCGCTGTAAATAAATAAAAGTAATACTGTTGAAACTAATGTGTAATAATCAAAAGTTTTTTAGTTGTTTGATTACTAAAAGCTCCTAAAATCACACCCATCCTTTCTCACTTTAGGAAGCAAAAAGAGAGGAGACAATTTCAGAACTTAGGTTAGTTTAGTAAGATTTGCCTGACGAACGAATGACTCCATCTCCTCATCATCATCTCACGTCACATCAGTGGAGTTACGGTCAAGCGCAACGCAAGCCACAAGAAAATAAAAAAGATTTACAAACCATACTCCAACAATTTTGATGACATTTGTATGGAATGATTTACGTAGGATTTTTGGAACATTTTTACTGCACTAATTTTGATATGATACTTTGAATACGATAAACATTATCAGAATTTTTTTTAGCAAGATGTGCTCATACTAATTACCAAAAAGTTGTGCAGTATACCTACTGTACTCGTATTTTCCAGATAAAGAATAAATAACTTGTGATTTATACCTTGATTGTGCAGTGCCTCGAGCGCTTCCATACGCTCCAGTATCTCGGAGTGTGATATGCCATCGATCTGCTTCAGTAGCTTGTACAGCTCGTTCACCTGCACATTACAGTTCAATATATCAGTGACTAGCTGCGCCCTGCGGTGTTGCCCACGTTAATACAGCATAAGAAACCTATGTGTGTTAATCCAGGGTCTAAGCTATCTCTGTACCAAATTTTATTCAAATCGGTTCAGCAGTTTTTACGTGAAAGAGTAACAAACATACATCCACACATTCTTAGAAACTTTCGCGTTTATAATATTAGTAGAACAAAACAGGCCTTCATGTTGTTGGTGGGAAATCCTCACCGGTACAGGCCGATTCAAACTTAATGGCGGCTGTGTAGTTAGGCACGAAAGGCTGCGCAGTATCGAAAACACGGTATGCGCGGGCGTCAGAGAGACGAGACGCGGTAGCGACCGCACACTAGCCATCTCCTTCTTTCCCCGGACCCCTAGCGGTAGTGTGCCTTAGTGTGCGTATTGTGTCGATACGCTGCACACATGCGCGAGCTTTAGCTGAAGTACAGTTGAAATCATTATCGTTGCAAGTTATTTGTTAAAGTTAAATTTTTTTGTTATAACTTTTTTTTGGCAGCTCGAATTCTTCCAATGATACTTTGTTGAAGAGCCGAGAAGTTAGCATTGATGGTGTAACACTATTCCTTTAAATATATATATATATATTTGAAAATTAATAACAATTTTTTATTAATTTTTACCCATATACCCGATATGTGGTGCTTTCAATGAATTCCGACTTTATTATCATGGATAGGTTATTGTTATACTAAAGATTGTTGATAAAAAATAGCTATTTTTAGAAATATTGTATTAGTTTTAACCTAATTTAGTATACATATAAGCTTACAGCATCCCATTTGAATATTCACTACATGTATGTTATGTACCTAGTATGAATTCACTCTTAACTATTTCCAACCCGAATGTACAAACGCTAAGTCTCGCTTGTGACTTCACAGCCGCCATTAAGTTTGAATCGGCCTGTACCTTAATACTAAGGCTCGTCAAAATTTTGAATGTTCTTTAATAATTCAAATAATTCACACTTCGGATTTGGGTGAATTTTTAGTATCATGATAGCAAATAATATCCAGCATTAACACATACTACGAGTATTTAGAATTGCGAAAAAGAGCGGTGTTCCCATGAGATAATGAAATGGTTCTAATATTCACTGCGCGGCAAAAGAAGATATCGCGATTAATGAGAAAATTTTATAAATTCAAGATGCTAAACTTATCACTGGCACATGCACTAAACATATGATGCCATATAAAAAAAAAGATTCGTATTTAACACCGCACAAAAAATCTTATTTTACTAACAAAAAAAATCTAAACTGTTTCCCAAAATGGATAAATGGTCACCAAAAAAGTTGTTGCCGAAAGTATTCAGAATGTCATAAAAAAAATGACCTGAACCTGCTGCGGACCTCGTTGCCGAAAGTATTCAGAATGTCATAAAAGAAAATGACCTGAACCTGCTGCAGAATTCGTTGCCGAAAGTATTCAGAATGTCATAAAAGAAAATGACTTGAACCTGCTGCGGACCTTGTTGCCGAAAGTATTCAGAATGTCATAAAAGAAAATGACCTGAACCTGCTGCGGACCTCGTTGCCGAAAGTATTCAGAATGTCATAAAAGAAAATGACCTGAACCTGCTGCGGACCTTGTTGCCCAAAGTATCAGGAGTGTCATAATTTGGTGACTGTTAAGCCATTTTGGGAACCAAAAACATATTTTTGGTGATCGTTTAAATGAAACCCAAAAACTATAAAAATAAAGTGACCTTAGCGTCGAGCTCCGGCTCGTGCGGTTTGGAGGCGTTCTTGAGCGCGTCTACATTAGAGAGCAGCGAGGCGACGCGCGCCTCCGCCGCCGCCAGCTCGCCGGCGCGGAGCAGCGCCGCCTGCGCCGACAGTGCCGCCGCCGCGCCGCACAGCGTCGCCTGAACAAAGCGCAAACAACTTGACCATGGTTCCATTTCTGACCAACACGGTGTATGTAATTTATATGTGAACCAAATCGGGAGTACCTACACTTTTTTGCTAACAACATTCTAAGTCAGGTAAACATATAATTATTTTTTTTTATAAAACGTGACTAATGTCTTCCATTACGGCAGTCGCTGATAGAACTTTTTCAGTTATTCCATTTAATAATCTTATCTCTTGATCGATTCAAATAACATTAAAATAAGACACCACTCGTCTCCGTCAAACCAAGTACATTAAAAAAATACAGTCGAATCGAGTACGGCCTCCTATTTGGAGGTCGAATAAAGTAAGACGACATTATTCAATCGACATGGGAAAAAATACCACGTAAACTTATACAAACGCATAAAAAAGTACGCCCATCGATTTGAAAATAGATAAATCTAAAACGTAGATGCCTTAATTGATATAATACTAATTTCCAAAGGAAATAACGTAAATATGCTTCAAAATTTATGCTGAATTTTTAGAAGTTGAATTTGAATTTTGTAGATTTTAGAAATATTTACAAACCGTAATTAATAGAACATTTGTGACAAATTTCATGTACTTTTGATCTTAACACATTTTTTTAGTAGCAAATAATGTTTTTTTAAGTAGCACTCATTAAAAAAAAATTTTTTTGAAACAACTTTTAAAATTGGTGATCCTGCTTTATATTTAGTGTTGAATAAATAAATACCTGTCCGGTGGCTGACTGCAGTCTACGGAATGACTCCTCGTCTCTCACACCAGCTGCTTGTTCCAATTTGTGTAATCTAAAAAGTATTTAGAAAAGTATACTGTAGATATTTTTCAAGGTTTCCGTTATAATGGTGGTTTACAATGATATCTAGTGTATGTATCGACCCATAGCGTTCCACTGTTAGGCGCGGATATGCCCTATGAAAGAGGTGAAGGCCATAGTCCACTACACTGGCCAAACTACGGGTTGGGGACACAACCTTTTCCGACATGCAGGTTTCCTCACAATGTTTTCCTCCACTTCAAGCGAAAAACTCACGAGGTGCATGTTTGAACCTGGGATTGAATTCGTGCCCGTTTGCTTACGAGGTGTTTACCGACTAGGCTACCACTAACTTATATTCAGTGTAAAATAGCCGAACATATTTTATTAGTGGCAAAAAGAACAAGCAATTTTGAACTAAAATAGAAAATACAATATACAATAATAGCATGCATATTTTATGTGTATATTGTGACCTCTTTCGGCTTAGTAAACCTAGCCGATAACCTTGTTCATAAAATAATGAAAAGATTCCAATTTATTAACAACTTCTTTGCTAGTAAATATTTAAATTCTGACGATTTTCTGCAACTAGAATAGTGCCCAGCCAAATTTTGGCACATATGCACTTCTTAGTGACGAATCACGAATCGCGTCTCATCTATAAATCGTCACTTTCATCCAATGAGACTTATCGTCGCTTTTATCTAATGATACCTAAAAATCGTCACCCTAGGTCTAAGTTGAGTTGAGTGTAATTAGTTACCTGTGTTCAAGCTGCGCTACCCTGGTGGTCTGCGCCAGATGCACCTCAGGCTTGAGCTTCAGATGAGTTGTAACTACTTCTCCTTGCTTCTTCTTACTGTTACTAGCCAGGTACTCCCTGCAATACAGCATGGATAATTATAACTTAATTAATGGATGATAGAATTTTTATTATGTTTATATCCATAGCATTGTAGATTTAAAAAATAAAAACAGATTTTGATGCAGTTTTTCATGCAAGCTGACACACTCGAGATGGTTCTTAGCTATAATCTAAGTGATTGATCTATTTAAATTTTATTTACATGTTACATACTTCAGTTTCTCAGCCTTTGGATCTATAATTTCGCCTTCTTCTAGCTTGAGTTCCTCTAGTAACTTCTTTGTGGAGTTGATCTGAGCTGCCAATTTAGAGTATTCTTCCTGGAAAGTTAACCAAAAATGTCACTAGTCTCATTTTTTTTACAACATTATTACTCTCAAAATAGTGACACTAGAGTAGAGTAACCTGGCTAAAAAGACCAGGCCGGGCCGGACCATGCTGGGTATAGACTGTGATTACTGTTTTTTTGCTTATTATGTTTCTTTTTTCGGTGTGTAATAGTTATATTTATTCAGGCATTTTGAACTTATTGCGGTATAAAAAATTATTTAGAATGACTGATTTTGCAAGTGTTAATCTACACCACATTTGAATTGTTTAGTCATCTGCCACCTTAAATGCATATTTAAATTAAAGTCATATTTTTGAAAATATTTCCTCACTTTAGGCAGTAATTATTGATAAAAAGATATGCAAACCTTCTCGCTCTCTGTAGCTTTGTTCTGCTGATCAGTAACTTGCTCCAAGAGTTCGGAGAATTCACAGCGGAGACGGTTGTATCGCTCTATCACAGATTCTGGCTCTCCTTCAGCTGCCAACTCCCATTCTCCCGCCCTGATTATTACAATTTACTTCATAATACTTTCAAACTGATACCTCTCTAATAGACTCCTAAGTATAATATATTTAGATCTGTAGTGCACATTACTGAAGGAAAAATAGTAGATATAGCAAAATAATTAAGGTAAATAAGAATCATCAGTATGGCTGGCTTGGCATCTATTTTAAATTAAGAATTAATAACATTTAAATATTCAGCTTATAGGAATATAGGTACACAAACATATTTTTATACATTATTATGTCAAAGTGCTATAGCAAAATTACAGGCATTTTATAACTACACAAACTACTGCATATTTGGAATTTGGAATACCCTCTTAACAGACATCACATAATTTTCAATTATCCTTTAAAATGATTCTGCTAAGAACTCAATATAAGAACCCTTATTGCAATTGGTTAGTTCTAGCCAACTCACACATGAATCAAGATAAATTAGATACAAACCTGTATCCAATCCTAGTCTTCCGGCTTAGTCTATCTGAAAAATCTACAGTGCCAGTCAAGAATTTTCCCTTGAACTTGTTGAAAGAATCCTTAACAGACAAGTGAAGGTTTTCCACACATTCATTTTCTTCCTCTTCAAATGGCTCTTGTTGGTCTTCTTCAGGCAGATCACCGGTTTCATACACATCAGGTTGATCATATGCCTGGAAAATATCATATATAGGTAGTGTAGTAAACTTATTTGCGCAGTGCCCAAATATTTTAACTGGTTTTTCAACAGCATACATAATGTGATGAAAAGCCACATTGTGACACTAGCCTTTGTATCAAGCAGTATTTGATTCTTATAACACTAATATGGCAGAAACTTCTACGTCAAATAATGGAAAAAAAATTCTGTCTACGAAGCGGAATCATTCGTATTAAGGGGAAAGAATAATTAAAACTGCAGAAAATTGGTCTATTCACAGATGATGAGTAGTTATAGTCAATAGGACACTATTAATATAGTGTAAGGTTAGATGAAATATATTTTTTCAGAAAGATAGGAGATTAGGAAATACATTTCATAGTCTAAATACACAAATAATTTTCTAAAATACGAAAATAAACAGACAAGCAGTAGTACAAAAATCAATAATTTTGGTTATATTCTTTGCTGTATTAACAACCAATATACTCACAATTCCTGGTAGATTCTCGTATTTGGGATCAGCCATAATAACTCCTGGTTGATAATTTCTTCAAGCAATAAACAATTTTATTAAATTTAAATTTTTCTTGTTTCGCTTTGGTTAGATTGAATGACGTCATTCAGTCATTTAACACGACAATCTATTCCAGTCACTTGTCAGATAGGTGAACGTCATTACAATTAATTTTTTCTTTCTCCGGACTCTCGCAGGTGTCAGCCTCTGGCATTTTGGCCATTGCTACGATACTCGTTCAAAAACTTGCATGGAACATAGAAATCTTAGAAAGACACGTCATTCATTTAGTAAGTCAAAGTCACCTGCGTCATTTTCTGAGATATGTAATTTTAATTTTATTTTGAGATTGAGTCACCTACTCTTTTTGTTTGAAGTTACGTGTATTTTACTCAGAACTTAGCTACGATTTGAATATTTGTTGGAGCTGGTGTTTTTGAATACTGTTAATAATCAGAAAAAGCGAAGAAAAGCACTGAAAAATGAGTCTCCAGTGGACTATCATCGCCTCGTTTTTGTACGCCGAAATAGCGGTCGTCCTGCTTCTCACCTTGCCGATTGCAAGTCCAAGCAAATGGCAGAAATTCTTCAAGTCCAAATTTCTCGCTTACGTAAGCGGGCAAGCACAAATTTACTTCTTGGTGCTAATCGGCGTGCTGATACTATGTCTTCTCGATGCGATCAGGGAGATGCAGAAATATTCGAGTCTGGAAGCCACCGATCATCAGCATTTGGACGCAGAGATGCAAGGTAACATGAGGCTGTTCCGCGCACAACGAAACTTCTACATTTCTGGATTCGCGTTGTTTTTGCTGATTGTCATTCGTCGATTGGTGCAGATGATTTCCGAGCTGGCGACTATGTCAGCGCAGTGTGAAGCAAACTTCCGTCAAGCGCAAAGCGCGACTACTACAGCTAGAACCCTGCTCGACCAGCAAGGAGCCGGTGATGAGAAAACTAAGAAGGAAGTTGATGAACTACAGTCTAAGATAGCTCTTCTGGAAAAAGAGTTGAACAAAGAGAAGAAAGACAAGGAGGCGGTGAAATCTCAGGCAGAGAGCCTAAACAAAGAGTATGACAGACTCGCAGAAGAACATAGCAAGCTTCAGAAGAAAATTACCATTGCAAGTGGAGGTGATGGCAAGAAGGATGAGTAATTTGATTCTCATTTTCATAAATTAGTCATTCATTAGGAAAGAGATACTTTATATCTAAAATATTTACAAGATTGAAATATAAACATTTATTTGATCATGTACAAACTTTAATAAATTAAATGTGAGGCTAAACATGCATCAGTTACTTAATTAGATGAACTGAAACATTTTTGGCAATATTCATTTAAACACTTGTCATTTTTTGTATAGTATAGATTAAGATTTGTAATATTTCAATCATAAATAGGGAAATATTTATCTAACTTATTGGTATTAAAATTCAATCAAATGTTTTTTGAAAAAAATATATAAAAAAAGGCGGTGTTTAAATTCACCTGGGCTATGTACTGATTATGTATTTTGAAAATATTTGTATATTCAGAAAGAAGTCCATCCCAATACCGAACATATGCAAGCTAACTAAAGTAAACTTATAAAATAAGATTTTGTAATGCATTATGTAGGTTGGTTTTATAAAAGGCCTTCAATGCATTTTATGACTTTCACACTTGAACAAACTAGAGTATTTCGAAATACACAAAACACTATTGATAAATACTTCACTCTGTATCATACATTCACAACAACCATTGAATGCATGAGCTGAACATTCAAGTTGCATTTTTTCATGTTATCACTTTACCTAACTTTACAATAATTGTATAAATGTTATTTAACTAGGTTTTCCTTTATTTTGATAAAAGTCTGAATTTTATTCACTTATTTGGAATTGTTTATTAGTTTATAAATTGGTTTTTGTTTGTTTTTTTTGGAATGAGCTAGGGATAAGGTAGAAAGAAACGCTTAAGTATTCTTGAATAAATATTCTAACTATAAAACTAAAGTGCCTACCAGCCATAATATAGGGCCACCTGAGCAACCTGAGGGTTCATTTTACTCATTATTATAAACGGAGCAATTTTACAATTTAAAAACAAACTGCTAATGTTCTATGTAAAAAGTATGTAAGTACTAAAGGCATGGAACATTTGATTGATTTTCGCATTTCAAGCGAAAGTTATTCATAATGTTGAGTAGAATAATCCAATCTTATAAAGCACCCAATTACTAATAACTACATAGTTTACTAAGTCTGAGGGTAGTTGAGAAAAGTTTGGTGTTTTGTTAACATTTTGGTCTCTTTGGTTAGTATTAGCATTTTCAAGGATTGTTAATGTTTTCCTTTTGTTCTATGTAACTAGTTGTGTAAAATCGTGTTTTTTTTATATAATAAATGCTTATTTTTACCTAAACATGTTTTTTCTTATGTGGTGCCTACTGAAGTTTTCTTAGTTTCTCTTATGGGCCATTTCAATGAAAATTATTATCCTTGTGGGAGCCATTTCCTTCGCAATTCACAGTGTCACAAGCATAGTCGTTTAAAGTAAAATACATACGACAACATTAGTTATTCTTAACATGCAAACAAATATTTGTTTACCTCGAATGTTGCCATGTTTACCGACCTGTGAACTGGGGCCACAGCGCGTGTTATGTCGACAAAAATATTTGTGTGGTCGTAAAAAGTCAATAATCCTGTCATATAACAACTCTACCTTTTGCTCCCGATCGTTATTCCCTAATGTACTTGTACATAGTTGCACGCCGGGATTTCTTTCCTGATATTTGTAAAGGGCTTAGCTTACGGATTTTCTTCAGTAGGTACTGTTTCTAGACTTTAAAATCATCTCATCGAATCATCTCACTCATCAACCGACGACTGACATAAACATTTGTGTATGAACATTTCTGTTGGACCTGTGTCTGAGTGTTTATTATAAATATAAGTATGTATTAAAGTACCTACGTATATCAGTCATCAGGTTACCATACAACAGGCTTTGCCTAGTTTGGGACCTTAAGACCTTTGTGTGGATGTTGTCCCATATAATTTATTATTAATGACAAAATTTAAGCCTGTAAGAATCAGATGAAAAAGGTTTAGATTTTCTTAAGTTACTCTTTAAAACCAATTAAAATAAAAGTCGAATTCCTTTCCGAACTTTTTTCGAAAATGTCTTTGACATCGTCGTCACTTAATGGGGGTATTCTGGGTACCTACATGAACTTTCGCATGAATAATATTAGTGTGAGAATGTTTTTAAGAGATTTATATATAAGCCTTTACTCCGATTTATATTACAATAAATCATAAATCATGCGTCTACATACAAAGTATAAATCTTGGAGTATGAAATCATGAAATCGGCAACGTGTTGTTATAATTTGTCACTTGTATCTTGTCAGACCGACGACGCCACATTCATCTTCAGACTTTGAACTTTAGTCCAAGTTCTTGCATCATTACCGGTTCGCATTGATACAGCAAGCAAAACAGGTAGTTACGCCTACACGTACCTACGTAGTCAGTTAGGTAGGTACTTTGTTATTGTGTGTTGTCTAGAGATTGTCCCACGTATGATGCTGAGTCACTCGTCGTGAACATTCGGTTCGTCTGTGCTATTTATAGCGGTTTACTCATGTGTTTGTTTACTTTCATTGTATAGGTATGTGGCGTGTGTAGGTATATGGGATTAAGGATTATGGAACTTACTAGCTATAGGTACATAAAGGTTGAGTGTGCTTCACAGGTTCATGGTCATCCTTATCTGTTTTGTATTTAGAGAGACGCACATTTAAGTACGTTTGAGATTGTGACTAAGAAATAGATTGAATATGATTGACATACTTATGTCAATGATTAAAGCTAGGTACCTACCGCATCGACGCGATATTGTTCAGTCAAGGACACATAAGACTGAAAGGACTGCTAGGGGAACATTACAGCAGCGTAGACGCTTTTAGTTTTTCATTTCGATTAGATACGCATATGGCGCTAGCGTTATCAAACATAGCATAACATCACCTAGGTGCTCTTATATCTCAGTTCAGGTCCCTGAAACCTCTAACCATGTGCCTATCTACCATTGGCGTTTTGCACTCTCCTGGTCCGATTATAGTCGGTTAGAGTTTAAAATTCTAGTAAGTATACGTGATCTAACTGAGGATTTATAAAACGGTAACACAGAAAAAGATTTGAATAATGTTTTATTTGCTTTTTTAATTCTTATTACGAGTAACAATTTCGACGAGATCATCATACCTACTAGCGAAACATTTTTTTTTCTTACAATATTTTAATCCAGAATCTGTAGAAACGTAAACTTAATAGATGTTGACCTTTTAGCATGTTTAATACCTACCTATATCTATGCTGTTTCGCAAAGGTTAAGTAATTATTTATATATATTTTATATCTATAAAATTCAATTTATAAGTCCTTTATTAATTTTTGTATGGTACCTACCCGTTTGTATGTGTTTATTTATTAAACTAATTCAAATTGTTAGTTATACCTACTTATAATAACTATATCCTACAAGTATAAAAAAGTAAGTTAATAAAATAAACGCTTTCGTATCTTAACAATTTCTTTAAAGTTCATCCTTGAGGTAAATGTGGTAGCGTTCGTTTTCAATGAATCCAAGTCCGTCCCAGAAGGTTCGCTGTCCGAAGTCAGCTGTGGACTTCATTTCTGATTTGGTGGGAGACGAGATCTCCAGGTAGTTCAGCTCTGAGGAGCCAGCGTTCACTGGCTTCCACTCTGGGCCGCCGTTGTTCAGTGATGGCACCCTGGATTTGAGAAGAAAGCACAACTTTAACAAAATCAGTACTTTCACGATCGAAACAGATGTGAAAAGAAAGAACATCAGACCAAGTATATGTACCTATATTTCTACGTAAGGACAGGGCGGTGTACCTAAGTCATTCTAAAAGGGCGAATACATTTTGGTTTCACTATTGTGACACTGACACCGACGCGAGCTCAGTCTGCAATCTGGCAGCAACTATAGTCTGTTTTCCTAGATGTTACATGGTCAATTATTATGTGAATCTAATTTTACCAAGTATAAGTCGCTAATATTGTTATTTTTTTTTGTCAATCATAAGCAGTCTGTTTTCTTACCATGGGATCATCCTTACATTGAAGTCTTTACTCGAAATCATAGGCACACCTACATTAATTGCATATACAGGAATTTCAGTTAGTGATGTACTAAACCGAAAGGGGGTCACCATACTCATGACTATAAATAAGTTTCATTATTACGGGAACAACCTTAAGTTGGTAAAAAAAAACAGCTATCCCATAGAATAACTTTATCGACAAACTGTACGAAACAACTCTTTATTTTCTTGAATTCAGAGTTAGTCCCAGTGTAAAATTAGTGACAACATTTCGTATACCTTGTATAGAAAGGCATATTATGTGATTTTACTACACAAAGTAACGGATGATAATAAGTATCGGATAATGGCAGCTGATTGCTAAATACAAAATCCCCGCTGGATAAACTTTGATTTGGGTAAGCGAGCGGGATAAATAAGGTACTTACTTTAATTTATCCTTCTCTTTGGGGATAATTTATTGTTGTTGGGATTATAAGAAAAACAACCGACATATCCGTTTTTCTGGTTTCTTTTTATGTACTTAACTACCAATCTATTTACGAAACACAAGTACCCATAGTTATATGTATACAACTTCATTGCAACAACAGAGACTGAACAACTAGCTACGGTATTTTCAAACCGATCATTGTATTTAAGTAATAGGTATTCAATTCAGTACATTTGGGTTGTGGTAGGGCAAAATCGGTTCAACATTATGAGATATTAAGTATATTTTCCCTACCAACTTACACCAACTTACTCTACGTAGAAGCTCTACGTAGCCTGTAGATGAGTTTGCAATCTGAATGTATGGCCAGCTTTTGAATTAAGTCCTACGCACACTTAACATAAAAACCGGTGTAGACCGATGCCAAAAAGAAAAAATCTGTGGCTGGTACCTACCCAGTAGAAGCATACGAGTAGACCATGTCAAGGAGACGCTCTACCATGGTCAAGTCTTCAGGCGTGGACATATCCAAGCCGGGGAACTTGAAGATGTGCATCACGTCGTCAGCATGGCTCACACCTGGACAGGGCAGATTGGTTATTTGTAGTTAAAATGTAGACAAAGTGAAATTTAAAATGACATGTCAAATTTTAAATCATATTAGCCATGACGCTCCTCTGATCGTTTCTGTTACCTAGCAAGATACCCATCGCAATCGGCAAAACTATATGTAATTTAAAATTTACTGCTATTACATGTCTAGACTTTAATTGAATACTGAGCTTATATAATAGTCCAGCAGCCGCCACAAGACTTTTATAGCGAGGGTTTAGAGATTTATAACAGGCCGAGTCTTTGTAAGTAAGTTCAACGAGACGCTATGTAGGTATTTTTTACGTAAAATTCTCGATACTGGTAAATACTCTACATAACCTTCTAACTAATCGTTACTGAAAAGTAATATTATATATAATAATTAAATTCGAAAATCTAGATCTTCCAAAAGTAAAAATACACAATGCCGACGGAGTATTTATTCTTAATTATTAACATTATTTTCTTCCCCACATCTCGGAAAGAGTATTTTTGCTCATCGATATCAGAGTGCAAAAGCAGTTTTTATCCGCTAGAGGATAAAGTAAATTGAATTTAGTACCTCATGTGCACTAAGTTGTGAATTCAAAACATTATTCAACCTATTTACTTCTCTGTAGTGACGAATATATCATACAACCTTTTTTAATTTGTTAAAAACTCAGACTCGGCGGAATCTTTTTGGTGTACTTTTTTTTTGTTTTTGCTCGCTTAGCTGAGGTTAAATAGATGAAAAAATAAATTTTGCACTCGAGTGCACGGATTTTTCACCTCGTCTTTTTTGATTCCCTCGCTAACGCTCAGATTGCCATCAATTTTAGACTCCTTCGCTCGCTAGGTCATCAAAATTGAGCACGCGGTTAAGAAGCAACTTTGCACTCTTGTATAACAAGTACTACTATTAAACTATTTTTACTATATTATCTGCATGAATAGGTAAATTAGGAATAAGTAAATTTAATATATTTAGAACGAATCTGGGCAAAAATATCTAACTGACCTATCTTTTTGTAATTGACCTAATGACCTTCCATAAGTTCCCACCTATATCTGCGAATACCTACTTACCAAACAGTCAGAGATGACTGTCTGTACGTAGTTCCTTTCTATTATTTGACAAAGCCTAAAGTTACAAATCTCGATGAAAGCGGCTTTCATCTTAAGTAACAAGTTAAGTTAGATTTTGCCAATCAACGAGCTTAAATCAGTAAGTAGTCCCTTCCGATCCGATCTATCCGAAGTTAATTAGAATTTGAGCTTCCCTTGATACCTAATCTATTCATCTCGACTTATCGCAGAATTTATGTTAGCTGTGAGAAGGGCTGGAAGAGAGTGAATCTATTTATATAAGGTAGGTAGGTTATTCGTATATTGTTACATAAGTGTAATTGTTTATAAAAGCATCTGTGGCCAAAAGGTAGACATGCAATATGGTTTCCAAACATCACTGCATTTAGGTTTCTGGAAAAAATGGAATTTGCCATGAACATTGTGAAAAAACGTTATGTTTAAGAATAAGCTAGAAAGTTACGAACCAAGATTTAATACACCAACCGTAGTGTATTAAGTCTCTTGCAACTCACGTATAAAAACACGGCTTCGGCTATGCGCTTGCTGATTCTATACCATCGAAATTTTAGTGACACGGATACCTAATGAATTTGGGCTAATCCCCATAAAAATAAATCTGATACACACCTGAGTCGAAGCTACAGATCACCTATTTGAAAGCGTTGCAAATATTTGCAATTGTTTTACCAATATAAATGATTAATTTGTAGCTCCTAAGCAAGTCAGTAATGGTGGATCCTCTCTGTTTTCTTTCTGGTTAAATATTAAGAGCACAGGGCATCGTGCAGACTGCTATCCTTACCGTAATTGTTATCATTATGTGCCATGAGTAAAGACAGACTCTTGGAGCCACGGTGTTTGTAGCAGTACAGGAAGGTCGGCTGGTTGGTCTTCGTCGCGTGGATCTGGGCCAGTCTACCCACCTCTGCCACGAACAGACGATCTCCTAAGGCCTGGTAATACAAATAATTTTAATAGCTAGCATGTGTCGAAAGAATGCTTGTAATTTTTTTTTGGACGCTTGACAATGATGGGGTTAGGCATCAGCTGTGGATATATTATTTTATCCTCCTAAAAGGACAAAATTTGAAATATCAATACATACTTATGGTTTAAAATGTCGCTGTAAAAACGCTGATGGAGAAAATTTATGGTTTGTCAATGGGCTACTATCTTAAGGAGATGTGTTTAACATTGTATAAGTATTTTATTTCCTTCCTTCTGACACGTGCTTCGATTTCGATGATTCTTTTTTTATTAGAAAGGAATAATAGAAATTAATGTTTTACCAAAAATTAGTGGGGTTTCTTAATAGCGAACCTCCTCCTTTTTGAACTCTGTTAAAAATTAGTATAGAATTCGCAAAAAGTAAATATACATAATTATTTATGTCAAAACAAGTTGATCGTTTTTCTGAGAAAATATACGAGAGCAAATGCTGAGGAGTGTGTAAATAATTAACAAATTCATAAAAGCAACAAGCGAATTGGTTGTGATTAAGTATGGTGACATAGATATGGGGACTCGTTAATTGACTTCAAAAATGATTCCGTTAATTAAATGAAACAATTCAGCACACACTGTTTCCATTAAATACTAACATGCTACCGAAATGTCTGACACGCTCTGTGTTTATATTGACTCTTAATTATTTTACAATGTAGGTATTTTGTACCAGTTTTCTTAATGTAGAAGGCTTTACAAAACTTTCCGTAGAAAAAGTCTTAGTTCAATTTAATTTCAGGTTTAATCTACTAAAATTCCAGCTTTTGAACAGAAAAAAAAATCCTTGCAACTATTTTACAAGGTAGTATTTAGTACCAGTTTTCTTGAACTAGAAGGCTTTACAAGAACTTTCCGTAGGAAGCTCTTAGTTTTTTTGTTTACGTTTGAAGTTGCTAAAATTCCTTCAAATAGCTTTTGAATTAATATAGGTTCCTAATTTTTGCAAGTTTAACCTATAATCACAGAAAAAACCCATCCAATAAGTTGCATACCTGAACCAGCTGAGGGTATGTCTCCTGGCTGACAGGCTTGTTCCCGAGGTAGTGCTGCTTGATCTTGGCAGCTACTCCAGCGCGTTGTTCCAAGGGAAGAGTGTCGTTGTACTCGAAAATATTGCTGGCCAGAGTGCTCCAGTGGGCTTCCAGGTCTGACAGCAAGCCTGGGGCTGATTGGTACGCTGTGAAATACATATATAAATTGTTAATGACATTATTTTATTAAGTTATATACTTTGCGGTGTATTATGTGTTAACTATAATTACAAAAGAGCGTCTAGACTGCGTCTAGACTATACCGTGTTAGCTCCATAAGTTATTATAGCCAAAGATTTTTTCACGTGTAACTTTATAACTGTAACTATATTTAAACATTATTATTACGTTCAGGTTGAGAATGTCTTTTGAATTTATGAATAGATTTTAATAAAAAACCATTTCTTCATCCCAATTCAGTGCCTTCGTCATAAAATGTAGAATATATTATGTTCGTTTCTAGCAGGACAGCATCAGGGTATTAATGTTTGTTTGCAAAAACAATATCGACACCGGACAATAACTGCTGGGAAAATTGTGTTTTTTCAAAAAGTTGTATTTATCTCTACTGTTTTTCGTGATCTTATGAGTATGTTACAAATGTCGCGGTTCGAGTTCACAATATTCTGTTCTCAGGCAGCTGTTGTCCCTCTTCTTTTACTAATTTATACAGGCACAATAGGTATAGTTCGCGGCAAATGACTATAACAAAGATGGCGGCGGGTAGATAGATAGAAAGACAACTCTTTATTCAAAAACCAGCTTAACAATAAATAAATAACATAGACAAAATTGTAAACATATTCTAGTTTTTAAATGGCGGCCTTATCGCTTAAAGCGATCTCTTCCAGGCAACCAAGCACGTACAAGATAATTACATAATATTAAAGAGGCCTTAAAATATAACACTAACAACTTAAAAACTCTCAATACAAATATATAAATATAATACATACATATATAAATACAATACATACAAATACATTTGCAATACAATACTAGGCATGGAAATAAATGGACAAATTTTCTAGTAATAATTAGATGAAACAAATATTAGTGCTATAGCGATAGATAATGAACTATGACTCGATGCTTAAAAACACTTAATGAAGGAGCACGTCTAATATCAAGGGGAAGACTGTTCCATAGCAAGACAGCTTTCACAGTAAAAGAGGAGTTAAAGAAA
The DNA here is from genome assembly GCA_947049295.1 of Ligdia adustata. Taxonomy (NCBI): domain Eukaryota; kingdom Metazoa; phylum Arthropoda; class Insecta; order Lepidoptera; family Geometridae; genus Ligdia; species Ligdia adustata. Next base: position 2,205,779 of record OX346226.1, read on the forward strand.
GTGGTAGTAAAGAAAGTGGTAGAATGTGAAGGAATTGATAATTTAAGATTTTCAGATGATTTTAAGGTATAGGAATGGGTAGTGTGACAATACTTGAAACATTTCTGAAGGTACCGCGGAGAAGAAAGGTTAAATAACACATTGTAAAGGAGGGAAAGTATATGAACATTCCGGCGACGGCGAATAGGGAGCCACTTGAGCTTAGTACGATATTCGGAGACGTGGTCATATTTGCGTAAACCAAATATAAACCTTATGCAAAAATTTTGAAGGCGCTCAAGTTTATCGAACTGCTCCTGGGTGAGATCTAGATAACAAACATCAGCATAGTCAAGAATTGGAAGTAAGAGAGATTGTGCAAGCGCAGTTTTAGTGGTAATGGGTAGAAAGTTGCGCAATCTACGTAAGGAGCCTGCGGAAGCAAACATTTTACGGCTCACTTCTTTAAGTTGCACATCCCATGAGAGGTTACAATCAAATATTACGCCTAGATTTCTCACAGTATTACTGAAAGGGATTGTGACGCCATCAAAAACTACGCGTGGCAGTGTGTCCCAGTCTATCTAACTTGTTTGACGGGAACTCCCCATAACGATAACTTGAGTTTTCAGTGGATTGACTTTCAACCCGTAGGATTTACTCCAGTCAGAAATGCGACAGAGGTCCTGATTCATTTCCTCTATCGCTTCGGTTAACCAACTGAGAGGAGCCTGACAGTATAATTGCAAATCATCTGCATAAAGGTGGTAGGACGAAGAAAGATGATGAGAAATGGAATTAATAAAGACAGCGAAAAGCAAAGGAGATAAGACACCACCCTGAGGAACACCGGCAGATAAGTCACACCATGAAGAAAAAGATTCTTCAAAGCGAACCCTCTGCCGACGACCAAACAGGTAACTATGAAACCAGTCAATTACCGTTGGAGATATGTTAACAGAGCGAAGTAAAGACAGAAGGATATCAAGGTCAACGGAGTTGAAAGCATTGCTAAAGTCCAAAAGCGCCAGTACGGTTAACTGACCATTGTCCATACCCAGGCGTATATCATCGGTAATTTTGACAAGTGCAGTAACCGTACTGTGCCCAGGACGAAAGCCAGACTGAAATGGATTTAGTAGGTCGTTTTTAGTAAGGAAAATGTTAAGTTGGTTATGAACCAAACGCTTAAGGACCTTGGCAAGAAAGGGTAATATAGAAATAGGCCGATATTCAGAAAAAGATTTTGGGTTAGCCTTTTTTGGCAAAGGAATAACTTGGGCATCTTTCCACAATGACGGAAAAATGCCATTTGAAATAGACGAATTGAAAATGTGACAAAGGATAGGTATCAGGTTATCGAGAATAGGAATTATCATATTACGGCTAATCATGTCTAAACCAACAGCATTAGATGATATTGACAGAATGCTCTTCTTAACATCACAACTGGTAAATCACGAAAAGTAAAAGGAGGTAGATCTGGAGTTGATAAACTTGAAAGGCGCTGCAGAGAACAGGTTTTTGTATTAATTTCCATATTAGGAGATGCTGAAAAATGCTGATTTAGTAAATTAATATCCAAAGTTTTAGGGATGGTTTCTTGCCGGGTAGTTTGGTAAGTGCGAACAGTACGACACGTCTCGCGCAAGGTCAACTTGTTTACCGTGTATATTGAACGGAATATTAAAGTATAATAAATCTAGGGATTTTCCACCACGCTCCTACTTATATACTTATTTATTCTAACGTATGCAGATTAATGTTGCCTTAAGGCTATATATAAGTAATTTAAGTGGGCTAATAATATTCTAATATTCTATTGCTTCAGGCCCAAAAGTAACTAAGCTAATATTCAGAAAATATGATATTTGTCTATAACCTAGCTACGCAATGAATTCATAATGTGTCTGTGATTGTTATAATAACTAGGCTAGACAGAAAATAATTCGTTCCCAAGATAATATATGTTGCGAATCATTCGGATACTTTACCTACCTACTATAATACGTATGTCATGGCCTTTCTGATATAAATATAAACCAGTGATGTAAAAGCAGCTGGCAGTCTAAACATCTGTTAAAGTTGCTTTTGTATACTCGAATGTATTCAACTGTTAGTCAGGTAAGTTAGTCGAATATAATTTTGGTGTGAAGCTACCAATTAATAACATTAGATAATTATATTATGGCATCTCATCATCAGTTCGCTATAAAAACTTAGGTGTTCTTGGGGGAGATTCATTATATAGGGCGTGAAGATTATTGACTCCCCTTCTCAATATTTTGCCATCCGTCCTCCACCACTCCTGATTTCACGTGAGATTTAATAAAACGCGTATTTCTGATCTATTTTTTAACCTTCGCGTTATTAAAATGCGGTAAATATTTTTTTGTGACAATTAGCCATTTCACGGTAAAAAGTTTTTTTTTTAATTCTGTTTAGTTATGTACAATAATGTGATAATGACAAAACCCTCCTCTACTCGCGTGCGATTAGGTAAGGTTTGGCTCTTATCTAAACGTCTGAGGTAGGCAATGGACGCTCCATTGCTTGCAGCAGGGTTAATGACAGTTGAGAATCTAGCTAGCGCACTCTTCTCCTATAGGTATTTAAGAATGAGATCTAGCATAATGTATATATTGACGTGACAACGTCTTATAATTCGATGGAGCCGGCCGAACGCACGAAAAAACATGACGCATGCGGCGTTACCTCGCTCTGAGGCGTTCCATTTTAGGCTTGAAGTGCAAGCGAGAGCGCGGAACGAGCGACATAGAGGCACTATCGGCCTCCGCGTTCGGTAGCGTTCGATATCTGTCTCTCTCCTACTTGAGTGAGCGATGCGTCCGCGTGGACAGCTGCTATACAATAATACATTTACATGTTTTCGTCAAGTATGAAGTGCAGTGAAAAGTGAATATGGGGTCAATTATTTATAGCATCGATAATTGCGGCAATAAAGGTCTTTAATCTAGACATTTTGTATTCTTTCGATACAAAATATCTATCAAACAAATAAAATTAAAATTTTCTTTTGAAAAATGAAACCATTCCATCAGTATTTTCTTATGACGTTGTCACGTTCTACAATCGTCAGTAAACCGACTTTACAGACAACCGTTTTTTTTAAATTATACTTGTCGATTTGGTTTGCTTCTAGACTTATTTATTGATTCACATGTGTAATATTATCTATCTACCCCCTTTTACTCATTTTATTTTGGTACAACCTTAGTATTGAGATAATATACACCTAATTAATTTGTATTTTTAGTAAATCAATGTAAACTTTTGTGTTAATTTATTTAAATTTTTTGCTAAATCTTTAATATTTATGTAATAACCCTATTTTGGCTCAAATATCACACAGATTGTGAGAAGACGCTGGTTTCTGCAACACAGTCGTACGATTAGTGCGGGAGCTGGAGGATTTGCTCCATATTTTGTATCTAATTTAAGTGTCAATAAATACTTGATTAACTCTTCACTTACCAGCGGCAGGGTAGAGACCTTCTTCAGAGGTGACAGAGGTGATGAGCGGCAGACTGGCCATGGCTCCCATCTTGGCCGCGTGGTACGGGTAGTGACTGAGGAAAGGTTCGCGGACGCCCGCTGCTTCAGCCGTCGGGGTGAACGGAGTGAACATGTGCACTTTCCATTCCTGAAAATTGATTATGCTGTAATTAATCCAGTAATTTTATTTTTAACCCCCGACGTAAAAACAACGCGACGAGGTGTTATAAATTAGACGTGTCTGTGTGTAGGTCTGTCTGTGGCATCATAGCTCCCAAACGGATGGATAGATTTTGTTTTTTATTTTTTAAAATGAAAGGTGTATTAGTCGGGAGTGTTCTTAGGTATATTTGATGGAAATACGTCTAAGATGGCCACCGCCTCAAATGACGAAGTACAATTTGTGACTTTTTTTTGGCTTGACTAGTAGAATACTACATATTATGATAATTTCAAATCCAAGATGTCGGACAAATGTCGGAGGATTTCAAAATTTTCAATGTTACTTGGTTTGACCGTCCAACTATAGTTTCGTTCATATTCGGTGAACGGTGAACTTACTTATTTCAAAACCCTCATTATTAATGAGAATGAAGTAAACACACGTCATAAAAACCTTATGTTTCAGAGTAAAAAATTGTAGTTATATATTGTAGTTAGTGAGTGGATAAACATGATCAGTACCTTGATCAACATACGTTTAGTTTCAAACTCAGTTATCTTAAATAATTCAGTGGTTAATTCTCCTACATAGTAACAAACAGAGTACTTACCTGTTCAGTCAAATAAAAAAATTAAGCTACGTTATAAGTTCAAAGTTTATTGAAAATTCATGAATATTCCACCAGCGAGCGAGGTTATGTAAATTTAACAGAATCAAAATCAGCCCGGGGCTATTGAAATTATCGAGCCAACGAGTATATTACTAATAAATATCTTATATTATACTACCCTCTCAAATATTATTTCATCAATAGCAAAGTTACGTAAGATGCTATCGAAGAATACAAAACTGATAGAAGCGTTTAATTTGCAATTGAAAAATATTTTGTTGACATACTACTCGTAGTAGCTGTCCCCCGCAGCGTTGCCCGCTACATAAAATTGAATTTAAAGAAGTTTCAAACTTACTAGTGAATATCAGTCTGTCAGTCAGGACTTACAATGTTGTATGGGTTATCAGTTAGGGGTGTACTAACCCGGAAGGGAATCACTATACTTCTCATAACGAACAAATTTAACAATACGACCAACTCTGTATTTGGTAAAAAAATCAGCTGTTTCATATGTTTTGTCGACGACCGATCGTTTTTTTTGTATGGAACCGATAATCCTGTTTATAGATTTATAGAATGTGACGTGTATAACACATTTAACAAAAAATCGTGGTATCTTGTTACGTACACGCGTGCCTCTATGCAGTCCAACATGCTGCAGAGGAAAAAACATTTTGTAAGTCAAAACTCACACATTTAAGTCTTCTGCTTTCATTGTGCGAACTGCCGATTATAGAAATCACTGTAATAATAGTATTTTCAAGTCGCGAGCGAATCAGTTTCTCTTTGCAAGCGTGCTCCATCTAAGAATATATATTTGTTGAACATTAGCAAAGATCTCTTTTATATATAAGGATCTCTGACATCGGTGAAGTTGAGTTGCAGTCAAGTGCAAGAATTTGTATAAAAAATATCATAGATATTCGGTAGTAGGATAGACTAAGTTTGCAAAATGTTTACTTCATTTGCAAATAATGACGTAAAGGGCTGATAAGGTAAAATTATAAAAACAGTAAAAATTAATTATAGTTAACGAGCGCTTTATCTGTAATTTGCATCCACGGGCAACGGTAGCAAACCGGCGTTTATGTTAATATTTACTTAATTTTGACTGAATATACTGTAACGTTTATCTTATAGTTTGTTGTTTATAGATACAATAATTGTATACTATATTGAAAGGGTAAGTGAGTTTGTCTGGGATTGTTCCGCACCTACTCATCCTTGTTGGAATGCTCTTGCTATGCCTAAATAGTAGATAACCGATGTTTTTGCGTTGTGCGTTAAAATAAGTTTCTGTAGTTTAAACTTGACGTCCTTTGTAACTTTTACGCTAAAAACGATATCGTTATTTACAGGTACAGGCTTTATAAAACGTACTCTCTGGTTCTTAAGTCAACCCAAAGCTCAATTGTGATGTGTCGCACATTTTGGTTGTATCAACTTTAAGTCCGAAGTCACTTGTCTGCCTCAGTAAAATTTACATTTCAATCCATAACGTCCCACTGCCGGGCTCGGGTCTCCTCTATAAGGGGTATAGGCCATAGCCCACCAAGCTGACCGAATTGCGGGTTGGAGACTTCGCTTGTCACCGAAAGCTATCATCCTTCTCCAACAAGCAGGTTTCCTCTCGATGTTTTGCATCACAGTATAAGACTGTGATAATTACGATATGCACATGAGTGAAAAATAGAGAGGTGCATGCTTGTAACTGGGATTGAACCTGCGCCCTTTCGTTTGTTAGGCATGGGGTTTACCGAATAGCCTGCCACTAACTTTAGAAAACTATAGTCTCTAGTCTGCTATAGAACTATCATAGGTTTAAGATAAGTTTGTTTTCGTATGATCCTCTTGTTAGCACCTATACGCTCAGTTGTATTTCCAGTTACATAACTAGTTATGAACGCAAAATGAACAACGTAAAGTAAACAATACTACAGCAGAGTGCATTTAAAATTAAATCTCTCTCAAACCATGCAGTAGACAAACAGAGCTACTAAACGTTATTGCAGTAAATGTACTGAACACGATTGAATGTGTATCCTAAAGGGGAATTAGATTCGTATGCTTTCAGTCGCAATGGACACACAGTGAACAGATACGGAGGCAGGATTCATAGCAAAGCACTAAAAGTATTTTAAAATAAATAAATAACCAAACATTTACAGATCAGGACATGATCTGTTAATGTTTGGTTATTTATATATTATTGTACAGGGACCCTGTATAGTAAAGGACATAGTCCGTCAGGGTGTTATTAATTTTGAAGTATCTGTAAGTGTTTTTTTGCTAGAAAGGTTTTACGACAATATTGATTTAGCTATGTTTGATGAAACGCCAAGAAAAGATGACACAAAATTAAATATTTTTTCATAACTCTCAATATGTGTATCAGATCAAAGTGCTTGACTAGTAAAATACTATAATGCATTAGAAATCCAAGATATCCGCCACCACATTGCGATGTTGGGGGTTTATTATATTTTAATTTTACGTGTGATTTTAAGAGACCGTATTAGAGCCGTTTTTAGTTCGAGATCAAAAGTGAACCAAACTTATCTTTCAACACGTCACTTTTACCCAAAAAACCTTTAAACTCTACTCCCGGACCAACATACAAAATAAGTATTTGAGAGAGTTCTTTACGCAATCGATAGTTCTACGTTTAATTTTTATACTTGTATCTTTCTTTCTCTTTCACCAAGAATATAAATATTCTTAGAATAAGTATTTCAATAAAAAGAAATACGTGTGGCACTCGGGGCCTGCCGCGGTAAAGCTATTGCATACGCATACGAAGTCTGCCGAGCTGAAACGACGTTAGACGAGTGTTAGGTTTATTTTCGTTACGGAATTTCTCGATTCGATCGCCGGTTCAAAGCTCGCTATAACAACTATGCAACAGCTTAAAAATATGTTATCAATTTAAGAAAATAATTTCAGTTCCAAATATGAGATTCCTCAAATTAAGACAAAAATATTCTTTCTATTAGTTCTCGACATACGAATTCATTCTTGTTTTGAGAATACTGCAATTAATAATTCCAACGTAACAAAATAAGAGATTTTTATTAAACGCAGTGCAAACATTTACAGCAAAGACAATGTTTTCTTGTGAAGAAATTAAAACAATTCCTTTAAGAAGATAAATGTACTGTGTTATAAATGTGCACAGTTATACATTTTTACTAAAATGAAGATCTATATACTTATTTCAATGATGTGTTTGTTGTTACATCTTTGAATGCGATCCTGAACTACGTCTGTTGCTGTTTGCCTTGTTTTAGTTGCTTTGCAGAGCCGTGTTTATTCGATAGTGTAATACTGAAATAAAATGAAATGAAATTTATTTGTCTGTGAGACTAGGTAAGAACATAGGTCCTATATATAGTTTACATACCATTTGAGCTCTAGCTCTGCCCACAAGGCATACAGACATGGTGTAAGTACTAATATATATAGATAAAATAATTAAAGAGTCACTACAATATATAAATTTAAGTTTAAACTCTGTGTAAATTAGTCATATAAAATTACATAAAACCTTTCAGTCAAACATGTTCGAAAATAATAATAACAAAAAAAAAAACCGTCAATTGATAAAATCTTACACAAATATTAACTTTCGTTATTAAATAAAATATAAGTGTACCTACCTTGATGTAATGCAATGATAACGACTAATACTTTAAATAAACCTATCATTCAAAAACTCATCAACTGTATAGTAGGCTTTGTTTACAAGAAAGTTATTTAAATACTAGTACGGACGCTACTCTGTGCATTATATGTTTGTGAAACTACAGCTACAGGACATAACTTAGATCAAGTACCCTTAAAGTAAATATGTATAAGTTTGGTAAAAGATAAAACTGAAAAATAATATTTGGGCGGATATAGTATTTTTTAGTATTGGCAGCTGTCACGTTTAGTTCGGGGTTCATATAACTGAATATGGCAGTAATAAAAGTATCTATATTTCTATCTTGTAATAGATGAGTTTGACTCAAGGTTTTCAACATTAGTGCTGGCTTACTGTGCCTAGTTTCAGAGAGCGGGTCTTGGAATTACATATTTTAGTTCCTCCAACTACATTCTACAATCGGATTAGTAGAGATACTGCAAAACGTCACCAGTATATGGAAGAAGTTCCACGGACTCGGTCAAAATGCTTGTGCCCGAGTACTTTTTTTGTGTAAACTGCCAAGTTAGATCTTATTTCACTACAAGCTGGATATTTTCAAGTCACCAGTGAAGATTTCTTCTAGGAACTGGGCTACATCTTTAAAGGCATCGTTGCTTTACATCAGGCGAGTTGCGGTCAAGCGCAAGCTTATCACGAACTATTATTCCTTCTATACTATGCTTGCAAAAATGTAAGTGGCTGATTCATACTTACAAACATCTCAACTTGTGCATTGACAAGCACCTCAGCAGGTCTGAATTTGAGGCAGTCGAGGATCTCTCGGCTGGTGCCCGTGGGACAGCCCACGATGGCTGCAAGAGCCTTGGCTTTCTGGGCTGGTTTCACAGCGTGAGTCCATGATGCGAATGCTGCTCCACTGAACGCGATGCCCCGGTTGAAGGTGCCTGAAAATCAACAATATATATATATATATATATATTATAATTATTACGCTTTTTTTTACAATATTGCTTCTTTCGCATGCCGATTAACATATAAAATATGTTTTAAATTAATAATGCAACAACGCCCTGGCCTCCACAGAAAATTGTCAAGTCATAAATACTATCATTATACTAATTTAAACTTTTTAATTAATCACAGTAGTACAAAGACACGTTTATACACCAGATCACAGATTACAGACCAGATGCCTAATTTATCTTTGCTATTCGAATCTAGTCAAAGCTCCACCTTTCTTCTCGAAAGTTAAGAGAGAGTTAGTAATTTGCTAAATATGTAGGTTAGGTCGAACCTGTAGGCTGACGATTAGGACACGGTTTCAAATGTCTTCCTTTACCTATTAGCACTTGAGATACTGTGACTGAATTAAATAGATTTGCCCTTTTATTTACTCGCTCAATCGGGAATAGTTTAGCCTTTAGTGTCTTGTATGACTTGTAATTTAACTGCCCCCCGTGTTAACTTAAGCTGTTGTAGTTTACGGTATGTTTTACTGTTGTACTCATTGACTCTAAAAATAATAGTTGAATACGGTTTCGGTTTCCCCTTGCCAGTCGTAAGAGGCGACTAATCTTTTGAGTGAACCAACGAAACTAAATTACCGTGCCCTGTTCGCTAAGGTACACTTCAACGCTATTTTTGTCTACAATATCTAGACAAAGGTTTGGTTAGTAGTAGCCTAGGCAAATCGATCACACCCTTGCCTCACATGCGAAAGGGCGCGGGTTCAATCACAGGTTCATGCATGCACCTCAGAGATTTTAATCATGTGTATATTACTTATCACATGTTTACCTAAAAGGATGGGAAACACTGGGAGAAAACCCCTGAAATTATACCCACGTAGTGGACTATGGCCTACATCCCTTTCATATGGGAGGAAATTAGGGCGAGCCTATTCGAGATGAATATGAGGATGATTCAATTACAAAATGTTTTATTTACCTGTTAATGTTTGCTCAGAACATATATGCCTACAAACAAATAAGGGTCCAATGATAGAAAAATCTCAATACCCATAAACAAACACATTTATTTTCACGTTTGCACAGGGGAATCCGAGTCAATCTATTTATATTGAAGCCTGTTACTGGGTTACTTATCTATTTACCTATGTTAATGTAAAAATTTAGAGAAAAACGTAGGAAAAAATAAAAAATAATTGTACAAGAAAATTGTATAACATTTAGCTACGTTAATCTTAAACGTTTGTAATGTTTGTTAAAAGGATTCTCGACCTTGTCGTGAATCCAATATCCGGAATATGATCGGACTCGATATTCGTTAAAGAAAGGGAACATAATTTTCATTTCTACGTTATTTCGTGATAGTCTTCTTTATTATAAGCAAAATTTTGTTGCCAAGTATAATATGCTAAGTTTTTTTTAATATTATAATTTATGCAAATAGATTATTGCAAGGTTTTTTTCAAATTTAATTGAAATATCTCCGTTTTTTATCGAGATCCTAAGTATGTAGTTACCTACTTATGTTATCTATATATTTAAAAGTAAGTACAGACTGACTGACTGAAATAAAAAAATCAGCGCAGACACTAAACTGCTGAAAATAGAGACTAAGAAATTCAGCCCCTAAAAATCGAATGGGGGTTCAAAGTTTGACTACTTAATATTTTATTTTATATCGCGTGCAACGCCTTGGGTGACATCTACTAGTAATGTACATAAAGTATTATACTTTTTAAAACTAAATTATGAAAAAATATGTTCTTTTTTGTGATCTCTCAAGTTATAACCTTTCACGTTTCCCTCCGCTCCATCTAGCTAAGGAAAAGATTGTCTAAAATGTCTGCGGGTAGGCCGTGAGTGTAAATTATTCGTACCTGCTTGTAAACCGTGTTATACGATGGATGTTTTCCTAAAACTTTTGGGAATGCTATTGTTAATGAGCAAACTTTAGGCGTGTTCATAAAAGGCTACATTTCTGCCTGTATCGCATAGCCTGGAGGGGCACGTGTACATTTTAGCTTATAATTTTCACCGCTTAAATTACAGGCTCATTTCGAAAGTCAAAGAGAAAGCAAATACGTTTTCCAGGTTTACCTTTATATTTGTACTTTTGAGCATTAATGAAAAGGCAAAATATCGAATGGATGGCACATTTTAATAGTGTGTGGGGGATAGTCCATCCCAAATATCAAAATAACATTAAAAAAGATAGTGACTGCCGACTTTCATTACGGTAGGCGAAAATAAAACTTTTCCAGTTATTTCGATTTAAAAGTCAAACGTCTAGATCAATTTTAATAAAATTGAAATGGGACCACTCAAGAAGTACAATCCTTTCTCCGAGAAAACAAAAAATTAACATAGAAAAAAAACAGATGTAGAATTGAGTAACTCCTCTTTTTTGGAAGTCAGTGTCAGTCAGATGCATTTTTTTTATTCTTTCTTGATTGGCCACTCTGTGTTTTGTGCGAGTTCTCAAATTCTTTAGATACATTTTTAACAGTTGTTTTGTTTCACGAGCCTGGCAAGTCATGCCATCTTATATCTTTGGTTGTAGGTCCTTTTCAATGAGGTTGGAAACTTAACTTCCGTTATAATCGTTGGTACTTAAAAACTGGTTGCCGCTGTCATCTCAGAACGATAACCTCATATCTTCATCAGTCCCGACGCTCTTTGGTTGGATCATCACGCTAATGATATCGTACGAAAGAAAAACTGCAGTAGATACTCTGTACAAACAAAGCTTGATCGCAACTTGCGCTGATGATGTAAAGCGACGATGCGGGCTACTACCAGCTAGGATGTAGCACGCTTGCCTAGAAGAAACCGATTCACTGCAGCAAATTCCACAACCGGGTTGTTCGCACAATAATAGTCGTCATAAAAAGTTTAGTCAAGTCCGTGGAATCTCTACCATAACCTAATTGCTAAGAAAGGTAGAACTACCAGTGGTAAAAGTGATTGTCATCAATAAACGAGTTACTCAATTAGGACTGTCCATTATACCAAACCACATGAGTAACACGAAAACTAACCGATTTCTAGTTAACGAGGGCAAATTAAGCTTTGACTGAGTGCCGTGAAATTTCCCGCAACCTACCTGTACTGGCCAACTATTCACAAATTTTCAAGTGTAATTTCGCGTTCCATGAATTTACTTAATTAACTCGCTGAGCACCGCCCTATTTAGGTCAATGCTAGTTACATATCTTTACACTATATGTATGATGATAGATTTAACGAAAGATCTCAGATCTAATGTCAAAGTTGGTGTTTAGACATTAGTTAAAAACGTTTAGTTATTCAAATTTGGTAGCTAGGTACAAAGGGATTACAAATTAGTACCTCGTCATTTATTATGAATTATGAATGCCCTACAAGGAACATTCTTAGATTTGATATAAAAATGTCTGAACGTAGTTTACAAAATACAGGCGTATTGAAAATGCAAGGAAAACTATTGACAATTATAGCCGTCAACCTTTACAAGATGACAGTAGGTCATCGTAACATTTAAAGGAAATGATTTTCTTTGGACTTGGGTAGTACTAATTATTCAATTGCTAAAACCGATAATTTATGAATCAAGTCATTGATTGACCTTAAATTAATGCTAAAATTGTCGTAAATTTGTAATGACAATAGAATTGTAAGAAAGGATTGACTCAAATAATATTTCGATTTTTGCTGTCGTTTGGTTATTTATATGGCACACTAAACTTGCACAGATTATGATTTACTTGTTCTTTTTTATACATTGACTTGTATAAAGTATGTTACTATTGTAACAACGTAGAACTCAGTATCAAAACCAGTGCGCAGCGCACAAGAAAATGCAATCTCCATTAAAACTAGAATAACAGACCATTTAACAACGTAATTACTTACAAGCATCTCAACCTTATTCAATTATAATTGTTGTGTGTATATTTGGAGTTCTAAACAAACAGTTATCCAGCAGATATGCAAACATTATGAAACCTCTGTGTACATTCCTGTATTTAATACAATGTTCATTCCACAAGATAAAAGATATTTTGCAAGCAAACAGACGCGCGGCTATTTGTTTTGCTGTATAAATAAATGCATAATAAAACAAGAGATATGGACGCGCCGTCCGGGGGATAAAGCTATAAAAAGATAAGGTAAGATAAAACGCCTGTAGGTTCGCTAAGCAATGTTTGTATTAACTATGAGAAAATGTCGATTTTTTAGAGACAACGATTGTCGAAACGTTGAACGATTGAACTCTCTTGTCCAGTTGCTAATCTGTCCAGCTGAGAAACTGGTCTACGTTCCTACGGAGAGAAATTATCAGCTACGATAATTCAACATATCGAAAACTTTGTCCTTTTCGTCAATCGGGTTCCGACATTAATTGACTGAGCGAGCGAAACGCCTCTGCTTCGATTCTGGCAAAGTGTTCGTCTGACAGTTATTATGGATATTTGTATGATTGTCCGATAGAGATTTCATAGTTTCAAACTTTGAACCCCTATTTGACCCTCTTAGGGGTTGAATTACTAAAAACTCTTCCATAGTTCACCCTCACACTCTATAATGAATACACCCTTCAAATGTCATGTCTCTAGGTTTAGCGGTTTAGGCACTACGTTGAGATCAAGAAAATATTAGTCAGTCAGGACTTGCTCTTTTATTTATAAAGAGATAGCTGATGATTTTAGTTTCATAAATTATAATTCGATTACAGCTTATTAGTACCTAAGTACCTAAATAGGTATAACAGCAGATTACTAATTAATTACCTCTAATCTTATAATATTTATCTTAAAATAAATATGACTGTCTGACTGTCTGGAGTGCAGCCGATACTAATTTCTCGTTGGTTACGTACCACGTGATAAAGGTGAAAGGTAGTGATAGTGCACACTAGCGCCACCGGCGGAGCAGCCCGTCAGCGTGACGCTGTCAGGGTTGCCACCAAACATCACGATGTTGGTCCGGATCCAGTGCAGAGCAGCCGACTGGTCTTTCAGCCCGTTGTTGCCCGGTATGACTTCATCACCGGTGCTTAGGAACCCTGAAAAAATCATGATGTTGTGAATATTCTTTTACAATCGACTTCGGATCTAAAGTCGGTACTGCGAGTATCAAACACGTCACAATTGATCCTTCAATTGACTTGGAAACCAAAGAGAACATTTTATGAAGCCAGTAAAAACAAGGTCCATGTTTTTCAGTTTAAAAGTTAGAACGTCAGCCGTCTTTCCTTAGTAGAACTGTCATTGAATGTTCTTCTTTTGGTAATATGTTTTGAACATGACCACATCTAAATAATAGATTTTTTAACTTATATTGTTGGTTTTGGTTAAATTAGACGTTTTTCTTTGTGTGCCTCGGACGGAGTCGGACGTAGGTAACACACTTTCCATATTTTGCTTTATTAATAATGTAGGACAGTTTTGGATAACGTGTTAACACAAAAATGTATCGTTAAATAAACATATTAAAAACAAGAATATTGATAATAAGTTGTAATTAATATGAGTTAAATATGTAGTGTTTTCGAAAATCAAAACGAAAAATATTGTTACGGCTGTGCCCTATGTCTCACAGAATACGCAGTAGTTAGTATACTGGCACCCTATGTACAGAATAAGACATAGTAAGTATCGCACGCGCTATTGTTTGTAACGCATAAAAAAAGGGATCTCTCTCGAACTCAAGTACCTTCTTATTTGTAAACATCTATTGTTCTCGGTGTCCAGCAATTAGACGAATATTGATGGATAATTACAGAATCACGACACTGAGGAATATATAGGGACCGACTGTGGGTCCGGGAGTCAGTTTATCGGAAGCTATAACCGCGAACAGTTCTAGTGCGAACCAAGTGCTAATCGAAGTGCTCAGTGTAGTGTGATTGTGAACCTGTAGCTCGTAACAATATGTTTTCGTTAACATCTTATTATACCTAAATGAATTTCCGCAAAATAACTCATGATTCCATTGATTATCTCCAAAATATCAAAAATGTCATACAAAATCTTCAAAATCTCTTTTAAGTTTTTCAATGTGCAACAGAAAGATGTGACAAGGGTGTTAATTAAGGGTGTTTGTTATCTACCCATCAAAGTGAACCCCTTGCACAACATTTTTCAAAATAAAAATAATAATAATTTGGTACTCTATACAAAAATAGGTCACGTGATCGGCCAAGTTCGTAATCGGATCTGAATCGGAGGTCGCAATCTTTTCTTTTTGTATTTTGTAAAATGCTGTTCAACACAGGGTTCACTTTGATGGGTAGACTTACGCCGTTAAGGATTGTCACGTGTTTCTGTTACACGTTGTGGAGATAAGATTACTAATTGTTAAATACATTTATCCCAAACATGGGTAAACGTGACACCAAAAACAAGGGAAATCGCGATATGCATCTAGTATGTATAGCCTATGACCATCTCCAAAAAAGAAAAATCTATTGACACCACGCACATAAAAATACGACAAGCCGTTTAGGCTCTAGGGCGTGCCAAAGAAATATACATACATACACTCAATAAACATAACCCTTCTTCCTTTGCAGTCGGGTAAAAAGATTAGTAAAATGCATCCATTATTCAGAGCATATATACTGTCTTAACACGGTTAAACACGTTTGACCTTCAAATCTTCATCTTACATATATTTTTAAATACAGTCTTTTGCTTCGTTTATCCGATAGAGACGTAACGCGCCAAAACAAGACAAAAGACGAGTATAAAACTTTTCGTAATACTGCTAATTAATATTTTTTATTTTTATGTTATTTAACAAAGTTTTACTCACAAAAATTACACCAAAAAAAAAAAAATGATTTACTTTGTCGTTTTATACACCAAGATCACAAAGCAAATGTTAATCGTATAGAATGCCTTTGTAAAAAAAGAATGCCAAGCGCTTGTGGCGCTGTCAGGTCGAATGTAGTAAATTTGCGACAATATTTTTTTATATTTTGCATTTTAATGAATATTCCATTAACCAAAGTTCAAACATTCTAGCAAATTAATCTAGCAACTTTAGTCGTCTGGAGATCTGTTGAAATATTGTTAAGAATATTTAAACTATTTATTTATTTACTTTGACTCTAAGTCATTTTGCATAAGTCAAAGGGTAGGTTAAAAGTTCAACTATGTGTAATGTTGTCTATCTTAGCAAGGGCACTAAAATCTATAATACGAATTATCCATATTACTCGACTGCCCAAAAAGAAGGTAATATGTTTCCAGTGTATGTTTGTATATAAGTATGTACCTATATACGTATGTCTGTTGTCTAACTCTTTGTGACTCTCCAAAGCCTAGACCAGTTTTGATGTGCGAGGTATCATTTATATCTGGTCATAGACTATACTGATATATATTTGCGTATGTGCACTACTAATTGAACAATCATCGGCAATGTCTCGTGATACAAAAGGATAAAAAAAAACCAAAGTGACACTATCTCTATTTTTAAACAAGTTGACTTTAGATTTTAAAAAACCTGCCATCGCCATTTTGTGGTGGCGTCCATCTTGGATTTGAAATGTATCTTGGTTAAAAATGGTCCGTCCTACTAGCAGAATTACTAGTGGTGAAAATACCGTCGCAATGAATAAATACCTCCTGCTCCTTTTTAGAAGTCTGTATTAACTCATTCAGACCCCACGTGATCAAATGAGGTCAATTTTTTAATTTAAATTTAATCTAGTTAACGCATACCACTTTATTCACAAGAAAAAGACATAACAGTGACACAATGAAAAAAAAATCAAGTCCGAAAGAGCTAAACGGCTCAAGAATTCTTACCGAGCGGTCCCAGCCTGTAGTTCAGAGTGACGACCACCACATCTCTGTCCATGAGATGCGAGGGGTCGTAGAGGTCTCCCTGTCCGTACATGAAGGCACCTCCGTGGATGAACACAACCACCGGCAGCGCAGCACCGGGGGTCAGCTTCGGAGTATACACGTTCACGAATAGACAGTTCTCGCTGCCTGAAAGGGAAAAAAAATATCAATTTCTTTTTAGAACAACTTGGTAACCACCAACTTCTATTACGGCAGTCGACGAAAGAACTTTTTCAGTTATTTCGATTTTAAAATTTAAACTCTTGAATGATTTTTATAAAATTAAAATATAATTTAAAAGCTCCCATATGGTCCCATTTTAATTTTACCTTCAGTCGGAAGACGGAACACTTTTTTTAACAAGTGAAGTTTAAAATATTGACAATACCCCGATATTTGTTGCAGCAGCCATCTTGGATTTGTATTATTATATAATTATAGTGTATAGTATTGTACTAGTCAAGCCCTTTCATTTGATACCTGTATTAAGGGAGTTGTGGAAAAATTTGTGCTCCGCCATTTTGTGGCGGCGGCCATCTTGAACCGATTGTCATCAAACATAGCTAAGAACACTCCCAACGAATACACCTTTTAAACATAAAAAACAAAATCGGCCCATCGGGAGCTACAACGCCATTTAAAGTAAAAATAATAATCGTAGAACCTGTATAGTTTCGTCATGATCAGTTGATAATTGTTTGTAAAAACTGACAACCGATATCAATGTATACCTATTTTTCAGTTGAGTATATGAATTTAGAAACCAATCCACTGGATCGCTTGTGATTAAATCTATTGATTAGAAGCCCTCAACGCTGCCCAAAATTGCGATTGATTTCCCTTATCTTCAACAAGCAGATTTCCTCTCGCTGGTTTTCCTTCACTGTCAAAGCAGGTGCTCATTAATTCTAATATGCACAGCATGTTAGTGAAAAACATGCCTGATCTTGGGATTGTTAGTTCTTAAAAAAAATCATTGCATGTCACAAAGAAATCTCAATTATCTACGTAGACACCTTGACACAATTTTGTGATATAATATCGTAAACCAGCTTATATTGAACCATGAAAGGGCCTATAAAATATGTTGTCTCTCATCTCAAACGTACTTGAGAAGATTAGGCTCGTAAATAAATAGTATTACCGAGCATTCCATTATGATTTTACAGGTAAAAGTATCAGAGGCCTTAAAGTACGACAAAATCTAAGAAGAAGAAACCAGCCGACAAGATTGAGATTAAAGCGAGCCTTTCAGTCTTCAATTGGTTGCTCAATTTGAAGTGTATATAGACCGCCAACTTGTCCATACAATAAGATATAGCTCTTTTCTACCTTTTAATGTTGTCCGATTCCAGTAGTTTTTTTTTGACGTAGCTAACACATTATTACTAGGCTTTACCGTTTTACATTTTCCTGTCTTTTATATCACTTTAAAGTTACAAGCTTCCTAAGCAGTCATATTTTTGCGCTGATACGGTGCCTATAAAAAGCATTTATTATGCAGAATCCAGTAAAAAAATTTAAAATAATTAAAAATGTAGGTCTAAAATACATCATAGTGAAGCGATTTACAATTTAGGGAGTGAAAAGACGTAGGCCACGGAACGAAAATTCTATCAGAAACACGAAAACAGTGAAGGGTCGGTGATACTTTTAATATATATTGACATCTATGGTTTATAGTCTAGTTCTGGTTTATAGTCTAGTTTTGGCAATTTGCTGATTCTGAATAATAGTTGAGCAATGGTTGTTTATCTTACCAGTAATTTTGCCAACGAAGGGGTCGTACTGCAGACAACCTGAGAGAGGCCGCGTGGCGTCCCATGTCCCTACCCATGGCTTCATTTGTTGCGGCTCCTGGAAAGTCAACAAAGTTGAGCGTTTGTAAAATATACCACTATTCTCTTCAACCTCAATTACCTTTTGCCGTTATAAATATCGAGCAAATTATTTTATTCTGTTTTTTGTATTTGTTGTTATTGCAACATCCGTAAAAAATTCAGTTGTCTAGCTATCACGGTTTATGAGATACAGCCTGGTGACACACGGACGGACAGACAGCAAAGTCTTAGTATAGGATCTCATTATTACCTTTTAGGTACGGAAACCTAAAAATTCAAGAAGGACACAGGGCTTTAATAATTAATACGATAGTCTCGATGAGTTAGTCTAGGCTTTAAAAACATGCCTTTGAACTAAACCTCTGGGAAATAGAAATGCTAATGTCTAGCTAGATATCTGTAACATGTCATCATGAAAGATCTGGTAAATGGGCAACTACGACCTTCATACTGATGAGAATCACTATGTAGTGCTCCAATATTGATGAGGAATGGATCAGCGGCCAATCAGTAATTCTGTGTCGGATTAGAGAGAGGACGTGAGTTGACAATCGATCAAGCTTATCTGTTGTCTATTGGGACACGCATGGAGACCAGTTCCTGTTTTTGAGATCGCTCCTATACATACAAGGTTCGAACGTTTCAAAAATAGGGCCCGTGCTTGGAGCTGATGACGTCACTTACGAACGATATGCACATTATTACGCAAATATGACCATATCCCTGAATACCGTAAAAGGCTCAAATGGTTACCTATTTGCCTTCGCCATAATTTTCATATTCTGTCTTTTCTTTATAAGATACACTTCCCTAAGCACTTCCCAGTACTTAAAGTATTTTAAACTGCTTCCCACTCTATTTCGTTGCAGCCATCACGTGACCTTCGCCTTGTGCCGCCTACTTCTATCTCAACGAACTCTTTCGTTCATGCATTATTTACCGTGCAAGCTATCCTTCTATGGAACGCGCTGCCTTTGTCAGGCAGACAGGCTAAATCCCTTTTTATATTCAAAAACTTGCTGAACATTCATTATCTTTATCTTAAATAATTGGAACATTTTGTGTTGTATTATTATTACGAATATGACGTATGTATCTGGTGTATGTGCTTAATATTACTAGATATATATTCGTATATGTATGTATTTTCTGGGTGAGGTGAGTTTCGCGTTCACTTTGCATGACTTCGACTGAAGTTTTCTGAATATTTTTGTACTAAAGTGGGTTAAACAAAAAAACGCGGGTATTTTGTTTTCAATATTCTATTAGTATACTAAATATACGCAGTCAATTTAGAATCACTCCGTACGAGTATATAGCAAGGTTTATGGGTGCTTTATTCAGTGGTGCTATATTATATATATTTCGTATTCCAACACTTCTATCGTATTATAGATTTTTCCGGCCATGCGAGTGGTAGACGTGTGATATGCATAGGAAATTCAAACTATTGTGGTTGTGTATTTGACCTATCTATGTTCTCGCCAAAACAACAACATTTGCGTTGACTGCGATTTAAAATTATTCCGATTCTGATTCAGATTTATTTATTGTTACAACTGTTTTACAATATAAGGGTCTTAGTAGTTAACAATTGTATTTAACATACAATTCATTTTACGTCGCTTCATTCTTCAGATACAATTAACTAGGTAGTCCTTTTATCCTACAGGCATTGACCGCACGTTTGGAGAATCGATTTTTAATCAATTTTTTTTTCATCTCTTCGAGAAGTTCCTTTGATCCAATATTATTCCTTAAAAGTTATGTCATTAAACTAAGACAATTGATGGAGTCAGGCTTTACTTTGCGGAAATCCATATTGTGGTTGGTGGAGATGTTGACTCTTCAAGCGCTCGGTCGCTTTCGAGCGAGCGCTTGAAGAGTCAACATCTCCTGAGGATGCCTTGTGCTAAGGCGAAACACGTGTCGAGGAAGTCGGATACTGAGAGAAAGAGAAATAATAAGGTGAGGTGTGGCGGTGGTGAGGAGGAACTAGACCATAACAACAAAAATATTTTTCGATTTCTTACGCTGACATCAAGACGAGGCGGAAAAACACTAATTATCTTGTAGATAACATCTTGTCATTAAACTATCTTCACAACAGTGTAAGAATTTTTCAAATCGGTTCAGTAATTTCAGAGTCATAATAGATATTCAATGCAAACAAACAAAGAAACAATGAAAACTTTATTTAGCATAGAAAACCATAACAAAATGTTGATAAAGCCACTTGCAAGAATAACTTTCCTGACACATTTCACTACAAATACGTTTAGTAGATGTTTTGAATAAGGGAAGTGACAAGCGACATGAGGAAGGTGTCGGCTCGGCTCGATGTCTCGGCTCCTGAATATTTGAGCAACGGGGGCCCTTCCTTTGCAAGATATTACTCGTATAATAAAGTAGCAGTTGTTTTTAGATTGAAAACAAAAACCCTGAAAATTGACTCGTGTTCAGCGGCGCCTATACATATTTTTCAGCAATTAAGATTAAACAAAACTACTAGATCGACTTGATAGAACTCCTATGGAATCTGAAAATTATGTACTCCGTAAGTATATCAGGACCCTCATCCATTTATAAGTCTATTTATTATAATAAGCTGGAGCTTTGAAATAGCAGGCTTGGCCACTTAATTTGGTGTTTCCACAGTTATTTCCAAAAGTTTCTAAAGCCATGCAGTTCGTAGTAGTATGGGAGCCCGGAGTGCTAAATGTGTAGTGACTCGAGCGTCGTACAGACCTATTGGACTTTGAATTTTACATGATAGGAAGTAGAAAATATTATAGGTGTTTTCCATTTCAGCGGTAGAGAAAGCATTTCTAGAAGGATATACATTTTTTATTCAAAGAAACCAAAATATTGATATTTTCGAGCATGTCAGATTACGATATTTTCTTTGCTTCATCGTGTCTCTGATAAGAAATATATGTTAATCTGATTACGCATGGTGCGGCTGGCCATGCAAAAGAAATCCCTTAAAGTTCTTACCGTCATAAATCATTTAATTATTGACATGCACAATGTTTAGCTACTTAGTAACCTACTTATCTTAATCTGACCCATTTAAGTATTTCAGCCAAACAAAGATTTTTTTAAATAATTTGGCGGGCTACCTTTCATCTAGGCTCTATATTGAGAGCTTATATTTGGTAGATAGGTATACTCTACAAGATGTAAGGAAATTCCCATTTGTTAATCTGACACGCTGGACTAGTTCACAAAACCTTCCCTTGGGCTAACCTACTATAGGTTCTGTCCCTTTATGTGATATTCAGACTATTGAGAAGGAACTTGCGAGCAGATTCTAAGTTGTTCTATAGTTCCGTTGGCCGGATGAAACTTAATTCTATAAAAATAAAGCCTAACCTACCTACGGTCACTACCAGCGTAGTACCTACCTACTCGTAGAATAATTATTTGTTTCTGCACGTAAATATTCAAAAGTTTTGCGTATTCTGCAGAAAGTTTTTGTTGTATAAAGGCAGTTCTTTCTACAACAAAAACTTTCTGCAGAATATTCTATTTACCTAGTTAAGTGTATAGAACTTTAGTATTCGTATCGTTTCTTACATTATGTCGAAGGCCGATAAACATTTGCCATGGACCTTAATTACTTAACATATGCGTTAGCATATAAATAATCAATGGCCATGTAACAGCTTTATTCTTGATTCTCATGATGAAACTTGTTCGTAATAATGAGTTTAATGACCCTCTTTCGGCTGAGTACACCCTTAACCGATAAACCTGTAACCATTTATCTAACTTATAATGTTAGAGGTTACAGGGCAGGGGCAATAAATAGATTATGCTATTTATTGCTATGTGTTGCTACAAAATAAACAAATGACTGCGTTCTCATTTACAAAGATAACTAAACTTAAACCTCTTTTTTCCCGACTTCAGAAAAAGAGGAAGTTCTCAATTTGTTCTCAGCTGCGTAGCGTAGCTGGCATGACGACCTAATTAACGAATGTAAGTAAGTTTGTATGTTTTTTGTTTTAATTAATATAAAAAATACGCATTTTTTATATTCATTAAAACAAATAACTTACAACTCTAAACAAGTGATTAGAAGCGAATACAAAAAACCCGACTGCTAAATCTACCTGTGTATCATCCTTCATTGCTTTTTTTTATTTTATTGTATCCAGTGTCACTTTCACGGTTAATGCGTATCTATTGACACCACTCACATAAAAATACGACAAGCCGTTTAGGCTGTGGAGCCGCCAAAGAAATATACATACATATATACATAGACTCGTATATTAATAAAAGTATCTGTAGGTCCTACATACCTATGTCAAAAGTATGTGAAAGTTTTCGGTAGCCAGGAACTAAAATTCCCTTAAGTAAGTTACGATTAGTTTCTTTCCACACCCTAAATTGCAAAAAGCGAAGTTTCCTGCAAAGGTTTTTATTTATTTTTACCTCCTAAAAGTTGATAGAGAATGTTTTTTTCATGGACATGTGGATTGTAAATAGTATCGCGAAGTAAAAATAATAAAATAATAGTAGAGGCAAGTTGAGCGTTCAAAAAAATGCAAAAATATACATTTTAACGTCAATCTTCTTTAAATTACAAGGCGTTTAACTTACCCTAAACCTGTACTTTCCGATCGGTGGTCTGGCGTAAGGAACACCTTGGAAACTGGCGTAAATTCGACCTTTAGTGGACGCTTTCCACGAGCCTTGGAGGTGTCCATTCGGTAGCCTCACAGTTGGATTCGGTCCTTGAGCTAGGACACACGCTGTAGTGACAAGAAGAAGGAGCAACACCGACGCCATCTTGGATTTAATAGACACGTGCGCTCACGACGATATCCGCTGCAACACTGAGGGCTGTTTTATCTGACTAAAGATAGAATGACTCCCGCGTTGTTTGCGCTGCGCCGAGCAACAGACAGCCAATGCAATACGATAACGATTTTGAGCTCGTTATCGATTGGCTGTGATTACTCGTATTCGGGTCATTAAACGGTGAGCATACCAGCTGATAAACCGGTTTGTATGCTGTAATAACGACGACGACGACCGCCCGTTTAAATACCTATTGACCGACCAGTTATGTGCTGTTGTTATTTGATTTAGTACCTTTAAAATTACTATTAGTATAACTTTGTGTTTGATTAGTAAGTTTCATCACAGTTAAATTTCCATATTAATTACAATAAAATAAATAGATTAGTTTATTTACGGGGTTTAACGCTTGTTGGAGAATAATGTAGGTAGTTACAAATTGATAGCAGTTTTAGAGAATTACCTACTGACAAAGCCTGGCAACTTATACACATAGGAATAATAAATTGATGAATTTACATGGACTTTTTTTGAATTGATGAATTTACATGGACTTTTTGTCAAACTTAAACAGTTAGTTATACTTATTCGGGATCTCTTTGTGAAATACTAAAGGGAAAACACCTGAATATTGCACAGTACATGTTATTGTAGCAGGCATATATAGATATTATTATAAGATTAGTTTTAATTTAAACTTAATTAACAAATTATTAAAAAATAAAACAATAAAGTGAAAAATGTATTATACCTAAAATTGTAAGATATTGACCAAACAATAGCAGAAGCCGAACCCAAAACTCTATTAAACTCTTTTATCTGGCAAATATTTACCCAGACATAAGAAAGGCATCTATTGCTTTTATTATGGCTAATTGCTAGACGACGAATATTCTTGAGGCTGTGCCTTAGAGGCCATGCTAAGGACAGAGAACAGAAATACAGATATTTTTCTCTTATGTGATGTTAATTATACTTCCCTATAAAAAATAATAAATTAGTATTAATACTTCCCTCAGGAGTTTCGGCCACAACGCAGGCTAAATACAGGTAGACTTCTCTGATCTTCAGAAGGTTCTAACATTTCCTTTTAAGCACGTTTGCGACAAGAAGTAACTATAATATGCACATGAGTGAAAAACAGAGAAGTTCATGCCTGACCGTGTTTGAAATAACTTTTTGTAAATTTTACTACATTCGAAGCTGAGATGCTAGATCGCTCGGTTATAGGTAAGTACCTTCAAATGTTTTGCTCGAAGTAACAAGTAGGTAGTTGGACGTCATTTAAAAAAAAACCCAACTGTTAAATCTTTAACATATCTTATTCCAAACTCCATTAAAACATATATAATTTATATATATTCGTAATCACCGTTAAAATATATATATATATTGATACCACACTCGATGTATATTGAATTAGTTTGTTAAGATTACTTTTTGGTACTAAAAATGTTAATGTACCCAGTGTCACTCTTACGACTAAGACAAATTTATTGATACCACTCACATAATAAAATTTGGCTCTAGGAGGTGCTAAAAATATTCATACATACACACACTCAAAAAACTTTACCATCCTTCTTTCGCAGTTAGATAAAAACGAATAAAACGAAAGCCAAAAAACTTTCCTAATTTTTGGGCAATCCAAGCAGGTTAAGCAAACTTGGGATGAACTTTGTTGATGAAGTAGTAAAGCAAGTTAACGCTTAGGGCAACGTTCTTACGACTCTTTGGAGTTCACCAGAGGAATCATAATGATTTTAAGTATGAGAGTCTGTCTATAAACTTTATTGTTGGTTATTTGGCAAGTTAGAATTTAATTTCTATTTGCATACCATACATTATTGCGGTTGGATATTAAAAGAATTGCACTCAAGCGCAGTACTAGAATGTAAGGACCCAACATTATGAATTCGACTTCAATTAAACTGGCACCCACGTAACTGTTCCCTTGTTTTAGTTTAAACAGCTAAAACCCGGACCATATAGCTCAAATTTACATCTCTTAATACTGCACACCGAACAAAAGTTACAATAAAATCATAAAACAAAAGCATAAAATTCAAATTTGATTTTTTTTTAACGTACAGATAACTAAAATAAATATCCGATCACGTGAAGTACTCAGAATGAACGTAATGTACGCCCATTAAGAAATATTTTCTTTATGACGTCAGGGACACAACATATGTACCTACTGTCCGTGATCTCAGGTTTAAACATCGACGAGATAAAAAAACTTAAGTTTAAATTATTTATTAATTATAAATAACCTTGATAAAAACTTATACATAGCTGAGTGGTATCCAATTTACATTATACATACAATATACATTATTTCACATTCATTGTATACAATTGCTAGCAAATAATTTCCCAGGACCAAGCTCAAAGCAACGGTTGTCTCCTGCGAATAGAAGTCCGACTCATATTGAAAATAGCTTAGCTACCACACAATAAACTAATAGCTACGAGCCTCGTCCTCTTGAATAAGCAATTTCATATCGTTTTCGTCTATGGAAAAGCGATATTGGGATAATTTTGATAAACTATATTATACCTATACAGGAGAATCTCGTCACAACGAATAAATAAAGTAAATAGACCGAAGGTGATCTGCTTTTCGGACCGATGAATCAGTATCGCGCAATAAAAGATATATCTCCGAAACGATTTAATGATAATTTTATAGTATTTATAGAAATAACTAGTAGCTGTTACCCGCGGCGTTGCCCGCTACATAAAATGGAATATAAAGAAGTGTCAAGCTTTTAATCTCCTTTGACGCCCTTAGAAAAGAAGAAATGATATTTTAAGTTGTTATTTAATATTTTTTATTGTTTTAAATAAATTTCGGGACTGACCATTGAACTTGACACCCATTCAGATCCCTCTTCCTTTATTGTTGAAGATAACAACCAAGGAATATATCATATTGATTTAATTTAGAAAATTTTATTGTTGAAAGGTCCAACTATAGTTTCTTTTACATTCGGTAAACCTTTTTCAACGTTCGGTTGGTAGACAGTACCTACTGCTCTGTCGGTTCGCCTTCGAGTTCGTCGTTGCTAGAGGCATGCTGGGTTCCCCAGGAACACCCAGGAACTCACTAAATCCTCACCCGTCACACACTGAGTAATTAAAATATTGTCGATTGGCCGCACAGTTTACAAAACCAAATATTTATAAAATACGTTATGAACACATGAGCACTAGACAGATATAAGATTTTCGTGTCGTAGCAATTTGGAGAAGATGGGAAGTAGGTTTAAGTACCCGCGGGGGTATGTTACCTGTTCGTGCCACTTAGCATTGTCTGGAACGAGCTACATTTTGTAACATTTTGCTTAGTGCTAGTGACACTTTGTTTACGTTTACCAGCATTTGTATATTGCTGGATGTAAGGTACTTAGCAGTACAGGAGAATGCTACAGCGCCATTGTCTGAAGTCGCCTTGTACCTATGGTACGTATACTAATGTAGGTAACGGTACTAACTTGTATAGAGATATCAGTTAGGGGTGTACTACACCGAAAGAAGGTCACTGTACTCAACATATAACACTTTTTATTGTAGGACCAACCCTGAAGAAAAAAAAAATTTGGCCGTTCCATAGAAAAAGTTAATCATCAGTCGTCGACAAAATGTATGAAATAGCTGAATTATTTTCTCAAATTCGAAATTGGTCTCATAGTGAAAGTTGTTCCTAAGGATGAGTATAGTGACCCTGTTTTGGCTGAGTACACCCCTGATCGATAATCCTATATACTGGGATTTCCAACCATGTTAGTTGGTGAACAGTTCTCCAGACTCTCCGACCGTCTCTTTCTTTTTGGTCAACCGAAATAGAAAGTAGAAGAAACCTATTCCACTGAAAAAGAGGCGGCGAAAATGAAAGATTTTCATCGCTTTGTATTGCAACAGTTTTGACAGTTTAATAATTCTGTGTTTTCGAACAAAATTCGTCCACCTTTTTTTGAATGTATTGAAATGTTGGGGGTGCCATTACTAGAAGGAAACAAACGTGTTCATTTTAAAATTCGTATAATGAATGAATATTTACTTACATTGCTAATTATATCTAAGTGCGCACACATACATGCTATACTTAAAAGCATACAACTCTGTAATTATACAATATCTATACCTACACTAGTATTTTGAAGAAAAAACTAGATGTCATTATTAATGTCGCGTATAGTAAATTTAAAAAGATTGTCCGATCAAAGGGTTGGGTCCAATCCTATCCTAAACTTCGGTGACTGGATCCGATTGTACCTAAGTCAACAAAAATAAGTTGTAAGTTGTGTAAGTAGGTAAGTGTTTGTTGTATTTCATTGGATTGTAATTCATTTCTAAAATCACAATAATTCTTCAAATTTTCCCATTGATTTTTCAAAAACAGGAATTCTCATAACTTGAATTGTATAAAGTCGAATAAAGCTTGATTTAGCCAAGTTACGTTCATATTCAGAACTAGCTGTACCCGCGACTTTGTTCGCGGTTGCTAACCTTGCATAAATATATCAGCGGGACTTAAAAAAATAGAAAATGTATACTCGTATCAGTGGTCCTTTTGAAAGTCTTATCATTGTAAAAGATACAATACGATAGCAGTGTTTTGAACTGTAAATTTGATTAATAATCTACTCGGTCACCACCGCTACAAAAAATTGTGGACGCTGTGTTCAAACACGGACGTACAGTCACACACATAAAAAAATCTAAATTAAAGCACGCGTTACCGAGCATTAGTAAAAGGCGACTTTCATCCCCTCTCTCACGAGAATCTTCACTTATTTTCGCGATAACATTATTTCAGGTAGACCTTTCTAACAAAAAAGAATCATCCAAATCTCGTTACCGTGTTATAGCTAATTGCGACTTTCATGCGTCCCACGGAAACTCCCAGTAATTTTCGGGATAACATCATTTCAGTGAGACTTTTCCAACAAAAAAAGAAACATTTAAATCATAGCACGCGTTACTGAGTTATAATAAGATACGACTGTCATCTTTCGAGATAAAAAATTGTTGTTAATTAATGTTAAGATCCTACCTCATGATATGAACCTTGAGCATACCAAGTTTTGTCAGAATCTATTTTCAGAAGTTCCAGAGTTATGGAAAGTCCAGTCAGACAGAAAGACAGACAAAAATAAAAATAAAATATAGATTTGGGGTCTGGATCGTTATTAACTCCCCCCGCGAAAGAAATTTTTAAAATATATTCAATGTACATAATATGACCTGTTACAGTTTTATTATAAGTTTAGATTCCATCTTTGAAAAAAGGTAGACATATGCAGCCAATGAAGAAAGAAATAGAAGTTATAAATTCAAAATGTTTTATGTGGTTTACGCAAAGCACGGTCGGTCTACTGAAACATTATGCGTGTGTATGTTTGTTTGGTTGATGATAATACTTCCATCTTATCGAGTTTAATTTGTCACATCTTCACAAAAACTATATTCCAATATACCTATATTTATGAGCCTGTTTCTAAAGTACCTACGTGGCCAAGAGCTTGTCGAGATAACACGGTCCAATTCCGGGCGAACTACTAAATATCCTAGGTACTAGTTAACATTAGTATATTGACACAGTAAACAGTAAAACACAGACACAGTTGTAAACAATTAAATACAGGCAACTGCATTGCACCCTCTTCTATTTGCGCCAAGAGTCGCTATTTACACAAACAGAACCATTCACCTTCACCTCTAACCGAATTTCTTTCTCTTTCATATTCTAAGAAATTTCCGCAAACAACGTAGACTTCTCAACGCTACCCACATTTGAAACTTTATATGCCCAGGGACTTTTTACAATTAATTAAAATCTTTCGCCCGCTTGCTCCGAAATGATGTAAAATGTACTCTATTGTAAATTCGTAACTTAGCTTGAGGAACGTGAGGTCGGTACCAATTATTTCATGTCCTGTTTACTCTGCTGTGTCGTGTATCTACCTATCCCTTTTACACGAAAAGCAAAGTTCGGGTTAGAAGATATAAATCGCGTTGGGCAACAGAATTAAAATTTATGAAATTGGTAGATAGGATGTGAACATGTAATATGAAATCCAGGGCGTCGTGGCCAGGACTGCAAAACTTTTTCCGATATAATCTGCCAACAACGTCTCCGTTACTATTTAGCGTTAGCTTAATATGCTGTAGCTGTAGCAGGAAAAACAGCTATGTTTTTCCTTTGGGCTTTCCGGTGAAGCTGTAGCCGGTCGCTACAGACTTGTCTTGGGTCAGTGCATTTGCTACTATTTTACATTTCCAAGGTCAACCGTTGTTACATGTCTAATGTTACGACAGATAGATACTCAGGCATGTACTCGTAGTATCGTGATCATACATTTTTATAACTCAATTAATTCATTCTAAGCGAAATGTGAAATATCCATTCTATGCGATCTGTTGAAAACGCCGGGCGAATGAAGTCTCGGAGGCTGTGTAGCTCCGGACTCCCCATTCAGTTTTGCCGCGGCAGCCATATCAGGCGCTTGTGCCTCACATTTCTACGCTGAAATCCAATACATCTCCGTCTGAAAACTTATCAAAATAGTGCCCACATGAAGATTTATGACTGAATTTGTTGTTTATCTCGCGAAAATCGATGAAACGCGTATTGAACGTGCAATGGACTGAAACTGAGCTCACGCAATTATTCGATACTTTATTATCATCAAAAACTTTAGTGCTTAGTATTAGGATAAGGAACTTCAATTTGAAGTGGATAAAAGCAGCTTGATGTAAGTTACAGCTGTTTAATTTTGATTCTATTTTATAAGTTTTACATTGAAAGCTATAGATATACTTTTGTGGCTACTTATCAGAGGATAACAGTTATTGACCCTTGTATCTTGTCATATACTTTATTAGTTAGCGTGATTGAACTCGGCGAAATGGAAGATATTGATCTAAACTTTGGCCCCTATTTTAAAACCCTTGTCATGCGATTTTCCCAAAATCCTTTCTTAGTGTGCCTCCACACTCCCTCCAAATTTCAATTCTGTTCGTCCAGAGGTTTAGGCTGTGCGTTGTCTGCCAGTCACCCAAGACAAAGCTTTTTATGGATATAGTTAGTAGATCTTTTTATATATTATCCTTTTATATCTGAGAGCTAAATTTCATAGAAAAAATACCCGGCACATAGCTATAACGCAAACAACATGGGCGTTAAATAATATAGAACAGGCATATTTCCCATTGCCTGGATTATTTATATTATTCTATGCGAAATATGTAGCAGCTGCGCCTAAGAGTTTTCGTCTACAAGGTAGTTAATAATCTTTTTTATTTCGCTTCAGGTACCAGTAGGTAAAAACTGTAAAGCACAAACAATTACTATTTCATCGTTAACAATTGAATTTTAGTCAAATCACGTATAACTAAACTTCTGACTATTATTATTAAACTTCTGACGAATTTGCGAATTGTGGACTTTTTTTAAGGGTCCACAAAGGGTAAAAATGGATCCTATTACTAAGTCTTCACTGTCTGCCTGTCCCAGGCTGTATCTCATGAACCATGTAGGTAGACAATTTGACAGACAGTAATTTTCACAGATATTGGACCTACTTCTGCTGCCGCTTTAATGACAAAATTAAATTAATTAAAAGATACCAGAATAAAATAAATATTTACTGGCGCTCTTTGATGCTTATGCCGTTTTTTACTTGGTTTTTAAATATTGAATGGCCTGTTGGCGCAGTTGGTAGCGACCCTGCCTTCTGCGCCGCTGGTCCCGGGTACGATCCCCGGACAGGTCAAACATTTGTATGCATGAACATGTCTGTTCGACCTGTGTCTGGGTGTTTATAACATATATTTAAGTATGTATATCAGTCATCAGGTTACCATAAGACAGGCTTTGCCTAGTTTGGGACCTGAAGACCTTTGTGTTGATGTTGTTCCGTATTATTATATTATTATTGTGTTCCGCAATCAGGCAGTGAACGGCGCTGTGGCGAACTCGACGGCTACATATCCAAAAATTCAATTCCATACAAAGTATCGCAAATTTCGGTTGGAAACTACGAACTGTACGCGATTACGAAATTTAAGGAGATTTACAAACACACACCTGTTATTGAAACATGAGCTGACAGAACGAAAAAAAAATCGCCAGACCGGAAACTGAGATGTTTTGCTCGCTCGCTCTAATAAATAACTAAATATTTTTTTATACAATATTAAAGGATACAATATTATTATTATGCAACAAACGTGATTTTTATACCGTATTTTGCTTGATATTAATAACGAAAACAGCTAGAAACTTTATCAAATGCTGTATAGTTTTTTTTTATAAATTGCCTTGCGTTTTACCGCAACTCGCCTGCTGTAAAACGACGATGCGGTCTAGGATGTGGCAGAAGAAACCGATTTACTCGCAATTTGATAAGATCGAGATTATAGTTAGCGGGAAATAGAGAACTTTGAAGGTAATTCCACAACCTAGCTGTACGCACAATAAAAATAATGATAATGACAATAATAAAAGTAAGATAATGATAGGTAATGTGACCCTTCGCGCACGAGGCCAACTCGCACTTGGCCGTATTCGTTTTAGAAAACAAGCAAGCGAGAGTATCTTGTATAATAAGTTACGTCTAAATACGTTGAAAACTAGAACCAATACGTGAGTACTAACATCCAGACGAACATGAATACTGACACAGCTGTAAGGAAATTTTACAAACTTGAAGTAGAGACGCTTACCTCAGTTCCGAAGATTAATGAGGACAAATAAGCACTAAACTCCATTTTATCTAGAAAACTAGTGCGTGTTTTATTAATTTTGTTTAACAATACGGCTCTTCACGCGTATTTAATTGTTGGAAAGCTTCAACTACAGCTTCGTTTATATTCGGCGAACTTCATCAGTGTTGAAATGAGTCATTCGTGTCCACAACGATTGCACGTCTCACTTAACTCTCGTCTTTCGGGCCTTTAACATCGGTTTGTTGTTTCAATATGTCACTGTATGTGTGACCTACTAGGTACTTTGTATTCCATTTGCATGCTTCACACGTATTAAATATTACTATAACCTACTGACAGTTCCATAGAGGGAGATCAGTCTCTTCGAACCTGAAGCTGTAAGTACCCAAGTGAGCCAGGCCGTCTCCATGGCTTCAGTCGCTCTCTGACCACGATACAAATAACTTAGATCTCTAATTCACATTAGGACATCTATTTATACAAATATAAAACAATAAATAGCATAATTAATATGCCTTCAAGTGCATTGAGACATGTTTTAACGACTCTAGTAAGAAAATTAAGAGCCAAGATAATATTTTTCTTAACTTAGCTATACATACGACTATAGTTTTATTACTTATTTCCTAAAAAAATATTGTTTACATCACCATATTTAACAAAATGAGACATATAAATTATGGGTGTAGGACAATACAATAATACTAGTCCATTGAAATGTTACAGGAGCTTTACATTTGTTAGAGGACACAATATTATTTTTGGGACATGTGTGGGCGGTCTAAAGAAGCTTAAACCCAAGTTTGTGAGGTTGCCGCCTATTGAACATCTGCTTGCTACGACTATTATAATTATACGTAAAAAACAAGAAATGAAAAAAAACGACAAAAAAAGAAAATATTTATTGAAATTTTCTCACTATTTTGCTTATAACTTCTTTAATTTTAAAAGTAGAGCAAATAGTTTTATGAACATATAAGTAGGTAAAGCGATTTGCTACAAATTATGTCTTGACGAATTTTTTGTAGGACGCATAGTTTCCGAGATGTTGCAAAAAAAGTGTTTGCCCCCCTTTTTCCAAGATGGCGGCCGGGAGACTTTTTTAATATATCAACCAAATTCGAAATAACGTAACTTGTGGCAGTGTACTAAATTAATTTCGAAATAAAATATATCCATGTTATTTACGTTAAAAGATGATTTACGCGTTTCATCGTGTCAATTTTGATATTTGTGACGGGCGGTACAATTTATAGACGAATATGATCATTGGAGTCAACCTAGGAAACATAAATCTTCCAGGGATGCCATAATACCACTACAATTCACTTCACAATTCACACAGAATTTTGATATTAATGTACACAATGAAGGGTGCCGACTGACACATTTTTATTAATACACAGTATTAACCACATCTTTGGGTATTTTTTGGTAGACGTACCCTCCTGGCCGAAAATGAAACAAGTCCTTTCGTCAAAGTGTGAGTACCAAAAAATTTAAAACAAATATCGCCATCCCTGAAGCAAAGGCACGTTGCTCGCTCGGTTAGTGAGAATAATGAGCAACTAATAAGCACTAAACTTATGTTGTAAAATCTTAAACGAGACTTTAAGTGGTGGATCTTAGACAAAGACTATTTCATGAGATTTCGTGATTTTTTATTTTTCTTCACTCTAATAAAGCAGGCTTTGATATTTTTTGATCGATTTAATCATAAACAATTTTGTCGTACCTGAATGGCATCGTAGCGAAATTTTTCCTTTTTTAGAAGATTTACCCTCCCAATCACATAGAATCAACAAACCGAGTTTTATCAAGATAGGTTGGAAACTATGAAGTTCTGAAATATCCTTGGTGTCCACCGTTTACATCCAGTTATAATTGCACTGTAATATGTGACCTATATTTACTGTATACTCGTCACCACTTTGCCATTTGAGGTGCGAGTGTCACGCTCCACACGTCTCTTTGGATTCATTAACTTGCAGGGCGCGAGCGGGCGGTGCATGCCTCATTATTATTTATTTATTGGTAAAGGCGTTCATTAGGAAAAGTTAAATTAATAACGATAGCAATAAAAATTGCACTTGGATCAAAGTTTCGAATCAAAATGTTTGAAATATGTATAACCTTTACTAACAAGTCACACTAATAATATTCAAGGTTTTTTTAGTCTCCAAGAAAATAATTAGTGTTTTCATTTCGTCTGAATATGTACCTACTTTTATTGTTTTTACTTTTACATCATTTCATATGGTCTGGCATACTCAAAACCTATTACAACAGTTTTAAAAGTGTGACTTTAATTCGGCAGGCGTGTGTAGGTGTTTTTAAGTTATATTAATTTAAAATCGGCCAAGTGCGAGTCGTACTCGCACACTAATGGTTCTGTAACATTACCGCATTAGCCTTTATTTATATCGAGCAAAAATGACAAAATTATCACTTTTAAATTATTATTTGTTGTGTGGGGAACCCCCTTAATATATTTAATTTGTTGTTAAAACGGTCATAAAAATAAATCATTTGTGAAAATTACAACTGTCTCGTCTTCACTGTTAAGATGCAGCCTTGTGACAGACAGCAGACGGAAGGACGGACAGACAGCGAATGATCTGTGATTATCTAATTATACTTATGTATACGAGACTACGTAGAGAGTAACTGCTTTATAACAAATATATATTTTAAACCTGTCCAGGGTCTCTGAGAATTTCAAATTAAACATTTCATTTTAAACTTTAAAATTCAATTACTTATAAGATAAAACCTTGGAACATCTGGTTTTGTTTTATGTTTCTTCTTACTTTTCTTGCAGACTATAAATATTGTTGTCCGTCTCCACTCTGTCTTGGAATGTTTTAATATTTGGGTTCAAACTACCAGTAATTGTATGAACGAAAGGACTAATTCAATTAAGTTAATTAAATTTTATCCTTTAAGTAGTGTCGTTACTGGGATAGCTTTTTTGGGATATTTTTACCCGACTGCAAAAGAAGGAGGGTTTTTTTCGAGTGTATATATCTATGTATGTATTGTTTAAGAAAACGGGTTTTCACGCGTACCTGACTGTGGAAAGGTCCAACTATAGTTTCATTGCACTATAGTACAAGACGTGTTATCGTTGAAGACACGAACGGCTTATTTCATCCCTGACGAAGTTCACCGAATGTGAACGAAACTATAAATGGATCTTTCTAACAGTCAGGTACGCGTGAAAACCTGTTTTCTTAAAGAATATGTATCAATCACGCGTTAGTTTTCTAAATATAATATCTTTGTATGTATATTTCTTTGACACACCCTAGAGCCCAAACGGCTTTTCGTATTTTTTTCTGTGAGTGGTGTCAATGGATTCGTCTTACGCTATATACCAGCTGCATCTCGCGATTTCACTTTTAAAATTACGTGGATGAAAAGTTTTTGCTGTCGGTGTTTGTAGTCCCTTTTTACCATTTGTTAATAATCTTGACGTAGTATGAGAAGCGCGTTTGTAAATACAATAGGGATGGTAACACTAATCACTAATTCATGTTTAGTGTTAATTTTACGGTGACTTCTATTATCAGAATATCGATAATCATAATTTTATATTTAATGTAACAACTAATTTTTTTATTAACTTTTATGTATATAATAAAATATGCGATTATACAATTAAATTTAATCAATTATTAGTAAAAAAAACCCGGTGTAGTCATTGTTGTGCTACTACACAGGGGCACATTACACAGGTTTGTAAAACTTTGAGTTCATTTTGGTTGTTTGTATTCAAGTAAAAGTAAGAAAACACATAAACTGGATACATACAGTTATGAATCGCGGTTGCATTGGTTGGTGAATGTTTTGCGGTTAGTGACGTCATCTCAGTCACGTGACAGTTGTCATTGTTTTAGCGGGAAGATTCGTAATTACTCTATTTTTGTATATTTTCTCATCAATAATACAAATATACTCAATTTTTTTTTTATATGGTTAACAAGAGTAAATCTTTAAAATCTTGTATTGTATTGTATTGTGATAAAAGTAATTCCGATTTTTTTTTACATCCCTATTAAATTACCTACTACTTGCTTTTTCCCGTCAAATTATTTTATAACTGTTTCGCGTAATATAGGGAATACCTAAGGAGATTTAAGAAAAGCTATTAGATTTAAAAGCTACCTACGAGTACATGACTAAGCAAGGAAAAAGTTTAAATAGTAACCGCTTTACTACAAAAGATTTGGACATGCCTATTGAGCAGATATTTTGGTTCATTTAGACATAAACACTTCGATTAAGTTTATGCAACCACAAAACATTCTTTGAGCAGTGTCTTTACAACCTTATTTTACATCCCACCTCTAGTATTTTGTTCTAGTATAGTTTATAGAAGTGTGTTTAAATTTCTAAGCATAATAATAGTTGTAACGATTTAAATCAAAAAATGTGGTAAGACCGTTAATAAAAAACAATAATACCGACTGCAATTGTGCTGGTAAAACTTTAGTTATAATACGGAATATCATATGTGTATTGTATCAAAGAAAATTCAAGTAATTATGATTACAAATTTAAAATTATTGGACCGTTTTTGATAGAATTTATATGGGACCAGTTGGAAGTATACCATATTGATATTATTCATATTATTGGTAAATTGTTTAACATGCTAATATATACATGTATACGTTTTTTTACATCGTTTAGTTGTAAGAAAACTAAAACTAACAAGTATTTATAAGTATGCATTTATTAAAATATAACATTAAACAACTCTTTCAATATTACAAATTAAAACATTTCAAACGTTAAATTCAAAATAACAACAAATAGCATATTAGGTCAGATTAAGTAATTATATCAATAAAAATAAAAGCCAATACAATTAAAATACTAGAAAAAGGTACTTAACATGCTAATAATAAATGTCACTCCAATCGGAATTTAACAACATCTTCTACTTTATAAAAAAAATCCCGACAAGCGACCGTTTGAGCTTGCGTTTAAAGCTATTAGGAGTCCTAGTAGCTGTAACCTCTACTGGCAATTTATTATACATGTTAGGTCACATGACGTGCGTCAACTTAGTAGAATTAGTGAGGGTGCGCGATATATTGACCAGCTTGTGACCGTCGTACTTGCGACGGACTCTACTAGAGTACTGGTGATCTTGACTACGTTCCGAGTACTACTCTAATTGTATCTTGACATATACTGACATTTCAAATATCAAGATATCAGGCAATTTCAGGATTCTCTACTCCTTGAAATACGGACGCGTCGGAGTTTCCCAGAGTACTAGTGCTACTAACCTTACAGAGCGGTTTTGTAAGCGAAAGGCTCGCTCCTAGTAAACGGCTCTCGCCGCGCCGTACTGCAGCTGAGAGTGGACCATTTTAGCCACTCCACTCAGCGCGAAACACGCGCTACCCTGCCTTGAGTAGATTTTGTCTATGGCGTCCAAATTCTATCTTTGAGAAAAGGAACGCAATTGTCTCCTGCAGTCACACTCCATCCACGAGAACAGTCAAAGTCTCATCGACCTACCCGACAGATTAAACTGGATGAAGTGTCTTACATATGTTTAAAACGATGCTGTTCACGTGGAACTATCCCGCTAGGTGCGAGGCTGTCTGGTCAATCCCCGCTCCGTGACGTGACTACTGCTGCCACGTCATCAGCATACATCAGTATCTCGGCTACGGTCACAGTGTTTGGCAGATCGTTCAGAAGTAAGGAGAAACGACTGTTGGAAGTGGAGAATCCCTGTGCCACGCCCATGACCGCTTGTAAGGATCGGATTTTTGCGACCCAACTCTTTCAATGACATCCTGGTATTTACCCCGCATGAGAACCACCAAGATAGCGTCCACCACACCATAGTGCTGCAGTTTTGCAGTTTTACAGCCCTACGTACCCCATACCCCTACATTTACATACTCGTACATAGTTTTACCCTTTTGAACTAGAATAGATAAATATTTTTCAAATTGACTGGGCAGCCATCTCTGGGAAATCGGGAAACACATACATACACATACTGAGACATAATTGACAACCTCCTCCATTTTGAAGTTGATGAATTGTTTTCAGTTGTAAAATAAGGTTTTTGTGCGTTAGTGTATAAAAATTATTTATTCCTGTTTGTCACCTAAAAACAACTCAACACAACAGTCACAACTCTCCTCATTTCGTAGACTAGCATAAAATGCCTACGACTGGTGTCCCTTAGCTTTTACTAATGCACCTTTATAAGAAAGATGCAAATTAAATACAAAAATGTTATTACAATGTTGAAGATAAACAAAATGAATAAATACAACAACAACAAAAAAAAGACTACCAATAGACAATTTAAGATCGACAGATAATACATGCTTCAACCCACCAGCAGAGGGCAGCGTGCCTAATTGCTAGCCGCATTACCACGCTTAACGGCAATGCTGATACGTTGGGTCAGATAAAAACTGGCATTCTGGTGAAGATTCATTCAGAGATAAATATAATAATATTATTAGATCCAAAACATTTTGTATTTTAGATCTAAGATAATATTCTAGCCAATTAACTTATTCGATTTATACGGAAGCCAAGACTGACCACAGGGTTAAATCCATACAGCCATTTGAATTATGCACAAACTAGAATACTCGTATGGCCTTTGTTGACCTTGCCAGTGTTATCGAAGTGGCATTGTTCCATAGGAAGACAACTGGTCAATTACGTCAATTTAATATTAAAGGGTGAAAGCGACAAAGGTTAAAGCTATTTCAAAGGTTATACCTTTGAGGAATACACATATGAAGTCAAAGGGTACACTCGAATGGCCTTGATAGGGGACCGTATCACTTGATATTATTGACTATTTTCTTTCTCAGCGAGTTTTATATTCTTCCCATTGAAGACTTACAATTTCTAGGTATCCTAATAGGATATAAAATACTTTTACTGGGACTCTAGTGTTAGGCTTGTAAGTTTTAAATTATTTGTGACGGATACTTTCGTATCGTTTTCTGGGCACGTAGCAAGAATTTCACGCAACTCTTGAGATCAGTTTTATAGTTAATAAAAGTTCATCACACTTTGATAAAATGCTGCTCAACTTAAAAATACATATTCTAGTTTGTATCAAATAATTTTAAGATTGTTCATGATTTAAATATAATGAAAAGAAGTAAGTATTATATTTGAATAGCTGCGACCCGCGGTGGATATTTGACGATCCCATGAGAGCGCTTCCATTTTCGGGATCAAATATAAAAAGTAAAATTAAAGTTGTGTGTTAATCCAGGGTATAAACTATCCGTTCAACCGTTTGAGCGTGAATGGAGGAACAAACACACACACGCACATATACATAAACTTTCGGCTTTATAATATTAGAGTAGTGTTTGTGTATCTGAAATAAAGAGCAAATTCATTCACTCATTTATATTATAGTAATATTAATTTTTTAGTATTTTCAAACAGTTTTTAGTAAAAAAAAACCAAGTTTATTCATCACAAAATATATAGTAAAACTACGTTCAGAATATACGCTACGCAAATAAATTAATTATAACATATTTTCGTCCTAATAAAATACAACTTGGTGTGTGGTACGTATTACCGCGGCCACTAGAGCAGACAATCGTATGTCGTAATTTTAAACGAGCAATTTTTTAATTATATTCTAGACTGGCTTCCCGTAAAAAAGCTGACTGCGTCACGTCTTCCACTATCTAGAGTAATAATAGAGTCTGTGGCATTGTTTTGCGATATTGCGACTTCTCAGGCGAAGAATTAATTCTATATGTGGGTACTCCCAAAATGTCAGGGATCCACTTAACCTTTCAGACACTACCCCTGTTTCTAAACATAGCAGTCCAGTCAATAAAACATGTTAAATTAATACTTGATGGTAACAAAGCTGGAAAGGGTTAGGACAAGGGTTTCGGGGTAACTCGGCCTATAACGAAGTAGTGTGAAAATTAACATGGCTCTATCTCTGAATAAACCTTTTTGCAACTCGCCTCTTTTCGGTTGAATTGAAAATTATGAATCCGCTTTTAGTAGCTTTGAAATAAGGTACGAAATTGAGCAATCGCAACTTCGGCCCTTGTTTTTGTATGAATTTTACTGCTTTTACTCCATCGCACAAGTTTAGTATGGCTTCGTACTTATTCAATAAGGCCGTTATTCGACGCAAACTGTTCTCGGGAATCGTTATGAACAAAGCAAAAGTAATTGCATTTCTCGTGGTCCGGTCTCGATATCATAGAACCGTTCTATGGCTGTCCAGACCGAAGATAGGTCGTGTCCAGATTGAAATATTCATTGTTCCTCAATCGTTATCGATCGTTAAATAATATCACACAATGCATCTCAGGCATTTAGAACCTTCAAAGCATTCCTTATTGGATTCAAATATTTTACAAAATAAATTATAAGAAAAATGTTTTCAACACCAGATGACCTGCCTGCATCATATATAGCTATACGAGTAGCACTGATGAAACATCAATCACCTTATCCTCATAAATTTATACACTTAGGCATGCTTATTTAATTAATAAAAAGCAATTAATCTATGTTTGTGCGCTGTCAAAGTCAAAGACTCTTAGGTACCGCTATGCAAACTAATCCTGGAGTGGGAAAGGTCATGTTATAAAGCCATACCAAACTGTGTTAAATCTTTATAAAGTCAATAACACTTAATCTAATCTGTATGCTCCCTATAGACGTCCCACTTCAATGTGGTTGGAAACTGTTATAAAGAATGAAGACCCTACCTTTGAATACTACCTAATTCTCATAAACGAATATCGGTTAGGGTTGTAATAAGCCAAAGGTAAGGTTGTACTCATCATAGCAAACAAGTTTGACTAAAACACAACGGGTTCAAAGAAAAACATCATCGGCCGTCAACAACATATTTGGCACAGCTGATTTGTTTGTCTTAAATTCATATATAGCTATTTCCATAGTGGAAGTTGTTAGCAAAGATGACTTCAGTAACCTAATTTCGGACTAGTACACCCCTACCCGATAACCTTATTACTTACAAACCTATGATATTAAAACTGGGTTTCTTCTTTCCAGGATGATGTCCCTGAAAGTAGAAAACGCCTCTCACTGCACGACACCTTCGGAGCGGAATGACCCTCACCTGGTGGCGGTCAAGGTTGGCTGCTTCCACGTCAACCCTGCTACTCAGTAAGTATATATAACCTAATTTATTACCTATCACTGGTTGTTCAATCCTGATGGAATTTAGTATCATTCTACGATTTTTTCTTATTTTCCAAAAAAGAGGAGCTACTTAATTCGACTGTATGTTTTCTATATTTGTTATCTAATTTCTTAGACACGGCTGGATAGATTAGAAATAATATTTTTTCGTTTGAATGGCTTATACATTTTATGGAATTCGGTCCAGATTTGTGATGTTCAAATCAAAATAACTGAAAAAGTTATATCGGCACCCGCCGTAATAGTAAACGGTAACCACTTTTAGAGAACCTGTTGAGTTTATGGTTTTCGCCGTTTGTAGAATGTTGTGTACTCAAAAGTAAAGAAATGTGCCGGTAAATTGAAGTGGTTGTTATATTCTTATTAAAATTTTGCGTGGTAAATAGATTGAGCTGGTCCATCATTTTACATGGCAGATAATATTTAAATTACATTGGTCGTAGGAAGAAATGACTCGAGGCTCTGAATGGGATGAGTAATGAGTGTAAGAGGCGATCTCTGCTTAAAACACCTCTTATGAAAAAAAAATTATTTATTTAAAACAAAACTCTTGAAAACAGAATAATAAAATAAGACATTTGAAACACAAATTTAGTGAAATTATCCGCCCATGATTTGAATTTGAATAAAATAGTGTTATTGTTACACATTACAATAATACTATATCATAATACTTATAGTATACCTGCACAACGTAGGTTTGATGGGAAAAAATAATTTCCCTATTTTTTAATTACACGTTTAATAGCAAAGTTTTGGAATGCTTATGAATTCTGACTGTATCGCTTTTAGCGATAAGGCCGCCACATGTAAAATTATATTTTTCTAGTTTTAAGTTTTGTGTGTCTATAATAAAACATCCACCTATTTATCTATCTACATAATCTAATTCTTTATTATTATTATTTTTCGTAAAATAGTACACAAACTAAAGCAGTGGAGGATTTTGGGTCACACGAAGAGCATTACAGTTTTCCGCTCTCTAATTTATTCTTGTTGCATCACTTTCATGAATAATCTCCAAAATCTAGTACGTTACTGAAAAAACAATAAAGTGTTTGAATAACTTGAGCAAATAGTATTTCAATATAACAGATAAAAAAGGTGGAACTCAACAAGCACCAAAATAGTGTCAATGAATGTTATTGTTACGGGCGTGCCCTATGTCTCACAGAATACGCAGTAGTTAGTGTACCGGCGCCCAATGCACAGAATAAGACATAGTAAGTCTCGCACGCGCCATTGTCTATCGCGCATAGAAAAAAAGGGATCTCTCTCAAACTTAAGTACCTTCTTATTTGTAAACATCTATTGTTCTCGGTGTCCAGCAATTAGACTAATATTCTGGATCATTACAGAATTACGGCACTGAGGTATATAAAGGGACCGACTGTGGGTCCGAGGGTCGCAGTTTGTTAGTCCAACTCTGGGCGACGGCTCAAGCCGAGGTTCGTGCCGTCTGAGGCGCCCTTGTGCTTGCCAAACGTCCGGTCAAGCTGTCCGAGGTCGAGTTCGACCAGCAGCACAGTCCTTTCTAAAAAAAAAAAATAAAAAGAAAAAAAGGTCCGAGGGTCTGTTTATCGGAAGCTATAACCGCGAACAGTTCTAGTGCGAACCAAGTGCTAATCGAAGTGCTCAGTGTAGTGTGATTGTGAGTGAAAGTGTTGTGTAGTGTTTTTGTTTGACAGTTTCTTAGTGTTGTGAGGAATAAATCGTCGTTGGTGTGAATTGGCATTTTTCTATTTTTATCCCGAACCCGTAGCTCGTAACATTATTTTTTAAAGAGAGGTTTCTTGTAAAGAGAGTCCAAATGGCGTGAATGGTCTCTTGCAAAAAGTTTCCTCGAGTTTATCGCTGCCATGCTTCATTTTTACACAGCGTTCTGAATAAAAATTGTGCTCCAGCAGCCCGATTCACATGAAGTTTTCGATCTGATTCGAAAACTTTGCAACAAGAACAATTTCAAACTTTTGAATGCAATTATTTTTTAGTTTAGATTTGCAATCGATTTTCAGTGTCGTAATTAAGGATCTTCTAAACTAACTTCTTGCGTAAATTTAAAAATAAATCGATATAATTTACGTGTCAAATTAACAGTGAAAATCTCTAGCTTTTTTTCAATCCCAGGCAGGGCCGTCGTAAGTTTCTGCTGCAAATGCTGGTACTATGCTTCGTGCCACACGCTGCCCTCATCATCCAGAACTCGACCACTCTGGCCCAGCTATCGAAGACCCTGGATTCCGCTCTGTACTTAAACTCTGAAGTAAGTCACATGTTTGATTAATGGAAATAAGTGAAAAAGGGACGCCTGTAAACATAGAAGGCTTTTGGGAGACGGCAAAAATAACTCGACGAAAAGACTGAAGTAATTGAAAAAGTTATAGCGGGATAAAAATTTACATTGGGGTCAATCTTAAAGGTTGCTAAAAATAGTACGAGTGGCTTGCTGGTGCTTTTAACTCTTTAATAAACTCATAAAGTGTAAAACAAGTGTAAATCGATTTAATTATTCGTGCTGGTTCGCATAGGACAATTGATGATGAATAAAAAACTACGTCAATGATAGTGGCCATTTTTTGCATGTCGATTATCGCAGTGGAGCTGAATTTAGTACTTTGTACAATTTGCTATTTATGGAGTGCAAGTGTGAGGTCCTTATTCCTCAATATGGGTATCAAATGAAGGGCTTGACTGGTAGAATACTATGATACATTTCATATGAAATATGGCACGTTTTTTATATTAATTGTGCCGGGTGTATTTACATTTGTTTCATCGGATCCGATAAATAGTGAACCGGGTAACGTTTTTTAGAAGGAAAGGGAAGACTCTCAGTACTCAATTCAACTGTATTTTTTTTAAATGAGTTCTTTTCATCTTAGGTTTTTTAGCCGACAATTGAGATGATCTGGAAACCTTTTTTTTAAGACTCACATTCAGTAACACCTATGTTCCATTTTAATATTGAATTAGAATAAATGATATACGTATTGTTTATTGTAATATTCTCTAACGAACAACGAGATTACTCGCTGAAAACGCGAGACATAGTTAACGTTATGTTGACGCCGTACGTTAGTTATTCTGTCGATGC
This sequence comes from Ligdia adustata, assembly GCA_947049295.1. Lineage (NCBI taxonomy): Eukaryota > Metazoa > Arthropoda > Insecta > Lepidoptera > Geometridae > Ligdia > Ligdia adustata. The sequence goes on from OX346226.1 coordinate 2,250,204, forward strand.
AAAACTAACACGTTTTGCATTTATTTTAAGCCAATTCGAAATTGGCTTGGTGAATACCGTTCCACGCGAAAACTAGGCACTTAAAATAACGCGGTTATGAAACGTGTTAAAGGTTTAAATAATAAATAATAATAATAAGTGAATAAGGGCCCTGTGTATTTATTTAATCTCTTTGATACCAAGAATTTATAATCGATTCTAAAATTGAAACTTTACGATTTAATTCGCGACATATAAGTTTATAACTTCTTGCGCTACCCCGACGATATATTATGAACAGTCGTCCACATATTGCAAATACAGCACAATTAAGTGTCGTTGTTCAGTTAATTGCCGTGAAGCCTGCTCTGCTCAAATGACGTGGGTTTTATTACGCAACATTAAACGTTCATTTTCATAATTAAATCAAGTCTGCTGTATTTTTTGAGTTTTCTCCGACGTATTTCACAACATCCGTATTTTTAATAGAGTCCGACCGAAACTGGTTTTCCGGCTGAAACCAAAACTCACGTGATCAAGTATAAAATTCCTTAAAATACTGAAATTTGGTACATTTTATTCATTATTCTGCATTAATTGAGACATGAAGACACAGTATATTAAGTTTGTTCAATAAACTTAAGCGATAACGCATTCATTAGGTTTTGTTGCTACCTACGGAGCTATACGAACAGCGCACGACAACAACGAACAGGGCCGCCGCCAGCGTCCGACAAAGCGTTGCCGCGAGGAAATAACTTAAGCGAACGTGCACGACAATTTCAGAAATCGGTTTCGGTTTCGGCAACAGTTTCGGCCAATTTTGGCCGAAACCGAACTTTCGGTAGAACACTAATTTTTAACGTCCCATTTGTACCCAGAAAAGATATGAATATTACAAAATGTTGCATTACAAAATTTATTACTTTTTAAGGCTTTTTATTTTTTAATAATAGATTTTTACTGTCTGTCCCTCCGTCCGTCCGTCGGTCGGCCACCAGGCTCTCAGGTATTTCATGAACCGAGATAGCTAGACTGATGAAATTTTCACACACTATGTATTTCTGTTGCCGCTAAGGCAACAAATACTAAAATATGAGTAAAATAAGCATTTAGGGGGGTACCCATATAACAAATATTATATTTAGACACTTACTACTACAAATAATATTGTATATTTAATGGTACGGAACCCTTAGTGCCCGAGTCCGACACGCCTTTGGCTGATTGTATTTTTTATAAACGTGTTCGTATTTCAAATCCCTACGATCAAAGGTTTAGTTGTCAGTCAGCCAGTCACTCACCATCGATGAGTGTTTTTTTTATGTTATCCTACGAGTATATCGGTGCCCACGACAAAGCCTATTATAGTTAAAGAGAAAAAGTTTTTCGCGATGAATTTTTACGATTTTTACAAAAATCACATGAAGCTATCGGAATTATTTCAGCTTATTACATTGAAACCGAGGCAAAATGGTGTAAACTCAGTTCTTTGTGTGGCTGCCTGTCAATTACAGAGTTTGCTGCCAAAGATGGTCTTAAGAGTATATATTATTCAATAGAAAGAGCAATTTGCGAGATTTAATAGACGAAGTCTTAGAAATTATATACCCATTTACAATTTCTACGTATACGACGAAACTTTAATTTAAGAATATTTTGTAACGATTTTTCTAAACTTCGTAAAAATATCGTACGTACATATTTTTTTTTGGAAAAGTTAAAAGTGAAAGAATGTAATAAATTTATGGGCATTTTTATTTATTTATACTGGCGTTTCACAAAACGCCAGCTAGCTTCAAATTTATATGAGATCTGAAAATCACTGCTCGGAATGGATTTTCTGTAAAAGAACATTGATATAATACTCGTAATACAGAGGGATTCGATATTTTTCGGTCGCGTTTTTTTTATGTAATCAGGTCTATAGGTTTAGAAATAATGCATTTTAATAAAACATGTAGTTAAAAGTGACTTTAATAAAATTTTAAGCCTTTTGGGGTTGAAACTCTCGGGCCTTGGGGACCGGGAGCATAATTATTTTTCAAAGCTCTAACAAAGCGTCTAGTTGACGCTACTCGAGACCAAAATGCTGGCCTCTACCTGGGTCAGCGCATTAGTATTGCCATTCAACGAGGCAATGGGGCCAGCATTTTGGGTACTCTACCAACTGGCAGCGGTTTAGATTTAAGTTAGTTTTAATTTTTGGATATTGCTTTTATACATATAGTTTATAACTTTGTATAGATTCAGTTAAAATTTTATCATATTTTATAAGTTTGTGCAATAAAATATTACAACTTAGAAGTTAAATAAAAACGCAATAATATTTTCAAAAAACCCTCTTTCTAGAACTTTAGACCCACGTATCATAAGTGAAATCGTAGGATGCAACAAGTATAGCATATGACCATCTACAAGTGAAGACGAATCTATTGACACCGCTCACACAAAAATACGACCGTTTAGGCTCTAAGGTATGCCAACGAAATATACATACACACAACGGTTAAAAAGAGAAGATTTAATAGCGGTTTTATTTGATTTAATTTAGTAATTTAATTTAAATTTGATTCTATAACGGTTAAAAAGAGAAGATTTAAGGGCCATAGGCTAACGATGTAGATGAATATACAAATAAATTGATTTAATTTAGTAATTTAATTTAAATTTGATTCTATAACGGTTAAAAAGAGAAGATTTAAGGGCCATAGGCTAACGATGTAGATGAATATACGAATAAATTGATTTAATTTAGTAATTTAATTTAAATTTGATTCTATAACGGTTCAACCGGCGATTTAAAAATCAAACCAAAAAAAAAAAAATTTTACCACAAGGACCCTTTCAAACAAAAAATAGTTTTTCTATTCTATCTGAGAGAAATCAGTTGACATACATAAATAAATACAATCGAATTGAGTACCTACCTTCTCTTATTTGGAAGACGGACGGTAGAAAAGATGTCTAATATAGTATGTGAGATCTTTTGTGACCGTACCTTGAATGGGTTGTTAGAACCAAGCCAAGGTTTCATATATCATTTATTCAGACGTGTACCATTTTCAAGTTAGGCAGACCTTGAAAGAGCTTTGAATGTTGTTTCCCATCCTTGGATTTTTGTATTTATATTTATTACTAGTCAAACATGTCAACATTAAAATAATATAAGAATAACACTTACAATTATGTTAGACTAACATGATATAATTAGTCGATCTAAACCTATATCAGCCCCTCGTCCAAACTTAACTATACTAATGAAATGCGCTGGGCGAGAAAATGACCAGAACGTGGATCACGCTCTTTCTCCTTCAAACGACGACCCAGTTCAGACACCAACATCTTGGCTTCGGAGCCCAATTTTTTGTTTTTTAACTACATATTTGTATTCTAGGAGATGAAATGACATGATATTAATACACACTAAGAAAATTGCTTATCCATGAAATATTAAGTAAAGTAAAATAAGAATAAAATTATTAAGAAATAAAAAATGATTTTAAAATTACGAAATTAATCCGGTCATATATAATGCTCCTATCAAATGAAATCTTTGAAGCTTCACATCTGTATAACGACTTTGCATCAGCGTACACCATGTAGCTTGTCAGACATCTTGTCACATATGGCTAAGAAACATAACGTCAATCTGATGTTAAACATAACGTCAATCTGATGTTAATGAGACAGTTATTTGACAATATTGGAATTCACCGCCACGTTCTATATTTCGCGATAGCTAATCTCAGCCTCTTCAAGTCGAGAGTGAATCGGTTTCTTCTGGCAAGCGTGCTACATCCTAGGCCGCATCGTCACTTTACATAGTGGTAAATTTATAGTTGCGGTCTAGTGCAAGCCCTATTTTTTATTTTACTCAGAATTTCATAAAACGAACAACAAAAATACACATAATTAGTTATATATTTTTAATGCGAGTTTTTGACGAGAATAACATTATTCGGCACTTTTCTTAAATTTAAAAAATCTCTAAAAACGTAATTAATATATATTCTTAATAAAAAAAAAATATATATACGTTATTTTTCATTTATCTTTCCATTATAATAATAAAAATGGGAGGTCAATAAAATTGAAATGTTAGTAATAATGATCTTAATCTATAAACAAGTTTTTTAAAAAAGGACCTACTAACTTCCATTACGGCAGGCACCGATTAAATTAAACCTCTTAACAGATTTTGTTTTTTTTTTGTGTACAAGCACTCCAGAGGTATAATCACAAATACTCTATCTAGCCTTATCAATATGACGGCGCCTAGTTTCTATTATAATAAGTTAGCTTAAGCGCCATCTAGTTTAGTTGCGCTGGACTAGAGATGCTTGGCACCATCTCCTGTGTAACGCAGGTAACGTGCGCTGTTCGGTGATTGGTTGTGTACGAGCCAATCAGTGCTCACTAAAAGTTGCGCGTTCGGTCCGCGGGTGGCGCTGGTGAGAGCGTGCGGACGCGCGGCCGCGCGGCGCGGGAGTCGAGTCAGTTAACGTTTGGCAGCCGCAGCGTTCGTTACCAAGCGGAACACTTGGTCTCCGTGTAATTTTAAATTCCAGTCACTAATAGTGTTAAAATCAAATAAAACTGATTTACTGTATGCACAATGTCTCATTCTCCTCGCCCGCCATACCCACGCCCTTTCTGACACGGATGTTCCGACAAATATATAGGTACGAGAAACTATGGAAAAGTTTTTTCACATGCCACATTTAAAAAATTCATTTGCCAATTTCCGGAAAGATGAGATTCTGCATTTTTTTATCCGAAGGAAAAGGTTTGCGGGAAAATACGAGCATTTGTTTTAGTGCCGTTAAAAATGGGCATAAAATCTCTTTTGCATATGACATGAGGAACGTTTTGTTGAGCATTTTCTACGAAAGCACAGCCGCTTTTATTTTGAGATTTACATAATCCAGGTTGTTATAATGCGATTATTTTAGACGGGCACTTTTCCTAAAAAGTGCTGTGTATATTTTAGCCTAGTGCTTGTAACTCCGTTACGCTAACTCCTATCTGGGAAGGTAAGGAGCACAATTCCTAACTGACCACCTAAGTGGGTTGTTCTTGTGGTTCGTCAGGTATAAACCGGTTTCAAAGAAAATAGAAATTGGACATGTTCAACAATGAATACGAAATAACCTCGCAGATCAAAATTTAACCTTCACCAATCGATACAAGACTCTGATGTTAGTAATCAATCAGTATGACCTAGCTAATGCGGTTTCTGAGAAAAAATAAACAAATGCGAAAGCTCTACGATTTAGAAAGTCTATTCAATATTACACTAGGAGCTAGGTTAAAAGGACAGTATTATGATGTTTACAGTAACCATGAATTGCTATGGGAGATCAACTTGTAGAAGCGATGCAGCCAGTGATATCTTATTATATAAAAAATATTTTCATATTTGCTTTTACCAGATTGGCTAAAATAAGGTTAATGTTTTTGTAGTCTCGTTTTGTCTACATTATTCTTTTATTAAAGCTATGCTGAAAAATACAATACAAATTTCTTTATATATCTGTCTATATATATCTATCTCTTATATATAAAATTAAATTGCTGTTCGTTTGTCTCACTAAAACTCGAGAACGGCTGCGCCGATTTAGCTGATTTTGGTCCTAAAATGTTTGTCGTAATCCAGGGAAGGTTTAAAAGGTGAGAAACATAAATAACTGTTAAGCGGTGTGAGGTTCGCCGGGTCAGCTAGTATACTCGTATATATATAATCCATTGCTGTTCGTTTTTCTCGCTAAAATTCGAGTATGACTGGGCTGATTTACCTGATTTTGGTTTTAGAATGATAGTGAACGTTTTGGGAAGGTTTAAACGGGAAACTTACATACTTTCATTCTTTCAGTTAGGCGCTACAAAGCTTGCCGGGTTAGCTAGTAAACAATAATAAACTGGCACAAAATATCGTCCTAAATAAAAAGAGAAATCCAAGAACCAGATTTCTTTATTAAGAAGAACTTAATCCAGAATAGATAAACGCAAAGTAACGGGTAATTCCACTTTTCAATGTTATTTCCTCAGTTAAACTTTAGCAAAAACTTGTGGATTGGATCATGAATTACTTACTACCCCTAAAAGTTGATGTACATTGACGAATTTGTATACAGGGTACAAATTCGTAAATCAAGGGTATGTTTCCCTCTGGTGGTGGGTTGGAGCATTTTCATCTGTTATTTTGTAATATTTAGACATGATTTTTACAAATAAAGACACTAGCCTGGTAGTGGTAAATAGGTACAATATAATGACGAATAGTATATTATATTAAGAAAAAAAAACTACAGAGAGACAGAGACAGACTAATACAGAAACTGCAAATAGATTCTTTGAAAATTTTGTATTTAAAAGTTTTTGTTTTTGTAAAATAGTTTAGTGTAGTGTCGCCTTGGTTTTTAATGTGTTTATCTAAATAAATAAATAAAAATAATATATTTTAAATGACTGAGCGAATGAAGAATGTCTTGCTTCTCGCTCTCTCCCCTTCACACTTGCTCTCATGCTTTGAGTCTGAGCAAAATATTCTTTTATTCTCGTTTAGTAACCTTGGATGTTCGTATCAAAGTTTTCAATCAATCTTGAATATATTTGATATACGAATCGTTACGTTTTTTTTGGTATTTCGGGATTTATAGCCAGTGGAAATTTCGTGGAATAAGAAGGGTTTGCTATGGTGCCATTTACTCACCGATTTCATATTGTGTACTTATATATTGCAGGCGTACCAGTACCAGTCACTGTGTACACTTAAATTGATGACACTTTATGAAAACTTCCTATCAACTAGTAAAATTGAAAATTTAAGAAATGCCTTACTTTTGTAGTGGCGGACTTCTTAAGTTTGAAGTTATCATACTGCATAGTATTCAGTAGTCTAGTCTTTTCATTTGATACAAATATTTAGGAAGTTGTGAAAAAATATGTCAACCGCCATTACGTGGCGGCGGCCATCTTGGGCCTAATTTTAATCAAACATAGCTAATAACACTCTCGGTTAATTAATATTCAAACAAATCAAAATTGGTTCATCCGTTCGGGAGCTACGATGTCACAGACAGACACACACAGAGACACGTAAAACTTATAACACCCCGACGTTTTTGCATCGGTGGTTAAAAACTAGTAATAACTGGTTATTTAAAAAAAATATTAAAAAAAAGGTTATTAAAAACTAGTAATAACGACGCAAAACGATGTTGATGATAAATCTAACATCAGCGTCGTTTATGTATTTTTGTTGCTATTTTTATGTAAAAAGTCCTGACAAAATGATTGATTGGGTATTTTGTTTCCTCAAAACATAGTAAAGCTTTTACGTTGTCAATTTCGTCCCAAATGGCTATCAAATTGACAAAATATCTTTATGCAATGTCATCGTTTATATGAAAGAACTAGCTGCGCCCTGCGGTGTTACCCGCGTTAATAGACGATCAAACGTAGCATATGTGTTAATCCAGGGTCTAGGGTTGCTCTGTACTACATTTATTTCATCCAAATCGTTTAAGCAGTTTTTTCGTAAATGTGAACAAACATACATCCACACATCCAATAAACTTATTCAGTTATATCGATTTAAAAATTAAACCACAGGACTGATTTTATATAAAATTATATAAATTTCAATATATAGCTAAATATTTTATGAATATTTTAAGCGTGAATAAAACGACGCACGCTAAAATAAAAGCACAACAAGAGTAGACGCGAAGCGACTCCTTTTATCGTCGCTTCCCATCGGGTGAGTTGCGGTCAAGCGTAAACCTATTAACTATAAAAAAAACGTGTCTTCTTGACATATTCACAGAATATGTAGGTGTATATTCACTTTAAAAATTAATACCATACATTGAACGTGATTTGCTCATTATTAATAAAACCAGGTAGAAACTTGAACGAATGTTGTACGGAACGGAGTCGGACTCCCACTAACTTTGTACGGAACGGAGTCGGACTCCCACTAACTTTGTACGGAACGGAGTCGGACTCCCACTAACTTTGCCAATCATTTAAATTTATTTTTATTTTTTTAAATCTTCTGACATTTAAGTGTTACTAAATCATATGTACGAGTATTCACATGTGTTTTTTTTGTTCTGGGTGGCAAGTGCCTTTATTAACATAAACTAAATGACTAACTACGACAACAAAAAAATTAAAGCAGATACATTACATATAGATTCACTTCTGTTGATTTTTAGCTCAGCTCCGCATAAGACGTTCACAAGTTAGACCCTCCTCCTGGATTTCCGAACTAAAACGCATAGAAATTTACCGACCGAGAAGCTTTACTCTGTAGAGAAATTGTTTTAAGAGTTTAATCTTAAAACAATTTAATTAAACAGAGGTTACAATACAAATCGTAAGACGAATTATTATTGTAAAAATAAAAATTAAGTACTTTTATCAATCGGCCAAGTGCGAGCCCGACTCGCGCACAAACGGTTCCGTAAAATCAATTTTCCTAGCACATTAACCTTTTTTAGCCATTCAGCGTGGTAGTCTGTAAGTCACTCTTTAATAATATATGTACCGATTTATCGTGTCAAGATAAAAAAAAAAACAATCATTTATGCCCAAGACGACACACGACACCGTCACAGCGTACACACGTTAACCAAAAATTGCCTAAAGATGTGGTAAATATTATTTATTAATGAAACCTGAATCAGTTGCTAACTTCATTGTGTACAAAAATATCTAATTTCTTTGAATTGTAGTGGAATTATGGCATCCCCGAAAGATTTTTATATTCTAGACTAGCTGACCCCGCGAACTTCGTACCGCCTAACAGTTATCTATGTGTCTCACCTTTTAAACCTTCTCTGTAGTACGACTCACATTTCAGGCCTTAATCAGCTAAATCGACCCCGCCGTTCTTAAAATTTAGCGAGACAAACGAACAGCAATTGATTTTTATATATAAGATTAACTCAATGGTCACATTATTCTATCAATTCTACCACACGTCACATATGTCAAAATTGACACAACAAAGACGCGAAAATCGCGTGTTGCGTAAATGAGATGGAAATATTTAGATTCGAAATTAATTTAATACACTGCAATAATACGATTAAGTTATTTTGAATTTGGTTAATAGATTAAAGATTAACGTATTATTAGTATTTTGTTCACTTGCCGGGGCTCCATACATTATTGAAACATATATTATAACGTTACCCCTTTTATCCAAAGGGGCAAGGCTATAATTAATATAAAGAAAAAAAGAAGAAGAAGTTAGCTCCTACCTGACCCTACCAGTAGGACCCTAACTTTGAAGGAAAAGAAAGAAGAAAATATGTACAAATGAATATTTAATTTACTAATTACAAACTGCAAAAAAAGATTAAAATTAAAATACTACCTTATAACTAAAGAACTTAAAATTACTCCTATTTTAAACGGCCGGTCACAATACTCTGGTGGTAGATCACAGACGGAGGGAGTAGTTCATAGACCGAGAGGTAGTTCTCAGATGAAGGTGACAGTCCTCAGATGAAGGTGGCAATTCACAGATGAGGATGGCAGCTCGAAGATCCGAAGGTGGCAGCTCCAGTATCGGAACGATGAATAATATTTCAGGTTTCACCGACCTTAACTTTAAGGAATGCTCCATCCATCCAAATGTATACTGTGTGTTTATGTCACATTATCCACATTCCCTTATATTCCTGAGAACTTTTGATGGTTTGATGAAAAATTAACTTTAAAATAAAACTGGACGCGCCAACAGAATTCCCAGGCCTGCCTGGCCCGGGTGGGCCTGCCTGGCCCGGGTGTGGCCGTAGTACGTAGTTGGAAGAAAACTTGAGCAGAACTGTCCTGAAGAATGCCTCGCGACGTCTTATATAGTCGCGAGCCCGTTTCCTAAAATCTATATTTTTAAATTTAAATATTATAAATGGCCAATACAAAAATAAGTAAAACTAGACTATTTAACATAAAACCTTACACGTTCTCATAGAAAAAAATACAACTTTTGAAAGATATGACGTGAAATGAAAATTATTGACGTTGTCAACAATATGTAAACAAACAAATTTTGATATAAAAACGGCAATTAATACATTTAAAAGTAATATTTTCAGCACCAAAAGTATAACGAAATCATCAGAAAATTATTGCGGATATATTGACCAGGTTTTTACAAAGATATATGAAAAAATTATAAAGTATGAAAGACAACTCAAAACGTTAGTAAAAAGGGCTTTACAATATAATACAGTAGTATAATACAAATACTACAATATTTGTCATATATTCCTAATTATATGTTCTTTCCTCTATAAATTACTTTAAAGTTCTTTAATTATTATTTACTTAAATAGTTAAAACCTATGGCACTTTCTAGAAACTCGGTCTATCTCTGTGCAAAAAATCAAATGTGTCCATCAGACATTTGGTGAACACACTTTCGCATTCATAATATGTGTTATTGGCAGATAACCTACTCGTAGTCACACCAGTTTGCCACACCAGTGTAACAAATAGGATTATTTTGTGACAAACCAGAAAATTACAACCTGGTGTATCTACGAGTTATGTAGTAATATTGTACGTATAAAATGTTACCTACCTATAGAATCTTATACGCAAATGGTGATATGAGTAAATACCTAAGTAATAAAAGTGTTTTGTTTTATCCTCATGTAATATTTGTGTTGTCAGTGCGTAATACAGTAATACTGTATTGTATGTGTCGGGGAGATTTATTATCAGTCGAGTGAGATTGTGTTGAGGTTGTTTCGGAAGAAAGAGTTTCCATACAATCAAAAATAAAATTACCCTACGCCACTAAAAACTTAATAAAATATCTAGTTTTGAGCATGATATGTGCAATAGAAGACTCGAAAGTTAGTATGATTAAGCCATACAACATGGATGAATTAATAGTTTGTATGCAATTGCAGAATATGTTACAGTTACTATACCAAATTGATTAATATAAACAATGACCTATATTTTGTTTTAGACCGCCCTATATGCGTCTACGCCTAATAAACGTATATAATAATAAATAAATTAATGGTTTCAATCCTCTATAAAATATTCTGAAACAGCTTATTGCCATTATTGCAACAACCAATATCCTAGTAACCATAATATTATAATCCGAACGGATGGTAATTAATTTTGTATTAAATTTTATAATATCACTACGTCGGTTTATGGTAATATAGCATACGATAGATAAGATTAATTGCGTATAGGTTTTTATGAACCAGTTTGTATGAAGACAGAAGTTTACCTAACAACCAAGCCAACGTTTTTTTGTACAGATTTGGCTTTCTTTTCATTCTCGGAAAGTTCCGAGTGTTATGTGGTAAGATATTAATGAATATGTCACACGTTGCGAGACAAATCTATATACGAGTGTTGTTGTCGTCGTAATACGTGAGGAAAAAACATAGAATGGTGTTGGAAGTCTGCGGATGATTAAATATCACATAAAAGGTGTCTGTAAGCTTTCTATTACGCATGATGATGAGAGATGAAGATGTTGTTAAAGTTCAACATTCTGTATTATAATATAACATGTACTTAATACGTTAAAACAAGTGATTAAAAGCGACCCCAAAAACCCGACAGTAAGAACTTTAGACCCATGTATCTTAATAAGTGAAATAGCGGGATGCAGCTAGTATAGCCCATGACTATCTGCAAGTGAAGACGAATGCATTGACACCACTCACATAAAAATACGACAAGCTGTTTAGGTTCTACAGCGTGCCAAAGAAATATGCATACAAACACTCGAAAGACATAACCCTCCTTCTTTCGCAGTCTGGTAAAAAGTTAGAACGAATATATAATCCGCAGGTTCAAACTAAGAAATTCATTAGTTAAGACGCAGTTGAATAATAAAGCACATTTTACCACTGGATCGATTTGATAGAACTTATTTGATAAACCTGTGGCTGCCTGGGAAAGTACCTATACTTTTTCAAACTATAACGCTTAAAGTCAAAGTTTTTACAAGTTTTGATGTACAGTAAATATTATAAATTTAATTTTGGTAATTTGACCTATATTATGATAAATACAATAGGTATTTAACAAAAAAGTATCGATCCAGGCGTCACTGGGAAATCTGAGTTCCGTACCATTATCTAGACAAAATTATTAATAACGAGCTAAAAACGGCAAAACAATTACGTTTGTTGTATGGAATCTGCTCTCGAAACATTTATTTAGTTTTGTTTTCAGTATTTGTTGTTAAAGCGGCAACAGAAATAATCCTCTGTGAAAATTTCAATTGTCTAGCTAACACGGTTCATGAGATACAGCCTGTTGACAGACGGACGGACAGCGAAGTCTTAGTTATAGAGTCCCGGTTTTACCTTTTAGGTACGGACCCATAAAAAATCCCGTTGAATTGAGAACTTCCTCCTTATGGTGATAAAAGTCATCACTTATTGGAACTTGAATAGTTGTTTTTCTATCTGTCTCTATTAAGTAATAGAAATTGTGAGATACAACAAGTAGAAACTAAGAAATGCTGTGTATTTTCTGATTCTTGGCACATATCCGTTCACTAAATTCTCTTGTTTTGCAACGTTTGGGTCACAAATAGAAACTTTCAGATCAAACTGTACAAATGTTCGTGCTTCTATGTAAGTTTATCGTGAAATATCGCTAAAACAGTTGTTTTGCTGGATAAGCTCAAAGTTGCTCAGTGGGCAATAGAAAGTGTATATTCGCCGAAGAACCGGGAGTTACCAACATAGCTCGTAGGATTTGCAAGCTTAAGTGGCAATGGGCAAGAGGCAATCCTCTGTGGGAAAGAAAGGTACTTGAGTGGTGATAATGCACCGCAAGAAGTAGCGTACGTAGAACTCCTACTACGTAGAGAGATGACTGAGTAAAAATCACGAATAACGAGTGGATGTAATCGGCAATCTTGTCTTTCGGAATGGCGTTTTAAGGGGCAGGCATATGCTCAGCAATGGACGTCTTCTGGGTGATGACAATAATGATAATCCCCGAAACTCGATCCCTATAAATCATAATATTAGTTTTTATTTTATGTTTGGCGGAAAGATTAGAATTCTATTTTTTAAACAATCGTAACAAAATATTAAACTTCACAATAACGTAGCGTTTCCAGATTTGTATTTAATAAAATACATTTAATATGTTTTTATAGCGCTTGAGTGCAACTCGCCTGGTGTAAAGCGACAATGCGGCCTATAGGACGCTTGCCTAGTAAAAAAACGGTTTTCAACCTGGCAGTTCGCATATTAAAAGTTGATTTAGTGCGAGTCCGTGGAATACATAACATACATTAAAATTATAAGCATTAGTAACAGAACTGAAGTAAAATAAGATAAGACAACTCTTTGTTAAAAAAACAGCTTATAATACTATTTAAAAACAAACAATACAAAAATCATGCTAGATTTCTAAATGACGGCCTATAAATTTCTGATGTTAGACTTCTCCGCGTTTCACAATGAAGAAATTCAGCGATGCGATCGCCGTTTTAAAAACTCTTAACAATTCTCCGCGCCAAGTATTTATTTAGACTTTTATCACTTCCATCCCACTACAAACTCTATTATATAAGTCTGGTAGGAATGTAAATAAGTACAACGAAGCGTTTGTGCAATTACTTTTTGAAATTTCCTCTAAGAAACTTTTAACTAAGCTCTTTCTCTCAGCCAGCACTTGTTGACGCTCGGTTGAACTTAAGCGACTTCTTCACCCTCTTTTACCCGCGTTTACCTTCATGCTATATTACTTCTTATCAGCAAGGTCGTACTTTAAATAGGTTGTAATTTAAGCTTGAGAATTGACAAGAAAAGCTTTCAAGAAACTTAAGAAATTGTACGAAAAAGTAAAAAAAACAAAGGACTTATTTCATTTTCGGCCAGGACGGTGTACATCTACCAAAAATGTCTAAAGTTGTAGTTAGTATTGTGTATTAATGAAAAATGCATCAGCCACTTTTTTCATAGTGTATAAATATCAAAATTTTGTGAATTGCAGTGGAATTATGGCAACCCTGGAAGATTTATGTATCCTTTTTTAACTCCAATGGTCACATTTGTCTATGAATTGAAAAACGCGGAAATCGGATTTTTGCATAAATAACGTGGCAATATTTTGATTCGAATACACTGCGATTAATTACGTTATATTGAATTTGGTTGATAGATTAAAGATTAATAGTCTCTAATATGTATACTGGCTGGAACTCCATACATTTTTAAAACATCTCTTTTCTTAATTTAAGTGCGGTTGCATGCTTGTGGTAGTTATTAGCCCGTTTTGGCGAAATTGCGGGTATATTTACATACCTATCTTCTCTTCATTATAACTTAAAGATTTAAACGCTTCATTAACCTGCTCGGACTATCAAATATCAAATGATAATTTAATTCTGAACTTTATGCCAGCGAAAAGACTGGGAAATAGGTCTTAACTTAAATCGAACTCACTATTATAACCAGTTATTATTTATAAGTCATATCCATTAAGGATATGAATTGTAACTAACTCTCTTTACTTTAAACCATGCTGTTAATTAAAATTATAAGAAACCTTATATCTCCCGATCCGATATTATACGGGGCTTGTACGCGTGATACCAAAAAATTTACGAAGTAATTTTGATTAGCAGAAAAGAAAACATATTGAAACGATTACATTAGAGACTGGTCGGATACTGAGATCACGTCACGATCAATTGCACGACAATAACACCGAAAAAACAGCGTAATTTGCTCTAAAAAGTAATACATAATCATAATTTCCAAGTTATTTTGCTATTATCACGGTTATGATGAGATAGGCCAAGGCGAAGAATTCTCAAAACATCTGAGAACAATATAAAGGCCACTAACACACGCTCAAGTATTTCAATATTCGGTAATAAGTATAAATATGGCACGTTCAGGCATCTCAAGGGCGCGGAGTCAGGGTAGCTATGTTCTATAGGGTAGCGTTTGTCTCCTAAATTCGCACGCATGGATGAACGTAGGTAAATGACTTAAGAGGCGCATCTGCGTCAAAGCATTATTAGAATTTACGCCATCAAGAAATTAATTAAATTTATCAAAAATGACAACAAAAAATGTTCCTACATTTAAAAAGTGTCGATTATAAACGACTCCGTCGCAAAGCATCCCCGTTATTTTTGAAAAATAAACTTAACTAAACTGAATAAAAATAACTCTCTTGTGCCTATTGTTGTCAATATCAGTTGAACCCTACGACCCGTACACGAGTACTAACATTCCGACAAGCATGCTGAAAGATGAAAGTCTTTCTTGAAGCAAACGCTTTGCTCGCATGTTCAAATATTAATTAGGTAAAAAATAGAAAAATTTCAAGCTATCATTAAAAAATGTCATAGTTTCTCTTTGGAATTTTTACTACTAGGCTCCGAGATTCAGTCGACCAAACAAAGTTTTCTATAGGTAGGTACTTGCATTGTTCCTTTTCATACGTCGTACGAAATATATTGTCAAAGTTTCTGGTGTGAGAAAAGTTCCCGTTTTAGACACATTTTATCGACATTATAACAATAAATGACAAGTAGGGTTCGTTTGTGTTAATGCCAGTTAATGTAGGTACTCATAGGTTAAAATACGGTTATCGGCGAGGGGTTTACTAAGACGAAAGGGGTTTACTATAATCATTTTACTGAACCATTTTCATTATGGGACTTACTCTAACTTCGAGAAAAAGAAATCAGCTGTTTCATACATTTTGTCGACGACCCTTTTGTATGGAACAGCTGATTTATTTTTCTCGAATTCAGAGTAGGTGCTATTGTGAAAATTTTTCAGTAAGATGATTATAGAAGTATGTACTGAGTCACCAAATATGATCATCGTATCGATTTGTTGCTGAATTGACATTGGTGTGGCCAGACCTAACGAATGGGATTTACTAATATTATCAACTCATATCGAACCCACCGAATAATATTCTGTACTTAATTATGCTATACTACACCACGCTTGCCTAATGCGGGTAAGGGATTTCACTTTTTCGATTCGTTTCCTATTAGTCTTTATATCCAAGTTTTCGTTTACTTACAAAGCAAGAGGTATCTAATAATTCTGTTAGAATATACGGAATTTCAGCTCGTTGAGTCTTTCTAAATTAATCTGACAGTTACTATGATGTTACCAAAAATAATTTCATTGTCTTAATCCTAAATAGGACGGACTAATGCAATGAAATTATTTTTAAAATTATAATATTATAATTTTATTACAACATCTCTTACCAAAGTGTATCTTTAAATATTCATAAATGTGGTGTTAGAACGCTGCTTTATATACAAACATAATCAAACTTTTGTCGTCACATAAATACAACTCGCGAAAGAAAATAAATTAAATAGGTAATGTTTTAGTTTCTAGATATGTATATACAAGTAGGTCTTATAGATCTTCCCAAACAACAATAAAACTGTAGGAATATCAAATTCTGCCGTAGGCTTTTACAGCTATACAATATAACATGTTTTACTCCGAGCAAGGTTGATCTGTGACGGCTCTCCAAATCAAGTTAATAATTCAGTAGATATTTTCGTATAAATCTGCTCATTTCTCAGCCTTCGGTATTTGATTTATATTTTTTCGATGTTTTCTCCATATGTTTTACACACCTACCAGGTAAGGTTCAATTATTCTACCCACTTCCAAAAAAGATGACGTAGGTATTAAATTCGACTGTATATATTTTTTAATGTTTTTTACCTGATTTCTCAGAGACGGAGGAAAATTTCCAAGTATTCATTATTTGTTTGATAAGGACTTTTCGATTGGTCTCATTTATTTTACCAACATCGGTCCAGAGATTTGATTTTTAAATAGAAAAAAACTCAAAAAGTTTTATTGGCACCTGCCGTAACGGAAGTCAGTTGTCAGTCACTTTTTATAAATAACTTGTAATTACTCGTATAGCTTTATCGATTGTTTGATTTATTCGTTTGGCATTCCATCTAGATAGAGTATACTATAAACTTTAAGTAAAAGTGAAATGAACTACGTAAAATATGTATTATCAGAGTGATTATTAAAAAAAAATATGATTATTACTTTGTTAAGTACATGTTGTGACACTTTCCGTCCTACCACAAAAGATTTCACAATGTCTATTGAGTAGTTGTTTCGGTTCATTTATTTATACTAATCCGCGGCTATCGCTTGTTTAGAAAATATAACCAAGAAATCTTGTATTCTACTGACAATCAATTTTGACCTTTTCAAAATATTTTTTATAAAGTTTTTTTTTGTGGTCACGTATAATACTCTTGGGCGATGAAACGCACATTGGTCTATATCTATGTTTATGGTACGATGACGACCTCAACTAAAAAATGTCATGTCTATGAGAGAAAACAAGAAGAGGACGAATCTCAGATCTCTCTGTTACTCCTACTCTAAGCACCAATGCTTGGAGTTTAAAAAGAGTTAAGTTTTTGAAACAATTAATTTTACTTTGCCACACAATTTTTTAATATAGATAATTGTTTTTAATTAAATTCTAAAGTTACAAATGTACATAAACCGTTCCTAAAGCCTGGAAAATCAGAAGTTTCCATGCCTTATGGCCTGGAAATAAAAACGCAAGTATTAAACAAGTCTAAAACTAAAAGAAAATAATTGAAACGAGCAGCGAAATACTTTCTTCTGCATTATCTGCTTAATTTAAATATTTATGAGTTTTACCATGTTACTCTAGATACACTTGTCAATAAGAATTAGCCTAACTAGATGACCCCCAAACCAGTTAGGTCAAATTTACGTAGGACATATTTTTACCTATACGTTATTATGACTATATATCGTATCATTTAGAGTCCGAACATTTAGTAAATGTTACAGTTATAGGAGCTCTTCTACGAAGGCTTCATGGCATCGTAATCGATACATTTCCACACATTATGAGAGTATCCTTTTTTCCTTATTAATAAAAAGAACGAGAAGGGCCTCAATTTATATTATTTTTTTGTTTCACAATACCTTTACAAAACCGATTTGGATAACGTTTTTGATTTAAATTGAAGGCTATAATTTCAGATAGAGCCATAATATACTTAAATAGGTTAACAGTATTGCTATAATTCTTCACTTAGAATAGGGTTGAATTTGCAGATTTTGCTAGTTCTCACGATTTATTCCACCTTGTTTACTTAGGTAAAATCACCTTGGTGGCCCAAATGGAATTCGAATGTTACATATAACGTAACGAAAGTAACGAAAGTAAGTAACGGAGAAGAGATTTGTTTGTTTGTTGCCGCTATAAAGCTACGACTGATTATATGACATCTACGGATTGGTTTATTGTTTTGCACACATCTATAATATTGGTTAAGAAATAAATAATATTAGTTCGTAGTATTGTAAAAATATCCTTTAGAAAACACTTTTAATATAACATGGTCGAAGTGAAAAGAAATACGTACGTGAATGTTGATATGACTTATTTCTATCTATATCAGTCGTAAGTCATATTCATATATTCACATCATACGGCCGGGCACGGGTCTTCCCTAAGAATCCTCCGCTTGTCCGCACTTTAAGAGACTGGGAATTTTCACTTGCCATTCATAGTCATCTTCCAGATAGCAGTATCCGTGAAGAAAAACCTAGGCTTCTATACTGCATTGCCACCCGAGGCAGGCACAAATTGCTAAGCGCGCTTCGTGAATTGCATAAGTCCAGGAAGGTCACATATATTGTGGGTTCGTCCGTATATAATATGCTGCCTGATGACGTCATTAGATCTCTTAGCCTAACGTCGTTTAAAACTCGCCTAAAGCACTGGCTAGTTTAGGAGGCGGTCTATGATTTTGATGAATTTGTTCAGTATAAATGACTGAGAAGATTATTTTAATATTGCAATTTATAAACAAACTAGCTCACCCGCCGACCTTCGTACCGCTTAACAGATATGTATGTTTCTAACCTTTTAAACATTTCCTGGAGTACGACAATCATTTCAAGACTAAAATCAGCTATATCGGCCCAGCCGTTCTCGAGTTTTAGTGAAACAAACAGATTCATTTTTATACATATTTACTAAAAAAAAATGTTGTTATAAGAACCTTCTCCTAACAATAACAAACAACAACAAAAATAGTGAAATCAGTCCAGCCGTTCACGCGTGATGGCGTGACCAAGGGATATAGGGATTTGTCTTTATATACATACATAGATTTAATTAGTTTAATATGGTTTATTTATTATTTTATTTTATATTGTACCTATAATATTATTATATTATAGTGATATACTAGTTATATCTAAGAATTTGTTTACAATATGTAATTCTGTTATTTTAATTATAATCATTAACATCTAATTTTTCCCATTTCCAATAAATAAATATATGAAACTGTATTTCCTGTATTTTCTTAGGCTACAATACTACCTCCTCAGACAAGCAGAATTTTTCACGATGTTTTCTTCATAAACATAAGCTTTTTTGAAATGAAATGAAATTATTTTATTATCACACACAGAGATCCATTTCACACACAGTACACATTCTATTAATAATACAAGGAATTACAAAAGAAAGTAAATAATGCAACTGGAATTGTCAAACAAACAATCAAAATCAAACAAAATCTTTTTCCTTGTTACTTATTGTTTTCTCCTCGGCCGAACGAAAATTTGTATTACGAGCCATCGACGGTCGTCAACCTCCGCAGTTAGACGGCGACGATCTAGTGCGGACATTTTACAATCGCACGAGTAAGTATTTTTCAATGTAACTATTCCCGAAAACAAATAGCCCTTTTTCTATACTATTAAACGGGGATTCCAAATCATCCTGAAGACATTAACAGCGAAATGCTACAAACAAACCTTTCGGATCTAGACAATTACCAAACGTTCAAAGTTTGAAAGTGGCTGAATAAGATTGGAAGCGTATGGATTTCGGATTTTTGGGATCAAGGAGCGGGTAAAGGCCGGGGTAAGCATTCCCTTTTATTCCAGTTACCTTTCCCAGGTCAAGCCTTAAAGTTTGTCCTCAATTCTAACTTATCTAATGATCTTTCCTATGACGGAAGCGTCACCAGAAATTCAGATGTATATACCCAAATCGAACTGACACCCATAGCTTGAGAGGCAAGAGGTTCACTGACTATTTTACCATTGCTTCCATTATCCATTCATAACGTTTTAATATCCGCGAAATTGAAAAAGTATTGGTTAGTAACGCGTTCACACGCCAATATAATGTTTTACTGTGTTCACGAAACGTGTCTTCAAACGAAAACGCGTTTCCCATATGAGAAATATATTTATTGATTAGCGTTTTTAGCTTTAATATTATTCCTGTGTTTGGTACTATAAGATATTTTAGCCGACTGTCCAAAAGAAATAAAAATAGAAATACAAATTATTTATTCATATAACATACGCTACTAGTCATTCAAAGTAAATTATTGTAATTACAATTAAATATATTAAAATTAGATCACACAATTGGAAGGTAATGTTTTTCGAATGTATGTTTGTATGTATGTATGTATGTGCAACTCTTTGTGACCTTCTACAGCTTAAACACGAGTTGTTATTGAACTTTGCTTCATGTAGATGGTCATAGGGTATACTAGTTGCATCCCTCGATTTCAATCGTTAAGATACAGTGGTCTGAAATGTTTGCAGCCGGTTTTTTTTTGACATCGCTTCCAACCACTTTGTATTCGACTTTATATCAGGTTACCATAGCACACACAGGCTTTGTCTAGTTTGGGACCTGAAGACCTTTGTGTAGATGCTGACCCATATATATAAATTTGTTTCATCTCAATCACATCTATACAGATTTTCTTTTAAAGATTGGTTGTCTGATAAAACATTATGGAATGTATTCCGATTATCGATAGAAATACGAGTACGAGGTTATCGGTAAGGGTTGGCCCTTAAGGCTCAAAAACGTTGTGTAAGATCAATCTGTGGGCTTAGAAAAAGAGATTCATGCCAAAGCCATTTTGCAAGATTAAAAATACTAACTTTCCCATGCTTATGCATAAGTGAAATCGCTTTATTCGTTAAATTCAATCCTGAGCTCTTCAACGCATGGCCAGAAGGTAGCAGGCACGAGGGTATGGTGTATCATTTAGCTTCAAAAATAGCATATTTAAGAAATAAGTGCATTCTGTATGGCATCATCGATATTTAATAAAATTCCACAAGATGTCAGATCTGTACAAGAAATTTATATTTTTAGAGATAAATTAAATGAGATATTGATAAAAAAGCATACTATTCGATAAAAATGTTTCTAGAGGACAAAACTATCAAAAACTGATATTTTAATATTTAATTTTAATAAGTATTCCTATGATTAACATTGACTTAATTTTCTATGTGTACTTTTTTCTATTTATTATAAATGGTTTGTGTTACAATATTAGCATTATGTAATGTATGTATCTGTAAACCCCTAGGGGTAGATACTAGCGAACTACTATGTTATTTAAGATCTTTACTTATACCTAGTTTCACAGACTAATAAATCATTCTTTCATTCATTCATTCGTTGTACAAAGGTGAAAAGGAACCACTATACTATACTAAGGAATAACTTTCACTATGGGTCAAACTTAATTCGAGAAAAAACAGCTGTTTTTTACATTTTGTCAACACGACTGATTAACTTCTGATATGGAACAGCTAATTTTTTTTCTCGTATTTAACTTTGTCCTATAGTTAAAGTATTTCCTTAGCATGAATATAGCCTAAGTAAGTAACGTTGAGGAACTTGACAATTCCTTAGCCTAGTTATGATATATTGCGTTATCAGTTGGGGGGTGTCCTAAACCGAAAGGGGGCCATGCTTCTGCAGCTAAAAGGAGGCGCAACGGCCACCACTGACATTGATACATAAGTTATATAATAAATTACGATCCTTCTCGTTCCTCAAAGTATCCCATACCTTGATGAAATAATATTTATTTATTTTACTGGGCCATATTACTTAAAAGAGAGAGTTACATTTTTTTACCTTTGTAATACGTTTGTATTTTTCACGGATTTTCTGCAGAGCGTCTAACCTACTTATCCAATTTTGATGCAGATTTGAGAAGATGAAATACGAATATAAAGATACTATCTATCGGTGCTTGTCATTTTGTTTATTTATATACGAATGTAGAAAGAATACAATTCGATCAGCTTGTTAAGGAAAGTTATTAATAATTATATAAAGTTACCAGTAGCTGTTACTCGCTTCGTTGCTCGCGGCATGAATTGGAAAGTAAAGAAATTTTAAACTTTAAATCCCCATTTAACCACCCCCGCATTTAACCCCCTTAAGTGTTGTATGTCTAAAAAACCTTTCTTAGTACCCTTAGACCCATACATTACCCATACATACACCTTAGACATTATAATGAATACGACCTCCAAATTTGATGTCCCTAGGTTAGGCGGTTTAAAGCTCTGTGTTGATTCCTAGGTAATTGGAGTCAGAGAGTCAGCCAGGATTTAGTCTTTTAAATATACAGATATTTATTATATTTACAATTCATTCGATTATTAGTAATAACAAATATCACAAATGCGCATGTAACTATTGTTTTTTCAATATATTTTTAATACTCCTATAACCAAAGTTGCAAATAATCCAAAGCAACACTGACAATCTTGACAAACGAATGAATGACGAAAACTTTGCAATTTCGAAACAGGGTGTACCAGAGCACAAAGTTTTGAGAATTGCCAACAATCAATAAACCCGATATAATAATTTTTTTAAGTGATTACTTGCGCGTTTCTGATAATTTCCCTTTTTATTTTTAATACGACTGGAATGTTAGGTACTTACTTAGGTATACTTGAGCTTCAAGCAATCACATTTTCCGATCTTTAAATCAGAGTTGCGAGTAACCGTAACTATTTTACCGATAGTTTCGTTTAAATTCTCAAAGGAATTGGCTACTTGACGTAATGATATATTGAATTGATTACTGAACATTTTTTTATGAAGCCATTTTGTAGAGAGTCAGCAGGGTAGATGATTTTATGATTTTATAAGGAGTCAAATATTTAAAAACATTTTTTTTGTCTTGTAAATTATTTTTTGTAACACCCGGTATAACAAAACAAACAACTGACTCTTCTTAGTTCATATACAGTAAATGCATTACTAGTAATTATCATGACGAACTACATTAGTCATGTTGGATCTCTAGAAAAAATCTAATAAGACTGATTTGTCAATTTTTGTTTTTATTCATTATAATCATCCAATAAAAAAAAAATCGGCCAAGTGCGAATGGCCTCGCGCATATAGGGTTTTGTAACATTATCTATATACAAAAGTAGTTTCTACTTTTTGTCGTTATTAAAATCGACCACAAAACGGCATAAATCACGTTTGTTATATGGTCTCCTTAATAATATATTTTATTTTAATTTAGTTATTAATTTTTAAAGCCAATATACGACTTAATATTATCTAAATATTTAAAGTGTATACCTGTTGTAGTTATTAATATCGAACATAAAAGTTATATGGAAGTCCTCTTAAATATTTATTTCATTATTTTATAACGGCAATAGATAATACATCATCTGTGTAATTTCATCCTTATTTCTATCACGGTTCGTGAAATTTATACTGGGCGCATGCTTTAAGATAAAATAAAATAATATTGAATTTTGTCAACCGCTTAACAAATTTAATGTTTGTCCAGGTTGAGACGATCCTGTCACTCGGAGAACTGATTCTGGCGCTTCAGCACGAGCGGAAGGAGGTGGTGGAGTTCCTCTTCCAAGAGCCAGCTAGGAGGAGGAATTATATTAACAGGTATCTGTATAAAAAACCGAAATAGTACAATAATAAATTACGTACTGTTATACGTGTATTTTTACACACAAGCAAATACCTAACTTTAAAAAAGTGACATCTGACTTTAATGTGGGATTTGGGAAGCACTTATACCTACAAAAGAGTTATATCCTTTAAACAAAAATCTAAATTTCAAAAAAACGGGTAACATACACAAAAACATAACAGAGGGACCTTCTCTTTTCGTCGGAGTCGGTTAATAAATAAAACTGCTACAACGATCTAGGCTGTCTGCCTTCATTACTAACTCTGAATCACAATATATATAATTCTGCCTATTCTGCGTGTAATTAAATGATAATAGCCAATAGCAATGACAGTAATAGGAACTAAATTAATTACTTGTAAATTACGCAGTTTCGTATTCATAGAAAACATTGTTATATATTTTTGTATTTCCTTTTGTGCAATTAATATACTATCTCAAAAGATTCTCCTTTGTGTAAATCTTGTAATAGCCTCAAGTACAGCTTCTAGCGTCAAATAACCGATGTAATAGACACTGTTGGTCTAGAAAATAGGCTTAATAAATTGTTAAGTCCTAGGGTCGACAATTTATCACGCGCACTTGCGGTGCTATAAATGTGCTCGTATTACGTGACTCGGACTATACTTTAGTACATATAATACCTATGTATTGTTTTTACCAGCAGAAGGAAAGTGTTTTTCGAGTGTATGTTAGTACGTTTGTATATTTGTGTATTTTGTATGTATGACCTATACGAAACCGATACACCGACTTTGATATGCGAGGTGTCAATAAATTTTAAATCATAAAGTTCGCAAAGCCTTTGTATCAAATTTAATCAATTTTATTTTAAAATAACCTTACAAATATCTAGAATGCACACTAAGGCTTCGTGCGCTCAAACAGCATATTCATATTTTACGTTAATAATAGTATCTTTTTTCTTATTATAGGTAGGCTAAATAACGCATTTTTTTTTAGTTTTTGGCTGATTGAACCTCTCAGCCTATTGCCTTATACCGAGTCTTTAATCTATTCGACCCACGCCACGGTTAAGGAAATAATTAGCCAAAATGTGTTAAATCTAGAGGCTTAACGGACTCTTAAATGTCTCTTAATCCCGTAATCTAATAATAGAAAGAAAGCGGTTCGTTCCGCTTGTATGTTGAATCTAATTAATGATTGTTGAATCAAATTACGACGCTTAGAAACCTCAGAAGCCTGTATGTAAGTATTTGTTGTGAGGCTTACCAGATCAATTATTAAAACGCATAGTTCTTATCAGCCGGGAATTTTGCTACGGGACGCCTTAATCGACAGAGTTCAATAATATTAACAAAAACTAAATACGCATATTCATTATATTCGTATGAATCTATAGCATCCCACAGCCGGGCACACGTCTTCCCTATGAAGGGGTGTCGACCGCAGTCTACCACGCTGGCTAAATTGCGGGTAAGAGACTTCACTCTTCGAATGCCTTACTCACATGCAGGTTTCCTGGCGATGTTTTTTTTCATCGTTTAAGCAAGTGGTAATTAATTTTAATATACAATTGCGTGAAAAACTCAGAGTTGCATGACCTGATCCTGGGATTGAATCCCCGGTTTTCGTATTGAATCATTCCCGCAAATATTCAACCAAAGAAGAATGTGGATCTAGAGTTTGTCGAGATATGCCCATGTATAATGCCCCAAAAAAGTTTGTCCCAACGAAGTCGACTGTTTTAAGAAACAGATACATTTTCCTGTTCTATTTATACTAGTCAGTAATTAATTTTCAGGACGGTGCTGGAACACACGTTTTCAGTCACGGACGGGTGCTTGGAGCACGTGCCACTGGTTGTGAAGGACCAGCAGAAAATAACGCTTTAGTAAGTAACAAACCGATATTTAAATAATATTAACTTGGCAAACATGCTTAGAACTATTGTTTTTTTTGACAACCCTGTTTGTTGCTACATCGATGTTGCTGACTGGCCAATAAATGCTAGCTAATTACGTAATAAAACATGTAATTGTCGTGTTACTTATAAATGGAACGAACCATTTGCTACAAAATAATGCAATCAAGGTTTAATTTACAGTGCGAACTAGCTTGCAAATATACTCGAAACGTTTCGTCCATTAATTATCAATCGGACTAGTAGAGATATTGTAAGACGCCACCGCTATATGGTAGAAATTCCACGGACTCGCATTAAACGCTTTGCGTCGACTTATTGTGCGAACTGCCAGGTTGTGAAATTCACTGCCAAGTACTCTATTTCCCGTTAGATATAATCTCCTAATTAAGTTCCTATGGGAACATCAAATATCTAACGAGAGTAAAACCTCGGTTCGCAGCTAGTTCACTACATATGTAGAATTAACTATATATTATATGAAATAAAACAAAAAATAACCTCTTTTTTCTCCTGGTTACGCTATAACTTGAGAACGGCTTTACCGATATCATTTATATTTTTTTAAATGTTTTCTAATACAACGTAGAAGGATCTTACATTAAAAAAAAGAAAATACGCAGAAGCTTAGTAAAAACTTGATAGGAATTTGTAATAGCGAATGAAAGTGTCAAATACTTAAGACGCCTGTCAATATTAAATAGTAATAAACACCGAGAATTTGGACGTCTACATGAACTATTACAGAAAGATTATAATGATAAAAAACTTAATGAACAGTAATTGAAACACTAACTAAACTAAATCTTCTTGCAACTTATAAAAAAGACTAGTCAATAAGTCCGTTAGTTGGTGGCAAAGGTGGCAAAAATGCTAGCAGCATTGCCACGTTGGATGGCAATGGAGATTTTTGAACCAAAAAAAAACATCATGAAAATGTTTAGTTCTTAGTTAATTCTTAGTACCAGCTAGTAAAAAATATTATTACGATTTATTTATTTCTTATAACAAAAGCTATACTTACTTTTATAACATCGAGATGGCATTTTCTAAAGTAGTTTAGTAAAAAGCTTGTTAGTGCAACCGCAAGCAATTTCTAAGAAATTTACTCAGGTTTGACGTTTTCTCTCATATTTCAATTCATGCCAATCAGAGCACAAGTCCTTTCCAGACGTCGGCTCCTGTAGTACAATCGCTTGATTTTATAATTTTCATACAAAAGACTAAAAATTATTGTAGAATTAAATAGACTTACTATTGAATTTCACAATCCATTCATCCAGATTCTACAAGGTTTATTTTGAATTAGTTACTATCAACCGTGGTATTGCCTGCGACGTAGAATGGAAGAAAAGGTAAAAAAATAAAATGAAAAAGTTACAAGTAAATGCGAGTGAATGTTAAAATTTTCAAACATTTGCTCCTATTCGACCCCCGTAGGTTTTGAATCTCCGAAAATCGTTTCATAGTACACCCCTATATCCTATAACGAATACACACTCTAAATTTTCAGCGTTTTAGACTCTGCGTTGATTTTTAGAAAATATCAGTCAGTCAGAACCTTACTCTTTCGTTTTAATGAATGTAGATATAACCAGAAACCATTTTTAAAAGGTTATTATTCTATATTTAAATCATAATCTAAGGAATTTCGTTTGAAACTAAACAATATATTTAAAGACTAAGCTGTTTTTAAAACCTATGCTTTTTAGAATATTCGTAATAATAACCTTGCCTCCAATACAATCTTCTTCAATAAATTTTCTTCGCGATAGCTAATTACACTACGCAAGTAAGCTGTGATTAAATGATACATGAATAATACTGCTAAGTGCAGTCTAACATTTCAACGATCACTTTGTATCATCTTTTAAGCACATTGACTTTAAATTATGTCAATTAAATGCGTAGGTATAATTGTAGTAAAAACTAATTTATTTATTTCTTAGTAGGTATTTGCTTCGATTAAATAATCCATTATTCTAAACACTTAATACAAACCGAAGAAATAGTTTTAAACCTTAAATAACATTTAAGAAGTTTGTTAACATTAAGTGTCAAAACTTTAGCCTTATCGCGAAAAGCGATCTCTGCCGTGCAACCTTATGCATGGTGACAGTTAAATAAAATGCTTTTTACCGAATGATTTCTTCCAGACGGCTGGACAGATTTGAAAATTTGATTTTCTTGTTTGATAGTGTACTTCTGAAGTGGTCCCTTTGAAATTTTATCAAACTCAGTCCAGACGTTCTATTTCTGAACTGAAAAAGTTCTATCGTAGCCTACCGTAATGGAACTCGATAATGACTTTTTTAGTGTCGAAACTTAGCTTTATCACAAAAAGCGATCCAGCCAGCCAATCTTGGGATGTATAGTTAATGTTTTTTTATGTATGAAACAGATGTACTGAGTGCGTTTATAAATTGTCCTAGTTGGTTGTTCGAGGAGTGCAGTTACAAGCCAAGCTGAAGATACGCTCGGCAAGTCACGAGTACCGTCTCTTCTCTAGATACTCTAGACTGTTATTATTTAAAAAGTATAGATGAGTTGGAAGTTAGGTGGGTAAATACAATTTTTAAATCGGCTAAAGCATCTGGGCGTGTTACACAGAAAATGTAGGTTCGAATCCTGCCGGCCTTGATTTTTTTGGTTTGCTCTTGTATGTGTACCTACTATTTTACTTATTGTGATACAACACGTATAAAAATTAGTAATGCTTATAATGTACTACGCCAGCATTCTGTTCTCGTGTCGCATCTTTCAAGTGCTCCAATAAGAAAAATAAATAACTTTCGGTCCCCACGGCCCCAAAGTCTAGACTGCAAACGGCTCAAATATAAAACCTTAACCTAACAATAAAAGCATTATGAACGGGACCAGAGTTAATTATAGTATAAGTCAAATGGTCGACGTGGTAACCAACTTATCTGCATAAAATAACAACATTATTACGACATACAACGTAGTAAAAGTCAAAAGTTAACGAATTAAATGTAAACAATAGATCACCCGTTAAAAGCCTGCGGCTCGCGATAAAAGTAAACAGCAACGGCTGTTTTTTATCAGCAACCGAAACACAGCGATCCAGATATTTCCAATAAAATAAAATAATACTCAGCATTGTGCAGGCGGTGTCGATTCTATTCAACGAGCGTTTAACATAATTTAATTCTATCTACATTTAAGATAAAATGCAGAACAGTCTAGCAGGAAATAATTTAACGTGAAAATTATATTTTCATCGTTTATTTGGAAAAATGAAATGATTAATAACAACAGAAAAATAGCAGATTGATTACCAATAAAGCACTTAAGATGTAACGGTAAGAACTTAGCCAAAACTTATATGTTGGGCCAGATAAACACTGGCATTCTGGTTACGCGTCATCTTATGTATAAGTTTTGGAAAATAAAATGAGCTTCCAGTCCTCACGGCCCTTAAGTCTCGATGTTTCATACATTTAAGCTAGGTATTATTCAAGTAAAAGAGAAGGGACACCAAAACTATAATTGCTGTATACATAAGAAATGCTGACTAGTCGCATTAATCATTCAGATGCAAAGAGCTCATTTGCCATCCCCTCAGGGAGGGCCGGGAAAATTCGCTCCAAAAGTATTCACTAGGATGCCAAAACGACGAGGCTCAGTCTTTAAGTCACTACACCTCGGGGATGGCAGTAGTTCGATCCCACCTCTGCCAGCCCAGCGCACTTAGCACTTCCCAACCGTCTGGTAATGGTGTAAAGACCACATTCGGTCAACAGCCTTGCGAAAAACATGTCGCATTATCAGCTTACAACAGGCGAGGTGCGGTCAAACGTTAACCTCTTTTTACTATAAAGAAAAGTATTAATCTATTAAGCTTGACCAAAATAACACGTCTTTTTATGGATCCTATAAATCATTACTAAGACTTCACTCTCGTCCGTATGTCTGTCGCCTAGCTGTACTTATCTCATGAACCGTGATAGCTAGATAGTCCAAATTTTCACAGATAGTGTATTTTTTGCCACTAGAGCAAGAAATTCTAAAAACAGATTTAAATAAATATTTAAAAAGGGATCCTATACAACAAACGTGATTTTTACCGTTAGATAGAACAGTTAGAATCTTGAACTATTGTTGTAGGTGCTAAATAAACCGGTCAATCCAAGATTATTTGTCAATATAATATTTGTTACTTTATAAGTGTTAAGAATGCAAAATATCTAAATAAGTATCACGACTAAAAGTATTATAAACATCGTGATTTTCTTGATTATTGATAACTGTTGATTACTGATCACTGTTACCCTCGATGTTGCCCGCGACATAAAATGGAATATATAATAGTTTTAAACTGTTAACCCCATTTACGATGAATATTACACCGTAAAACCTTATAATGTAAAAAACCCTCCAAATTTGTCTGTACAGGTTCACGGTTTAGGTTATTTGTATATAGGTTATATTCTTGGGTTATATTAGTCAGTCAGTCATGACGTAGGTATTCTTTTATATAATACAGAAGATATTTCGTGTACATTATTTCTAGGTTATATCTATAATAACCATAGAATACTTGTCGATAGCTTTAGTAAAATTGCTGCTAGGCGCCTGTTCAATAATGTATTCAATTTAGGGAGCGGGTTCTAAACTGTATTTTGCAGGAACATGGCCGTCGTCGTCGCTTCAACCGACATTTTACAATGCGAGTATTTAACCTTCTACTGCATTCCGAAACGTCGAACCAGTAGAACAGACCTTTAGGAATGTAATAAAGATTCCCGGATACAAATATAATTAAACGCTTTTTAGGTTAGGTTTATACTAATAATCTTTTTTGTTTGATAATGACAAATGTATAAACGTTTTCTGAGCTAGGATTTTCTGTTAACGGAGTCCATCGCTCTTTGGTATAACATGTCTTCGTTTTTAACCTTTCGTGTCCCATTGTTGGGAAAAGTTCTACTTATCTGAGGATCTGTCCACGGATCCCTATCTATCAGTAGTTCTGCGAACTGTTGACCTAGCAACCGTCTTAATTTTGCGACTTTAAAACCTTTTTCTAGCTTCAAACTGCTTCCAAAATATGCCTAAAAGCAACCTCAATTTGGCTATTAAATAACAGTTTTGTATGGTTATATTCGAGTCACAGTATGTTGGACCTTATTTCATAAAATCTATTGTTATAATTTCGTCATGTTTTTTGCATTTTCAAGCAAATTTCCTCCTTTTTCGGGAAATGTTCACCCCCAATCAAAAATCCTTGACAACTATGAAATTCAAAAAATTCGGAGAACTTGTATACTAAGTTTTGTCAAATATGGATAGAACTACGAGCTGTACACGACTATGAAAGTTCTTGCAGACAAGCGTCCATACATACAGACATACAAACTGACAGATGATAAAACATTTTGCTAATTTGGATCCCTTTGTAACGCGGTTAAAATGATTCGCAGATGAATGGCTATATTAATTAAAGCTTTTTGTCATACAGTGAACAGCAAAACAAATTATATTAAGAGATTTTTTTAAGTAGTTCTTCATGTTATTTTGTTTTTGTGTTTCTTTGCACAGATACTCGTACAAGCCAACATCGTTTTCATATATTTGTTTGAATTTCATACTTAGTTGTTGTTGTTTTCAATACTAAATTGCATTGCGTTTAGCCGCATCTGGCCTGTTGTAAATCGACGTTGCCGAATGAGATGAAAAATGCTTGCCTAGAAGAAACCGATTCATAGGCTACTTCATGTTTTACTATGAAATTAAACCAGTTCAAATATGTGTAGACAATGTAAAATAAACATTACAAATCTGGAAAATAGTCCATTCTAATATAACAAAGTAAAGTAGCTTTCTAACGGCAAAATAATTATTGAAATCAGTAAAGTATGTAGTTTTTAAATTTATTCGTTACTTACAAAAATTCAAATCTGCCTTCTCTATATTATTAGTGTAGATACCTGGAAAACCTAAAATGAATAAAACATTATTTCGTAACATTTTTTGCTACGTCTAAACGGTAGTCAAGATAAAAATAATAATTAATCTACTTTTCGTCGGGTTTTCGTTTATTTTCTCGCCAGAATTTTCGTCAAGAGGCATTTAAAAAGAGAAATACTCGTTAAAATCGGACGATGGCGAGCCCTCTTTTCTTGTAAAGTCTTTTTTAAACAAGGACTCAAGATGGGATTATACTACGATGGCTCTTGAGGAAATAAAAAATAAAATAATGTAAAATAATGTTTACTACCACTTTTTATACAAACCAAATTTTTATCAGATTTGCTCATACATTAAATTAATTATAATCTTTTTTATCTTGTTTATTATACGAGAAAGACAAAATTAATAAAATTGACCGCTTTGATTTTAGTTTTATTTAATGCTAATATAAAAAAAAAAACATATTAATAAATAGAAAAATATATTTATGTAGAGCATTTTTCAAAGAGATTCATGATTCGATGAGATTTTTGATTGTCAATTATTAAGTGACTTTTCAGAATACACATATAATTATTTTTTTTATGCTACACAGCTAGGCTTTTACCACGGAAGTCAGCGATACTGTAACCCGAGATGGACCATGTCTAGTCTGGCTTTCAGGGAAGCTTGCCGGAACACGCCGTAGGTGCTTGGCGACAGATTTTACAACTTGAGGGTAGCTAGCCAAGCGAGCGATATTAAACACCCTACCACTATGCTATGGTTTTCTTACGATGTTTTCCTTCACCGGTAGCTCAGGCTCTTTTTGCATGTTTCGTGAGATCGAACCTTATATTTCCTTATTTAGTGAGTTTTTTTCTTGTAAATATAGGAATGTGCAAGCGAACGTCTACATTTATTGTACGATCTGCCAGGTTGCGGAATTCGCTGCTGAGTTCTTTATTTCCCTATAGCTACAACATCGGACTTATCAAGTCGCGATTGAATCGGTTTCTACAAGACAAACGTCCTAGGCCGCTTCGTCACTACATGAAGTTACACTTAGAAAAAATAGGTGAAAAGGTACATGGTATATTAAGATATCTTTTTGATTAAGTATAGGTAATTAAAGTAAGTCAAACGTCGATACGCATTAAACTTAGTGGCTTTCAATAAATGTACTTACATATAACTTTAATGCCAGCCATTACATGAAAGTAGTCATTTATTATAATAGCATAAAATGTATTTTATGAGAAAAGTGATTGTAAAATATTTATTACATGCAGCCATTTTAGGAATGATATTACAAATTTCATGTAAGTACCTTTTTGACGATTTTGCAGTTTAATTTCTTACTTTTACCTAGGTATAATAAGGTGGTATATACAAGATATCGAAAGCGCTCTTTCGAGCGAGCGCTTGAATATTCAACATCTCCTGAGGATGCCTTGTGCTAAGGCGAAACACGTGTCGAGGAAGTCGGATACTGGGAGAAAGAGAAATAATAAGGTAAGGTGTGGCGGTGGTGAGGAGGAACCACACCATAAAAACAAAAATGTTTTTCGATTTCTCACGCTGACATCAAGACGAGGCGGAAAAACACTAAATATCTTGTATATACCATCTTATTATAAACCTTACAGAAATATATGGATTTCCGCAAGGTAACGCCTGACGTCATCAATTATTTACCTAGGTACTTAAAGAAATCGATTGTTAATTACACATACGAGTATCCATTTTGTATTTACAACGTCGTCACATAGATGGTATCATTAGATTATCTTGTGAAGTTCATAATAAGAAAATCTTATAAGAAGAAGAAATGTATTCTTAATAGTTCTTTTCTAGAAGGTAAATATTCGTATAACGTTCATTAGTTGGCAAGTCTTTTTACACTTTAATTATTAATTACTAAAAAAAAATTACTTAAAAAACGTATTTAAATACTTTTATAGTTCTAAGAATAAATAATATTAGGTACATTGTAATTTATTTCTTTACTTTTTAGGAATATTTTGTAATGGTTGTTCGTTAATAGGTTTATATCCACAGGGCTATCAGTTAGGGGTGTACTTATAATAGACTGAGTTTTTCTCTGTAGAAGAAACTTCTACAGAGGGTACGATGTCAATTGGTGTACCACAGGGCTCTATTTTAGGGCCAGTCTTGTTTTTGATTTATGTTAATGATATAACCAACGCATTGCCGAGTTGGGATCATATAAATATATTTGCAGATGATACACATGTGTGTATCAGAGACAAATGTAAATTTAATGTAGAAGATAAAGTTAATGCAGTTATGGAATTGTTAAAGGAATGGTTTGACGCAAATGGTATTTATTCTTAACTCTAAAAAAACTATATCAACGCAGTATCAGTCAAGGTTAGGTATTTTTGGGAATTCTATTAGTAAAACAAATATATTTCTAGGTTATACGATTGATAACACAATTAGTCATAAATCTCACATAGAAAAAATTTGCAAGAAAATGGCAAGTGGTAATTATGCCTTATTTAAACTCAAGCCATTATTAGATAAAAAGTCACTCATCTCTGTCTATTATGCATACGTTCATTCTATAATAAGATACGCTATAACTGTTTGGGGAAACGCTAAAGATATCATAAAAGTTTTAAAATGTCAGAAACAATCTATAAGAACAATGAATGGTTTGAAAAAAGTAGTCCTGCGAGAATACACTTTAAAAATGTTAAAATAATGACAGTTATATCACTTTATATTTATAGTAGTTTATTAGAGGTACACGAGGATACGGAAATACCGGAAAAAAGGATTTCACGTAATACTAAAAAAGGGCGAGTCCTGCCTGTCAACAGATTATCTAAAAAAAAATTCATAGATTCGATCTGACGTCGACTGAAAACCTTATTTTCGTTTCTCTAAGTTCTTTTTGTTATTAGCCTATAATGTCCCACTGTTGGGAAAAGTTTCTCCCCCGTTTTATCTATATGTATCTGCATAATATAGAATAAGAAATATTTATTGGCCTTCAAATAACGTTAGTTACATGCAGTCTTGTTACATTTGTATTACTAATTACTGGACAAAATTAAACATATAAATCTTATTTAAATACTGTCATAGTTTTCATAACATATATTTATTATATCACACATTTACATTGTGATTTATTTATTTAGTAATATTTTGTAATTGTTGTTCGTTACACAAGAACGATGATACGATAATACTCGTGACTTATTAAACTGACGGGCAAAGAGTAAATGCCAATATTTAAAAGTCTGAATATTTAACATTCAAGGATCTTTCTAGCATTAATTATCCTAACAATGGAGATATCTCTCATTCCTAACTAGCGTAATTAAAGAGCTTAGTTACTTTTTAATTAAAGACTAAAATCCCTTTGAAATGTCTCTGCCTTTGTTTAAAAAGTCAGATTTTATTATGTACTCGTATATCAGTACTTAAGTGCGTATACTTTTAACCGACTTTAATACTCTTGGTTCTCTTTTCGGCTGTGTTATTTTCGATTGTAGGTCTCTACAATGTTTTGATATTAATTTCTGTTTTGAGTTCTATACAATCTTTCAAACAAGTAACAAAAAATGAAAAATTTTCAGGCAAAACTAGCACTACAAAACATAATGTCTATGTCGTCAAAAATAAATTAAAGGTTATTTTGAATTTAAAAAAAACTACTGGATTTATTTTGATAAAATTTATATGAGACGAATTGGAAAGTACTAGGTGTACTTTCCAATTCGTCTCATAAATTTTTTGATAATATTCGTTACATGCAAGTCAAATAAAATTAGAACTATTCAAATCGGAGCTGCCATGTCGGAGAAGTCAGGGAAAAGACATAGGCTAGAAGAATTGAGAATCTTCTCCTTGAAGTCGGCTAAAAGTATCAAAACAGAAATGTATATTAAAACAGAGAACCTTTTTGTATCATAATAAAAATAGTACAATTTAAATTAGTCAAGAAAAAATAATATAATATCTGGCAGCGTACCTTAAATGCTGGCTGCGTTGACCTGCTGAATCGCTGTCTTATTATTCGGACAAAATAAAAGCCAGCACACTAAAACAGCTAAGAGCTCTCGGTCCCCACGTCCCTAAAGTTTCTACTCTTATTAATATGACAAGAAATAAAATTACTTTTAATTCTTTGCTAATAATGTACCAATTATAGTGCTTTTATGTTTGTACTATATACATTTCAGAGATTTGAAGAAAGAGGAGTCATACAAGAGGATTTCTGTTTACGAAGAGATTAACTCCGTGCTGTTGCTGTACACCGCTCGAGCCAAACTTACAGTGAATGCGCTGTGGCGGTAAGGACTTTGCCATTTAATTTTTATTTTAAACAGGGTTAAGATAAGATAAGACAACTATTTATTTAAAAACCACTAACAAAACATTTACTGGATAAATTATTGGGGATACATAAAGAGATATATATAATATAATCGGTAAGTATTTCTAATTCAATTAATTTTTTTCCTAATTTTACTTTTTGTGTATCACGTGACTCAAGCCTATCGAAATCGAATCGCGTTATAATCCAAACTAAAAGAAGCAAGTACAATTCCAACCTTAAATATTCGCATGAATATTATTTAAACTGTCAAAAAAACTTATTACAATTTACCTAACAACATTTTTACAATGTTACCACTCTTAACCAACAATTCCCGCTATATTTCAGACAGCTATCCGCAACTCACTCGCTTCTCAAGTCTAATGAAGAGGCCTCCTTGGCTCTAACTACCTTTTACTACTCAAGCACTTCAGCCCCGCAGCCAGATTCCCTCTTCAGATTTGGTGCACACCAGTATGCTGCTGAAGACAACTTAATATCAGCTGCTCAGTTCTTGGAGGTAGAAAGGATGTCTGAAGAGGCTCGGATACTCAGAGAACTCGCAATTTTGTGAGTATTAGGCTACAAATACGTTCGGAAATCGTAATTATGTGTACCTAGAATAGATCCTATTATTGCGTGAAAACGTCAGGGCTAGGCTAGTCTACAATTACGTGGAATAGAATAGAATGATTTTTATTTACAACAGAAAACAATAGAATAACACACAACGTAACAAATAACACTACTTTACTTAATTACTGCTTCCTGTCACAAACAGGCCCCAACTCTGTCACAAACAAGTCCTGACTGATTGACTGATATCTGATAGGAATCAACGCAGAACCTAAAGACATGGAATTTAGTAATAATATAGTAGTAAGATGGTGTATTTATTATAAGCTGTAGATAAGGAGTGCATTAAAAAAGGATTTCTGTAAATCCAACTTCTAAAGCGGTCAATCGGGGGAGTACAACGACAAAATAAAAATATTTTTTTTTTGTCGCGGCTAGCGCTACGATTACAATTACAAATATTCATTATCTCCACAAAAAAAGTAAAACATCAAGAAGTAAATACAGCAGAAAACAGACACAAAAGATGCGTTAAGTACCTAAGCTTCCGTGCAAAAAAAAAAAAACAATCTTGCCCCGTATTTACATCTACTCTTTCTACCACTCACAATTAATTTGGTAAGAAACAAGGATTTCCTTTTCATTTTGGATGACTTTTCCGTGAAGGTTATATTACTAGACTGTGTACCTACCTACGTATTTTGTCTCAGTATCGGAACCTTACAGTGAAAGCCTGATTCGCTTTTACATTCATTATTCAGACGTTCGACGAACGTTACTTAGATTAACCTAATTTACACTGACATCTGAGTACAATGTCAGTTTAAATTTACCATCGATTTCTCTTTTACGTCTAGTTGAATATGATGTTTACAAGAGTCTGTGCGGTAAGAGAACCGTCATAAGATTTGAGGGCACCACTGTGTTCATATAACGCACAGATTAAAGTTTACAATTTCTTTCAAGCAAAATTTAGCTGATTTCTCTTCTAGTAGTAGCGTAACGATTTTCTATTTATTCTGATTCTATCATATAACGTATTTGCTATGTTATGTCATAAAAGCGTGACTCAATCAGAAATTATTCATGTTATGTAGGTATGTTATGTTTTTTTTTACCAGACTGGGTCCCTTTTGGCTGAATCATTGCTAGTTCTTGTAGTTAAATTGTCACTATCTAGTGTTTGACATATAGGTACCTTTAGTTTTAATCTAGGTACTAGGTTGGTGCTGCAATATAAAATTCATAATATTAGTTCCACTTTACGCCACGACGGTTCTCTTTCCGCACGTATGTCTTTCCGTAGCTTGCTACAATATTTCCTATCGCTAATACAAAACCGTTTTTACCAACCTCCTCCATAAGGAGGAGGTACATAATTCGACTTGTTTTTTGTTTGTTACCTGTTTTCTTGAAGACGGCCGGACTAATGCGAACCGAATAATTGTTTATCGTTTGATAAAGTAAAATCCCATATACATATTCTCAAAATCGGTCTGAAGGTCTGATTTTAGAATCGAAATAACTAAAAAATCTTCATCGTCGCCTGCCGCTAAGAAGTCTAAATCACATTTTTAACTAAGAAGAACTAGTTTGTTAATTTTGCTGAATGAATGAACGCTGAATGACACAGAGTTATAGGTGAGAGGTATACGCATCCGAAGGACGCCACTATACTCATCATTACGAATAACTTTCGATATGGGACCAATCCTAAGTTCAGAAAAAAATCAGGTGTTTCAGGTTATTAGTAAATAATGCTTGGTGTTTAACTCCTAATGAAAGTTGTACTAGGATGATTTTAGTGTCAAGAGTATATTACAACCTGTACACGAGTACCAACAACAAGACAAGCATACAAACAATTACAGCCGTAAGAAAAATTTGCCAGACTCGAAGCAGAGACGCGTCGGTCGCTCGCTCAATAACTATTTTGACAGAATTCGATATATATGGTTCAATGTTAAATATTTCATTTATAAATCTGAGGAAATCCGGAAATGAATTAGGATTAATTATAAAAGTTTTTCTGTTTCTCAATCTTAAACTTGTCAAAATTTATTCAACACAAAATTGAATAAGTGAAAACTTTTGTTTTTGAACATTTTCTGTTTCTGTTATTTTCATAATCTTTTTAGGTTTTGTCTTTACAGCTAT
The DNA here is from genome assembly GCA_947049295.1 of Ligdia adustata. NCBI lineage: Eukaryota > Metazoa > Arthropoda > Insecta > Lepidoptera > Geometridae > Ligdia > Ligdia adustata. Next base: position 2,288,916 of record OX346226.1, read on the forward strand.
AAACAAGGTCGGCTTCAGATTGAATTAGCTTCAGAAAACGACAGTGAATACGTTGACAACTCAGATGTGTGCCTGTCGAGGCTTCGAGATGTACAAATTGACTTATTCATGGCCGTCAGGTAAGGAAAAACTAAAAACATAATAATACAAAAATCTGGAAATCTTTTTACGAAATGAAACCAAAAAACAAAGATTGAATAGAACCATTGCTTTTGGAGAACATCAAGTTTCGTGGTATAAGTTTGCTATTATTTTCTATCTTCACTTTAAAATAAAAATGAAATATATATTTAATAAATATACTTTGAGAATATATGAACGTGCGATAATTACAACTCATTAATGCTTAATTATAATTTTTTACGGTACAATTTTTACCGAATCTATCGTGAAACAAATGTCTGGTTTTCACACCTAAAAGCATTATTTATAGATTCTACAGTACTTGTTTCGAAAAAGAGGAGTTACTCATTCTGGACTGTATTTTTAATGTTTGTTACCTTATTTCTCAGACACGGGTAAACACATTTTAAAAAAAATATGTGTCAAATGTGGTCCCATTTTGCTAAAATCGGTCAATTGGTTAGATTTTTAAATCGAACGCCTGTTGTAATAAACTTAGAAGTCGGTTGTCACTTTTTTCATGAGAATTATTTATGAGTTGTGGTTATAGAGACGCAGCGTCAAGTGAGATGTGGAAGGCGCGGCGTACACTCGGCGCAAGCGCATTCGTTCTGGTGCTGGTGGTCCTCGCCTCGCCTCTACTTGTAATGCTTCTAAGATACTCCGTCTACACCATACAGGTAAGTTACAAGCTATGCTATCGCTGTAGCCAATATGGCCACCTAGTGGACTACTTACCAATGTTTTGTTTTTGGTGTGGAATACTGAGACAGTAATTTTGTGTATGTAATAATCTATTTTATACAACTGTGAGATTTGATGGTACCAAGTAAGAAATAAGAAAATTGCATTTTTCTGGGATTAAAAGTAGTTATGCGTTAATCCTAAATATACTAAGAATTTTTTATTGAAATTGGTTCAGGCGTTTGAGCGTCAAGGAATAACAAATATACACATAGATACAAACTTTCCCTAATATAATATTTATTGTTCATTAACTTAAATATTTAAGGTCAAAAAAACATACTCGTTACTGCTACTCGTACTTATCATAAAGATGACTGTTGTACTACTCGTATATTACTTTTTGTTTAAATGCTACAATACTTTATAATGTGGTCCCTTCTGTTAACGCGTCCTTGTTAGCACCAGCTCCTTAAACAAAAATAAGTAATATATCAAATCAAACATATTATTGCATTGCCATCGCCCCTTCTAATTTACAAGTGTGTCAAATTAATCCGACGTTTTGAAGAGGATGAATTTTCTTTTCTCTTTGATATATGGCACTATACGATTTGTATATTAGCCACCATCAAGTTTATTATTAAGTTAATTATCAATCTAGTAGAGTCAAATACCAAGTAACAAGTCATTTTGATTATGTTAATGTCACATCATGTACCCTTGTAAAGTGGTGGAGACTTTACCAGGGTTGCTATGGAGATTTCCCGCGACAACGAAAACCATGTTATTTCGTGTTTATATCGCTTGCACACACTTGTGCACATAAACAAGACATTAATTGTTAATAATCCACCAATATTACATATTAAAACTTGCAGAATCACTAGTTTTGTTATAAAATACATAGACAGAGACGTCATTTTTTCAGCGAACGCGGAAAAACTCCCGGATGAATTTTATCAGGTTAAAAGATTCTGACAGGTGAAATTATTAAAAGCGTATTAAAAAACAAGATATAAAACCGACAATGAAACACAAGAAATAAAGTAACAATGCAATTCTATAATCGTACCAATGCAATTTGTATCTGCTGACAATTTAAAAAAGCTGTTTCATACATTTTGTCAACGACCGATAAAGTTTTTCTACGGAACAGATGATTTTAGCAGCTTAGTACACCCCTAGTCGATAACAGTAACATAATATATAGATAAAGATTATTTTAGGATATGAACAATCGATCAAAAGGTTGTCGAGACAGTTGGCCGGAAAAAACTTGTTCCCAGAACCTATAGTTTTGTTATTCTAGTTGCGCCCCTTCGTGCCAAATTTCATCCAATTCCGTTCAGCCGTTTTGAGCGTGAAAGAGGAACAAACAAACCCAGACATAAGCTTAATGATTCCGTTCAACTAGTTTTTTATAATTTTTCGTGCTAATTTTTTATAATTTATTCATCGCATTAGTCAAAAAATAAAACTTTTGGTTTTTTTAAGCAAATGTTTGCCCACACATACAAACTTTTGCCTTTATAATATTAGTGTGATAAATACTCACGTTGTATTGCACGGCAAACAAATAATCTTGCCTTTCACTTCCGCCTTCAAATGTTTCTCTGGACATTTGTCTCCCTTTATCAATTGCCTGGCCACTCTTAATTTCAATATTGGTTCATTCACTCCTGCACCACTGACTTGTTCTTCCCCCCGTTCCATTAATCTCGTTGATATTGAAGAAATTATGCAATAAGTGACAAAAATTACTAAAATTGTTTTGAAGTGGGACATGCTGCCTGTTTGGAGGTCGAACGATATCTGTTTTTACTGTTATAGAATTATAGCTGAGAGATGTGATTGTAACATAACACAATGTGAAAGGTGGATCACCTTCTGTTGATATTTCGCTGACCCCACGTTATGACATTTTGTTTGACTGGCTGTGCTTTGCAGATTCACTTCTGTCAAATTAACAGGCAAAAAACAAAGAGAAAAAAATATTTATAATAAATATTTCCACACAATAAAATCAATTCGATTTAATCATACAAATCGATTTAATTCAACGAATTAAATATAAAATTAGTGTTGCAAGTAAATCGTTTGTATGGATTTTTAAACTTTGGGTGAATTTTAACATTATAAGATGTATAAGAGTAGTCGCGTGACATTTTATTATAGTTCGCAAAACGGACACCTTGAATAATAAATATATTATTATTTATGTTAATCTACATGCAAATATAAAGGCTGCAATGGTTTGCTGATGTTCTAAATTATATATACATGAAACAAAAACCTGTATTTAGTGTTTGTAATATGAAGTTACACGTATCTAAAGGCCCTCGTGGCCAATACGTAATAATATGTGGCCAGTTTACTTTTTATTCGCAGCTGTATACGAGTATAGCACAATTTCTCTCAATCGTTTTGTTCTACCAATATAAGAAGAAGAAGAAAAGATTTCTTAAATTATTTTATTTATGGCAAAATAGTTCTTTAATGTTTAATCTACGTTCTTAGTAAGTAGGTATTAATCGTTTGAAGAGCCAAAGTTCAGAGGATGTTGGAATAGTGTTTGTGAAACTGAAGTCAAAGATTATGTTGTTGATCAAAGATATTTGAGTGAATCACTTACTTATGTAGAATAAGTTTGTTACTGACGAGTGGAAAAGGTTATGTAGAAGCGGGGCGTAGGGTAAATGGCAACAAGATAAGTCAGCTATATAATGAGTCTATTCTCATTTTTCCTAAGCCCCTGTTCCCAAATAAGAACAGGAGATGAGCAGTTGGTCGATTTAAACAGCACACTGAGAAGCTTAGGAAGCTTATTAATGATGATGTTTTACTTAATTCTTCCAGACATTCACGCATTCGATAGAAATGTCAACGCAGCGTCTGGTGGCAGAAAAGCAGAAAAGTGACATGCTGCTTTCAAGGATGCTGCCATTACCTGTGCTCAAGGTAAGGCTCAAGACTAAGATTAAGCCTTAATAATCACATTGATGTAAGAGAAAGCAACACTTACCTAACTCGTTGGAAAGCACACTGTATCCGCTACACTCAACAACAAGCAGACAAATATCACAATGACAATATCCAATCTTTTTTTGGCTATCCGATGTTTATTTGTACCTACAAAAACAAATAATTTTACTCCAGAAAATGTTTACAAAAAACCTTAATAATAATGATTACAACTTAATGACTACAAATACTTAAAATAAAGGTAGTAAAATTAGAAAGAAATGGTATATAAGATTCTGTCTAAAAAGGTTTACACATAAACTTGTGGGCCCTGCGCTAAGTGTGAAGCCTGTGTCGCAGGCGCCAAATTATTGGCTTACCTACTTAGAGCAGTACGGATGTTGCAGTTTTTTTGATCAGATTGTGCAAATAATAATTAAATTAATGGGGGGGGGGGGGGAACTCCCACCCCCATAGTAGTGCCTCCGGAAAGTCAAGCAAAACAAAGGCACGGCCGTACCATCCTTTTTTCTAAATGGTTCGAGCTATTTTCGACCCCCCCGTAGCTTCGATGCGCGAGAAGCTCAAATTTTTAGTGACTACGAGTAATAAGCGCATTCATCTACAGATAAATATCTAAATTACATGAAATATGGAGTATTACTTTAAGAATTATATCACTTCAGAGTTCCATAGTTTTGTCACTGATTCACTGACTCGCTTATCGATCATCAGAATTCTAAAGTACTTCTAGCAAACCTACAAGTTCCAAATTTTAAACACATTTTTTGTTTAGCTTATGAAGCAAGAGAATAATCTTACGTTCAAAATTTTTGCGATTGCGATAGCGAGCACTAATTGTGAGCTTACAAGCAGGGTATTATTTATGACAAAGTAATTGGAAAGTCATAGATAGATAGTTACTGAAATAACAGACTTTGTTTACATTCGATTTCACAACTTTTTACGGCAGTAAAACTGCGCTGCGAGCCTTGTGCATTATTATACATGTTATGTTTTTGACGGGATTAAATTGTCTTAAAATTGATTAAAATAAGTCCTCGTCATACCTACCTGTTAGTTCTTTTTTATGTCTGTTAAAAACGTATGGAATTCTCTTTCTAATAATATTATAAATTCTGCATTGGGTAAACACCTAATAGTTTTCAATACCTCTCTTAAAATGAAATGTTGTGTATTACAGCGTCTCAGAGCTCAGCGTACAGTCCCAGCGGAGTCTTTTGACGCGGTCACCATCTTCTTCAGCGACATCGTCGGCTTCACCAACATCTCTGCGACCAGCACGCCTATGGAGGTTATTAATATGCTCAACATGCTCTACAGGTAGGTTGTGAAACGGATACAGTTACGCTCATGTAACTCGTAAGTCAGTGGTGGCCTAGTCAGTAAACTCTTACAAGCGAAAGGGCGCGAGTTCAAATCCAGGTTCAGGCATGCACCTCTGTGTTTTTCACTCATGTGCATATTAGAAATAATTACCACGTGCTTAAGCACTTTCACGTTTAAACAGTGAAGAAAAACATCGTGAGGGAACCTGCTTGTCGGAGAAGTTAATTAACTTTTAAAGATAAGTGAAGTCCGCAACCCTTAATTTGGCTAGCGTGGTGGACTATGGCCTACAACCTCTTCATGGGAAGACCCCATGAGAGACGAGACGCTTTGGGTTTTAAACCCATATTTAAACGAAGTTATTGTAAGTCTCTATGTCAAGAAATTACATTATTTAATTTACCTATTTATAGGCGAGACGCTAATGCGCTAGACGCCTTGAAGATCAGAGACGATGCATACGAGTATAGACAAATAGATACCAAAAATTCCTTGGTTTTAATTTATTTGTCAAAACGCCTCACCAAATATTTATCCAATCTTATTTATGAACTGTTCCTACTACTATCTATCTAACAAAAAGTTATGTAGAAGTTGTATGTTATGCCATAGATTTTGAGTAAATAATTTGATTCGCAGATTGTTCGATGAGAAGATAATGCAGTACAACGTTTACAAGGTAGAAACTATAGGCGATGCTTATATGGTCGTGTCGGGACTGCCTCAGAGAAACGGTAATTATATCTAACACTCGATAAAATATTGAAATAAGTTTTTTTGCACTAAGTTTTCTTAATTGATGAGTATTCTAAACATGGATATCACAGAAAAGCGTATTGTGTAGCGTTTGGGAAGATTCCAAAGGCTACCGAAGCTTTGGAAAATACTCGTATGTACCCTCAATACTAATATATCAGATTTGCGTATTTGGGGGTAATCTTGAAAAATACGCTACACTATGAGCATTACATGAATATAATACGAGACACGGGAATAGATAGACAGATAAATAGATCAATTATTCATTGCATACACACAAAAAATACAAAAGAAAAATAGTAACAAAAAATAGTAGGCGCACAACACCTGCTCACTATTTCCCAAATCGGTCTAATCTGTTTGTGTAGACAGACGGCTCTAATTACTACGAGTATAACTACGAGTATTTACCAGATCGTATTAAGAAGGCAGCTTCTGAAAACTTGTTTAAAACTAAACTTAAATTATTCTTAGGGTGTAAAGTATACTATTCTACAGATGAATTCTTTGACGATAACAATTTATTATTACCTTAGAATATCATGTAATTGACTTGTTGATGATTTTACCAATAAATTTCTGTGTTCTGTAATAATTTGTTCGTATTATTATTGCTTGAGTTCAGCACTCTGGACTGAACGTAATCTTTGAATGATGACCATTCCTAATAATCCTAATATAGATTTGATTGTGGCAGGTGATTGTGTTATTGTGAAATGTTATTTATAGAGCGCTCGCTTACATTATGTAGTGTAGTGAAAATAAAATTCATGCTGCATTAAGTGGCTCTTGTGCAAAACGATATATCTGGAAAATCATGACTTTTCAAGACAGCAAAAACAAAATATATCTAGTTTACTTTATGAATTAGCTGAAAAGTAATAACTTATTATAGTTCATACAAATGCATATTTTCAAACAGCAAGGAATTTGTTTTGATATGATGCATAGAATATCAGCAAGACTGAAAACAGTGTCGAGTTGTACCAAATATAGTTTCTAATTTGAGTTTTATGCCGTGTCTAATGATATAAATAGAATTATATCATTTTACACGTAAGAAAAGCTATTGGTGAAAATTGATATTTGTCAATTTTATTTGAAGTGCAACATTGTTATTTTTAATGCAACAACAACAGTTCCAAAATAAAAGAAACTAAAAATTAATAGAGAATTAACATTTTCCGATCAAACATGTTCAGAAACAACAATGCACGCACATGTATTATTTAAACTAAAATTCAAATTTTAAAAGTTTTGTGTAAGATGGTCTATCAAAAGTTGTATCTTGTGTAAATTTTACACAAATTGTGTAATTTGGTACTAGTTCAGTTAAAAAGAATAAGAAATGAAAATAAATTAAAAATTGTAATTATTAACCTCTTAATCATTTTAATTTTTACTGAAAAACACTTTTTGCACATTGCAAGACATAAGACACATTGAGATCAATAGGTAGTATTCATAAATAATCACGTCTAATATTCTTATTCTACTGGAGTAAAAATCTTAGTATAAATAAAATGAAAACAGTTCTCGTTGAGATCACAGCAAAGGCATATTACAATAATCAGTCGTCAATAATATTAATCAATTAACTTCATGAGGTAGATACTCGTACAACAGTAGAATCTAGTCATTAAAGATATTAAAATCAGTCATGTTAGTATTTAACAATGTAATGATCGGCAAATCAGTCTTAATAGAGCGTAGTTAAGGTTTTAATTTTCATCACTGCTGTCACTGTAGGCAGCAGTATCTATTACATCAGTTTTGCACAAAGGTGCTCGATAGAACTCATAAGCACTTTCGTGGATGAAGGAAAGTCATTGGCAAAGATCTTTCTTCTCTATAGAGATGGGAATTTCAGATAAGTAGTGCTTAACTATATCAATGGTAATAACATCGTAGTTTTTTCCTCGTTTTGCATATCACAGACACCACCTCCACCACAAGAGCATGGTCTGCGCTCGTGCGCCTATAGTTCGAGAGAAATATCTCGGGCTGCCATAAATTGTATATATAGTATATTATATAGTAGATTAGTATTTTAGTATCCCTTATATAGCCCTTGGCTACTAATCTACTATTACTAACAGAGTTTTGCAAAGTAAGTTCACTTTTCAAGAATTTTTTTTCGAATGACCGTAATGACTATCAGAGCTTAAAAAACTGTTGATGTGAGCTTTGATTTCTTCAAGTTTATCTTCTGGTATAGTTCTGCTATTTCTTCGTCTTTTTGTGGTTGAATTGGACCGTACTTAAGTTTATTTTCATAAACTGATTGGTGAAACCTATTAGTTTTATCGAATGTTCTCAGCAAACAACCTTTGCAAATCTTTATTTTTTTAAATTACCATCCGGAACATAGTAATGTTTGCTAAATGTCTTTCGTTTTTGGGTGATGATTTTGATGATCCTTTTTTCTTTCTTACTATAGTACTTTTTCCACGTATACAGCTCTCTTTACAGGATCTCCGAGGCTCTAATACTCTTTAAAAAGTTTCTTTCTATATCTGTTGTCTGTGCTTCGAAACGATCTTTACATTTCAGTCGGCATGTACTCAAATCTTGCATTACTCGAGCTTTTTTAATGTTCCTTTGTTAGTAATATATTCTAAACCTCTGTTTCTTCAATACTGTCTCTTGATTCTGTCTTCTCTTCTATCTTTATCGGATTTTCTTGGTTTATTTTTTTTACCTCCTGGGCGGCACTAACTCAGCGGCTGCGTTAGTATATTTCTTGCCCTCGCTTCACCTCACCCCCGCGCCAGGCCTTACAAGTACGAAGTTATATCATATTTCACAAAAGTGTTTCAATAAAATGTGTTTGAAATCATTGATATTTTGATATAACTAAATTATATAATTGTGTTAAATAATAAAATTTGAATTGTACCATAATACACAAAATAAATTTTTTTTGTTTCAAAATTATTTTGTTTTATCTCGAGTTGTATCAAACGTTGATACAAAACGGTTTTGTGTTATTGGAGATAACTCTAGTTGTATCAAAATACCCAAAAAAAACGTCGAAAAGTGAACCATTTTTTAAATACATCTTTTGTTATATCTTTTTTTACAAAAAATTAAGTAAAATTGTTTTTTTTCATATGATATAAGTTCCGATAGATCATTACACACGAAAAAATTGGGTTAAAGTGCAAAAAAAGTGCTAGTTGTATCATCTTATCTCCGGAACTAATAGAGATATCGACACGTGAGTTAGACCAAAAAAAATGTATTTTTTTTAAATTTATTTACGTGTAAAAACACGTATTTTGATATAACTCGAGTTAGATCGTTTTGCACAGGAGCCACAGTTGTTTCTGCAAGCATAACATGGGGTTTATGTCTGTGTATATATATCTTTTTGTTTACATTTTTCTAATAAAATTAATTGTCATAATGATATTTTCTATATAAAACAAAATGTCTTTAAATTTTGCTCTTGAAAGGCAAATGAAATCATTTTTTTCTATTGCCCAAGCCTTTACTCGTCCCTTATTCTTAAGTATCTTATGAACAATTAAATGATGTGTAAAATATTGTAATTGACTTGCTCAGTGTAAGGCCAATAAAAAATGATTATAATTTTTTTCGATTAACGTGGAAGACTTTAGGCTCAGAAGTTTTTTTTAACCTCCACTCCCGGGCGATTTTAATTTTGTTCTTCAAAGGCAAATAACAATATTTTTTTTCACTGCCCAAGCCCTTACTTACTCCTTCTCAGGCAACCGACACGCATCAGAGATCGCAGACATGTCTCTCTCCCTGATGCGGTCCCTCGAGGATGCTGCTGTACCGCATCGGCCTGGAGAACCCTTGCGGGTGCGGGCCGGTGTCAACACGGGCCCGTGCGTCGCCGGCGTCGTCGGTACAACCATGCCCAGATACTGCCTCTTCGGTGACACCATCAATACGGCCAGTCGGATGGAGAGCACGGGAGAACGTACGTAAAGTAGGGAAGCCTATTTTGGAAGTTTTGCCCAATGACGTATTTTATAGAAACCCAATGACAGTTCTATAGAGGGAACCACGGGCAGCATTCGACGCTCGTTGCCAAGGATCATTTTTACTAATTTATTTCACGTCGGTCGACCCGGTGCTCGTCTCTTTCAAAGTTCCGATGCCGATTTTCACATCTTATGTCACTACAAAAGAGACGAGTGACTTCGGTCGACGAGCGAGTTCAAATGTCACGTCTTACTATGTAACTGTCATTAGTTTTACCTGACGTGGGAAGTTCAATTAAACTTATTCATAAATCTTAAAGAAGATAAGTATATTGTAAGCTTAAAAAAAACATGCTTGTCACCGTAAAAATTGGTAGTCATAATATATTTTGGTGATATTAGTTATGTGTACCTACGAGACTTCACTTTATTTATGATGGTCGGTGTCTTAGAGCATTTAAGCCGTATAAATCTGGGGCAGACAATAGGCCTCTTTTGCGTTATTGATATTAAACGTGCGTAAATCTCCTCCACTATGTACATGTCGGATCTGATGCCATTGATCTATTTTGCTATCTGGTATAGCATTTGTAAAAGTTGGGCGTTCTTTTTTTTCTATACAGCTGGCTAACGCTAGTCAACTTCGTACCTAAATATTTGATCACGTAATTCTACGAATATGCGGATATATACAACGGCAATCTAAGCAGTTTGTTTTTGTTTTTGCTTGTTAATTTCAAAACTATTGAAGTTTATCAAAAAAGGAAGTCCTTGACGTTTTCTTAATCTATAAATGATGAAAGGAAAATGATTAGTGTAGTGGGTTTCGCCAACATGACATTATGTTTACTTATTTATAAATTTGTATCTTCTAGGTATGCGTGCTTCATCTTAGTCTACACGTAGGAGAGCTGAGACGGTCTTATAGTTGATAAAAAATCGGTTCATGAGTTAAAGCTTGGTGACCTGTCAACGTGTGTGACGGACAGACATTAAAATGTTAGTTATAGGGTCCCGTTTATAATCATTAAATTCGGAACCCTTTTTTTACGGAGGGAAATCTTCTCAAGATTCCCATCTGCTTTGGGTCACAGCCGGGACAAGTGGGATTTTTACCCGCTAAAACTCCCTCGGTGGCCTGCTCCTGTGTGTACGTTGTAGGGCTCTGGGATCTCCTATGGAACGCTACCAGAGCCCCTCCTATACTATACTATACTTTGCGATACGTCCTGTCATTTTATTCTCTTTAAAACAAAGTGAATTACTGTCACGCTATTATCCTTCCTGGGCCTAGATTTCACGAGTGGGTTGCCATGCTCCCAAAACTGCGAACCCTTAGAACCCCCCTATTAATCGTCTCTAACGACAGGCAGGGGGAAACCGAAACTGAATTCTACTACCCCGGTTCCAGGCTTATTTATTAATTTATTAATTCAGAACTCTAAAAACACTTAGTAAAAACAAAGTATATCCTACCTTACAATTTGATTTTACGAGCTTTGTAAAACCCATGGAAGACCCTGTCTTAAGCAACAGCACAGTTTTTAACCATATCAAAAGGCAGAGTGGCCTAAGTATCATCTTCATCATCATGACCATCATGCACAGCATGTCTCATCTTGCATACGAGTACCCTATAAGTTTTTTTTTATTTTTTTTATTTATTTTTATAGTCGATAGGCTTGCTCTTGACCGCAACTCACCTGATGTAATGTAACGATGCGGTCTAGGATGTAGCGCGCTTGCCTAGAAGAAACCGATTCACTCGCAATTTGAAGAGACCGAGATTATAGCTATCGGGAAATAGAGAACTTGGCAGCGAATTCCACAACCTGGCAGTTCGCACAATAAATGTAGACGCGAAGCGTTTTGTGCGAGTCCGTGGAACCTCTACCATGAACCGGTGGCGCCTTACAGTATCTCTACTTGTCTGATTGTAGAATGGAGATGGGGGAATTAATTTATGCATATCAAGGCACACTCCCCGAAATGTATCCGATAAAAGACCGATAGGCTAGCCAATTTTCGACGATATTCGAGGCTTTGAAGTTTAACTTTGGCCAGAGCATTGTTACCTATAAGTCTTTTAGCTCGCTTTTTGACAGACTCCAACGCTTCAAGCTGGTATTTTGCTGATCCATCCCAAAGATGCCAGCAGTACTCCATACACGATCGAACTTGTGCTTTATACAAGGGTTATCGGTTAAGTTTCGGAATATATTATATTTTGTTATTACTAACACTGCTCCATTCTTTGCAAAAACGACTATGATGTGAATGCAAGTCTAGGCCGTCTAGCATTTAGTCTAGTCTAGCATTTTTGTGATAGAATAATTGACTGTTCTGTTTACAGCTATGAAAATACACATATCGTACACGACGAAGAAAGCTCTTGATGAGATCGGTAACTACGAGATGGAATCCAGAGGAGTAGTCGATATAGCTGTGAGTATCTGAATATTAAGTAATTACTAAAAACTTTTATGTAACGTAATTAACAATAAATTATTTGGCCCCATAGTGAAAGTTGTTCCTTAGGATGGGTACAGTGACCCCCTTTCGGCTTAGTACACCCCTAGCCGATAACCCTGTATACGTCTTATTACTGATCGACTGACTGATATTCAAGTACCTAATCAACGCTGAATCTAAATAAATAAATAAATGAAATATTTAACAAGGATTAACTAAGAAAGAATTTTTGTAAGAGGTCAAATGGGGGTTCAAGTTCAAAGTTTAAAACTTCATTTATATTTTTTTTTATATCGCGGACGATGCTGCGTGACACAGCTACTAGTTTCTTACAATCTAAATCTAGTTGCTAAATTATTTTGTATGAATTAGTAATGTAGTTGGGAATGGACAACATTTAAATTTGTTTGATTCCCAATTTTTATTAATATAATGGATAGAAAAATAAAAAATAACGTATCCCTATTTTTTATTTTACTCAGAATGTAATAATTACGTTTTAAGAGATTTTTGAAATACTTAGAAAAATTCAGGATAATGAATAATTCTCGTCAAACGATTGAGAAAAAAAATTATGTCATTAATTATCTGTATTCTTGTTGTTTTACTTAGAATTTCAAAAAACTCTAAAAACGCAATTATTTTATTCTGAGTAAAGTAATAGAATAGTAATATGTTATTTTTCATTTATTGTAATATCGTAAAAAAAATAGGGAGACAAAAATTTAAAAATGTTGTCAATTGGGTTAGCATTACAAAGAATAAGAATACCTAAGGCATTTATATTTTTATGGTACACTGCCATTAATTAATAGTAGATTAGTGGCCAAGGGCTGTAAGGCATCAATTGCAGCCCGAGATATTTAGGCGCACGAGCGCAGCGAGGGCGCCTATAGTTCGAGGGTGCAATTGATGCTTACACCCGAGCTAACTACTCTGCTTTACATCTCGATTGTGAGGTAAGTAGAAAGTAACCGGCATAATAAAATATTGTTAATTGCTGCGTCAGCATCCATTTTCGTTGAATCGGGAGTGCAGCTTATATCTTCATCACATGCAGAACTCATGTTTTTTTTTCCTAATTAGCACGTTATTATAAAAAAATCTCAAAAACAAACAATATTTAAAGTAAAAGTTTTCTATTCCTGCCTTTTTTCATCTTTTTATAAATTATTTTTTTAGAACAAAATTGAGCTGCGCCTTTCGATATTTAAAATTGACGACTAATTATACTCATACGAAGACAAAGCTGAATAGCGAAGCGACCTCTTTTGTCATTGGGCTGAATGCATGATGTCTATTGCCAGTATGATGGTTAGATGTACGCGAACTTTTAGAAAGAGTAGAGTTTTTTTTTTAATTACTTACCGCCCTAGGGCTTTTTTAGCTACATTATTACCCTAGAGCGCTAATTGGTCACCTACAAGCCCCATTTGGGGGTAATAAGGACCTACTTACCGAATATGACAGATGTAAAATTAATTTATTTGCTAGAATATTGTCTTAAGATCTAATATGCAAAAGGTTTGGTGTCAAATATTCTATCAGTTAAGTTGTGTAAATAAATTACTATAATTAGATATATTGTCAGATTCTATTTACATTTATGTCTAAAATAATTTTCAACACTGTAATAACATTTTTCTATTAGATATTTAAATAACTTATGCTTAAAACTAGAGAAATTCAATTCTTTGAAACGGTCTGGTAATTTATTATAAGAATAAGAATAAGAATAAAAAATATTTATTGGCCTTTAAATAACATTCGTTACAGGCAAGTCTTGTTACATTTTAATTATTAATTACTTTAAGAAGAAACTTAACTTATAAATACTTTTATAGTTCTAAGAACAAATAGTTATTATATTATACATTTACATTGTCATTTATTTCTTTACCTATTACTAACATTTTGTAATTGTTGTTCATCACACAAGAACGATGATTCCACAAGCTGCAATGACATATATTCACTGAGTTTATAAAAAGGATTTCTTTCAAAAAAATATTTTAATTTTTGTTTAAATATTTTAAAATTGAGTTCCATCACGCTATTTGGTAATTTATTGTACATTAATATTTTGGTGTAAAGTCCCTGTTTCTTACACTTAGATAATCTGTTGACAGGCAGGACTCGCCCTTTTTTATTATTACGTGAAATTCTTTTTTCCGGTATTTCCCTATCCTCGTGTACCTCTAATAAACTACTATAAATATAAAGTGATATAAGTGTCATTATTTTATCATTTCTAAAGTGTATTCTCGCAGGACTACGTTTTTTCAAACCATTCATTGTTCTTATAGATTGTTTCTGACATTTTAAAACTTTTATGATATCTTTAGCGTTTCCCCAAACAGTTATAGCGTATCTTATTATAGAATGAACGTATGCATAATAGACAGAGATGAGTGACTTTTTATCTAATAATGGCTTGAGTTTAAATAAAGCATAATTACCACTTGCCATTTTGTTGCAAATTTTATCGATGTGAGATTTATGACTAATAGTGTTATCAATTGTATAACCTAGAAATATATTTGTTTTACTAATAGAATTCCCAAAAATACCTAACCTTGACTGATACTGCGTTGATATAGTTTTTTTAGAGTTAAGAATAAATACCATTTGCGTCAAACCATTCCTTTAACAATTCCATAACTGCATTAACTTTATCGTCTAAATTAAATTTACATTTGTCTCTGATACCCACATGTGTATCATCTGCAAATAAATGTATATGAGCCCAACTCGGCAATGCGTTGGTTATATCATTAATATAAATCAAAAACAAGACTGGCCCTAAAATAGAGCCCTGTGGTACACCAATTGACATCATACCCTCTGTAGAAGTTTCTTCATTTACAGAGACAATTTGACTACGGTTCTGTAAATAAGTTATCATCATATTTAATGCAGGGCCTTGAAATCCGTAATATTTCATTTTTAAAATCAATATATCATGCCTCAAACAATCAAAAGCTTTTGAAAGATCACAAAAGACACTGGCACATTTATTTGACTTATCCAAGGATTCAAGAATATAATATACCACTTTTCTTATAGCCATTTCTGTGGAGCGGCCTTTTCTGAATCCAAACTGTGACATTGTAAATAAATTATTTTTTTCAAAGTATTTGACAATTCTTGATTTAATAATAGATTCTAAAATTTTTGATAAAGCTGGCAAAATGCATACAGGTCTATAGTTACTAATATTATCGGTATCCCCTTTTTTAAAAAGTGGAATGACCCTACCCGGTTTCAATACGTTAGGAAATATTCCGTCCGTTAAACATGAATTTACGCAAATGAATATTAATTCGAATAAATTATCGTTGTTTATTATAAGATTTCGTAAAGTTTTAGTACTTATATCATAAATATCTAATGTAGGTTTTTGTTTCATGTTACCTACTACCTTTTTGAGCTCATTATAATCTACTGGTCCAAATGAGATAGATGTCAATGGCCTATTACCGTAATTTAAATACTTTTTGCAATTATCCCCGTCAATTTCTAGATTGGAAGTCAACTTATGAGCTATGTTGCGAAAAAAGTCATTAAAAATAGTAGCAATTTTTTTAGCTTCTGATACATCTTCTCCGCTTTCGTTTTTCACTGATTTTATTCTAGTACTTCTATCGCGTCGCTTATTTTGACCTGCCTGTTCATTAATAATAGCCCAAGATTCTTTAATTTTATTCTTTGACTTTTTAATTCTATCTCTATATTGTAATTTCTTTGCTACGACCATAGTTTTACGCAATATTTTCCTGTACCTTTTAATTTTTAATTTTCTCGTTGCGCTAGGGTCAAATTCTTGAAGAATTTCCATTTTAACTAAATTTTTCTTACTATTTTCTATACCTACAGTTGACCATTGTTTTTGAATGTTTTTTACTTGTTTTCTTATTTTTGGAAAAGCTATGTTGTAATAATATATCAAAGCATCATGTAAAATCCTCGTTCTTGCGTCTGCGTTACTAGTCATTAGTATTTCTGCTTTTATTTTCATATGATCTTTGTTAAACAAATGGTTAAAATAATTTAGATTATTTTTTGAAAAATTTCTAGCCATATAGGGAGTATTTTTACTATTAACATTTTTTGTATTGAACAATTCTAATTTAATGACATTATGGTCGGAAAGTTTATAACCTAAAACTGATCCTCTACCACCGCTAAAATTTACAATAAAATTATCAATGCACGTAGAACTGGTTTGGTTCCTTTTATTTGTCTCAGTTCTAGTAGGCTCATTTAACAACCATTTACAATTAAATTTCTTTAATATTCCGTCAAGTTTCTTTATATTTTTGTCTACTTTTAATACATTTAGATTGAAATCACCTGCTATAACAATTTGTTTCTTTTCTTTGCAAAGTTTATCTAGTAGTTTTGTTAATAATTCAAAAAATAAATTCATATCGTATTCCGGACGGTAAAGAGCCATAATTACTATTTTTGAAAATCTTAATTCTATTGCTGCTAATTCAAAGTTTGTTTCAAATGACATTTTATTCAAATCGTTTCTAACTTTAAAATCTAAACCATTTTTAACATATATCGCGGACCCGCCATGATCAAAAAATATTCGGTTAAAACAAGTCGCCAGTGTGTAGTTCTCAACAGTCATCGCCAGTCATTATATATTTAACTCCCATGCACGACACATTATTACTGCATACTTTAACTCTCCTATTTGGTACAAGGAACCTATTTTTCGGCAATTACCTCGATCTATTCCGATTATGTCAGTATTAAATTCAGTATTAAATTCAGAGCTCCATACATTTCTAATCATGTCTTGCATATTTCAGGGCAAGGGTATAATGGAGACGTTCTGGCTGCTGGGCAAGGTTGGAGGCCTGCAGGCGGAGAGTCCTCGGTGCAGACTTCATGACTACGACCAGAATGTTCTAGAGATGCTCATAGGACCATAAATAGAGTTAGCTTTATTAAGGGAACAAGAATTTAATAGATTAAGAAATTAACGCAGGAGCTATCGCGAACTATTTTTGTCTTCGACTGTTTTCAAAAAGGAGGAGATTCTCAACTAGTCTATTTCCGATGATATGATTCATTGTACATACGAGTATGCCCGATTACTTGAAGATGCCTGGACCGATTTTGAAAATTATTTCTTTGTTCGAATACGATACTTTTCAATTGGTCTCATATATATTTTATCGGAATCGTTGAAGTAGATTTATTTGAATCAAAATAACTTCGTATTTTCTTTGACCATAAGGATGACATTCTTGTGACGAAAGTTTTTCGCTGCCGAATTAAAGTCGGTTTATACATTTTTTAAATTACCTTGTTACAAAACATTTTTTCTGATTTTTTCTTAAGTATCATATAAAATTAAATGTTGTGTAAAATATTGTAATTGACTTGCTCAGTGTAAAATACATGGGTATAAGGCCAATATAAATTTATTATAAAATTTTTCGATATTTTTTTTTTGGCTTTAGGCTCAGAAATTTTCTTTCAACCTTTGCTGTTCCACTCCTGAGCGAAGGTCACCCCTGTAAAGCAGGTGCTGGCCCACCACGCTGGTCAAATCTGGAGTCGGATATGTAGGTTTCTATCAGAATGCATATACAATTAAATATGTGGGATTTTTTTATGCAGTTCTGCTAGGGTGGTCTCAGGAGCTGGGCTGTGAGTAGTAACCGACTAAAACGGATAATATTTATACCTACGCAATCAATATATATCGCCCCACTGCTGAGCAAAGGTCTCCCATACCCTCCGGGTAAGCTGTTCCAGCTGGCTAAATTCCAGATTAGGTTAGGTTAGGATTCTCAAATCAAAAAACTATTGTAACTTTTTCTGTTAAGCAGGTTTTCTCACGATATCTTCCTTGATCATGGCAGTCTAAACTTCACATGAGTGTAAAATTCATGAGAGTGATCCGGTGCCTCCTTTTTTGAGAGGCAATGAGTTCACCGATTATACTAATACCGCCTTATAATTTTATTTCGTTAATATCCTAACCTATAGGTAGGATATTAACGAAATATGAGTATGTAGCTGCGCTCTGCGGTGCTACCCGCGTTCATACGGGAAATTACCTATGTATTAATCCAGGGTCTAAGCTATCTCCGTACAAAATTTCGTCCAAATCGTTTTTGCGTGAAACAGCAACAAACATACATCCATACATTCTTACGAAATAATATTGTATGACGTATACACACTTAATTAAGATCAAAATTACTGTGGCCTAATACGAGTAACATCGATACAATACAACTTTAAACATTGTTTATTATACTTATTGTAAATATTATCTAAGTATCTTTGTTAACTAGATAGAAGAAAATTGTATAGATATAATATATTTAAAGCTGGATACCGACCGGTATTACGGGGCGTGATGTAACGTGTTACACAGCGACAGACTTCAAAATGCCCAAGACTGTGTTTTATCCGTAGTAGAGGGAAGTAAAGTGCAGACCTGGTAGTTAATACCTAAGCTATCCCTATGGCGCATAAATCACAAGGATGTTGCATATAATCAAATAGCGCTTTAGGATATAGTGATAGGATAGATAGATAAGAAAGATGGATAGGAAGAGCTGATCCAAAAGGGTAGAGTGGCGCAACTCTGTTAATAAGGCAATAACTACTTACAAAGAAAAGCATCTACTAGATATAGACGCGACACAGATCTAGCCAAAGCCTTCCTACATTTAACCTGTGTGAACTTGGCAGCCATACCCAGCAGTCTATAACCCGACAAATTTAAGGAGGTATTTATGATCTTGGCAGCCAACAAAATTTTGCAAAATACAATCAGATACGACTTATACGATGCCGTTTGTCGGTTGAATTGCAGCCTGCCAATTACCCAGAACTTTGAAACTAAGTGTGACCGTGCAAGCCATATTCGATATTATAATTGTTAAGTTTGCCATTGTCAGAAACGTCAAGTACAGGAGAACATTAGTAGTAGTACGACTTACTACTTAAGTACTTACTTGTATATACGAATGCTCGCTTAGCAACACGTTACATTACGCCGCGTAATACCAGTCAGTACCCAGCCTAAACATTGCATGATTCCGCGTTACAAAAATATGTGTTGAGTTAATTAAGTATCCACTGTTGTTTAATTATCTTGAATTAATTATAATTAAAGTTATTGAAGAATGAATGATAATAAATTCTCTGAATGTTATTGCTGGTTTCATTATCAACAGTTACAATAGCTTTTATCCCTTGTGACCCATAAATCATAAAGACCATTTATTTTAGTTGTAATGCCGGTACAATATATCCCATGTATTCCTACAACGAGATTACTTGATGCCAAAAATAAAATCACCACGCAAACTATGTATAGTAGTGCTAAATTTGATTTTCGTAATCGTGAAAGTAAGGAGAAGTAAAAAATATCATACGAGTAAGAATAAGAACTATTTTTTGACCTTTAATTACGATCGTTAGAGATATTATTATTACATTTGAAAATTTAATTATTTAAAAAACTTAGTTTAATACTTTTATAGTTATCATAACATATATTTATTATTTTATGTATTTACATTGTTCGTTACACAAGAACGATGATTCGGCAAGCTGCATTGACAATTCGCTCTGCTTATAAAAAATAATAATTTTTGTTTGATTTTTTTAAATTGATTTCCATAATGCTATTTTTTAATTTATTGTACACTAGCTGTACCCGCGACTTTGTTCGCGGTTGCTAACCTTGCATAATTATGTCAGTGGGACTTAAAAGTCTTATACAATAAGACTTTCAAAACTATACTACTTTTACTTTTTGATCCTGGGTGATATCAACCAGGTGCAAAAAGTCCAACGTGAATTGACGACATTTTAATTTCCACTTTATTCACCTGGGTTCACAAAGTGGAATATACCGCCAGTTACCCGTATGATTTGTATGAAACATTTTAATTAGGTTTCTATCAAAAAATCCTTGTCGATAGTTTATCAAAAAAATATAATAATAATGAACAACAATACATATTGATGTGGTATTTTTGCAGAACAAGTCCTTAAGTCCTTTCTAACAAAAATAACTAACGTGCAAATTAAAATTCAATAGTAAAACTTCCTTGCTACAACGTTTCGTGTAGCCGTATACATGATTATTTTTTTAAACTACAAATCAAAGAAATATTTTTTGGGTTGGGTGCCATTATTTTAGTTAGTCATTCCTAACAAAAAATATTATATCCTTATTTCCATTACAAAAAATACTTTTAGTGCATTACCTTAACATACTATACTGACGTTTTATGTGGGCGTCCTACAAAAGATTTTTATATAAACTTTAAAAGCGATTGCGTTTTTTGCGGTACATTTTATTTAGTACTTTATAACGAAAAAGAATGATCGAAGCAGGCTTTATCGAGTTATAGTTAAATACGTCTTTCATCCCTCCTCTCAAGGGAACTCGAGCAGATTTTTGGGATAGCATTAATTTCAGTTAGTCATTTCTGAAAAAAACATACAAGCCGAAGCACGCGTTACTGGGTTAACACGTAAACTAGTAAATACGACTTTCATCCCTTCCACCACCCCCTACCTGCAAGTTTTTGGAATAACATAATTTTGTTAGTTATTTCTAACAAAAAATAATCATCCAAATCGAAGCACCCGTTATAGTTAATACAATTTTCATCCACCTCCCACGGGAACCCTTTCTGATTTTCGAGATAAAAGTTAATAGGATCGTACATCATGTATACCGAGTTTTATTAGAATCCATCCAGTAGTTTCGGAGTTATGGAAAGTCAAGAAACAGACAGATTGACAGACAAAAATGAAAAAAAAAAAATAGATTTGGGGCCTGTATCGTTTATAACATCCCCGATTTTTTTTAAAAGATATATTCAAGGTACAGAATGAATGAATGAATAAACTCTTTATTGCAGACACACAAACATCAAATATACAGGAAAAAATCTTACATCTAGTGCCACAAGTGGCGGCCTTATCGCTAAAAGCGATCTCTTCCAGGCAACCTTAGGATGGAGATAATTTGCAAAATAAATATAGTATAGGACGGGGTATACAATAAAGAATATAAAAATGTTTAAGACTAAAAATAAACGATTAACAGCAGAAGAGAGAGAAAAAACAAAAAATAAATAAATACAGACAGCAGAAAACAGACAATCTTTGCTCAGATAGTAGCTAAATAGAACTTCTTCACCTTATTTTTAAAAATAGCGAGTGATGATGCTTTTTTAATGTCTGTAGGTAAGACGTTCCAGAGCATAACTGATTGAACAGCAAAAGAGTTTTTGAAAAAAGTTTTACAGTGAGTTGGCATTTTGAGAGCAAGATTTTCCGATGACCGAAGAGACAGGGTGTGGGAATCGTGCAAATAAGAAACACAATCTTTTAAATAACGCGGTGTTTTGGGATTGAATAGAATATTATAGGTAAGAGAGAGGATGTGAGCATTCCGACGAAGCCGAATTGGCAGCCACTTGAGCTTAGTACGAAACTGAGAGATGTGATCATATTTGCGTAATCCAAATATAAATCTGATACAGAAATTTTGAAGTCGCTCAAGCTTGTCTAGCTGGTCCTCTCGAAGATCTAAATAGCAGGCGTCAGCGTAGTCTAAGATGGGAAGGAGGAGAGATTGTGCGAGCGCAACCTTAGTAGCAGTGGGCAAGAAGTTACGAAGACGTTTCAGAGATGCACCAGAAGCAAACATTTTACAGCTGATGGTTTGCAATTGGACCTCCCAGCTAAGAGTTTGGTCTATCATAATACCCAGGTTCTTGACTGAGTCACTATAAGGTATAACAACCCCATTAAAAATTACCTGCGGAAGTGTTTCCCAATCAATTTTGGAGAGCATGCGAGAACTACCAACGATAATGGCTTGCGTTTTAGACGGATTTATAGTCAAGCCAAAAGATTTGCTCCACTCACTGATTCTAGCTAAATCATCATTTGTAACGGCTATGTGTGAATGTGACCTGTTACAGTTTTATTATAAGTATAGACTATTATTTTGGTGTTAAGTCCCTGTTTCTCAGACGTAGCTAATCTGTTTACAGGCAGGACTCGCCCTTTTTTAATATTGCGTGAAATCCTTTTTTCCAGTTATCCCTATCCTCGTGTACCTCTAATAAACTACTATAATAATCGATAAACTACAAGATTGAGACAGATGAGACCAATAAGGATTCTTTGTTAAACGGAACCCTAAAAAGTAACAAATCTATTATAAAAAAATCTTATTTGCTGTTGCACGTGGTCTAGAATATACTCTGAGTTAGACAGAAATGTTGGCTTATATTTTGCCCAAAAAATAAGTTTTGCAATTCAGCGGGGCAAGGCAGACAGCATTTTGGGCACTTTGCCCGAAATTCAAAATTTTTTAAGTGACATTTTTTTATCACTTTTGTATATATTATAATATTTACCACATATTAGATAACGTATATGTATAAGATATAGATAACAGGGTATGAGGATCGAATGTCAACGTTAAGTTTGTCCTCTAGAACAAACTTGAGTTTTACTTTACTTAAATTAAATTCTAGCGTAATTTGTCTTTTAGTTAGGGCAACAATGTTGAATGCTTTCAAGTGCAGAACCAGTGGTATGCGAGTCCAACTCGCACTTGACCAATTTGATTTCTGAGGAAGACTTTTTAAAAGAGAACAAAGCTCTTTGTACCTAACATCGTAATTATCATGCAACCTTCCCAAAGGGCGTTGGACGTACAAAAAACGGTTTCCTTAAAAATAAGGTTGTTGTCCTGAGATCTTACGAGCCCACCATCGCATAAACCTTTCAGACCACAAGTGATCAAATGAGGACATAAAAAATATTTATAATTATTTTCCTATGTCTCATATTATTCAACTTTGATAAGAAAAAAAATAACAGTGATATAAGGAAAGAAAATAATTCAGGTCTGATAGGTATAATTTCAGTATCGAAAAGATTCGTCTGCTTCATCATTTTTTTGTGTACAAACCTGTAATTTTCCAGATGATCAAGTTTATTTCATAGATAAATTTGCAACACTAGCTTTAACACACTGAAATAGCAAATTTTTGGCGTCTACTTAATTCGTTTCCAAATTACTTAATTACGACATAGTATTTAAGTCCTGACCAAACCAAAGTAGAACCTACTTTTTTGAGTACAATAAGTCTTCAAGGTTTTGTCATGGTATCTAGATAGGCAAGAAAAAGGTGAAAACAAGATGCAGCAAATTTGCTTTCATTTGAACAGTTTACCGCTTCAACGTTGTCAAAACGAAACAATTTGCTTTTTTTATCACTTCTTTCATCTAGTCGACCGGACCGTTGGCTGTATTGAGGTAAAACCGGGTTATGTAAGATACTACTACTGAAACCCCTCACGCGAGGGGTTTGCCTTTGTGTTAGACGGCAGGCACCGAGATCTACAAGAAACACTACGCTGGGAAAGCAGTTTCTGACAGATTTGGAGCGCTATTTAACTATAATATTCCGAGTTCAGCAATGCAACTCTGAGTTGTACGAAAGTGTTCATGTGCGTTAAGAAATAACCACTTTCTTAAACAGTGAAGGAAAAAATCGTAAGGAAATCTAGCCGGAAAAGGTTTAATAGCTTTTGAAGTAAGTAAAGTCCCCAACCAAGAATTTAGCTCCGAACAGTACAATACAATAATTCTTTATTGTCACTACAAAAATACGATACAAAAATAATAAAAAAAATAACAAATAACATTTTTTAGATTTTAGATTTTAGGCATATAGACCAATTTTTTATTGCAGACTCGTAAAAAAAATTAAATATTTACAAGAGAAAAATTCTTACAAAATACAGTGCTACAAGTGGCGGCCTTATCGCTAAAAAGCGATCTCTTCCAGGCAGATACAGAGTGTGGTGGCCAATCAAGAAAGAACAACAAAAAATGTAATAAAGGGGGCCCTGCGCTTTTTTAAAGGTTTCGTAAACAACGAGTAAAAACGGGATTCCATTACTAAGACTTCGATCTCCGTCCGTCTGACTGTACCTACCAGACTGTATCTTATAAACCGTGGTAGCTAAGCAGTTAAAATTTTCACAGATGATGTAGGTACCTATTTCTATTTCCGTTATAATATAAAATACTATAAACAGACGAGACGACTCGCCGACCGATTTTTTAAGTTGTGTAAATCGGCCCAAATGGCTTTCAACTAACAACGCGAGTAAAACCGCCGGCAAACGCTATTCACTAATAACCCTAAATACATTCACGTCACACAAATAATGATCGGTACCTACTCACGTACAAAAACGAAACGCAGCGTTTCAATCTAACAGTTTGCATGCACGTAAGTAAACGAAGGTTGGGTTCAAGGCGCAAAAAATCTAAGACAGACTCACGCAGGTAACTGTGTTAGTCCCAATTGTATTTTAAATGATGTTATTAAAATATTCACTGCAGTTCGATTGTTGCTGCTGTAGCGCGACCAAGTGCCACGGTAAAAAAAAAAAACAGCTGGCTGAATGCGTTATTGTTCAAAAGTCAAATGAAATAAACAGTTTGCAGAAAAAAAGTGTAAAATTGGCGGTAGTTTGTGTTTTACGTTCATCAATAATAAACAGTACTCTGTAAATGCATATCAACGCAATTGTATTCAAATATAAAAAGAAAAGAAAATAATTAGTATTGATTAGTGGCTTTTATGGTTTTTTAAATAAAATTTAGAAGCAAGATTGTTGTCGCGTGTTAAATATGGGGGTTTCAATAAGTCTTTGGAAGTTACTTTTAGTGGTGTCGTTAATGTGTTGTGTTTGCTCAAGAAGTGTAAGGCGTAAAGGTAAGCTTTTGTAATAAAAATAAGTAATACTTTAAAAGTATGAGGACAGACTGCAATATGGCATGCGGAACTTACTTTACAAAAATATCAATGATTTCTCAAATAAAATTAAAAGTTATATTGGTTACAATTAAACTAATAAAGGCCTATTTTGATATAATTGATATAGGTCCAATTGAAATATCCCTTTCGTACAGATATATTTTTTTTAAGTTGGTACAGCCAAAAAGGGTCTATTTGGCTGGACGTTTCGGGTACCTTCATTTTGAAGTCCGTTAGTAATAAATAAAGCCTTTAGCCATAAACTTTATAGGGCCAGCATTTTGGGTACTCTACCAACTGGCAGTGGTTTAGTTTTAAGTTAGTTTTAATTTTTAGTATTGCTTTTGTTCATATAGTTTATAACTTTGTATAGTTTTAGTTAAAATTTTATCATGTTTTATAAGTTTGTGCAATAAAAATATTTAATTTATTACTAACGTTGAACTTATGAGTAAGTATAAGTTGGTATAGTAATAAAAAAGTGTCCGACCGAAAGTTCTGTTTCGACCGAGTTTCGGCCAAAAATCAAGTGCGTCGTTCGGATAGCTCTGTAGCAACAACACTTAGTCAGTGCGTTATCGCTTAAGTTTGTTGAACAAACTTAATATATTGTGTTTTCATTTCATGTCCAAATTAATGCAGAATATTTAAGTATTTTAAGGAATTTTATACTTGACCACGTGAGTTTCGGTTTCGGCCGAAACTGAAGAATCGGCCGAACATTGGGTTTCGGTTTCGGCTAGAAAACCAGTTTCGGTCGGACTCAAAAAAAATACGTTATATTTACACCCTTTGCTGGAAACTGCAGCAAATCATTTCCACGGATCGATATGATATAATTTTTGTAATTAGCTTTAATTAGAAGCTCTGTAAAAACTTCAATACGTTTATCTATGGAATATTTACTGATTTATTCTTACTAAACAAACGGGGACTTTTTAAGAGTATAAAACGCCATATACAGGTCACATTAAAATCAATAATAGTGTGATCTAGCGATCATACATTAGGAAGAGCCACTCTGAACATATATAGAAAGAGAAAATATATAAAGTGGTTAAAGAAAAATAAAGAAGTAAAAAAATCTTTAAGCGACTTCAGACCATTGTATCTTAACCGTGAATGAAACCGTGGAATGCAACTAGTATAGCTCATGATCATCTACATATGAAGTATGATAGCTATAAGTAAGATAGTAAGATTCAAAACATCTATAATTAATTACATTATACGTGACATATTAAATTAAGTCACAGATTAAAAGAAGAGTTATGTGTCAAAAAGAAGATAATGTAATACCATCATTAAGTAACGTAACTTATCGCAGTGTAAAAAAATAATTTCTATTCATAGTATTTCCAGCTTATTTACGCAAAAAGGTCATTTTTGCGTGTTTTTTTGCGTTAAATTTGACATTCGTGACGAGTGCTACAATTAATAGACCAATGCGACCATTAATAAAAATCTTCCAAGGATGCCAGAACTACAATTCACAGAAATTAGATATTTTTGTACACAATAAAGTAGGCAACTGATGCAGGTTTCATTAGTGTCATATCCAAAATATTTTGTAATATCAACATACACAATTTAAATCTAAAAATAAAATAAAACATTAGGGTACTGGTTATCACAACCCACATCATTTTTATGTTCGAAAGAAATAATTTCCTTTTTTTCGTAGGTAACCTGTAACTTCAACGGTCTCATCAAAATTTCATAAATTTTCAGTTTTTAGTTTTTACACCAACTCAATAAGACTTTTTATCAGACGCATAACAATTTATAGAATAAAATGTGCTAAGTATAATAAGATCCCTATAAATCCTGAAACCTTTCATAATTGTAGAATATAGAAAACAAAAAAAAACGACTGCCGGCGGCATTAGCATGCTAGAGGCAATGCTTATTCAGATAATCAATAATTCGTAGTTCCCAAGTCTGTTTTTTATTTCAATTGTTTAGAATTATGACTTCCAAAAAAAAAGGAAGCACTTCGATTCGTGTTTTTTGATGTTTGTTGTATAATTTCTCGGTGACGAGTGGACCGATTTCAATAATTTATCTTTCGTTAGAAAGGGTAAAAACCTTGCAAGTGGTTTTATTTCAATTGTATCGAATCCGTCGGGTAATGGAAATCGGTAGACACATTTTTTTTCAAATAATTATTACCAACACCTAGCAAGTACGGTTCTCTATCAATCTTTAGTTTTGAAATCCGAGCCGCTATAAACGCTAAATCCGGTCATTATTGAGGGCTTCATACACTGTATATAAATATCGAACGCAACGACTCAAAAACTGTTAAACTGACTGATGATTTCAAATGGATTTCTAATCAAAATGACATCAATCAGTTATCGATGGCAAGACCCGCACTTGCACAAAACGTTATAGCGTGGTTATAACATAACGTTTTATACCGGCCGTAATAAATATACCGTACTTGCAATGCTGATTTGCTAATTAGCGCACGTTTAATACTATGTCAAAACGAGAATGCAATAATTTAAAGTAATTCTGAAATTATTTAAATAACAGACTGTCACAAATGTTGGTCGTTTCGCCAGCTGATTATATTTTACGTCTGTCTCATAAAATTCATATTCTCTCATTTTGCTTTCAATGCTTCGCAATATCTCACAAAACAATAACAATAAAGATCATTATTGTCTTGAGAACCATTCCTCAGTTACTTAATTGTTCAGTAATCATTATAACGAGGTATTTTGAAAGATTGCCGTTTATTGTATACTTTGTTGTTATATACATAGCAATTGTATTTAAGCGCCTACTTAATTAATATAAGCAGCTTCGCCTTTCAGTTTTTTTTAATGAATCCATCGTCATAATAAAAGCTAATGGTCTTATTACAAAAACTATTATTACTCTTAGACTGGTCCGTTGGCGCTAGTCCCGGGTTCTATTCCCGGATAGGTCAAACGTTTGTGTGCATGAATATGTCTGTTTGACCTGTGTCTGGGTGTTTATTATATATAAGTATGTAAATCAGTCATCAGGTTACCATAGCACAGGCTTTGCCTAGTTTGGGACCTGAAGACCTTTGTGTGGAGGTTGTCACAAAAAAAGAAATTTCACTAATATTTTATTTAGAAAACTAACGCGTGTTTGATTAATTTTGTTTAAGAAAACGGGGTTTTACGCATGTCTGGAATTACGATTGTTAAAAAGATCCAACTATAGTTTCGTTCTCATTCGGTCCCTTTCATTAGGGATGAAATGAGTTGTTCGCGGTTTCAATGATGACACGTCTTGCACTGTGTACCCTATAAAAATATACTAGAACGAAATACCAGAAATCGATTGTAAAAATTGGTTGTCAGACACTGCTTCGGCAAAATGTTGTGGTTGTATAAACATAAACGACGTTGTCATCCCTGAACAAATGATAGCCGTGGATTTGTATAATGAACCGGGCCGAAACATCTGCTCAATAGTTACGTCCAAATCTTGTGGTAAGGCGGTTATGAGTGTTCATCACCGTCAATTTTATAAATCCTTCCTATAAATACAAAGTTTACGACAAATGTTTCCCCCATTAGGCTAAGTGACCTTGATGCCTTTAAATTCATCCCATATTAATCAGTATTGGACTCAATTCAGCTGATAATTACCCTTTACAGATTCACCAAACTCATTTGACGAGAAGAATAAGGAGCATTGGAATTTACAGGCACAATGGACTTTACGATCGAAGGTAAATTACATTATTTATTTATAGTTTACCTACCAGAGGACACACGTGCCCAGCAGTTGGACGATATGGGTATGCGTTGATACTATAAAATACTATGGCTAATAATAGTTACGATAGGCACGATAGTAACTATGAAATTAGTTGACGGTAGGATGGTAAATGATGGAGCTAAAGAGTCAGTTATGGTTATAGTACCTACCCAAATTACATTCCACGCTCGCATTGGTTCCGTCCGAGATATTATATCCATGAGTGGTGACTATGTCCTCTAGGTACATACCATTGTTAGAATGTACATACAAAGTGTACATTCTAACAATTATGTTATGTAACTTACAGACCAGTCATATTATACATAAAAATAGCAAAAATTTACGTGAAGCTGCTTTTTTGGTATGTTATTTTGACACTATAGGGAAATGTGAAATTATACGATTATTTTTTCTCGAAAGAGGATAAAAAATATTCTATATTATTAGTGAAATAATATAATTTTATCTACGTTATTCCTATTAGCTAAAAGTAACAACCTGTCTAGTAGTAGTATCCTTTACAACAGTGACGTAAGAAGTATTTAAACTTAGCCGGGAAATATCTATAATAATGTATACCTTATTAATACAACTGTTTAATGCAAATTGGCTATAGCAATTACGTATTGAGTTTTAAGATTTACATAATTGTTAATTAATCACGTACCTATAAAGTATTCAATCAGCGTAGTCTTCCTACCTGTGATTTAACGTATTTTATAGATAGTATTATTAAGGACAACGGTGGCGAACACTAGCTAGAGATCGGAAACTTTGGTCGTCACTGGGGGAGGCCTATGCCAAAGAGGCGACAACTGCACAGACAGAAACCTTGACATAATCTTATAATACACATGACATTATAATTCTTTAAATTTTAATTACCTGACATTACTAATTAATTCTAGTGACTCATTATTATTATATGAAATAGTGAAGTAGTATGAAATTGAATCCTTATGCATGTGACCCACTCATACGGTGTGTAGTTGAATAAAGGCTGTTTTTATTTATTATTAAGGATAATTTTCGTATGTAAATATTGGTCTATCGCATATTTAGCGTGTAAATGACTACTAGATTTAAAATATATTTTTATAAAGATTGAGATCTGCTGAATATTCGCTAAAAGTTCAAAGTTTGAAACTTCTTTATACTCCATTTCATATCGCGTGCAACGCCGCACGTGACGGCTACTTGTATTCGTAATTACAATACAATATAACGCATTACGTATGTAAAGAATTGAACTGCAATAATTAAATAATGCAATGACAATGTACGAGTGAAATGAAAACGGACATAAATCACATTTTTAATACCCTTGAGGTTAATGCACTACTCGTAGATAATCCTCGTAGATATCACATACATAACTGCAGCTTGGATAAAAAGTTTATGAAAGAATTATTTGGAAACACATATATTAATATAATAATTTGGTTATATTGTTTTACTTGCTTCAACGTATTTACCGGCGTATTTTCATAATATTTTACGGAATATTAGTACAGATAACAAATGTAAGGCCCGATTTTTTATTGATAATATATCGCTGGATAGATTATTAAGGTAATAAAGGAGGACGGCCTGTAAAAGTGCAATGGCTTATGTTCAGAAATTGACGCAAGACTGCCATAGGTTCAAATTTAAGTGCCCTTGGTATACAGGGTTATAGGCTAGGGGCGTACTAAGCCGAAAGGGGGTCACTGTACCCATCCTAAAGAACAACTTTCACTATTGGATGTTTTTTTCTCGAATTCAGAGTTGGTCCCATAGTGAAAGTGGGATCTTTAGGATGGGTACAGTGACCTTCTTTCGGCTTAGTATACCTCTAGCCGATAACCCTGCAGAATGGGTACGGCAATTATCGTGGCACTCTCATAGAAACTCTTCTTTAAACATTCCAGGTGAATGCGCCACTGAACACAAACATAGCCAAGAATGTGATCCTGTTTATTGGAGACGGAATGAGCATCACGACCCTGGCAGCCACCAGGGCCTACCTCGGCCAACTGCACGGACACAAGGGCGAGGAACTGAAGCTGAGCTTCGAGGGATTCCCCGTCACTGGACTCGCTAAGGTAAGAAATAATAAATGAAGTGACAAAGGTCATATTTTTTAAGTATAAAATTGATTATCTCACGTTTTTGAGACAATTAATTAGTTTAATTTTTGTTACCACTTTGTAGGGCGCCACTTACAACTTTTCGCTCCGAATGATTAAATCGTAAATTGAAGAAAGAATAGAAGATTTTTAGTTGCAGAATACTTTAAAGATAATTAACATAATTAAATTAAAAAACTAACGTACAGATATGATTATTATGGCGGTAATACTGCCGCGTTCTGCCAACGTCATAATTGTACCTTAATATCGATCTAACTTACCTGCATGTTTCGTACATTACAGACCTACTGCGTAGACAATAACGTGGCAGACTCCGCATGCAGTGCTACCGCCTACCTGGCGGGTATCAAAGCTAACAGTGGCACCGTAGGCCTCAGCGCGGCGGTCAAACGAGGCGACTGCAAGGGTCAGTTGGAGGATAAGTACTCAGTCACTGGGCTGATGGATTGGGCGCAGAGGGCTGGGAAAGGAACAGGTAAGATATGCTTCCGCCTATCTGATAGGTATCAAAGCCAACAATGGCATTGTGGAGCTTAGCATAGCGGTCAAGCGAGGCGACTGCATTGGTCAAGTGGTGGGAAAGTATTCAGTCACTAGGCTGATGGATTGGGCGCAGAGGGTTGGGAAATGACTTGTAAGACAATGGCATTGTGACTATACTAACTGCTAACAAGCGAGGCGACTGGAAGTTTTTAAGCTGGAGGGGAAGTATTGAGGGTTTATGGACTGGGCGCAGAGGGCTGGAAAGAAAGTGGTACTATAAACAGGCCTCTTGGATAGTACCCTTATTGTTTTGAGTCATACAAGCTAAACTTATTTCTAAAATTTTGTTATTTCTAAAACTATTGCCATGATTTGAAATTAACGCGATGTTTTTTTAACTGAATAAGAATGATTGTTGATGGTTTTATAAACTGTTAGTTTACTTTATGGCTTGCTGAATAGGAGTAAATCTCGTTGATGTTTTATCAGCTCAGAAAATAGTATCTATCGCGTCACCAGTATAATTTTGTGTAATCAACATTACAGTCATAGATTGCAAATGATTTCCTCTTCGGAAAGTGTTTCTTTCTAGCAGTCTTTCTAAAGTTGTGATATAATAATCGCCACCAAAAACGAACACGAACAACTCCAAAAGGACTGAAAAGCTTATGGAGTTAGTTGGCCGTATGATCGTGATCGTGCTTGATCCTTACCTATCTTACACCACATGCTAAATAAATGAAATTCCTAATAACATCTCTTATGTTTCCGATACTCAGGAGTAGTGACGACCACACGAGTGACTCATGCCACCCCGGCGGCATCCTACGCTCACTCAGCTGACCGCAAATGGGAATCTGACTCAGACCTACCGTGGCACGCGCGCCAGTGCAACGACATAGCAGCCCAACTAGTCAGGGGACACGTTGGCAGTAATATTGATGTGAGGACTTGTTCCAATATTTAAAGAAATAGGATTGCTGGCATAGGCAGGTGAAAAGCAATCCGTACTATTGCGTATTGGTTTTTCCACTGTCTACCCGATTGCGGTATTTCTTCTAGTGGAAAACGTTTCGCTTTTGTATCTAATAAAAATAAAGACCAGTAACGCGGTCACATTCAGCTTCCAAAAATGTTTTACTGAGGCAATTTGTAGCTTATATTCAGTTATTTGTAGAGGTATTAAGGTAGGTTAAATAAGCAGAAGTCGGTTAAATCCCGGGTTCAAGCAAATATTTCCAATGCTTTTTGCTTTTACTTGCTCTAATGCTGAAAGATTACATAGTGACGATAAATACAGTCATCAATATTATAGTTTGCCTTTCACCCATAATGACTGACGGATTTCTTATAACAAATGTTATAAGAAACAATGTTATAAGAAACCCGTGCCTAGTAGAATAGAAAATCGTATATCTTACTTACAGGTCATTCTAGGCGGTGGAAGAAGTGCTTTCTTTTCAAAAACAGTGAAAGATGAGGAAGGCAACCTCGGACACCGCAATGACGGAGCAGACCTCATCAAGGAGTGGATGACGAACAAGAAGTCAAACGGACTCCGGCCTACATATGTAAAAAACAAAGCAGTGAGTTTCATATAAATGTAAAGTGCGTGAGATTCTGGGTGATGTTTACAAACTACCAGGTTATGGAACTCACAGCCGGTTTTTTTACATTGTGATAACTGTATGGTTAGTCCGCTCGCGAAAAAATCGGTTTCTCCTAAGCAAGCGTGCTTTATCCTAAGATAAACCGACCGTTTATTTTAGGTTAAACCGTTTTTTTGTTATTATAGATTTGTGTTTGACCGCAACTCGCACGATGTAAAGCGACGATGAGACCAACGATTACTAACATTTGCATAGAAAAACGAATCCACTTGCAACGCGAAACTATTAACTATCTAGCTTTTACCCACGGCTTCGCTCGCGTTACTGTTCGTTTCTCAAAAAGGTATTTAAATCCTTGATGGACTCATTTTGAAATCTTATATGGGTCGACCACCTATTACAAAATCATAATCAACATAGCCATATCAAATCTTAATAAAAATCAAACAAAGCAAATAGTCAACAAACACACTTTCACATTTACAATTTGTTTGTGAATTATTTTTTGGTTTGTTTTTAATTAATCCAAATCTGCACACATTCCTGCCGTCCAGTAAGCACATATAAAAACATGCACGGCAATAAAAACATGCAATCCCTACAGCAGCACTCGTGTTGCGTTTAAATTTACACATAATTTGTGTTTTAGTAGCCATTGTGTTAAAATCATATCGTTGGTCAGCTTTTCCCTGTTTGTCGCTGAGGTCTCTGAATTACCCCATTTGATTTAATTGCCAGGAGCTGCTAAGCGTGGAAGCGAACGCCCACAGGAGTGTTTTGGGGCTGTTCTCTCCCGACCATATGCCGTACCACCTGGAGGCTCCAGAGGACGTCCCCACCCTTACGGAGATGACGGTCAAAGCTATTGAGATGCTGGCACTTAGGAACAACGGATACTTCCTGTTTGTTGAAGGTAAAATATGTCGGTTACTCTAACTAACCGAGTCTGTCTACACTCTCATGTTTCCTGTATTATTACTTTTATTTTATTTTTATTTTTTATAGTTTTAAAAAACTATAGGTACATAATAGTGCTATTACCGTCGGTCAACACGTTACTCAAATATTATTCATATATTATTTATTATTTTTCTGTTAAACACACTTTACTCTATGGTCAGTTACCATTACGTTGCATCTGATGTTTGTCTTAATACTTACAACTAGAAAGGATTATACTTACGCATTATCTGATCTATATCTTATCTTTCAGCCTTTAACACCTCTGCATAATTATCTATTCAACATTTATAACTTTGGTAATAATAAAATAAATAAAAGCTGCAGCACTAGTTTAGTGTAATATTTGAATAACGAACAAATTCAAAGATACTTCTTTTTATTCAGGTGGTAGAATAGACACGGCACATCATGAGACCAAAGCTCGTAAAGCCTTAGACGAGACCGCAGAATTGGCGAAAGCCGTTGAAGCGGCGGTTAGAGTGGTAGACCTTCGAGACACGCTGATAGTTGTCACATCTGACCACAGCCACACCATGACTTACAGTGGCTACAGCAAGAGAGGGACTGATATACTTGGATTCACCAATAAGGTAGAAAATGCACTATAAACACCTTCTTTTTTCACTTTTTTTGGTGATTTTGGTTGTAAACGTGACGTAATCGGAGTGATATTAATCAGAATGGCACAAAAAGTTATCCGAGAGAAACCTATTATTTCTGTTGTGGTCGAAAAATGTATTTGCTATTTCTAACTTTTGTTCCCGTCCCCAGTTGAACGCGACGGACGGTCTCCCGTACACCACCCTGAGTTACGCGAACGGTCCCGGGTACAAGCCACACCAGCAGTACAAGCGACATGACCTCATGCTGGATGATATAAGTATTAATCTTTTTGATCTCCAAAGTGCTATATTTAGCTTATTGTAATATTTTGATATCTGGCCACTCTAGTGGACAGCTGGTGGACTGTCAAAACCAAGTTTTCTTCACCCATTGTTGAACTGACCGCCGAGATTGATGGTTTAAGTGGAACGTTAGTAATACTCTTTTTAACTCTATCATATAATTCAACCCAATTAAACTAGATGTCGCTATACGAAGTCCTAGATGGCGCAAACATTTTTATTAACTTTGTTGTCTTTGATCTTTATTGATCTACAATTGCCATTAAACTAAATATTTTATTCTTATAATTTTTACCGCCGAATTATATAATTATACTATAGAATATAACTAGTCATATTATGGACCGCCGGGGATAATTAGACAGATACAGGAAATCCTAGTTAAGAGATTAAGGATAGACAATAAGTATAAAGAGATAAAATATTACATCCAACATTACATAAAACACTAAACCAAACTAAACCTTCAAATTTCTAGAAACAGCAAATTGTAATACAAGCAATCTATGTTTTATAAATCATATATCTGACCTTGCTTTTTTTAACGTGGAGAAATGCTGCATGCATATCGCTCCACAACAGGGAGGCAGAGCGGTTATGTGAGACTCTTACCCACTAAAACTCCACGGTGTCACTCCATACCGATAACTGGCGGGACACGGGAACGCTGTAGCACTGGTCTACGACCCGCCAAGGCTGTCCGTCACCGGACCCATCTCTGGGGGTTGCCCCTGCTTGCAGTGTGCCAGACACATGACGCACTGCAACCAGCTCGAGGACCATGTGGGCGTCAGACGACGCCGTGTCTAGACGCCCTAGGTCTTCCTGCGACGGGTCATCTGTCCCCGCCACCTGCCACTACGGCAGAAGCAGATAACTCTACTGCGGCCCCACCACGTGCACCATTTTACGGTGGTGACCCCGTCAGGGCCGCGGAAGGTAGGGAGAGCTGCGCACCTCAATACCGACAGTCCTCTCCCGTCTTAACGTGGGTACTAAGGCCACGGTTACTGAGCCCCCCGCCTCGACAATGCGGGCACCCTTGGGGGGGGACGATTATAGCTGGCCTAGTGAACTTCGTACCACCAAACATGAAAAAAATATGTTTCAGCTCTCTGCAGTTGACGTTAAGGACGTGGGTTGTAAACTGCGGAAGATGGGCAAATATGATGAAGGAAAATATTTCTAGGCAATTATTTTTGTTACATATTTAGATCTTTTTATAGTTATTCTGCTATTCGAGATTGTACAAATCCAAACAAAGACTGATCGGTGCAGTTATTCTCGAGTAAGTCGTGTTACGGTGTAACTAGCCCGACTTTCTTTTATATGGAGGGTTATCGGTTAGGGGTATACTGAGCTGAATGGGGATGACTATACTCATCATTACGAACAACTTTCACTAGAGGACCACCCCTGATTTCGGGGAAAAAAATCAGCTGTTCCATACAAAAAGTTTTTCAGTCGTCGACAAAATGTACTTGTATGAGACTGATGAAAGCTTATTTTATTCCAGAATTTAGAGTTGGTCCGATAGTGAAAGTTGTTCAGTAGGATGAGTAAAGTAAACCCCTTTCGGCTTAGACCCCTAATATTTATAAAGAAATAAAAAAAATAAAAAAATGATATCCCATTGATTTATAAAAATGTGGTTGCATAAAGACATCACTGAAGATATTGGTACTATAGTGAATCATCGTCAATATGACACCATTCTATATGAGAAATAGCAGTCTTCGTTCCCTATCAATTGCTTCCAGGAAACAATTTTAGATATAATGTTATAGGTATGATATGAGATAATACTTCGTATGGTATGAGGTATGACGCATCGTGTTCCTTAAGGATGAGTCCTCCTCATTCAGCTATCATAAAATAAACTAGGAAAAAAAATTGGGTCCGACAAAAGTATGCCACGACGAGTTTCAGTTTCTAGAAATTTCAAGGTTTGCCTGATGATTCATTCTAATATGATGTAATGGGATGCGCTTGAAATTTAAATTTACGAGGTTATGGCATGTAGGTGTATTTAGCCGAATGGGAGATCAACTCTGGGTTCGAGAAAATTTAATTATCATGTTCCATAGAAAAAAAAATCGGTCATCGAATACACTACAACTATTTACATTATTTTCTTTTATTTGGAGTAGATGTATAAAAGTTGTATGTGCTTTTGGCTTAGTACACCCCCAACAATAGTAATGGAACTATCTCTGAATTTTAGTGTTTTGAAATATGTTAAATATTTTGATAATCCGGGGTTAAATAAAAATAAACAGCTGTATGATAAAAAAAAGTTTATATGGTATATCGGCCGTGAACAAAATGGATGGAACAACTGATTTATTTCTCGAATTTAGAGTTTTATATAAAGTTTTATTTATAACATTACACAGAGCCTTGTCCGGCGGAGTTATATATACCCTTTTACTATGATCACGTTTTATTGACAAGTATAAGACGTGTTACGTGACATTTCACGTAACAATTTTATTACGAACACCTCAGAGTTCAGATATGTAGTGAAAATAAAGAGCACCCATGCCAACACTAATACCTATTGCTAACCACAGTGTCAGCAACAGACATGATCATAACTGGAAGTATCGTTTAGAGTTAGCGATGAAAAAAGGGAAATCAAGCCAAGGTTAGCAAGTTTAGTTTCGTGTATTTTGACAGAGTTGAAGCGGCGAACTGTCTAAACGAAACCTAGATTGTTAACCTTTGTTTTACTTCTTTCATCGCTAACTCTCTAGATAGGCGACACCACTACATATCACTGTTCTTTTGATTTAAATTCTAATTCCTCTTTGTAAAGGAGGTAAGAAGAAGCGAGATCGCTTTTTGCCGGTACGCCTCTTATTGCATGAACGGAATTAGCAGTTTTTAATTTTTGAATATGCAGCTCTGAAACAAAATTATCATTTTCAGATAGCGTGAACTACACTTATCCATCGCTAGTACCCACAAGCCGCGAGACGCACGGCGGCGAGGACGTGGCGGTGTTCGCCCACGGACCGCACTCGCATCTCTTCACCGGACACTATGAACAGAACTTCATACCTCACGCGCTGGCGTACGCTGCTTGTATCGGACCTCAGTTAACTGCGTGCACGTAATTGTTGATCTACACAGTACACGTGTCCTTCGCTAGTCCCCACGTGCAGCGAGACGCACGGCGGGGA
Organism: Ligdia adustata; assembly: GCA_947049295.1. Taxonomy (NCBI): domain Eukaryota; kingdom Metazoa; phylum Arthropoda; class Insecta; order Lepidoptera; family Geometridae; genus Ligdia; species Ligdia adustata. The sequence continues at coordinate 2,327,106 of OX346226.1, forward strand.
GGACGTGGCCATGTCCGCCCACTAACTAATCAATCATATAATAGTCTTACCAAATAATGTAACAGAATAACTACCACCTTATTAGCTAATACTACCCAGATACCTTACTTAAATAATATATTAAACACAAAAATAAAATTTAATAAATAACCTAGATTGAAACAAATATTTAAACGTATGTTATTATTTAGGTTGGTATCATAACAAAAGTTGTTCGTTATGATGAGCACAGTGAACCCCTTTCGCACTATTCTATATGTTTATAATACATTACACTCGTATTACATGTTATTCTTGCACCTCTAACGATTATATACGATACAAATACGGTGAATTTTTTCATAGTTCTGTCGTGTTTTTGGAGACGCAGTACGTAAAACACGAGTAGTTTTTTTATTGCAATGTGTTAATGTCAAATTTGTTTAAATTAATTGTGTGTTTTGTGTGGACATCACCTTTCACGAATTTCCAGCAATGAGAGTCTATAGCTTGATTCTGGCTGCCGCAGATACGAGTACATTAAGTAGCATGACAACGTAATATTGTGAATATTATCGCAAACTATATTTAAATATATTATATACAAATTTCTTTAAGCAATTTCAGTCTCCGAAGAAAAATATGTCGGTGCTAAAAAAATTGTAGACTAATAAGGTGAGTTTGAAGTTATGTTTTTAGAAAAGAGTGAGAGTTTTGCAAAAAATATGTGTTCATAGAATAAAAATGTAAATTTATTTAGTTTTTTATTCTTCGTAATATAATGAAAATACTGTCAATAAATTATGTTTTTAAGCCATGTTCAGTGACTTATTACCAGTTGAAGCTTTGATTTTATATAACTGATTGCATTTTGACGACGGATTTAATTTAATTTTAGATTAGGAGATCAAATAATATTTTGGTAGTTTTTATTCAATCGCTTTAGTTAGTTCTATGTAGTTTGTCATTTATTTATATTAGTAAATGATAGATATTGTGATGAGCAAATTAGAAATAAGGTTAAGAATTTTTCACGATCTGGAATAAATAACAAATTTTCTATTTTGTGTTTATTACTCGAAATCTTCTATACCTAATTTGCCTAATTATCAATTCTAATACGAGTATTTAATCTGCCGGTCCGGGGTTCGATTTCCGGTCGATATAGGAGTTCGAATCATGAAGAGATAACTATATATTTTTTTGTTAATATATTATGTCATCGGTTTAAGATGTTTTGTGCAAATATATAAATGTTGCATGGTATCCACGCCACGACACAGGAGAAATCGTAATTGGGATTTATAAGTGTAAAATGCTATTTTACTAAATAGATACAACTAGCTGACCCGTCAAACTCCGTACCGTCGATTCTTTAAGAGTAAATCGTATAAATATTGACAATTATTGATTTTAATATTTATACGATACTAACGTCACTTAATTGTTTTGCCTTCCCGGAACCTCTCCACTATCACTTAAACTTTATGGTATGGTATTAAAGTTCAAATTAACTTTTAAGTATTATTACAATTCGATTGTATGGTAGTATAGCAAAGTGTTGTTGTTAGACCATTTCAGGTTTTTTTTTTAATTTTTCTCTCCGTAAGAACCATCCTCGTACAAGTCGTTCAAGGAATATTCTAAAAAAAACAATTTTAGTAAAATCGGTTCAGCTGCTCTAGAGATTTGCGATCGATCAGAAAGACACGTTCAGCGATTCATTTTTATATTATAGAAGATTATTAAAAAAAAATTTGGAGTCAATACTTTCTTCAGTCTTTGCATTAGTAGGCTATTTTCTTTCTGAAATATTCCCTTAGATCTATTTTTACCCGACTGCGAAAGAAGGAGGGTTATGTTTTTCGAGTATATATATTATGCACTTATTTATGTATATTTCTTTGGCAGGCACTAGAGCCTAAAGTCGTATTTTTATGTGACAATAGATTCGTTTTAGTCGTGAGAGTGACACTGGTAAACAAAATTAAAAAATATATAATAAAGGATGATACACAGGCATAAAGATTTAGCAGTTGGTTTTAGTATTGAATTCGCTTCTAAGCACTTGTTAACTGAGATGAAATAAGTTAATTTATTATTTTGAACTTGTAGCTGTCACCTGCGGCGACATAAATTAAGATATAAAAAGCAAAAAAAAAACAAATTTTAAAACTCAAAATTTCATGTTTTTAGCTTCAGCGCTTTAGGCTCTATGTTGATTCCTATAACGTATATCAGTAGTCTAAAAACAAGTTTATTGTTGCTTGCGAATAAAGAATTTGACAATTTTAGGTTTTGTAAAATTTGTTTTTCAGTCTTTAGTTCGACAAATTAATGATTTGACGCTGCGTATAATTTATCTTGTAGACAATACGTATGAAAAAGCCAAGATTTTGGCTTTAGTCTTTACAATTATTTATTTACACTTATTTTACGTCAAAACCTCGATACCAATTTAATTTAATGGCGAGTAATATCTCAACAATATAAATTATTTGTTTGAAAACAAATTTCAACATTTCTCGTTTCCCTGAAAACCTAACATACAATATTTCACAATAACTTATTGTTCCGACTAATAGAAGTAAGGCTTCGTTACATAGCAGCCCTTTGTAACTTAGGTACTCGTAGCCACTTAGGGCAAACCAAGTACCTGTTAGATTTTATATCAACCCCTATTCAGTGGCTCTTCAACCCCCGAGCAGGGAGGGTGTCGCTTACCCTCTTACCGTCACGCGTTTTCTTAAATAATTTTCTATCTACGCTAGTGCAATTTCGACCATTAAAAATGGGTGAGTAATTTTTGGTAATATAAACATATTTATTTTTTACAAAATTAAATAATGAAAGGAAATAAATAATAATGCAGCTGCATAGCCGAAAACTTTTAGCTCCGGTAGCAATTCAATATTCATGAGCAAATTATATTAAAGCTCGGAGTAAAAATCATTTGAAATGTTTGCTGTAAAGTAAAGGAAAAACGTGTTTATTCGACTGCAAGAACTTATATTTTAAAATTGAACTATAACTATTGTTGTTTACTAAAAATACTGCGTTGTTTTTTATTATTTAAATCTTAAGTTCCGGATATTTTGCAGTGTTCGTGGTCATAGGATAAGATAATATTTTCAATTTTTAGTTACAACCAATGACCGTAATACAACGTTTAACAAAGAGGTGTGTGACTTCAGAGTGTTCTACTCATTAAATTATACCCGTTGTAGAAATAAAAAATGAAAATTAAAAAAAAAAATGGAGCCCTCTATAAAATATAACCGATCCCGTGATCAATTTTTGTATGGAGGATCTAATTACTGTAACTTTAAAACTGAAAAACATAAGCATCGTTTTTATCGATTTTATAAAACGTACTCTTTGGCTTTTATGGTAACTGACGACTCAACTGTGACGACCGGCACACTTACGCAGGATTAGTTTTAGGTCCCAAATCACTATTGTTGATTACAAAAAGTATTTTGTAACCGCAAAATGAGCCACCGCTTAAATAAAATAATAATAAATACTCACACCAAAAGTTACTTCTGAATCCCAAGCGATGCCTGTATTTTAGTGACCCAAACATTATTTTAAGATTTTAAAAAAAATAAAATCAACACTTAATAAAAATACGTAAAGCATGTACATTAATTATATGATAACTACTAAAAACACTAATTTTTCGGAATGAAAGGTATCCTATTTGATATTCCAGAATATACGCTATCTTGGTGCCAAAATTAATCCAAATTTGTTCAGCAATTTTGCGTGAAAGAGTAACAAACATACATACAGACTTTCGTGTTTATTTCATATATACATATTTCATTTATTGATTTAAACACCAAACTATGACAGATCCTGATTAATTATGATTAAATTTGTATGTGGCTACTTGGGAGATATAGCCTTTTGAAACAAAAGAATAAACGTACATTTGTTCTTTTAACTAGTCCTAGCGTATTTTAGTACTCGGGGTAAATAAATCTAATGTAACCGGAAACCAGCTTAACTTTACTGTGAAACAATAGCAAAAGCCTAAAAAAGCAGATGATAATTGTCTGATAAAATAATTATGTAATAAGAACAATGTTAAACATAGCAATCCTTAGGGCAGCAACAGTCTTAACTTTGCTAAGCTAGGGTAGCAACAAACGAAAGTTTTGTAGCGATGATGGTCGAGTGGTTAGTGAGGTCAATTGCCATGCAAAAGGTAAGAGGTTCGATAACACGAAACATGCAAAAAGAGCCTGAGTTACCGGTGAAGGAAAACATCGTGAGGAAACCATAGCATGGTGGTAAGGCGTTTTCTATCGCTCGCCTGTCTAGCTACCACTCTCAAGTAGTAAAATCTAACCTAACCTAACGGTGTGTTCCGGCAGCCTTCCTTGAGAGCCAGTGTATTCCAGACTAGGCATGCTCCAAGGCTACAGTATCGCTGACTTCCGTGGTCGTGCGAACTTTTGGCCAAATGCCTAGCTGTTCCAGATAAAAAAAAAACTTACGCGTATATTAGCAATGCTTAGGGTAGCAACAATTTTATTCACTTCGAACAAGGTTCTTACTCGTATTTCTTACCAATCTTCGAAGTTAAACAACGTCTAGTGCACTCCGTACTTAAGTTGAGGGACCATATAGAGAAAGACTATAAGTATATATACAATAGACGTATAGTAGATACTAGTTAACGCTACCGTGATTCGGTTGACATGTTAAGTTGGCGTTGTATCTTATGTCAGAGTACTTCAGGCAGCGTCTTTTTCAGTATCGTGGGATTTTCAAGTCGATTTTTCTTCTATACAGGCAAGGATGCTACATCTTAGGCCACATCGTTGCTTTAAATTACGGCAATTGCGGTCAGCCACAAACCCCCTTTCGACTTAGTACACTCCTAGCCGAAAACCCTGTATATCGTAAATTATATTACGACTTTAGATGATAACACGCACTTACCCGTAACAATGTTTACTTTGCTATTCAAGTTAACAAAGTACGAGTAAATACATAACGTAAAACCGGAAAAGTTCCGTGAGAACAACTCAACACGCTGAAAGGCACACAGAGTAACAGAATGTTTATTGTAAATTCAAGTTTAAAATATATTTATTCTGGTCAGATAACTCATACACATCATAAAAATTAACATAGCACAAATCATTTAAAAAATACCTACTTACATTAATTTTTTTGTCATATTCATTTAAATGTACCAAACTACTAAGCAATCAGGAAGCAAACATTAAAAATACATAGTCGGCTTAATTCGTTTGTTTTGGGGAAGTCAGTAAAAAAAAGTAAAATATGTCCTTAGTATATGTGACAAATGCTTAGTAGTAAAAACCCTTGTATCAATGTAATCAAAAGTAAACGATTGAAATTGTTGTCCTTTAGTTTAACATTATCTTTGTTTTCGTATCAACCCATAGAGCGTCCACCTACTGGGCATGTCTTTTTTATAAAAGAGGTGTAGCCATAGTCTACGCGAATTGAGGCTCGACTTACCTTCGAAAATTGTTCACTCTCTCCAACCAAGGTTTTTCACAACATGTTTCCTCAACGTTAGTGTAAGTGTTAATAAATTTAAATTTACAAGACCGAACAAGTTACAAGTTCTTTAAAAAAAAAGTAATAACCGACTCCCACTACGGCAGGCGCCGATAAAACTTTATAGTTATTTCAAATCATAAATCAAACTTCGAAAAATATTAAATGGTACAAAAATATATTTTTTCAAATCTTTCTAGCCATCTATGACAGGTAGCATCAAGTGATCAGGTAACAAACATTACCAAATAAATACAGATAATAAATGATTTCCAAATTATAAGTAAATAATTAGAATTACAAACCACAAGCTTGTACGAAATAATTTTAAATTCTATTCAAAATAATTATAAATAACTACCTCCTTTAAGGAAAAAAATTAGAAGTGCTTGCCGGTTGCTTGCTAGGTTCCCGCGCTTGAGAGGTAAGGCCGACTAGGCTACAAAAAACTTTTTCCAAACTACTAAAAGTAAGTGCAAATAATGTTCCACGACTCAAGAGTTAACGTTAGTTTTATCAGAAAAAAAAAATCCATTACTGGATGGGATAAAAATATAAAGGCAACGATATAAGTGGAGCTCAAACACTTCCTTAAAATCTTTTCTAGGGAGTATATAAAAATAATATCTCGTCTTATAAGAGCACGGTATAGTAACTACCAATTGCTTGTAGCAGTTCATATCAAAATGTAGCGTTTTACAAATTACTGATACAATTGCAGCACTTGTAAAAATTTTTTAATTGTGTTATTTATTAACTTCACTAAGAGAAATTCATGTATGATTTACATAAAGTATGGAGTATAGTGATGTCGGACGAGTAAAGAGAAAAAAAGGCATACCTTTAATGTCACTTACGTTACTTTTATGTTTTCCGCGTACCTTGCGCTAAATGCTTTGCCCGGGGTATCGCAACAACAAACCTTGTTTGTGTCGATACCTCCCTACTCCCGTCTCCTATCCCGGATAATGTGGAAAACAACACATTTACATGTGACAAAACTTGCATAATGTACCTACGTTCTTTGTTTTCGGTTTATAAATCCGTGGTTAACTTAATGCTTTTAAAATTTTGTATTGTAACAAATGGTTAGAAGCGACATCATAAATATCCGACTGAACAAACTTTAGATCACTGTATCTTAACAAGTAAAACCGCGGGATGCAACCAGTATAGCCTATGACCATCAATAGATACCTTCTACTTATAACAGCCATCTGCTTTATGAAGGAGGTTAAAAGAAGTCTCCATTACTCATAGTTATAAACCATGCACTTTTCCCAGAAAGATACCGCGAGAAAATTTAATTTTCCCTTACAATTTCTCTTTCGGTTCTTCACGCGGTTTATCAGTTGCTTTAATATTTATGAAAATAATTATGTAGATTAATAACTGCACGATTTTAAGCACATTAAGCGTTAATATCTCTGAAACAGACTAGAACCAGTATTTTCTGTACAAAATAATTGCTTACTTAAGCATTACGGTAAAATAAATCGTACAAAATGAGATTTGCAACTAGATTCTTTTTTTATTGTGCGATCTGCCAGGCTGTGAAATTCATTGCCAAGTTCTCTATTACCCGATAGCTATAATCTCTTCTCTCTCTTCAAGTCGCGAGTGAATCGGTTTCTTCTAGGCAAGCGCGCTACATCCCAGGCCGCAACCTACTCGTATTGTTAATGTTTAAAAAAAAACAACATCATTAGCTACTGCCGGATAAAAGCTTAAGGCACGCCACTCAGCTCTATCCTGAACTTTTCGTCTGCACCCCCTACCTGCTATATTTAGTATATCATTGCTCCACCTAGACGTAAGGCATCCTACACCAGGTACGAATACCGGTCCACGGTCAAACTCGAGAACTCTTCTACCCATTGCTAATGTACTACCGTATGACCAGGCTATTGGCACTTCAGCTTACTTAAAATTACTTCATTTTGAATACGATCCCATTGATATATTTTTACTATTTACCATTATGTAAAGCGTTAAACTTTTACATATAAGGTAAATCCCATCACGTAAAAAAAGTCACACTTATTGCTTTCAATTGGGATTTCTTCTGTGTCGGAGTTGCCATGCCATATTAAACAAACCAATATTCATCGTTCGAACTCCTGTCCTTCTGGGAACTTGATTATTAATGTCAAACGGTATAACTTTCCTCAAACATGAAAGCGAAGCCGCAAGTCACAGCTAGTTTTGTTTAATATTGTGAAAACAGCTGCTCAACATTCGTACCAATATAAATAAGTTGGTAGATTTAGGATGGCCCCTAAACTTTGATGAACAATCACGCGAAAAGCTTTCCCTAAAACGTAAATGGAATCCATGCAGTGACAAAACTTTATCATGGTTTACAATTTCCGGATGGAAGTGTATACTACTCTAACTAGGTGACATAAATTCAGGGTCAGCTTTAGAAGACTGAAACCAAAGGCAAAAGTTGGTCTCATTGCACTTAAATTTCGCATTTCGCGATGTTTCATGCTTTTTATTATTATTTGAATTAAATATATGTTTTTAAATAGAAACCATAGTAACATACGTGTTGAGTTACTTTTACCCGACTGCGAAAGAAGGAGGGTTATGTTTTTCTATGAAGTCTATGTACATACATAGACTCGAAAAAAATAACTCTCCTTCTTTTTATTTTTCTTCGACTAGTCCTAGAGCCTAAACGGTTTGTCTTATTTTTATGCGAGTTGTGTCAATAGATTCCTCTTCACCTGCAGATGGTCATAGGTTATATGTGGGTCGAAAGTTCTTGCAGTCGGGTTTTCTGAAGTCACTTTTAACCACTTGTTTTAAAGTGTTATTTATATTTTAACTCTAGTCTCGCTGAGATTCTTGCCTAAATTATTCAATGGAACACTAAACTACGAGTTATATACAATTGCAATTAGTATAAGCTCTCTTGGGAGCTTATTCCAATTTTGATGAAGTATAAGGTAATATGTTTGGTTTAATGTCTAGACTGCACGATTTAAAAAAATCCTACACTAGAGGCGTCTATAGCAATCTCGTTTTTAATCTTTTCGAATAAAGAGTACTACTTAATTTACTTCAAAACAGGAGAAATTACTGGACTCGTCGCTATCATTTTTACCCTCAACGTTTTTGCGTTTAATATTAACGTGTCTGTGTGTGTCTGTCTGTGGCATCGTAGCTCCTGAATGGATATTACGATAGACACTACGATCTGCTACGATCCGTTCATCCGAACGGATTTTCATTTCGTGTGAAAGATGAATTAGTTGGAAGTATGTAGCTATGTTTGATGAGAATTGGTTCGAGATGGCCGTCGCCACAAAATAGCGAATTACATATGTATCGCCATCCTCGCATCAAATTATAGGGCTTGACTAGTAGAATACTATATCTACATTATGATAAATTTCTATTCCAAGATGGCCGCCATTACAAAATGGCAATTTGTCAGGTTTTGTTTAGATTATCAATTTGACTTGTTTCTTGTACGTTCTAAGATTGTTTTTGTTTAAAGGCCGAGTTGTAATCGATTGTGACATATTAAGAGTACCTATTGATTTGTAAAAAAATCTACTTACACGTCAAAAGATAACGTCGAAACCAATAAAAGCTGCATTATTTCGCTTCATTCATATGCAAATTTGAATCTTAACTTTGGCAATGTATTTTTTCTATCTGTAGCAAATTTAAAACCCTCATTCACCGCTATAACTGGGACACTTATGTCTGTATAGACAATAAGGCGCCGAGCAGTTGCGATGAAAACAAATAAATAACAGCTTTATAATCAAACGCATTCAGCAGACAACTTCTAAATGGAATGAGGTAAATGACTTTACTAGCTGCAGCTTTGATAAACTACTGCTGGACTGGATCTTGTAATATATCGTCATGCTCTTGGTAGACTTCAATAATGTTAGGCAGAACTCTAATGTCAGATACAACTTGAGTTACAGTAATCGTACACGCGTTTACGAATAACTTGTACTATTTGACAAATTCCTTATTAAAACAAGTAGTTAGAAGCGAGTTTGATAAATCCCAAATGCTAAGTCGTTATTACATCTTTTTTTTATTTGATTTATCGAGTGTCACTCTCACGACAAAGACAAATCTATTGACACCACTCACATAAAAATACGACAGGCTGTTCACGCGTCAAACAAATATATATACATACATAAGCTCGAAAAATAAAACCCGTCTTTCACAGTCGGGTAAAAATATATCTCTTTCAAGTTAGTAACATATCAGTGAATCAAGTGCAGTTTGTTAAGTCATCTATAAAGCATAAGGAACAGCCGTTTGACTTATTATATTTATTGTAGACTCACACTAAACATGAAATACAAGTGAAAAATATTATTTAATTAGCTGGGCCTTACGGTGTTACCCGCATTAATACAGTACAAATGACGTAGCCAATGTGTTTATCCTGGGTCTGAGCTGATTCACCCAAATTGGTTAAGCAGTTTTTTGCGTGAAAGAGCAGCAAACGTACATTTATACATTCTTAGAAACTTTTGCGTTTATAATATTAGTATTAAGGCGACTGGTAAAGACAAACGTAATTGAGAATTGAGCCACGGAATAAATAATAGTATGTACTGATACTTACCTATGCCATGCCATCTGTTTGATTCTAGGCCAAACAAATGAGCGGGCATTGGCCTGCCGTCTATAATTTTGTCAACTGTATAGATAGATGGTGTCTTATGCACAGTTTGGATATTGACGTAGAGTAATGTAAGTTCAGGGAAATAACATCGTACTTTTCTGAAAGTTAGGTCAAAGATTACTATTGTACAGAAGGTGAAGTATGTAGTAATTACTCAATTCAAATATAACTTTACTCATTATCGAATAATAATAACACGATATCATTAAACTTTTATAAAAATGATTTCTCGTACCTCGTAAAATCATAAAAAAAATTAAGAGAAGTTCGTTCGTTGAATATCGTTCGAGTTGCACCCTTCAAAAATCCGCCATCGTGAGCAGTTGCCAGCTCATATAATTGATGACATTATTTATCAACAACGAGGATCGCTGGGTTAGGTAAAACTTACTTCAAAAAATTGTAATAGAAAAAAATATGCATATTTTAATTTATAAATCTAACTACATATTTTGACCGATTTTTATCAAACTTATATGAATGAATTTTTCGCTAATTTTAGCGTCTCTAAGAAAACAGAAAAATACTTTAAAAAACAATAACTGAAATAAAAGGTAAACAGTTACAAATTTTTATTAATATTTATACTGCTCCTGACAGTGAAGAATAATATTTTTTTTATAAGATCTCTTTCCGTAGCAACCATCAGCTATAACATCTATGATGGCAATGCCGTTCGAATTCACCCTTCCGATTCAGATAAAAACAATTTTCTTTTTTAGTACCTACACTGTAAACGCTTTTTACGTAAATAAAATATAAATTTTGATTGTTTCTATAACAAAAACAGTAGGTATTAATTACTGAGAAAAAACTCCTCGTATTATCATTTGTTACAATAAGTTTCTGTAACAAGACTACTCTGTGCGTTGAAATTCGAAGTGATGCAGACGAGCGTTTGTTTAGACTCAATACTGTTACGGGGAGCGGGTTCGGAGATAGGAAAGAAAGACAACTTTCGTTTTCGTGCCTTTGTTTACAGCCCAGGTACTCACACGTATAGAGTGATCGGCAGGAAATAACGCGGTCGCAGATGTAACTCGCCGCTTTCCACGCGCTGGGTGCAGCTCTACAGCTCAGTTCCACGCGCGTTATCGGTTGCGGTACTGTCCACTCGCGGAAAAGACACTAAACTGGCGCGCGCTCCGTTTATCACTGTCACCTTGCACTGTCCTTAGCACGGCCTTATCGTCACTCGCGGAAACGTCACTTTGTTGGCCTACGCCCGAATACGTCACTGTCACTTGCGCGGCCACGACACTCACTGATCTCTCGTCACAGTGCCCGGCGCGGTTCCGGATCACAGTCACTACGGCACTGGACTCATACTTCACTACACTTCACTGCACTTCACTACACTTTACTTCCACTTTTTCCTTTCCTTTTCCTTCTTCTTCTTCTTGTTTTCACCGCAAAACTAAAACTGGTCGTAGGCCGTCCGATGTACGGCTTATATATCCCTGAGATCGACAAAATCGCATCGAATTAGGGTTCGAATTTTAAAACATTATTCCATCTTTAAACTTTATTCTCTTCTCGCTCACACCTCTTCTGTCCCGTACTTTCTTTTCCATTTGGTCCAGAATCTTCTAGAACTTTCTTCAAAACTCCCAAAATTACAAAATCATGTCAGGGTTTCAATCCGGGTCGCTTGATCGAGAGTCGAGAGCCGGTACCACACCGCTACACATTCATGTCACGTGGATTTCGAAAATCTTGTACAGTTTGATCTCCAATTCAAAAGCGATTGTCATGCTTTTCGAACACGGCGGTGTTGGCTTCGCAACGAGCAAAGGTGATCTACACCACAATACGTAGGTATGTGTGAAACGAGCGAAGCATCAGTGCTTAGAGGTACATTTTTATTTTGTCTGTCAGTTTGTATGTATGGATGTTTGTCCTCCAGAAATTTGTAATAGCGTACAGGTTTCCTCATAAAAAGCGTTTAAAGTGTAGGTACTAAAAAATATAATTGTTTTTATCTGAATACTGTAAGGAGCAGCTGCCAAAATAAAAATACCTAACTGTTTACCTTTTATTTCAGTTATGGTTTTTTTTAAGTTTTTTCTGTTTTAACGTTAAAATTAACGAACAATTAACTCATATAAGTTTGATAAAAATCAAAATAGTTAGATTTATAAATAAAAATATTGAATAAAAAAATTTACTAAAAAAAGTAAATTGGCGAAATCATCGATGAACGTTTACTTATAAAGATTATAAGAAGTGATATTTTTTGTTTTCGATTCTTCTTATCTCCTATTTGTATATTATCACACTTCTACAAGTAGTGTCAAAATCGCTTATAAGTATGTTATTACGCGCACGCGGTAACTATCCTAGGAAAGAATATTATATTTAATTATTCTCACGCTGCACTAGATGAAGTCTGACAACGTCACGCACTACGCGAAGTGGCAGGGATGAGGCGGGCACGCATGCAACGTCTCATAAAACGAACGCTACCCGCTAGCTAAGCCAAAGTGCCTCATTGAAATATTTGCTAAGTGCCTAGTTTAATATATTAGCAACGTGCTTTTCTAAATGAATACTTTTTAGTAGGCTCTAATAACATTTATCTTTAAAACTTCACTTACCTATCATTCTAAGACAAAAACAGTACATTAGCCTGAAGGTGCCAATATTTCGATTAATCTACCTCAACATTACAAAGTAGACATTCCACGTATACCGAAAGAAACATGTTCAAAATAATGAGATAATGAGTTCTTCAAAAATATATTAAAATGGTTTGGTAAACTAAGATAAGCATTTTGAAACATCATGCTTTAATTGAGTATATGTATTACATGATGTATTAACTTCGAACATGGCACAGTATACGGTAATGCTAGAAAATGGACACAAAAACGCATCTATTTGGGAACCATCACCTTAAGTATTTTTAGTGCCGCATTGTTATAAGTTAATCGATATTTTGTTTAAATTTATCTAAAAATAATAAATTTATACAAATTGTTTGTGGAAATGTTTTTTTTAGTATGCAATATGTAAGTACTTACTTTTCTAAGGAAACGGAAATGAGAGTCCTGCAAACAAAAAGTTGCTCTCATGAATTTATACATTATGTACCTTCATATTAGACTTCAATCAGCGTAACAATCACAACAGAATATACGAAATAGATACATACAGCCAATTAAAGTACATCACGGATAGTCTTAATATACCTACTGTTTGATTCAGTAGACATGTATGATAGCTCAATTGAACGCGTGACCAAAATGAAGGAGTTTATCTGTCCTATTGTAACATTAATATTTCTGAAGTGGCCAATTCGTCAACTTGGTATGTAAGATACGTTGTCCACAATGTAATTTGGAATCCTTAGATATTTGCCATAATTATCCCTTCTTCAACTACCTAGATCATAACTAGGCAACAAGTAGTGACTTTAAAACCCTGACTGCAAGAACTTTAGACCCACGTATCTTAATCATTGAAATTCTAGCGGGATACTGTTAGTATAAGTCTCCTTCTTTTGCAGTTGAGTAAAAATAGAGCTAAAAGTACAGTATGCATTTATTGATAGATGCCGTGGTACATTCGCTGGAATCGAGATCTGACGGTCCCGGGTTCAATTCTTGGTCATGGCAGCTGTTCGTACGATGACCTTGAGTAATCTTTTTTCGAGTCTGGGTGTGTTTGTGTATATTGTATGACTTCTTGACACAAGACAAATCCTAATCGGGAGTTCTAAGTTAGAAACGTTATTTATTTATATTTAAAAAACGGCATTAATTTTGCCCGATGTAAGGTGACGATGGAACCTAAAATGAAACACGCTGGCATAGAAGAGATCGTTTCAATAACGACTTGAAAAGATTCGGAGCTGCCAGAAAAATAGTAAAAGCGGTAAAAGTTCACAATCTGGCAGTTTGTACAATAAAACTTAACGCAAGAGACTTACTTTGGCCATGTTTACGTAAGATAACGCCAAGCGTTTACGTAATATGTGGAATCTCTACCTATGTAGCGGTGATGTCTTCCTGCTCTACTGGTCTGGTAGCAGGATGAGGATGGAATTGAATTATATTATTCCAAGGAACACTCCGTGAAATATTATCATATTATGTAGATCTTATATAATGGCACAGAACAAATGATATAATGGTTAGACACTAACACAAAGGTTTGTAATTAGCAAACGGAGCATAATCTTAAACCAATACTAAGGTCAGAAAACTAGGCATTGATGAAAAGTTTTACGTAATCATGAAAAAATGCTGCTAAAAAAATTAGGATATTAAAATGATGTGAGCAGGGCACGTTGTACTGCATGCATCCGGAATATTGGGGAAAACTCACTATCACTCAATATGAGCCTATAGAGACCAGGCCACGGGGTCAGCTGCTGATCTTTGCGAATTCCAATACAATTTAGTACAGGCAGGAGATAAGGATGCGGAAAGAGACCTTTGCCCAACAATGAAGACCATTGTCTCTCCCATAATTGGTGGAGGAATAATATTATAATTTAAAAAAGCGATACAATCGAATATTCATCAAATTCGGTGTTTTTATGTCACTATTACGAAAATTGATGTAAAGTCCAATGCTCGTTGGCGTCGATGAATGAGAGCAAAGTAATTCATAATATGAATTCACTACGTGATTCACTTTTAAACTGCATTCTAAACTCATATTGAGCTTATGGATGGACGATGTGTGTAGAGCTAAATTGAATCCTTTGAGTTGTGTCACTTATCGCATGACAATTGTTAGAATGCATAAGTAAGTAACAGCAAATTTCATAAATTAATATCAGCATTGAGACAGTAGGAGGTATGTAATCCATATCGAAAGTATTGACGCCGTGGCGACACATTCGTTTCTAGAGCCGTCCGTCTCGGGTTCGACTCTCGGCTGAGGCAGATGTTTTTACGATTAGTTTGAATTCTGTATTCAGCTTTGGGTGTGCCATGAGCTATGAGTGTGAAACGTTATTATAAATCGTTGCTTAAAATTTTACGATTTTTTTTAATGTAGTTATGCCAATTAATTTTTTTTTAAATGTTGTATGTGAACAGGCTATGTTTTAAATTACATTTAGCCGGGTTATATGATCAAACACGATAAAATGTTTATGCAAATTGATGAGACACGCTGGTAGGATTCTTCATTTAGTAAAAAGTACAAAGTTGTATTAAAATCCATAGTAAATACATTAATAACGTACAAAAACCTCCCTAAAAACCTGTCTACTTTTTTTGTAGGTAAGTTTCCGTGCTGAGGGCATGGAACTTACCTACTATATATAAATGCGTTGAGAATCTCTATTGTTGACGAGTTCTTGATATAATTTGAGTATTTTCAAAAGACGAGTGAAGTGGTTTTTTAGGTAATCGTATTTGTTAATTTTTAGGCTAGCTCAGTGCTTTTAATCAGGCGTCTTTCAGCCCAATTTAATTAGGCATGTATAAAATACATTTTAGACACAAAAACTTACTACATAATTGTTAATTAATTGCACTCTATTTGTACAGTTCCAAGCATCAAAGAAGACAGGTCAGGCTGCGGTTCACGGCTGCAACAGTGGTGCCGCAGCAGGAACTGCCAGCTGTGGAGACTGCTTCTCCTTCCCTTCATCCCCATCTTGGCGCTGATCGTCCAGACAACTTTATCATTGGAGAACAGCGTCACTAATGGGAGAGAAGTCGCTGACGTGGAAGAACAGGTAAGAATAACTTATACAATCTGCGAGTCACGGTTGTGGCGTCAGTCGAAACTGCCAGCGGTGTAGATCGCTTCTCCCTTTTTTAATTCCTATCCTGAGATCACGCAGACAACTTTGCGACTATATAACAGCGTCACTAATCAAAAGGAAATCACTGATATGGAAGAACAGAAGTAAGAAGAACTTAGACTCGCTTATAAATACATAGGTCAAGTTGCAAGTCATGATTGCAGCAAATATATCGCAGTTGCAACTGCCAGCGATGAAGATTGCTACTCCTTCTCTTCATCCTTACATTGGTGCTGATCGTGTAAATTATTATCGCTGGTGAATAGCGTCAAAATAAAAAGCCTGATATGCAAGAACATATCGGGAGTCACAGTTAAGGTATGTCAACGGTTGTAACGGTTGTAGACCTTTAGAAGTTAGACATTTTTCTCAACTTGTTTGGGCCTCGACGGGGATATTTTAGCTTTTGTCTAAAATAGCTATGTATTTAGTATGTAAGATCATGGCTGCCTTTTTATTGATAGATTTCATTCATATTATAAAGTGATGATTGACGAACATCTTTTGAAATGTCGATGGCCATAATTTTTTTCTAG
Organism: Ligdia adustata; assembly: GCA_947049295.1. Taxonomy (NCBI): domain Eukaryota; kingdom Metazoa; phylum Arthropoda; class Insecta; order Lepidoptera; family Geometridae; genus Ligdia; species Ligdia adustata. Next base: position 2,343,604 of record OX346226.1, read on the forward strand.
TTGATCATTTTAGTGTAAAGATTATAATTGCGTTTTTTATTAGGTTTGTTCGCTTGTTTTAATGTTTGTTATTAGAACAATACAGCGTATCTTACTTACCCTGTATAAACCCAGTTAACTGTTATCGCAAAAGCAAATAACACCACTCGCTATTACGCAGTTCATGGTGTTTTTGAATTATATATTCTGATCACGTTTCCTTCTCGCGGCTTTACAGAAGATCTCATGAAAATATGACATCTTTAGAGTTATGATTCGTATAGTAAAAATAATGTCAAAAACTGTATCGTGTCTTCATACTTATATATGGTATTTATTACAAAATATATATTTTGCTAGGTTTAAAACAGAAGTTTTTTCGGCCTAAAAATTAAAAAAAGACCTAAGGTACAAAATATTGATAAAATATGTAATACGTCATTATGTGGCGTTGGCCATCTTAGACCTATTGTCAACTAACATATCTAAGAACAACATCAAATATACTACTTAGGAAGCTACGTTGAAACAGACAGACACACGTAATACAGACACGTCAAACTTATAACACCCCGTTGTTTTTATATAGTGGGTTAAAATGAGTTTAAGGTGGTCACAAAATACCTACTAATTTCCGTGAAAAACAGAATTATTTAATTCAGACTCTATTGGTATCTAAAATGATTTTATTAAGCTATCTATTTGAATGTGGCAAACAATTGAACTCGCAAAAATATGTAATAAAAGAAACCTTGATACTAATAGCTGAAGACGGACAAACTTTTCTATGGAACAGCTGATATTTTATTCGCGATTTCAGTGTTGGTTCTATAATGAAAGTTGTTCGCAATAATGAGCTTAGTTACTCCCTTTCGGCTCAGTACATCCCCAACCGATAACCGATATAGATGTACTATTTATAAAATCCTCTACAGAGGCGCCACGTGTCTCGATATTTTCCATGTTTCATATTTTCAGTGGAAAATGTAATTTACTCGCCGTCAGTGTTCATCTGAGTGGAGCGATGACCAACTTGACACTCTAGGGATGGGGTTACCATTTTAAAATGTTACTTACTACTAATTTTTTTTCAATGATTAAGTGTAAATATATAACCCATTTAGGTATACCTTAATAATATTAAAATCTAGCCTAAGGCTAATAAGTAATTTTAATTTAGCTTTAACTTAATTTAAATTAACTACTCATATAAATTTACTAGAATTATGAGTAGTAAATAAAATTTTACATGTAAAAAAGAAAGTTAAAATTTTAAGACGGTTTTGCACTGTATGTTAAGGTGAAAACACGACTTAATTTTTGTAGTTGTTTTGATTTTTGAACCAAACCAAACTGATTACTAATAGGAATGTATAATGTTTTTTTTGCAAAATTGAGCAGTTGTGCAATCGGGATACATGCATAAAAAATATTTCGATGAATCGAGAATCATTTAATTTTTTAAGTCAGTCAAAAAGTAAAATGTAATCTAAACCACAACGTAGGTAGAGTTATCAAAATGCTGGCCTCATTGAAATCAATATTTAATAATTTTTTTAGATTTCATTGTGGACAACTTAAAAAAAATGTACACGTTAAGTATTGCATGAATGTTTTTAAGCTTTGTTCCATTTCGATTCTATTGATTAAAAAGTAATATATAATAATAAAACTGACAAAAATATTTTAACATTTAAATACACATTATCAAATTAAATTTCTCATCCCTAAACGCGATCTCATGAAAATGTATAAGTTGTATCGGAGAAAACACACTCCACTAAGTAATTAGAAAAATGAAAATTGCAGCTAAAATAACAGATTATTCTTATCGTTCGTGTGACATTAATTATGTTCTAAATGGGTTTTCAAAATTGGACATGAAGTGTGATTGATTTTCTTTATTTTATTCTAAGCAGGAAAGGGTGACTGACTGATGGTTCTTATAAAAACTCAATGACGTAATATTTAAAGGTAACTTATATAAAAATAATATTATTGACCGAGCGAGCAAAGCGTCTCTGTTTCGAGTCAAGCATTTTTTCTTTCGTCTTCATTTCGTTGTATGTCTCCTGAAATTTTGCACTCGCATACAGTTCGTACTTTCTGACTAACTCCAAACTTCTAGTATAGGTTGCATGAGTTCTTTAGTTGTCGGAGACTTTCAATTGAGGGTTTCTCCTGAGATATGAGTGAATTCATTTAGAAATGCATAAATCACGACAAATCTGTAATAATAGTTTGTATAAGTGGCCACGAATCATGAAACTCAATTCAAAGGTGTTTGTTGATTTTTTCGGCAATTGACTGTCATTACGCTATCATCTATTAATTATGTCCATCAACGCCGTATGTTGAAATTTATGTATGATTGAAATGTTCTCATTAGGTCTACAGTTTATATAACTACTGTAGAACAGTGTAGAACAGTGTAGAACCTACTATGAAACAATGGAGATAACTAGTAAAAGTTTTTTTTCTTTATTACGTGTGTATTTAATAATAAATATTTATATTAGGACAACGTGAATTATGTTAAAAAAAGTAAGTGAAGTTTTTGATTGAGAATGTAAGAAAACACATGGATAAGTATTTTTGAGATCGCTCGTTTGGATACAAGATTCAAGTGCAAAAGAAATCACCGGTGAATTGTATTTCGTATTGTTAGCCAAAGGTATGAATTTCAAGAATGCGTCTTTTTGGCATATCGTTCGATAGTGACGTTAGTAATGAGTAGTGAAATCAGAGTTTCAAAAATAGAGCCCCTGTTAGGGGAGAGAAGTTGACGTAGTCTGGTCTAGCTATTTTTATCGCGTAGACGAATGCTATTTAATATTGCAATTGCCTGCGTAATTAAGTCAAATTCGCTTCTGTCTCATGACTAATTTGTAATTAACGAGAATTTAATATTTTTTAAATACTAGCTGACCCGCCGAACTTCGTAGCGCCTAACAGTTATGTATGTTTCTCACCTTTTAAACCTTCCCTGGAGTACGACAATCATTTCAAGACTAAAATCAGCTATATCTGCGCAGCCGTTCACGAGTTTTAGTGTAACAAAGGCTGCTATAAGAAGCTTCACCTGACAATAACAAACACAACAATAAAAAAAACTAGTGAAATCGGTCCAGCTGTTCACGTGTGATGGAGTGACCAAGGGATATAGTGATTCATTTTTATATTATATGTCTTTAAACAGCATGTATGTAGAACACTATTGATGCCTGCTAAGTACGCATAATTTATTTGCCCTTTTTACAGAGAAGCGAGTGCCTTTTTTAGTTCACTGTTGCGCTACGAAAGTAATTATTTATGTATTTTACGGAAAACACAAACAACATCTTTAAAAAAATAATTTGCTAAAAATGACCACATTACATGGCACCAATTTGACCCGAAAGCCAGACTTTTTGAAAGAAAATTTAAGATATTTTTCTAACAATCTACTCTTCATCAGGTTAGTAGAGCCACGGAGCTGGGCAAGCTGGTGACCAGGTTGCAGCAGGAGCGCTCCGAAGTAGCATTCTTCATCTTCACCAATGGGAGCACCTTGAGGTGAGAGTGCAATTTTATAGTGGTTCTGAAGGGTTTTTTTATGACATATTCATAAAAAATAGAGAGTAATTGTATAAGAAAATTAAAATTTTACAGACTACTCAAGTTTGAGTTGGCCATCTTGGATTTATAATTGATCATTGTTTATATAGTATTCTTATACTCGTTATAGATATCCAATGAAAGGGCTTCATTGGATACCTATACTGAGAAAGTTGTGAAAAAATATGTGTCCTTCATTTTATAGTGGCGGCAATCTTGAACCGATTTTCTTTAAACATACCTAAAACACTCCCCACTAATTCCAATTAAAAAAAAAAACAATATCAATTCATCCGATTGGATTTCATAGACAGATATACAGACAGACAGACACAGTTACGTCAAACGTATATCACCTTGTTGTTTTCGCGTACGAGGTTAAAAAGTGTCAACTATGATTCGGCAGGCACTTAGGTACATATTTTTTTACTGATAGTTGTCTATTCCCAGGTCCAACCTAACCCAGCGTTTTGCTGGCACCGACAGTGCTATCATGCAGATGGGGGACCTTCCAATGCTGACATTCAGGACCAGAGCGGACCCTGTCTCTGGGGCTGATTTTCTCGCTGAATTAAGCGAGCTAAGGTAAGGTATAAGCGACCACGTAAATCTAATATCACAGATTCTTCGTCAATACTCTCAAAATTAATTACGAGGACAAGTGATTACGTAACTTGCAACCAAATTCAAAAAATACATACGTATTAAATATCCCTAAATAAACGAACTAGGCAAACTTTCGTAGTACAAAATAAAATTATTATTTCCCGTCGATTGACAATTTCGGGTAAGTATATCGAGAATCTGCTATTTGATAATCTAATATTGTGCATACAGTAGTGATTGAAAAATCACTAGTGTGAACACCCATACCAATATACATACTGATAGTAAACGAGTCAACTCCCCTCGTCCCACTGCTGGGCACGGGTTTCTCATTTGAATTGTCTGTAGGCGACCAACCACGCTGGCTAAACGGGTTGGGGAATCACCTATCTTCGAAAGTTATTAACTTTCTCCGACACGCATTTTTTTCAACATACTGACAGATAGAATATTGTTTTCCCAGACTCGAAGCAAGGTGGTTTCTCTTACCAAGTTAGTAACGCTTTCATGTCGTCTCTCAGACAGAAGTAAATGCCCTATTCGTACTATACCCAAATCCCTGTCTCAGTTTATAAAAATAGTCCTAGGTTTATTTTAGCGCGTAACACTAGCCATTACTGTGCCGTTGCTCCCTCCATTCACAAAGAAAGTACAACGCTATGTAAAAAATAAACTAAAGCGAATAAAGAACTCTATTAATCTTACTTTTCTTAAGATAAAACAAACGCAGGGTCGTTTCTCTAGGTGTCGACGTAAGACGTATCGCCGTAATTAAAGATTCGCATTTTGATTGTGTTTTATAGTGCAGTTGAACTCGGGATTTGCACATGGCCGGATTAAGGTATTGTACCCCCGGGGGCTGTAAGTCGCGAGGGCTGGTACAAAGTTAGTCTGAAACAACAAAGGTACAAATAAATATTTGCAGTATTTTTTACAGATATTGAGGATGTCTTTATTAGAGTACTTTTATGATTTATCTAGAAACTCCCAGCGGTATTACTTGCGTATAACACCTTTGTTTTAAATGTCAGATGTTTGTTCAGCGTTTTACCGCATTTATACGGTAAAATGAATTGTGATACTTTGTTACAAGTAACTTATGATTGTATCCGTCAGTGACGCTAAGATTAATTTAATTATTAATGATAGTAATTTATTTACTGATTCTCAATACATGTTTTTTTGTTCAATTACTTTTTTGTTGTTTTTTAATTCAATTACTTTAAGAGTGATTAGTTCGTCCCCGTGTGAACCAATAAACATTATAGGATTTCGCTTGTAGGAAAGTTACAGGGCAATAAGTAAATGTTGAGTACGAGCTTTTTTTTACTACAGAAGTGACTCGGGACTCGGGGGCGATGTACGCAATGCTTCAATGGATTAGTAACACATATTTCGTTTTCCTCGTTTATTTTTAATTTTAAAAATAGATAAAACAAATATACAATTTGTGGTAACCCTACAGATTTATAGTAGCCCCTAGGACATAATAAAGACTTTATAATAATAAATTAAAGTGACTTGGACTAGTTCACTGCTATCGATCACAAGAACCTTGTCAAAGTTGCGAGGTAATCTAACTTGTTCTAACCGTTAATGATATTAGTTAGAAGTTACTTTAGAATATTGCAATTTTCATATTGAGATTTTTTCTACTTTATTTTTACGAGTTTGACGTATTTTTTTGCTAATTTTCTTTTGTGGATTAAGTTATGCAGTTTGCATTTCATTAGTTTTAGAGTGATTTGCATTGATTCAGATAAAATTTGAGTTAAGGATGAGTTAATTCTACACATAAATCTAGTCTTTTGGCTAGTGCACACTTTCAATATCCAAACACAAAATGCAACCCAAATTAGAATACTATCTCTAGATTGATTTGTAATCTGCATTTCAATAAATAAAGTTTGCTATCTACGATTGAAACTATTGACTGATTACCTGCGCAGTGTTTTTTTTGAGATCCGCGACACCGGCCAATCTTCTCTTCGTTTGTCTTCTTAGCTACGCGACATGGCAAAAATGCGGTACATTACACCGCAGAGGCCATAAACAAAGATAAAATAGAATATTGACTGATCCTTTTCCTCCTGACATTCGCGTGTGATTGGTCCGTAACACGCCAGCAGTGAAATATAATTGCCGACATCTATAATTTCATTTGCAAATTATGATGAATGTTCCATTTAACTTAAATAGCTCTTTGTTATTAATAATAAGTTATTTCACACGTAATTATCCATATTTAAAATTTATAGTTGAGACAAAAATATGTTTAATTATTTTTTGAAAAGGATGCTCTATACATTTACATGCATAATACTAAATAACTTTAGGGACTGAAACGTAATATTTAAAAAAATACAGGTACACTTCGAAATTCCAAAACTTCGTAAAATTATGTCATTTTAGAACTGAGGGCAATCCGGAAATGATCAAAAACCAGATTGGCCCCTCCAATGCAACTGGTTGCGTATTAAGATGCAGCTTCGGACTTTGATCGGTTACTGGAACGATTTTTCTCAATCTCCTATCTGAGACACGTAAAAATGCAACTTTTGTCTGGTTACTCACTAATTGATATCAACTTTTTGAAACTTGTAAACTCTTTAAAAATTCGTTCTCGTCAAGCTCTTGTATCCTAACTTCATTATCTTTATTTCTACGATGTTTATGCGAGGGCACATATGTACATACATGTTTTGCATATAATTATTCAAATCCGACACGCAAGCTCGCTTTTGTTATACCATCATAGACCACGTAGTGTCTCTGAAGGTTTATTCACGTCATTGTGTGGATGTTACTCGTAGTTTGTGTTATGTAATTGTGCATTAATTGTTACACTGGAGGACATAAGCTGTTAATCTTGTAAGATAAATGGTTGTATTTACTGTAAAGATCATCACATCTATGTATAGCTTTCAATTCAAGAACATACGTGAATATTATGTTGTTTTTCAAGCAACTTTTTCAAGCAAGTTTTTGTACGAGGTAAAAACCTTTGTTTTATTGGGATGCGTATCATTTTTAGTTAGTTTCGTATAATTTTTATCAAAATTGCTGAAGTATTTTGATTTATATTTTTGATTTCCTTTGATTCGTCAACGATTGATAGAATGGAATGAAATAAGTATAAGAAGTATTTTTTTTTATTCTTTCTTGATTGGCCACCACACTCTGTGTATTGTGCCAGTTCTCAAGTTCTTATAAGAAGTATTATAAATACAAGCCATAATAACCGTAGAGGTTGAATTTATGTACATTGAAAAAAATACTAAAAACCTTTTAGTATTTTTTAAGTGTAAACTAATTTACACTTTTAAATATTTTGTCTGTCTGTTTGTAAAGGTCATTTTGAAACGACTGTTCCGATTAAAATGAAATTTTGTACGGTGGTAGCTTATACTCTTGGTTAATTTATATCAGGTCAGGTACCTAGTATTTCATAGAAAAGAATTTTCAACATCAATCCAGCCATCAAGCTTTGGGCTAATGTAAAAATAAGTATATATTAGAAAAACAACATAATATTCACGTAATGTAAAAAAGAGATGTAAATTTTATTTATTAATTAAGTCGTCTCATTATAGTCCATTTACATTAATAAATTCAGAGCCGTAGTTTTATTCTAAGGAAAAAAAAATATTTAATTCACTCTTATTTATTATTTTGAAATTAAAACCACATTGTTAAATTATTTTGAAGCGGCGAACTGTCAAATTGAAATTAGTTTACTTTAGTTTTCACTTCATGCCTCTTGCGAGTACTATAGCCGATAGTAGTATCGCTGACATTCGGGGAACATATATAAAAACTTACGGATCCAGAACCTTTTTTCAGAACATACATAAATAAACTTACAGATCCAGAACCTTTTTTCAGAACATATATAAATAAATTTACAGATTCAGAACCTTTTTTCAAAACATTACATAAATAAACTTACAGATCCAGAACCTTTTTCCGGAACATACATAAATAAACTTACAGATCCAGAACCTTTTTTCCGAATATACATAAAAAAACTTGCGGATCCAGAACCCTTTTTTAGAACATACATAAATAAACTTACAGATCCAGAACCTTTTTTCAGAACATATATAAATAAATTTACAGGTCCAGAACCTTTTTTCAAAACATCATGCATGCATCGAAGAAATTAGGTTAAAATGGATAAATATTCATGATACAACATACAGCGTGGAAATTTACTGCAACACTTAATGACATTTTTCTATGAAAATATAATCTTAATAGTAGCTTTCTAATAGTTAGTAATGGCTATTATTATGGCCACTCCTTAGCGTGTGTTTACTCTATGGCATCGTTAGGAAAGGGTCATCCTTAATGACTTCTTGAAAAGAAGTTTGTATTACACGTGTGGCAAAAGCTGCTGTTGATGTCATTCATAATTTTAGAGTCTTCGTTTCGTAGCAAAAAGTTTAGCTTGCAAGAAAGTTTATTTTAGGAAAGTATTTTTTATTGTTCATGTTTGAAAAGATATGTAGTGTTACATTATTAAAAAGGAAATGGAATGAAAAACATTTAATTAGTATAAAACAATTTAGTCAGGATTAACTAATAATCACTTAGGAGAAAACGGTGAAAAAATCTCAAAAAGGGGAAATGGGTAAAACTTCTCCTAGCAGGCGGTAAAATATGAAAATTAATATAAGATACAATATTAATTTTATCCACATAAACATCCTAAGTATATAAATTAAAATAACTACGGCCCACACTAAGCTCAAAGCCCGTGTTGTGGATGCCATGACTTACGATAAAATAGGTACCAGAACTTTGCTGTGATTTACTTAGAATGGTGAATTTGATTTAATCATTTAAATTGTTTCTTAGGTTTTCTGAAGAAAAAAAAACTGTCATTTTATATTTTTTTTAAGTGTCTCCAGAATTAGTATACCCATCATTTCTGTCCGTTCTTTTATGTGCCTGTTTTCTTTTTCTTCTCGCTTTTTATTAGGTTTCCGCTTCTTTTATTCTTCTTCTGTTTCTTTTTACGCTGTCCATTAAGATTCTAAATTTAGATACAGTATTTTTTTACTTTAATGTCACGTTTATAGCTGGGTATTTACTCTTTAAACATAAATTAAAAAAAATTGCTCGGTACTGACAGGTGTTACGGGGCGTTATGTAACGCTACAAAGCGAGCGTTCTTGCATTCAGAACGGAGTGCTTCTTTCCTCGTACTTGTCTACATGAATGCTCGCTTTGAAACACGTTACATTACGCCCTGTAACACAGGTTAGTATTAGAGGCACATCTGAAATAATTCAAGAGGTAATTTACGCGGGGTTAGTTAAATTTAATTAGACATTAAGTGAAGTTACACCTAACGAAGTTGCTTAACAGATTTTTTTAAATATGATGTATCTAAATTAAAAATAATTACAAGAGTTTTATTTCGACAAGCAAATATATAGCTTCATATTCAAGGGACCACCATATTTTTTTGGTGTTTCTTTTAAAATATAATTTAACTAATTTAGAACTATTTAAATTTGAATGCAAAAATTAGTTTCAATAATAAAAAATAGGCTGAGATATCATATCACAGACGTGAACCTACGCCATTGCCATATTAATTGCACGTGAAAATTATGATCCTATTCGTAGCACCTGATATCGTCATTTTATCTCCAAAAACACATTATTTTTGCAAAATCCACGTGTGAATAATGATCCGGCCAAGGACGAGGTGAGGCCGAGGATTTATCGAGGACAGAATAATGCGACCACCTCGTCCATAAAAAAACAACATTAAACTTTTATTATCAAATCATTGAACGATATCGTAAAAAGGTAACAAAAATACGCCACTCGCAAACAAATGGAATCTTTTCATTTGGATGTCTTAATTTATTGTGTTGAATGAACTCAAATTGTCGTGAATTTCACCTGTCTTATTGTGAGAACACAAATTACCTGTTGCTTTTTATTGGGACAGATGATTAATTGACCAAAGGTGTAAAGCGAGCAAAGCGTCCTAGCTTCAAGTACGGCAAAATGATATTGCATGAGTCAGTATTTATAGTATTGATAGTATGTTTTTCTAGAAGTTGGTAATGGAGCAGTTTTCTTATCTTGACGAAATTTGATAGATTTGGTAGATATTAATTAATAGTTTTTTTAGTCACAAAGAACATGGAATTGATATTATAAAATAATAATTATTACTGCAAAACAATCATGCCCAGTTAACAACACTAAAATTAAAGCTAAATATTAAATATTAAAACTTATATAATTAAACAGTTATTATCATATAATAAAAAATAAAATTGGGAGGGATAGTACCCCCCCCCCCCCATAAAGAGTTCATATGATACACTAAGGTCTTAAATATTAGGTACTTGGAACAGCTAACGCAAGTATACTCATTTCGTACTATACAGTTTCATCGCTTAGAGGTGTACTTAAGACGGCTATAGACCGGCAACTTGTCCATACAATAAGATATAGCTCTTTTCTACCTTTTAATGTTGTCCGATTCCAGTGTTTTTTTTCACACAGATACACATTTACTAGGCTTTATCGTTTTATTATTTCTGTCTTTCATATCACTTCAAAGTAACAAGCTTTCTTAGCAGTCATATTTTGCGCTGATACGATGCCTAAAAAGACTTTATTATGTAGTTTTTTTTTCTAAATAATAAAACGAGTAGGCCTAACATACATCATAGTGAAGCGATTGACACCAATAACAAACAATTACGTTACAATTTAGGGTATGAAAAGAGATTAAACCCCGGAACGAAAATTGTATTAGAAACATGAAAACAGTGAAGGGTCGGTGATTTTCTTAACCAAACGGGGATAAATTTAGCCATCCTAATTAAGGACATTCACTATATTATCAACTCTCTCAAGAAAATAAAATCTGCTGTTTCATACATTTTGTTGTTGTATTTTTTTCATTAAAGGTATTGAAAATATTTTTTTTTTATATTCTTTAATTAAATTGACAATGAGTACTATGATCTAACTTCGCTTAGTACCCCCCCCCCCCCCCCAACCGAGAACGCGTATAAGTAATTTATATAATTTAAATATACCTATTTATAAATAACCTTATTTATTCAAGAATCTTGTCTTCAAAAATTTTAATGTAGGTAGGTACACAATTTGTTTAGGTCTATGAACTCATACTAAAATAGATACGACTTTTGTAAAGAATCCAATAAGTTGCAAGTTTCGCTGTGATCTACCCTTCATCCCCTTTAAATTAGATTCGGGGTCAATATTGTGTCGTCAAACAGTTGTGCCCGGTACTTTCCATTTGTTATTAGTATGTATAGCCTCTGCTAACCTTTACGGTCGTTGGCATAATGCCGAGCACCGTGATTTTCGGTTACTTCTTCTTCAAGATGAAGTTGATTTGCTAATGATGGCTGATTACAGGCCAAGTGCCTTTATTAAAAAAAAAACTAATAGCGGCGTTGTCCGCGATCCAAAATGGAATATAACAAGTTTTCTTTGAACCCCTATTTGACCCACTTACGGATGAGTTTCCAAAAATCCTTTCTTGGTATACCCCTTACTTATAATGAATACCGCGTGACATTAGGCGTGCTCCGTCATTAAATCATTAAATATCTTTAAGCATCGAGTCGTAGTCCATTACCTATCACTACAGCATTAAAATATGTGTCTTCTTCTATTAATTAGTAATTTATTTATATATTTTAATGCTCCTAATTTGTATCGTATGTATATGAATTTATTTATTTATCTGTGTATCCATTTGTTTGTATTGGTTGTATTTTATTTGTTCATTTATGAAATATGTTTATCAATGTAATATTTTAAGGCCTCTCTAATATTATATTCTTCATTTACATGCATGCTTGCCTGAAAGAGATAGATGGCGTTGTTAGGGCTTAAAACACGCAAACGGCTTTTGGCGGATAGATATAGGGGGTTTTCGATAAAAATAAATAGTTGTTGAATCTTGGTACTTGACTGAGTATTCTTTCCCTGAGGCAGTATTCTGCGACAATAAGGCTGCCATTATAAAACGTAGTATATATTTGTAAGCTTTTGTTATACTTATTAATTGTTAATCTGGTTTTTAATAAAGAGTTGTCATATCTTATATTATGAATACACCCTCTAAATTTTTTGACTATGGATTCAACGGCACTGATAAAAAAATATCTTGTCGATGGTTCAGCGGACTCGGCGTTGATTCCTAGCAAATATCGGTCAGTCTGAGAGTCAGAGCTAACTCTTTTATATAAACAGATGTGTAAATATAAAGCTCTGTATAACTATTCGAAATGCTAATAATGTCATCATGTTGTGTACACCATATATTCGTATATTGACAACCGACGTGGCCTAGTTAGCATACTTTGTTCTAGTTAGCATGGCCAGCGATCTCGGGTTCGATTTCCGGTCGGGGCAGGTGTTCGAATGAGGAGTTTAAAATATCTGTCTTTAAGTTAGGGTGTGTTATACATGTGTTTGTAAAGATAAGTATCAGTAGTTTGCAAAGATAAATATGTCTAAAATTCGGCAGTGACATGACATGAAATTTGGCGAAAACATTTTTTTATAATATGAAAAAAAAATTTTGATTGTAAAATGAATAAAAACCCATTGATTATGGGGCAAAGTGTACCTTTAGAAAGGATTTTAAGTAATTAACCCCAAAGGTGCTCAAGGGTTTTGAAATTTGAAACCTTTTTAGTAATAATAATACGGGACAGCATCCACACAAAGGTCTTCAGGACCCAAACTAGACAAAGCCTCTCAGAGTACTATGGTACTCTGATGACTAACATACATACATATATATGTATATATATATATATATATAATAAACACCCAGACACAGATCAAACAGACATGTTCATGCACACAAATGTTTGTTCTGTCCGGGGATCGAACCCAGGACCAGCATAAGTTGAATAAATATATATATTTAAATTCCATTTATGTTACTACCACTAGTGTTTATATATTATTTTGCTAAAGCATTATCTAAAGTATATTTGTCCATGCACAGGTTGAGTATCAACGACGGTACCTCGATGACGGAAGCGGTGGAGTGGTATACGAATGCTAACGCAGCTCTGCTCAACCACCTCACTAAAGAAATCAAGGATACCGATAGCAGCACCATTTGGAGGCACGTATTTAATATGTCATTAGTATTTTATGAAGAACTGATTGCTTATTGAACGATGGAAATTTGGAGAATATTCTGTTTTCTCTCTCTGGAAAACATTGTGTTTCTGAACTTCTGTTTGAGCTCAAATTCAGGCCTTCTTTATAATAAGTAACAAGTGATAACTTACTTCATGCAGCACGCAAAACTTACTTTACTTCAACAATTCTTCTTCATGTAATATTCTTTGTAAACGAGTATAACAAAGAATATTATAAATTATATTGGCTAAAAATAAAGTATCGGACCGATTTTTATAGAATTCATTTGGGATTTATTGGAAAATAGGTTTACCCTTCTGAAAAAAATATAATTAAAAAACTGAAAAAAATACTGAAAAAAAAATATTTTTGAAGCCCCAAGATCTCCATCCGTCATCTACCATCGCAATCGAACCCATCTCTGAGGCTCCGACGATTTGAGAACCTTTTTGAAGTCAGTTCAAAATTGGGTTAAGTTTTAGAATGCTAGCCTGGAAGAAACGAATTCACTCGCATCTTGAAAAGATCCAAATTGAAACTATCGGGAAATTTCACAAACCATTACCGAGTTTCAAAACCTGGCAGCACGCACAATAAAAGTTGACGCATTTCACTTTTGAAACTAAACTTTTGACTGAATAATTAACTTTGGTAACTTTTAAAAGGTTTACGTTTTAACTAACCTACATGTGTGTTACACTTAAATTTATTTATTTTTACTAAAATTTGATACAAATAAGTAATGCCATTTAGTTGTTATTTGGTTGAGTTCAGTCGTGAATCGGTGACACTAAGTGGCATTTTCAACTGCTCGCAACCGCAGGTTAGATGATAAGTTAGTTAATAAAAATGTCTTTCGCCGTTATTTATTTTACGACTACATATGTAAGCCACGTTAGAAGGATTGGGGCTTAAAATCTCCTATCAATAGTGCGATCCGCTCTAGTTTTTCTGATATAATTGCTGAAAACATCGCATGGTGACAAATAGGAAAATATTATTCCTCTCTTTCCCCTTTTTAGTCATAGGGGAACAGAAAGGAAATTTTGTTCATGTTTGTCACCTTGCGGGGACATATTGGGGTGACAAACAGGAATAAACTAACTTTTCTATACTATAGACGATAAGAATGAGTGTATTTTATAAACAACCGGACGAGTTGTCACACCAGCGTGACAAACAAGATTTTTTTACGGTTCGTCCAGACAAAATCCTGTCTGTCACACTGGTGTTGAGTCATAATTAACTCCGGTTCGCTGACCGAGTTGTATTCACTCTAGTGGGACAAACAAGATTATTTTTCTCGTTTGTCACAAATAAAAACCTATTTGTCACACTGGCGTGACTACGAGTTATATCCTGAAGGTTCCGATACTTTCCCCTGTCCTAATCATAATAAATTAAAGTAATAACTTTGCAATTTTAAGATCATGTTTCTACTTCATTGACTGCCATTGTGCATCTAATGACTGATGGCAGTTAAAGCTCAGAGTCAACTGTGACGTCACTTGCAAATAACCACACACTAATTTACTCAGGGACGTGATACACGATAATATTTTATTTTTTATTCACACGTAGTTATACGAGTGATGGTTTAAAGCGATAGTCATTGTGAAGCTATCGGAGGTGCATTGAAGCATGTACTTGACACTCATCGAACTTTTTAAACTAACGTTCTTATAAAAAAGTGGAACGCAATCGTGAGCAATTCTGATTTATTAAGATAACGAGAATGTGCTCGCATTCAAACAACATTTGTTGTAGCTAGTGATTGCTACGCTTACATTATTAAAAATAAAACTAGGTTTAATTTAGACCAGCAATAGTTTAGTGCTTCCTGAAGCCCAATCGCGCTAATTCATTACAATGGAAACGGAACTGGAAATTGACCGATCGTCAATTGTTTTCATATTTTGTATCGTGCTAATGGTTTCACGAGCGGTTGAGACGGTATCCTGTCTATATCTATAACACGATCAAACGAAACAGTAAAAAAAATGAAGGTTTTAATATCTCTTGAATTTACTAAGGTTATATACTAACTCTGTTAATTAAAGTATAATATGAGTAGTTAAGTTACTCAAACAAAAAAATATGCGCAGGACATATTTTCATGTCTCTTGCTTTGTTCGTTTAATCCACATCCCATCGAAGTAGGTCGAGTCCCATAACCGATTACACGACTCTACAAAAAAAATGTTCGTTCTTTGTCCTAAAGTTTATACTATTATTTTCCAGTTAGTTTTGCACAAAAACGAAAAGAAAATACCTTTTTTCGGTATAAAGTTTGCTTTTGTGATAGTTATAATAATAATACTCATTTTTTTCTCTATTATCAAACAGTAGCTATGAACATAAAAGAAAAAGTAAAAGTGTGCACTTTTAAGTTATTTTCCACTTTTCTGTAAGCTAATTTGATAGTAAAACTTAATAAAAATAATAAAAAATAATAAACATTTTTATTTCAATAGTTTAATTTTCAATCAAAAATTAAAATCCGAGATTTTTAAAAATTTCGTTCAGTAAGTCTTCTAAGCACAAAAGCAAAGTTTTTCATGCCATATATTTTTTTTCCGTCTTATTACGACCTAAACTACCGAAATTTAATGCTTTGCAATCAAAGTCAAATTTCATGTTGACCCGTGTTATTAAATCGAGATTGTTCCTTGTCTATTTAAGTGTATCTCTCTCTTGAGTGCGCTCTAATCCACTGAGCGTGATTGAAAATTGAGTCTACATCTTCTACGAGTAGGTTATACAAACTTATATATTGAAGGCCTTAAGAGGCGCTTCTCCATAAATGCGGAATAAGTAAAAATTTTTAGAGAATTCGGAATGAATTAAGATAAAATAAGAGAACTCTTTACTTTAATTAAAGACAAACAATGCAAAAAAACATGCTAGCTTTCCAATGGCGGCTTTATCGCTTTTCGATCTCTTCCAGAAACCCACGCACGTACAAGATATCACAAAACTAGAGCGGCCTTAGCGAGGTAAACATAATAATATATAATAAACATTTCTAGATATATAAAAGTACAAGATATAGAACAAATACATTCACAACGATATATTGATATAATATAAATACATACAATAATATAATAAATAACTATAATATATAAAGGTATGAACACAATAAATCAATGAAATTACTGATAAATTACATACAGGATTGTTGAAGTGAGAACAAAAGATACAGCATCAAATATAATCGTATACAACTTGTAACAGAAAGAAAATGTTGTGGTGCTATGGGTTCACTTTGACGGGTACATTAGCACCGTTAAATATTGTCACACCTGTCTGTTACACGTTGTAGATATAGACAATGGTAGTACATTGGGTGGCTTTATCACCTAAAGTGATTTCTTCCAGGCAATCATCGGATGAATAGGGCTTTATTTTACAAATAACGACTGTTTACTAACACTTATTCTTTGCAAGCGTTTCACCACCCTGATGTTTAATAATATTTTAGATAGAGTGTCTTATCCCTATACTAGGATTTTTTCAATTATACGACTGGCATGCCAAGATGTCTGACCATTCGGCCACCGTCGATTCTTTTCTAGCCAGACGATTTAGCCATCGATGTCGTAGACTGTAATTATAATTATAACCATTATCCTAAATTCATTTATCCACCCACTGCTGAGTATAGGTCATCTCTTGTACACTCCATCCTTTCCTATCCTGTGCTAATGTCGGTAGATAACGACTTATCTATAGTTTGAATTATTAAAAAGTAAATCCTGATTGACTTACAGGTCACAATCTTACTTAAATGAAATCAGAGACCTGAAATTTGGAGAGTGTATTCATTATAGGGTGTATGGAAATACTAAGAAAAGATTTTTGGAAATTCAATCACAACATACACTAGTAAATAATATTTTCCATTTGTCAGGTATCTAGTGGGATTCAAAAACCTCTTGCGGAGTATCGAATGCAAGGGCATAGCTTCTGTCCTCGGGATCAACTATTTTGCAAGAGGGTCGCTACAACCCAAAGCTTACGAGCGGTGAGTCTATCTGAACTTCAAACCAAACTTACGAGCGGTAAATCTATCTGAACTTCAAACCAAAGTAGGAAACCGGACACTCAAAATGAGTGAAATAAAAAACAAATTCTTATAAAAAGAGTGATTACCAACTTCCATTACGGCTGGCGCTGAAAGAACATTTACAATTAACTCGATTAAAAATTAAACCTTTGGACCGACTTTGATAAAAATTAAATGAGGCCATTCGAGAAGTAAGTACCCTTTTACAAACATATCCAACCGTTTTCGAGGAACCAGGTACCAAACATAAAAAAAAAACTGTTGAATTGAATACCTCTTGTTTTGAAATCGGTAGAAAATGATACTCACGCGTGTAAAATACGGCGAATCATCACCTTTCATTCGCCACTGTCCAAATTTCTATATAAATAGACCGATTCGACGACCAATACGGATAAGGTTTGCGATAGCCAAGTCCTATTTTCACAATGGGACGAGCTTTGATAGATCCATTTACCAATCATAATATAGATGGAGACTGATACTGTATCTATGGATAATAACGTTTTGGATAATATGGGTTTATTTCGATATTTCGGCCGTATACTAAAACTTTACGACTCGAAATACGCAAAGCTTTTCCTTAATTTTACGTCCTTGAAAATCGATTGTAGATCTTTACAGGAAAAATAATCGCATTTAAAAGTTTGACATTTTGTCCCCAGCTTTGCGTTGTTCGTATTGCAAAGTTTTCGAATCCGAATGGAGATGTTATCTGAATCGGGCTGTTAAGTAAGATTACAAATAATTAGATGTAGGTAATATTTTTAATTGGTGGTATGGTTGAATTATGTACCCGAGACTTTGAAGTAAAGTAGAGTAGAGTAAAGTAATATTTATTGACCTTTAAATAAAGTTCGTTGCAGGCAAGTCTTATTACATTTGAATTAATAATTACTTAAAAAATTTAACTTACAAATCTCATTTATATACGATTACATATATATATCAGTTCTTCGTTTAATAGTTCTCATGACAAATATTCACATTATGATTGCTTTTTTTAGTTATTAGTGATATTTTATTGAGATGCATTACACTATTAGGCAATTTATTGTACATCAGTATTTTGGTATAAAGCCCCTGCTGCTTGCATTTAGCTAATCTATTTATTGGTAGGATTCCCCCTTTTTTATAATTGCGTGAAATTATTTTTTCCGGTATTTCCCTATCCTCGTGTACTTCTAATAAACAACTATAAATATAAAGTGATATAACTGTATAAGTGTTCTCGCAGGACAACGTTTTTTCAAACCGTTAATTGTTCTTATAGACTGTTTTTGACATTTTAAGACTTTTATGATATCTTTAGCATTTCCCCACACAGTAATAGCGTATCTTATAATAGAATGCACGTAGGCATAATAGACAGAGATGAGCGACTTTTTATCTAGTAATGGCTTAAGTTTAAATAAAGCATAATTACCACTTGCCATTTTCTTGCAAACTTTATCGATGTGCGCATTATGGCTAATTATATTATCTATTGTATAACCTAGAAATATATTTGTTTTACTAATGGAATTCCCGAAAATACCTAACTTTGACCGATACTGCATAGAGATGGTTTTATCAGAGTTAAGAACAATTCCATTTGCTTCAAACCATTCTTTCAAACCATTTGATTATTTATATTGAGCATATAAATAATCAAGGCCGAGATCAATCAATCAAGACAAACAATGCGATTTATCAAGTAGTTAAATAAAATACCCACTGCAAATACTTTGGACTACTATACGAGTATTACGTTAACGAGTAAAACAACGGGATGTAACCAGATGTTTACGACCAAATGCAAATAAAGGCAAATTCAATGACAACTCGCACAACAAATCGGTCTACCAGTTTTGGCTGACAAGAAGTTCATAGTGAATTAGACATACACACTTACAAACAAACATACACTGAAAAAACATTACCCTCATTTCGAGCAGTCGGGTAAAAATCATTATAACCAATTAAATAGTTAAATTTGAACAGTCGCTGTTTGTTTTTAATCTTTTGACGTGTATTATTGTATAGTCTGTGGTTAAATTTTAAATGGCAAAATCTTTAGTCACAATTCTAAACCGCACAATCTAGAGACGTGATAATATTAGGGTGTATTCATTATAGGGTGTAGTGGTGTACTAAGATAGGATTTATGGAGGAGGTCAAATGTGGGTTCAAAGTTTGAAACGAAACATCTTTATATTCCATTTTATGCCACAAGCAACGCCGCAGGTGACGGACTTACACTAAAGTCTAAGTCTTAAAAAATCGAAAAATAATAGTCGAGTATAAATTATCATGTGGCAATCGGCCAGTCTAAGTTACAATAAATGCAGTCCAGTCACTATATTGTGATTATACTTTCAGGTTCATAGCCCACATGGTGTTAGGAAGGGACCTGTTAGATAACACTTTGAACTTGGTGCCTTCGTTGATACCACTCCACAAAGACATCAAGGAAGACAGTCCGGAGTACCAGGTCTTGGAAAAGAAGTAAGTCGAGTAGCTGGCAGTAGTTTTACGAGCTACTGAGAATTATTTCTGAACCAACCTCAAGAAGAGGTGGATTAAAATTTGATTTGATTTGGATTTTTAGTGTGTGTTACACGATTTGACGAATTCATTCTACGCTGGTTGGTGAGATTTAGCATTTGTAATATCTGTAGAGCTATTATCTAATCTACAGGCAAAAACGACTGCGTATTATAAATTTGACGTGTGTTACTGAGGCATCCATGAATCTCTATGGTGGCATCGTTTTTCCCAAACAGCTATCCCGATTTTGGTTCTGATTTTTTCGATTGAAAGATGAATTAGTCGTGAGTGTTCTCGATTATGTTTGATGAAAATCGGTATAAGATGTGTACCGTCATAATTATATATATTTTTTGCCTTTTTTTTAAATTTTACTTGTTCATAAAAAACACTTACTTACTCGCTCCATATTACTTGTTAACATATTATAAAGTATTGAATCATAAATTTACATTGCATGATTTTTTTGTTATTTCAGGAATCAGCAAATAATGGACAACAAACACCAAGCTGGCAGTGTTGCTGATGCTATCGACTACTTCGACCAAACTGCAACCTTCCTGGACAAGCTCCGAGCAGTCCAGAAGCAGTTACGAGAGAATATACGGTAAGTAAATATGGATAGATAGATAGATTGGATATAAACGCTTTGTCGTAGATACATTGATAAAGTAAGTTATTGGTTCTCTTGGTGAAAACCAAAATTATGTTTTTGTTCGTTTAATTTTTTATCTGAAGGGCTTTATTTCTGAGCCACGACATCGCAATGTAATTCTTAACAAGATCTCTTAAGTACAATATAATAACATCTGCCCCCTTCTGGGAATCGAACTCGGAATTATCAGCGCTAGAAGCGAGCATTTCTTAACTATTGGCTACCGCTATCAAATCGGCATACATGAAGGCTCCTCAACTTGTTCTGGCTATAAGCCATACTATTTTTAGCGCCATCAAGGCAGGTAACTTAGGGTAATCACCCGGTAAGCAGATAAGTATTTCAATGGGTCAACGACATCAGATCTATCCCAGGATTTAGGAGAATGAGGTTGGCTCGCAGTGCCATTGTCATTCTTTATTCTACCGCTGGGTTTGCTTGTTTTGAACTCCTGACGCAAAAAGGACGGGCAGTTGTAAATTTAACGTGTCTCTGTGGGTGTGTTTCTTTGTGGCATCATAGCTCGGATTTTCTTTTTTGTTTGTAAGATGAAATCTATCGGAAAATAGAGAAGCCGGTAACGAGTGGCAGTTTGTACAGTGAAAGTTGACAAAAAGGGTTTTGTACGAGTCCGTGGAACCTCTACCATGTACGTTTTGCCGTATCTTTACGAGTCCGATTGTAGAATAGTGATGGGGAATTCAATTATGAAATCGTTTTAATGAAAGGAATAGACTTTTACTATTTTTGAACTTAGGCTGCCCTAAAACCTTTCAAATTGCTCTTATTGTAGCTACTGGAGTTTGATAGAGTAACTAATCTCATTGCCTTGGTTAATAGAATTCTTGCCACGTGTCAATGTCATATGTCGCAAGATTACCGTCAGTCATTGAACTTAGTCGTCTTGCAATTATGAATCACAGATGACATCAGATGCGGTCAGTTGAGGAAAGACCCTGCACTATGGTAAACGGAACAAACACAACCACTGCTTGCTTAAAACCGGCTCTTTGTATAACATGTCTTTTTGGACCAGCAATGGTTGCGTTAAGTTGTGTCTTGCGCAATCATTACGTGAATCGTGTATGAATGAGTTTAATTCTATAAATAGAGATAAATGATTCGTATGGCGAGTATTTGTATTTACTGATGGGAATTGAGTAGGTCAGTAGTTAGAAATAAAACTTAAATAGGTATTACACGGTGTTGTTTAGTATCATGTGTCATAGCGTCCAAACTTAAGATTAGCTAGTTTTTGCGACGAGAGTTAAAAAGCTACGCATATTTTTGATACCCGACACGATTTTACGAGTAGCATTTTTATTTGAAAGATATTTGAAAGTGGTTTTTAGATAATTTTATCAAAATCGATTTAGCTGTTTTAAGGTATTTTAATAGTTGCGGTAGGGATTTGAGAGAGAAAGCACTTGATAGGAAAATTTTAAATTATCGTAAATTTGAACTTATACGTAAGATATGGAGAATATAAAGATTTTAATAAAACTTTTTTGATTGACCAATCACTGGTCGAGTCTTTACAAGTACCCTGCCCTGCACTGTCCTATCTGCCAAAGAGACCTAAAAATCGTCACTACGACCTAGATATTGACCTGAATTATATAAGTACGCTGGATTTCAGATTGCCAAAGTGATAATAAATATATTATATTTTCGCTTATTTGGTGTGTGCTGGACGCATCATCTACCCAATATTAAATGATAGGATAATGACAATTTTAGTTCCCGGCACACCAACCAGGCGCTGCAAAGCAACTTAAAAACAACTGTCGCTGTCTAGTAAATATTTAACGTAGACAGAGAAAGTAATAGACGACGGGTACATGCCATCTCAGACATACTACGAGTATAACAAGGAAGAAGATATACAAAGTCCATGGAAATGAAAGAGAGAGCAACCGATTTTATGTTCTGTAGCATATGGCCGATTATTTCATGGTTTAGCACATCATGTCCCAAACAAACTTTGAGGTTAACTCATTTATTGAATGTAAAATACCTATCTATAAAATATTAGTGATAAATAGTGTAAAGAAACTTTTGGTAGAGAATAAAAAGATTTCTGGTAGCTGTAACAGTAAAAGCGAAGAATTTTTTTTCTGCCATAGCTGCTGTAGTATTTACTACTGCCACCATAGCAGCCATAGCTAGTAGTGATAGTTACTATTGAATCTGATGTCTTTTTTACAATTTTTTTTTACACGCTTGGAATGTCTCTCCTTACTGAACTCTGTGATATTTACCTAGTCCATTTAATACATGCCAGTGGTTCAAGTTGTACGGTGACTGGTACCATGATGTGTTTTAGGGATCGAGTTAACGAGAGCCTGACAGAGGCAAGACGGAGCGAGGTGGTGTGCGCCGGGATCCTAGTGCTGGTTTGCGTCGTTTCACCCATCATCATAGCGCTTGTCAGGAATGCGGTTAACACCATCCAGGTAACAACTTAGATTTTCAAACCTGTAAATATGAGCTTCTTGAATCACTGTGATTCTTTTATTGTATACAAAGTGATACATAGAATAAAAATCAGCAGTTATTTTTGAAAAATTGATTTCGTATACCTGCCAAAAAGAGGTAAGGAAAGGAGGGAGGAAACCTGCCCATCATTTTCGCAACACAGGTAAACTACAAGAAGTTAATAAATAAGATCAGTATAGTTATAGCATAGTAATTATATTAATTGAAAATAAATACTATAATATAATTTTACAAGTTAAAACTTAACAGCAATATTCTTATAATATAGGTAAAGAGAAACCACTCAACAAGTCTCAGATCTCCAATAGGGTTTCATACATTAAAGTATTAATAAAGTTTAAATATCTTAACATATACTTATTAGTAAAAAGTTATACAAAACTGCTGCCTATGGATCCGATCTAAGAATAAGCAGTATTGGCAAAAAATAAATATATTTCTTTTAGAAGGCGTCTTGGTTGACATTGTATCTTACCCGTATCTTTGGTAATGTAATGCTAAAACTAAATAACTTTTTGTATTTTCTTATTGCCAGGTCTACGCAAGAAACCTATCAGAGAAGGCAAGAGAGTTGGAGTATGAGAAAGAGCTGAGTGACTCGTTACTATACCAGATGTTGCCAGCCAGCGTTGCTAAGCAACTAAAACAGACACAACAGGTAAGATGAAACGACACCCAGGGGAATCGGGAAAGGGGAAAGGGGAATGGGGAATATCTTTGGGGAATGGACTATTTAGGAATGCTCTTGATGTTAATAAATAATTATAGCGTCGAAATAATGTGTGTGTGTTCATAACTTTATCACGCTCAATTGGCTTTGGAAGAAATGTGTCATCACTTATATCCTGGATTTAAACATGGACTAATTTTTATCCCGGTAAAATACACAGTTCTCGTGTGATAATCAAAATCTAGTTCTACATAAATGACGCCGTAATGGAACTATATTAGCCAGTATTATGTCGGTTTAAGATTGAACGTATTCTGCTGCTGTTAAGAATGAAGAGTGAATAATGCCTGACTAGTGTTTACCGAGTATTTATCACATTGGGATAAGAGACTAGTTATGACTTGAAGAATGACGATTCAGAAATAGAATATTGTAAGAGTGGACGAATTAAGAAAAATACAAGTTCGAAAAAGAATAAGTTAGAAAATAGGAAGTGGATTATTTTAGAAAATAGGAAAAGGCTAGTTGATCATACTTTAACTTCGCGACCACAATAAATTCGTGTCTTTTTAAATAAAATTGCAACCATTTAAACGGTTTTTTTATATTAGGATCTCTTCCTAAAGTTAGTGTTCTGTATGGCCCTACTAAATATAATTGGAATCTATTATTCAAATGACCTGCAGCAAACATAATCTTAAAAAAATATATGAAAATAAACGATAAAACTCCCGTATTAGTAAATACCTCCGACGACTCAAAAATTAAAAAATGCAAGTGTATTACACTTGTCAAGTTTAATCTAAGTAGACTTATTGAAATCTAATGCTTTTACGCGAGCACGAATTTTTCGGATAATAATAAAAACTGACACACGAATGAAAAAAATGCAAAGCTTATTGACCGGGCAATCAATTAAGAAAATACACGTCTATAAAAATAAAAATAAGGAAAAATCTCCCTTATTAGTCAAAATCCCCGAACGGCTAAAAATGTGTAGAACGGTATACCACGTTTCTTATAGATTTGTTGAAAACTACTACCTTCACGCGAGTACCAACTTTCCAGATAAACACACAAACAAAAGAAAAAATTGCAAAGATGCTTTACTCGCTCGTTGAATAAGAAAATACACGTCCATAGCAATAATTAGTTTGAAAAGTTTACGCTCGTTCGCCATTTTGGTCTAAACTCTGAGACTTATTTTAGAATCCGTACACAGACTAACTTGTATTTAATTAAACTTTCTGAAAAACTTCGCATTCTTTGAGAGTTTTGTGATGATAAAGTTGTTGATTATAAAAATTACACGAAACCTTACTCGCAAAAGTTTAGAAGAATTCTGAATAGGTATATTTAGAAGAATATTTAGAAAAACGTTAATTAATGATTTTACTCATACTTATTTATTCTTAACAGGATATGTTACATGTCAAGTGAGTCTAGTGTTATACAAAATATTTAATTATTATTCAAGTCCTTATACAATAATAAGGCAATTAAAACCTAAAAAAAACACATAATATATAAAATATTAATAAATATCAGTTACTTGATTATATTATAATTAAATTAAATTACAATAATCGAAAATCTAATTAAATATAAAAATACTATTTAATGATAACGATTATAAACGCTTTTCCTGTAAGAAACCATCTACTTTATAGAACGCTTCTTTTACAAGAAACTTCTTAATTTTAAATTTAAATGATTGCCTCGATGCTGCGTTCATTATGTCGTCTGGAAGACGTCTGTCGCCATTAAGTACACCTGCTTGGAAGCTTTCACGAGGTAGGCGTAGCACACCATCAGGTACCTGGTGCCGTCACCGAGCCGCTGGTATTCCTGCATATGGTCCCACCTATACAAAGCGGCGTGTAAGATTGCTAGATATGGGACAGTCAGAATCCCCATGGTCCTAAATAGAGGTAGCGCTGATTCGTCTTGCGATATCCGAACTATCGCTCTCACTGCTGATTTTAAAATCAAATGGTCAGTTTGCTAATGTAACAAAATTGTCCAACGTAATAAAATGTCAAGTACTGGACGCGTCCCGTGGCTTCACTAGTTAACCCACTTGATGGTGTCGTCATTTAAAACGACCAAGCCAATAAAAAAAAAACTCACACATATGAAGGTGGATTGATATTTTTATCACTTTTAGATTATAGGTGAATATTGTGTGTCATTTGTTTTTAGTTGAAGTAAACGTATTTTGTGACACTACTGGATAAACTTGTACCTACTTGTTATAAGGGTCCCAAATTAGTGAACTTTATAAAGAAGTCTTTTTTTACTTTTAACCGACATCAATAAATGAGGAGGTTCTTTATTTGTCTTTAAGTATTTTTTTAAGTATTAATGTTTTGATAATTATGAACAGGTGCCAGCCGAATTCTTCGCGTCAGTGACCGTGTATTTCAGTGATATCGTTGGTTTCACTGCTATTGCTGCTGTATCTACTCCATATCAGGTACAATGTTAATATCATCTAGAAAAATCAACTTACTATGAAATGCCGTCAAAAATATTACATATACAAAAATGCACAAGTCTAGCAGCGCAGTTTTAGCTCCGTAAAAAATTGTGAAAGCGAACGTAAACCAAATCGGTTAATTTAATACCTACCTATCTTTGGGAGCAACTCTCTAACCAATTTGTCATAATACCTTGCTTCTTAGCTAATAAAATATTATAGCAACCATATTGTTATTATTATTATTTTCCGTTTAAACTTACGTTTTCTCTCCACTAGGGAGGTGAGTAAAACACGGGCCGGAGCCAAGTGCTAAGACAACGTTAAAAATTTCCTGACAATTCGACATGTGCTCAGTATAACTGCTTTTTGAAGTTGTTTGTATGTGGAAGTATTTAGTTCAAGGATCTCAAGACTTGCAGTTAGGCTGTTGGGTATGACACCTGTGGTAGACAATATAATTGGAATAGTTCGTGTGTTATTTATTTGCCACTGAGTTTTAATTTCTATTGATAGGTCAGTGTATTTGGCTATTTTTTCGGTGTATGTTGTCTGTAGGTTGTGAGTGTTACATATTGCGATATCTATGAGGTAAGCAATTTTTCTGTTTTTATCCAGGACGGTAATGTCAGTTCTATTATAGTGCACAGTCTTGTCAGTAATTATTGTCCTGTCCCAGTATAATTTGTAGTGTTGATTTTCGAGAACTGATTCAGGTTTATACTTATAGTATGGTCCTTTTTCAGCAATGAGTTTGTATTTAAATGCAAGGAGTTGATGGATGGTTGCAGCTACTTCATAATGGCAGTGTTTGTAATCGGTCTGGACTATGGTTTTACATGCTCCTGTAATATGCTGTATGGTTTCAGGATTGCTATAGCATCTTCTGCATGTGTCATTTTGGTTAGGTCGGCGTATAATATATTTCTGATAGTTCTTTGTATCGCTGACTTGGTCCTGAATTGCCATCATGAAAGCTTCAGTCTCTGGAAAGAGCTCACCAGTCCGCAGCCACGCGTTCGACGCTTCTTTGTCGACATGTGGTTGCTGCATATCGTGGTAGTGTCTGCCATGCAGCGACTTCAGCTCCCATGTGGCAATTTTTTCCTTAACATCATTTATTTGTTAATTTTTTTGCTTATTTTTATCAGAAAGATTTAACGGGGTTATTCGTTTATCACATAAGACTATTGTTTTATGTAACAGAGAGTAGTTTGAGCGTTCAGTGAAATAATTTCTTAAGGTTGCAATTTGTTTATTATGTAAGTTTCTGATGTCTATTATTCCACGTCCTCCTTGAACTCTGGTCAAGGTCAGTCTTTGTAAACAAGAACGTGGGTGATGCTTGCGTTGTGTCGTCATTGAGGTGTTGATGTTTCGTTGCAGCTGTAATAAATCTGTTTGAGACCAGTTTAATATTCCAAACGTGTATGTGAGCACCGGGATAGCAAAGGTGTTTTAGCCTTAACTAAGTTGCGTCCGTTTAGTTGAGATTTAAGAATTGAATTTAGTCTATGTTGAAATTTACGCCTGATATCAGATTTTGTTTTGTTATGGGGGATTTGATGGTTCTGTTGAAATCCTAGGTATTTATAGAAAGTATTTGGTTCCATAGAGTCTATGGTAACTCCATTGTTTAAAATATAAGGGTGAGATGCTACTAGGTTTTGTTGTATGGAATAGGTTTTGCACTTATCTATCCCAAACTGCATTTTAATATCATTCGAAAATGTTTCTGTGATATCTGCTAGTGCGTGTAGAGACTGAATATTGTTAGTATAAAGTTTTATGTCGTCCATATACATGAGATGGCTAAGGGTATGGGTATTGTCATTATAGGATATTTGTAGACCAGCAGCGGATTTGTTGAGTATGTTGGATAAAGGATTTAGAGCCAGACAGAACCAAAGAGGGCTTAGGGCGTCTCCTTGAAAAATACCGCGCTTAACACGAATTTCGCTTGTTAGTACTATTGAATTATTACCATTCTTAATAGTTAGTTTTGTAGTCCAGGATTGCATCGTATCTTTTAAGAATAAAATTATTTGCGGGTGGATTTTGTAATTTTGGAGAACGTATATTAAACCAACTGTGAGGTACTGAATCGAATGCTTTACGATAATCTATATACATTGTCACTAAATCTTATTTATTTTTAAGAGCCTGTTTCATTGCTACTGTATCAATAATAAGTTGTTCTTTGCACCCTTGACTGTTTTTGCGGCATCCTTTCTGTTCTTCTGCTAAGATATTATTATTAATAATGTGTTTATTTATAAGTAGGGCTATACAGGAAGTCATTATTTTATAAAATGTCTGTAAGCAGGCTATGGGACGGTTATGTAGGTGTACTTTTATTATTATTATTTACTTCTTAAATAAATAAGTGACTTTAGCAGCAACGTAATTTACTAGCGTTGTTAAAGAGATATTGTGCATTAACTTTTGCCATTACCTATGGCAATATATTAATACAGGACATTTTGATAACAATGTCTCAATATTTTTCAGGTAATAAGTTTCCTGAATTCAGTTTACAAATTGTTCGACGAGAGGATAGAATGCTACGATGTTTACAAGATAGAAACCATTGGGGATTCCTACATGGTCGCGTCGGGACTGCCAGTGAGAAACGGTTGGTCATTGTTCTATACAAGTATTTAATGAAATAAAAAAATGTAAGAAGCAGGTGCTTTATGCCAAAATACTGATGTACAATAAATTAACTAATAGTGTAATGGATCTCAAATTTATTAAATTCAAACAAAAAATGAAATACTTTTTTGAAAGCAATCCTTTTTATAAAATCAGCGAATATAATTATGTCAATGCAGCTTGGGGAATCATCGTTCCTGTGTAACAAACAATCATAATAAAATATCACTAATAACTAAACAAAGCAATCATAATGTAAATATTTGTCATGAGAACTATTCAACTAACAACTAATATTAACTAATCGTATTTATATGAGACTTGCGTGTTACGAACTTTATTTAAAGGTCAATAAATTTTACTTTACTTTACTTTATAGTAAACTAGCCTTTAGCTGCGGTTTTGCCTGCTTTAAGATAAGATAAGACAACTCTTTATTTAAAAAGTAGCAACAATACATAAAATATAATTAAAGAAAACCTTATACACATACACCAGCGTTTAAATGGCGGCCTTATCGCTTCAAAGCGATCTCTTCCAGGCAACCATGAACGTAAATGATAATAACTTATATTAAAGAATGCTTTGTATTCTCCGGAAAAAATTGCCTATGACACTGTCGAGATTTCAAACCATATCTGTGCAAATTCTAGTCAATCCGTTAATTGGTTGCAGAGAAGAAGTCAGATAAATAAATCAACAAAAACACTTTCGTATTTATAATATGTATAGGGATGGTCTGTCTCACTACAAGGTAGATAAGAGTAAACCGACTTTTTGCAGTTCATCATGACTTGAAAGACATTCGCTGTATTTGACTGGCAGCCAGTTTCCTACTCTTTCATCCCACCCATACCAATTAAAGGCTAACAAAGAAATGTTTAATTTTAAGAGAAATTAAAACCTCATTATTATCATCAGCATGTTATCGGCAACTGGTGAACTCATAGCACTTTCTCCATGTACGTCACTGGTCTTGAGCTAAATATATTTAACAAGAATCTCAAAAAGCAATGTTATTTATAAAAAAGCACGTCAAAATCTTGCGTCAAGTCTTGCTGTATGTTTTATTTTATTTTGGTGTGCAATATAGCTATATTCATTCATTCAAAACTATCCGCTACGACTCATCCCAGATCTAAAGCGGCCGAAAAAATTGCTCCAAACATACATAGTACCCTTGTATCTACTGTTGGATCGAGACCTGACTCATCAGTGTTGTTTGTAACCAGGGAACAAGCATGCGACGGAGATAGCCAGCATGGCCTTGGAGCTTCTAGAAGCAACGTCAATGTGTCGACTGCCACACCGCCCCGACCAGGTAAACATAACCACAATACATGATTATGTACCTTACAAAAGTATTTTGCAATGGCGATTCTTCTAACACGAACAAAACTGGTATGAGATATGCTTATTGAAAATAGAGTAGGTACTAAATATATACAAGATATCTGGATGTTGTAACAAGAATTTAGGATAATATCTATTACTCCGAATTTTTGTATTACAATTTAGAATTCATCTACTTTGTTATGAAATGTTTTAATGTAAATGTTATAATGTATCATTTGTTGCGTCCGCTATTTAAACCCGGATGTAAGCCTTGAATTTTCCCTTTTTTCTACTGACATCTGTCATTTCTATACACAATAATTGTTATGATGATTTTGCAACAAGATTTGATGATATGAGTAAGTATATGGCCGGATCTGTATGTGAATGAGCAGGTTTTCTTAACCACAAATATGTGGCGACAAGTTCACCGGATTCGAGCAAAATTTACATTGTATTGCATTGATTACTCATCTCTACGGCCCTTGTGGGCATCTTTCCGTTTAGAACACGTTTTAACCTAAATTAGTCATTATATTGGGGCAGAGTTGAGTAAAAATTTATTCACTTTTTATAATAACCAGACATTTTGAAGAAATTTCGTGATTTTTGCAGTCGGCTTGGTGGTGATTCCTAGCCCATATTGAGTTTCTTATAAATAAAATAACATTTACACGCATAGCCATAATAATACTGATACAGATCCTACAAAAATATGTTAGCCAATGAACAAGGTCATATATCAAGGTGCTCCCGTAGATAGATAGGTACTAAATTAACCGACTAGGTTTGCATCCGAATTGAACTTTTTAACGGCAGAAAACTGCGCTGCAAAACGTGCATTTTTGAACATGTTATGTTGTTGACAGCACTTTTTTTATCCTTTATAGACATTATGCATGAGGAGCGGCATACATACGGGCCCGTGCGTCGCAGGCATAGTGGGTAGCAAGATGCCGCGGTATTGCCTCTTTGGAGACACCATCAACACTGCCAGCCGGATGGAGAGCACCGGAGAACGTGAGTATACATACATCTATTGATAATTCGAATATATTTCAGACGTTAAACATGAAGAGCGGTATACACTCAAGCTCGTGCATCGCAGGCATATAGGTATAATGGACAGCATGATGCCGCGGTAATGTCTCTTGGGAGATACCATCGACACTGCCAGTTGATTGTAACGATGATAATCGAGTGGTTAGTGGGGTCGATTGCCGTGCAAAAGGTACGAGGTTCGATCCCGTGAAACATGCAAAAAGAGCCTGAGCTGCCGGTGAAGGAAAACACCGTGAGGAAACCATAGCATGGTGGTAGGATATAGTGTTTCGGCGGCTATCTTGGACCTATTTTCATCAAACATAGCTAAGAACAATCGCGACTAATCCGCTACACAAACAAAAAAAAACAAAATCAATATCGGTTCTTGCATCATCTGGGAGCTACGTCACAGACACATGCACACGCCAAATAAAAAAAAACTAAAAGGCATAACGTTTATAGTTTTGTTATAAGATGTAGCTCACTACGTGTCGTGATAATTTCTATCACAAATGATGAAGCAAGAATCCGTGCAGTTGGAAAATACCACGCAGGTGAAATCATTGCGTATTAACGTCAATAGTTTACCAACAATTGGCCAAAGGTTGCCTTCAACAAGTTAGTCATGTAGGTGTACTTTTTTAAGGAGAATTACCCACGGCATTGCAGGCGGCATAACATAGAATATATTTTTAACCCGGATCTAACCCTCTTAAGGGCTGAACTTCCACAAGTATTTTCTTTGCACACAAGTTTATGGTCACCCTAAAATGAATACACCTTCCAAATTTCATATCTCTAGATATATTGATTGTGACCTGTCAGTTAGCCAGTCTGGACTTATTTAGAAAAGAACTTTTATGGATGTAAAAGAGTACTTTTACACTTATAAATTTGCTTGTTCTCTTCTTGGCTTTTCAATGTAAATTTCCAGTGAATAATTGAAGTAGCCGATGCTTTTCTGTATCTTTCTTGATTCGTGACAAATATAAATTTGGCAGACCATACATAACATATATTGCCTACTAATATTATAAATGCGAAAGTTTGTGAGAATGTGTGTTTGTGTAGATTGTTACTACTTCACGCAAAAACTACTTAACTGATTTGGGTGAAATTTGGTATGGATGAACTTAGACCGTGGATTAACACATAAGCTACTTGTAGTCCTGTTTTAACGCGGGTAACACCGCAGGGCGTAGCTACTATATTATATGTGTACATTCAGTGCAAAAACTTATTTCTTTCTTTAATAGTTTTCTAGCGAAATAAAGCGTCTCTGCTCCAATTCTTGCTAAATTTGCTGCCGTCTGTCCTAACAGTATGTCTGGAAGTTAGTACTCGCGTGCTAGTTGTTATTTCAAATTATATTTTACTTGTTGCATTGATTTTTTTACCGTAGACTTTTGTTGTTATGTTATTTTTTTAAAAAGACCTTTATTGTACACCAACTAAGCGCTTATTTATTTACTAACAACCAATTTTAAATATTCTGTAATCGTTTTTTTTTCAGCAATGAAGATCCAAATATCGGATGACGTTAAAAGAGCCCTCGACAAGACTGGACTCTTCGTCACAAGCCCCAGAGGAGTTGTTGATGTCAAAGTAAGTCTTTACTACTGCGTCCAACTTGTGCTATAGGACAGCGGAATGTTTTTCTTGAATTCAAGGTTGGTACTACAGTGAAAGTGGTTTGTATTGATGAGTATAGTGACCCCCTTCCGTTTCAGAAAACTCTGTATAGGCAGGTGGCTCGTCCTAGTTTTAAGCCTCCTAAAAGCCTCCATATGAACAGTCAGTACCTACAACTACATACGTAATGTTAGTCTCTTCCGATGTATAGTTTCATTATTGGTAATCCATCCAATACCTGCCAGAGTTGCTTAACTTTCATGATCGGCTTAACATGTTAAACATGCCGAATGTATATGGGGTTATGTTTATTTTATTTTTTTTACTCACCTTCGGTTTGTTCAGGCTTGTTTTG
The DNA here is from genome assembly GCA_947049295.1 of Ligdia adustata. NCBI lineage: Eukaryota > Metazoa > Arthropoda > Insecta > Lepidoptera > Geometridae > Ligdia > Ligdia adustata. Next base: position 2,376,882 of record OX346226.1, read on the forward strand.
TTTATGTTATAAAGATATGTTTTTATAGTATAACGTCGATTTCTGATTTTCTCTGTCTCTTTTTTCAAACTGGCACATGTGCAGCCTTAAGAATATGTGGCGCATCTATAGTTTCTGTCCAATAAATAACTATCCTTAACTTGGGTTAATCAGTTTATAATAAAGAAAAGTCTGCGCGATAAATTTTATTATGATATACAATACTTATAATTCAGTTAGTTCGGTAGGTTAAGTTGGTACAAAGTTTTTCTAGTTAAAAGGTATATGTACATTTCTGCTATATTTTTTTTGTTATTGTAGTTAGTCATTTCGTTTTTGATAATTAAGACACTTGCCTGGTAGTTTATATTTTCCTTCCTGAACACCTTTGACATTATTACGAGTAAACTTAGTATTGTTTCGAGCTTCATTAGGGATTTACCTTGCTTTCTTGTAATTATTCTACAATGCAATTATTCATTACCTACACCTATATTACCTTATAAGTAAGTTTGTCACCCAAAGACCACATTTTTGCTTGACCATGACAAGTGAAAATTTCATTTACGTATAGTATTAAAGATGGATTTTCCTGTGACAAATGTAGGTCAGTTTACTAGATTTACTTTTGTAAAATTATAAATTACTTTGATTCAACAGTTTTTACCTTTGTAAAAATCGAGAATACCTTCTTTTTTGAAGTCCATCAAATGTTCTGCAGAACTAATGTAGCGCATGAGTAACCTTAATAGAACAATATAACTGCTTAACGTTATTTACATAAATAATGAGTCCAAAGGTTGCCCGAAACAAATCGCTCTAGATGATACGGCCGTCAATATATTACTAATGTTTTGCGTTGTCCGTATTTAATTATTCACAAACTGCGCCCGCTGTGTTACCCGCGATATAGATTATTCAAAGAACATTAAATATTTTCATATAAAAATATATAAATATAAATAGTAACCTATGTTTCAATCCAGGACAAAAACTACGTAATCCAAAGCAGTGTAGCAGTTTTTGCGGGAAAGAGTAATAAATAACAATTTTAAATTACGCATTTGCATTATTAATAAAATAAATAATTACGTAATAGGATTTTTACAGCGCGCTCTACAAGAAACATGTTTTTTTTAATGTGACAATATTTTCCCAGGGTAAAGGCGAGATGACGACCCACTGGCTGGAGGGTCGTACTGGACCATCCCCGGTAAGACCAGTCACCACCACCACATCACTTGACATACCACCCAGCTTCTTAGCCAGGATACATTCCCACGGACGCACGTCACCAAGGTACCACTGTAACAAAACCTACTGAACAACATGCAGAAGAGAGAAGAAAGAGAAAAAGCCGGAGAAAGAAGAAAAGGAAAGAAATAGTTGAGGACAAGGAGGTTTTTTTTTCAACAAACGTTCTTGTTTATTGTAAATATGTTAAAAAATATTTCACTGTCCGTCAGTTATGTAATGCTAAGTATTCACTTGACTATGAGTATCTACCCGTGCTATACATTTAAGTACCACTGTAACAAGACCTTACTGAACATCGCGTCGAAGTTATAAGAAAGAAAATGTATAAAGGATAAGAGGACAGAAAAAAGTAAAGGATGCACTTCACATTCAGTTAGAAGTGAATTAGTTTATTTTCTGCAAATATTCTTATTTATTGTAAATATATTACATAATATTTCACTGTATGGCAGCTATTAAAATTTTACTTCAGTTATATGAAAATATATCAAAAGTTGTAAAATGTACGTAAGTGTCACCTTGAGGGCGCTGGTGAAGTTTAAGTACGGGCTTACCTATCAAACACTTAATCTGCATAAAACATTAAGAATATATAGAATTCGGTACGTCGAGTGACATTACAAAGAAATATATACGGTTTGGTTATTACCAAACCGTTTCTGTTGATTAACCTATTGATTTATCTACAGAGACGCGATGCGACATTTTAATCAACTTTTAAGTTTTTGTAACAAAAATAATGAGATTGTCCAAAGCTTCGAAATGTTTTTTTTTAATGTTTTATTTCGGCATTGTTTAATGTAATTAATTTTACTCAAAAAAAATCTATTCCAAAAACCATAATGAGTTTCCGTAGACTAATCTTTTTAGCAATTTTGTAGTGTCACAACCCTAGTGAATTCTTATAATTTTCCAAAGTCGTAAATCCTAATTTAGCTTCGACACAGAGGCGCTAAAGAAAAAAATCAAAGAATATAATTTGGGGTTTTCACCCCATCTATCGCACTTTTTCAATTTTAGAAAAATATCACGAGTAATATCTATTACGAATGCTTCCATCATGTTGACAATGGTGCTTGAATATTGATGTTTTCATCTCATTGACTTGAATGTAAAATTGACAAAAATAATGCAAAAACATAATGTAGCTCCACTTTTATGTATGAAAACTTAATCACATCTGGATTAAATGTAGACGAAATAAGTAGATAAAGCGTAGGAAATTTAACAAGTTTTTAAGTGACTTCAAAAAAACCCGAATGCTAAATCTTTAAACCTGTGTTTTTTAAACTTATCATTTCTATTCCAAACTTCAGTAAAACATAAATTATTTATGCTACGTGTAATAGAAAGGTGTGACAATACTTAAGGGTGTTAGTCTACCTCAGAATCAGAGTGAACCCTGCGTAGAAGAGCATTTTGCAAAATTCGATAAAAAAATCATTGCGTCTTTCACACAACTTGAACGATCACGTGACCAATTTTTGTATAGAAAAACTAGTATATTATTAAAAATTTGCAATTTTTTTTCTACAATAGTTTCACCTTGATCGGCAGACTGTTGTATACAGATACGTTATGTATTCGTAATCATCATTAAAATTCATTCTTAATTTTGATAACACACTCTATGTCTTTTAGAACATAATTTTTAGATTACTTTTTGGCACCAAAAACCCTTCATTTTGTTTCTTTTTTTTAATTTTGATGTACCCAGTATCACTTTCACGACTAAGAAAAATCTTTTGACAACACTCATATCAAAATACGACAAGCCGTTTAGGCACTAGGGCGTGCCAAAGAAATATATATCGATACGTACTTACATACATACACTTCCGAAAAACATAACCTACCTTCTTTCGCAGTCGAGTAATTAAAAAAATAATTATTTAATGGCTAAACATTAGTGATGCTTATGCACGCTATATAAAAAGACAGTTGGTAGGTATACATAATTCTCAATTGACAATTAATGTTATTGTGTTTTATTTTTGTGTAATTTAAAGATAGTTTTAATGTATCCAATAGTATATTGCATGTGCAACAAGAACAGACTTATTCTATCACGTTTTAGTATTCGAGTTTTGTTTTATTTTTTATGATAACGTAATATGAACATTCGTAAAGATATAAAAAATAATCACTATTCGGAGATCCGATGTGTACAATTTAGACATGCTATTTTTTAAAAACCCATTAGCGTAAAACTAATCTTTTGGAATAAATTAATCGTCTTCATTTCGAATTCCTATTTTTATAAAACCAATGAAGGTATATAAAATGTTGCTTGAGCAACTATTTTGTCTAATGACGTCGCAACCAGCAAAATATGTGAGCATCATGTCTTTCTACGTACTATCTTTTGATAACGAGTGAAATCATCCTACTAATACGAGAAGTTTAGATGTATGTATGTTTGTAAATCTTTCGTTTTCATTTATATAAATATATCGGTGCCAAATAATATCAAAATCAGTTCAGCAGTATGTAATGATTTATATACAATTCAGCACCAACAAAGCTTATTTTCTTTATTAACCACTCTATAACACTTATCATCTAGGAAAATTGCAGCGTGTCAATTTTGCCCATTAAATAATTTTTCTACTCTTTATTTACACATATCATCCAGATGCGAATAATTTTTAATAGATACGAGTATATTGTACAACATTCAATATATAGCAAATTAGCTCCTTTGTTTTTCAAGTTATAAGACATAGAAATTTGAATTTTTAGGCTGAAATACCTTACAAGAACTTTTCGAGGAAATATGTCATGGGCGAAATCAGGTGATATTTTTTAAAGTAACAAAAAATATGTGAATATAAACTCCGATATCATGTTACATACCCCGAGTATATCTTGACACGTGTTTAATGAAATTATTTCAGATTGTGTGGATGTTGCCCCATATATTATATATTATATTTAGAACATTGTGTATTATAAAAAAATGAGCTATTGTGATGATTTTTTATTGCTAGTTACTGGGCTATAGGAAGAGGTACGGCACCAGCAAATTCAGCCTCTCATCAAAATATTGCGGCGAGTGGTGATTTGCCACTCACTTAACGGGCCCCCCACTATGGCTGCCGCTTAATTATTATTATTATACTGTATTAACGTGGGTAGAACTGCAGGACACAGCTAGTAATTAATAACTATTTCATCCTCATTTCATATGTTTAGTTTACATAATAATTTTTAGTTGATATAGTAGACAATTATATTAAGAACTAAATGTTTGATGTTAGAATAAGTCACAATTAAAGTGTTATTGTAATTATGATTTACCTTACCTATGTGTATAGAATGTAATATTAGAACTAGGTATAAATAGATACAATTTTACTAATGGTAAGAACATTACGTAACTTAAGCCACATTTATTACATTCATTTGAATATGATTACATTTTAAAATAAACAATGTTATTAATGTAGTTATCGAGATATTCAGATTTTATTAATGCGTAAATTTGATTTGATTTGTTTGTTTTTGTCTGATCATAATAGAGTAAAATGATATAAAACATTAACTGTAAATTAGTTAGAAAGTGTAAAATTAGTTGTTCATTATACCTACTATTTATAATGTTACTAAATCTCGAAGCCTCTGTCACCAAAATTGGTCATAATGGAATTGTAGTTTTCATTGTTTTCGCACTCCAACTAAGAGTAATTGTCCTGCTATGTATGTCTAATTTAATTGGTATGTAAATAAGGGTACATACTTATTTGTATGTATAGGTAGTGCTAGTACTAAATTGTATGTATTTTCTACAGCCGTGATTCTACGTACCTACGTAATAAACAGCATTGAATCACTGGTTACTCCGAGTTCTTTTAATTATATTTTTATTTTTCAAACTCGTAAACTAATTGCCGTGGGGTATCACACATAAACAGTTCTGCCAATTGCTGGGAAAATTCCCGACTTGCTGAGAATTTACGGTTATCGCGGGAGAGCGTGAGGAATGGCAAAATGTGAAACTTTCAGGGAATCCCGATTTACTGTGTTTTAGCACATAAAACTAAGAAATTACTCTTATTTTGGGCTTAGCAGATACAGATCTCAATGAAACACAACTCAAACGCATAGTCAACCGTTATTTCAACATGATTTTATATTTTATACAATTTCTTCATCATAATACATTTTTAAGCTTGTATTTTTTGTAATTGATGGTTCAGTTAAAATTAAAACAAATGTAGTGAAAAAAGTGTTTTATAATCCAAAAATATCGTTTCGGGGACATTACGGGGAACTGCTGCTGTTGCTTTGGAATGCTTTTGCTTATGCCTCTGCATATCAGAAAAGCTCCATCATTAATTTCTTAATATTTTTTTTAGTAGCTTCAAGGATAAGGTGATGAAGTTTAATTTGTCATCTGTGTGATCATTAGTTATCTGCTGTATGTTATTACGATAAGTATGCACACTAATTCTAATGTAGGTGACGCCACCCCCTTGATTTGTTACGCCTATCATTTCTATTATATGTGCAAAGTTTCAGCCCCCTGTCTTATATACAAGGGGGTGCTCATAGAATTTGAAGTTTCCAGGATTTTAGGTAAAACACGTAATTTGAGGTTTATTAATATTAAAGTATTTTTATTAAATAAGTATACAGAGTATTTAGATGAATACAGAAGAATAGAATTTGGTAACAACAAAGCAGTAAATTAACATATTAGTTGCATTCTTTTAAAACAATGTTTGTTAAGTCCTTTTTGGATGTTTCAATAGAAACGATTTTTTAAATAAAATTCAATAATATGAACTAAATTTTTTCAAACTTTATAATAGTTCATTTTAATATACATTTACTAACTGAACACATAAACTGACCTCTAACAAAAAGTAAATACTTAAGCATTTTACACAGAAAAAACTAAAGCAACCCTCAATTGAGCACTCCTTTCTACTTGAGCTATCGGGCTGAAATTTTGATATGTTATTACTATAATAATGTGTAACAAATTTACGAGGTGGTATGAAAACTTAAAAAAAAATATTTTGGGATCACCCCAATATTACACCCTAATAGTATACCCATTTACGTAATAATGATATTTTTTATTTAGTTTATATATTATTATAACATTTTGTGTGAAATGTATTACGTCACAGATTTTGAATGAATAACGACTTTTTAATGACGTCTTCAAGTGGCATAACTTCGTCAGACACGAAGGCGAGCGCATGTCAAAGTGATTTTAGTTAGTGTATTATTTTCCATATTATTATAATTTGTAATTTTTATTGTATACCTACATTATATCTCAGGGGACATTATATTTTGTAAAGAACTTATGAGGAATACATTTCTACAAAATGACGCCTGTCTCTATTAAAGTAGAAGGTTTTAGATACGGTATTAAGACGAAAGTTAACGTTGCTGACATAGCTTAATAAATTAGCAAACTCAAGATGTAGGTGTCCACTTATCCAAAAAACCGATAACAGCCAGGAGTAACCGATTAGTGCAGCAGGCATGACCTGGATAAAAGGAGCTGGAAACCAAGAAAGGAAGAAAGGGCTAAATCTAGCAGTATGTGAATATTGGCTGAAGATAAGATAAGACACTCTTTATTAAAAAAACAGTGTAACTAAAAATAATTCTATCAAATAAAAGCTTACAAATATATACTAAAATCTGATCAGCTTCACACGTTTTTTTTTGTCACTAGAACCCATATATAAATCAATGCTAGAACTAATATTTTAAAGTTTCATGTGGTCTAGTGCAAGATGAAACCAAGGAAATTAGACTCAATGAATTTGTATCATTTTGTACCGTAGGTCCCATCATCAAATCATATTCAAGCAATAGTAAGAGTTATGCATCATCATCTGTGCATGCTAAGTTTCAAGTCAATCGGAAACTTGGAACAGGTTTTATTATTAAGATTTTATTAACAACAGAAAACGTCTAATATATTTAGTTTTTACTTAACTTTTTTGGCGATTATAAATGTTTCTTGATCAAAGTCACGAATAGATATTAAGTGAACCCGTCTGTGACGTAAAAACTAATGACGTATTGCTTTTCTAACATTTAATAAAAGGCAGGTGAACAGGAACGATAAGTATTTTGTAGTAATTCCTAAAAATGTGGGGTAAATATGTAAAAAAATTCACCCTTGCGTCGCGCTCTGCCTACTCATCTCGAAAAATGGCGGCGGAGTAAGGAAAGATTTAGTTTGGCGAAAAAAATTGAAAGCTCTAATGTCGTTTTTTCAGTATCGTTGTACGAACGTAGAATTGTCATAGTCAGCTGGCGACTTGTGTATCGTATCTTTTGTAAGAAGGGTCTTACAGCTGGCTTAGTAGTAGCGTTTATATCATGGGAAAGGGAGAGGCAAAATAATGAAAACTAATAACAAAATGATTTTTGCTTTGAGGCGCCATCGATGACGTTGTGAATTAGAAGTGCGGTGGACGAATTTTATAATTAGTCTCATAGTGTATAAAAACTATTTTATACACTACCCATACGGACAATCGGGGATAATAGGCACACATTTATTTTTTAAACTGCGTCAAATTGAGAACATCGTCTTTTTTTTTGAAGTCAGTTAGAAGTAAACTTGATATAAACAACAATAGTACTTCACCTACTAGCTTTTAATTGTTCTACCGAATTTTTTAAATTCCTAAGACATAAAATATTGTTGCAAGCGTACATAGATCACCTTTAAGAGGCAGTGCGCTAGTATGTTACTTCCTAGTTGCACTATTCAATTTAAACCCGATTTTTCATTGCTATAATCGCTTGATAGCTATTAAGACAATAAGGGAGACGGCCCACATGCTTTAGCTACTTTCCACACTAGAAAAACTGCAAGTGACTCCACCAAAATCGGATCACTACTTTCTTAGCTCTACATTTATGGGATAACTAGGCAAAGGAAATGTCGTCTCATTTATTGGTTTAATAGCTATCAACTTATATTTTTGGTAATAAAAATCGGGCCTTAGTGTATAATCATAGCCAAATATTCGTAAATTATTCTCATTTACATCTCCGATCGAGTATAATATAATCATTTTTAAAACAAACAAAAGAAATAGACAAAAAACACATCCATAGGTTATAAACGTGATGTGTGTGATATGATGATCATTCTTAAAATAGATGAATAGATACTATATTCATTGACTAAATCAATTACGTCATAGATTTTGAAGGAATGACGACATTTTAGTGACGTCTTACGCAGGTTCAACTTCGTCAGTCACGAAGGAAGACCGCATGTGTTGACAAGTGAATCCTAGGTCATAATGATTTTTTTCTTGGTAATTCTAATGTGCGAGCCAAAATCTAGCAATGACGTGATAATAGATACCGATTTGTGATTTGTGGATGATGTAACTACTTCAACGAAATACAACCATATCAGAGCAACAAAAAGTAAGTTGCGTCGGTACTAAATTTATTTAAATTGGTATTTTCGTAGAAAATTTGATTAATCAATCCCAACAACTATTGACATTACACTTTTGAATTATACGCATCAATAATTATTTTATAAAGTGACTTAACACTTTCATTACGGCGGGCGCCAATAGAACTTTTTCAGTTATTTCGATTTAAAAAAGGAAATCTCTTGACTAATTTTGATAAAATTAAAGCGAGACAACATGGGCCCTTCAAACAAAAAAATATAGGTCCAGCCTTCTCAGAGAAATAAGGTAACAAACATCAAAAAATACAGTCGGATTGAGTAAGTACCTCTTCCTCTTTTTAGGAAGTTAGTAAAAAATCTCTTTGTAAAGTAAAAAGCTACAAATTGCCGTAGATTTATTTAATTAAAGAAAAAAAAAATATCTGTTCTTGGTCTTGGTTTACCAAAGTTGCACTTCTCCACTCTCGAATTCCCAAATGAATGTACCCTTCCATTTGGGAATTCGAAGGCCAACAGTTAATTAATTAAAATACGTTTTATTAAATAAACATCTCAGTGAAGGTCGTTGTATATCGGGATCCTTTACTATACGGTTGTAAACAACAGGCCCTATAATGTACACCGACCTCTCCGATTTTTCGAGGTAGTACAAAGTTGTCGCCCATAGCTTATTCTTCTAATTGCTACCTAACCTTACCTTCGTTACGTACCTTCCCCATGTCAGTGTCCCCATGACTACCTTTCGGCTCTAACATCAAATCGTATTAGTCGTAGTAATAGTTCTGTGCACGCGAAATTTCAACTTAATCGGAAATTGGGACGTCAGTTTTAACTTTTGAAATTTAAAAACAAAGCTTCTGATAGAATATTTTAACCATTACATAACTTTTTTATGAATTATAAATTTTACTTGGCCAAAGTCACTAAAAATATATAGATTCAAAGTAAACGCGCCTCTGACGTAAAAGTAATTGACGTAATTGTTTTCCTAATGGGAACTAAATAAAAGACAGGTGAACAGGAAGAGTCCATTGAAGTATTTACTAGCTATTGGTTAATTTGATTGTATTATAAAAAAGGTTAGTAAGCAATACTTCAACAGCAGAATCTTCCTCACTTCGCAGCAGGCAAGACCTACAGTGACTGGAAAAAAAGAGTGCTTAGACCATTAATCACGAAGTAATATTTACGATTTAGACAACCATGTCGAAATTCGTGTTCAAGTCAGTTTTAGCGGCAGTGTTGGTTATAAGTGTGCAAGTGAAACAAGTAGAGTTATTACCCGTGACTGAATTGGATATATACCTACAGAAACTGGAGACATCGATTTTGGAGAGAGAGTTGCCCAAACTTTCAACTGACGTAGTACAACCTTTCACAGATATAGGTGTGAAATATACTCATTCTCGGAACAAAAGATCAAATGGAGGTACTATAAGTAATGTGGTAGATGGTATAGATTGTGGTGAAGGAAAAGTGGTATTAACAGTGATTGATACCAAACAATGCGTCACATGTTATGAGTAAGTACTTCATAAAAATTTATTATTCGGAAAAATATTTTTATAGTCTCTTTTTTTCTTATAAGTAATATAGTGGATAATAATAATAATAATCCCTGGACCACTATTGCACTTTGATTACTATTAAGCAAAATTTTCGCGAGTAGCTTGATTTGATGAGACGCCCAACTATTTCATAATATTCCTCTGGGGTGGTGGTAGCCAATAGAGATAGCAAGCATGAAATATATCAATTTGTAATCAAGTCCAAAACATGGTCTAGGGATCCTGGACTAATATGATTATACATTAAAATACCACAACGTTACGCAATTTCTACGTATTAAACTACCTCCAAAACCACGAACAACAATCTGATCTGCCCTAGGATCTGCTCTATCAATATTTCAGTTGCGAATATTAATTTCCATTTGCTCAATGAAGCAGATAGGTTTGTTTTCATCCATTCCAGAATAAAAATTTTAGCTGGCATATTGATGAAGATTTTTATCATATCCTGTGAGAGATGAGATATGTCATTTAAAAGTACGAAATTTCGTATATTTCATCTACATTATATAAAATAATAAGTCCTGACTTACTGTCTTACCCGAACATAATAAGTCTATTATCATGCTTGTCACCGTAAAAATATAGCCCCAACGGAAACTGTTCAAAAAAACTTGATTATCCTGGCACATAGGCTGCTTTTAAATCCTTTAATCCAGGAAAAATGCAGTGTTCCTTTGGTGTAATTAAGTCTCCGTGGATACCACTAATACGAAAATGTTTTAAACTTTGAACCCCTATACGGGTGATTCTAAATATACTGCGTATATTTTTACCACGCAATCAGCATATTCTTTCAGTACACTAAATATACGCAGTCAATTTAGAATCACTCTTTATGACCCCCTTAGGGGTTGAATTTTTGAAAAATCTTCTTTAGTACACCCCTACACCATGAAAACATCCTACAAATTTCATGTCTCTAGGATCAGTGGTTTAGGCTCTGCGGTGTGACCTATCAGTCAATAAGTCAGTTAAGACTTTCTCTTATAATTTTACATTTATGTTTTTTTTTGTTTTAGATATTTTATGAGAAAGAACAAAGAACATAAAGATTGCGATGTATACTATTATGACGAAGAATGATAATAATCAATGTTTAATGTACAAAATTTTGAATTTTTGATAAATTAAATTGAACTAGTTTTGAACGAGACAAGCGTTTTAACTTCAAGTGTGGTTAAAAAGTGTCATATGTGGAAGAAATTTCCTTAACATCTCTTTATTAAGTAAGAACCATAAAATAGGTGCCCAAACATTCCTAAGCGGTGTTACCCGCTAAATTAAATTAGTATAAAGTAGCATATGTGTTTATCCAGGGTCTAAGCTATCTTCGTACCAAATTTCATCCAAATTGGTTCAGCAGAAGTGTCGTGTCACTCGCTCGTCCCACGATGGAATCGTCACCGTGGAACGATGTCGCGTTCCACGGTGACGATGCGACATCGTATCGTGCTTATGTGTACGGCCCCTTAGTCTGGTGGATTGTCGTGCAAGAGGCACGAGGTTTGATCCTACCACATACGCAAAATAGTCTGAGCTACCGTTAAAGGAAAATATCGTAAAGAAACCATTGGAAGGAAGCATTGTAATAAGACCTGATGACGGATATACATACTTATAAATATATATATATATATATATATATAATAAACACCCAGACACAGCTCAAACAGACATGTTCATGCAAACAAATGAAAATAAAAGATAAATTCACTACTAAAAGATATATTTTGCTCAGCGATAATCACAATAAAGCGAATAAGCGCCCCTGCACTCGCTCACTCGCTTTATAGCCAAGCGGAACTCTGACTAAACTTCTCGCGTCTAAAAGGCAGTTTGTGTCACAACTTGAAACAAGTTCGTTAACTTGTTTCAAGTTTCTAACTCTAATCGCTTCTCGCTCATCGCTGGTGTTCGGACAAGTGCTTTATGGTGAATAGAAAATATTCAGACAAACACATACTCGCGAACGAAAGAAAATGTGTATGAATGTGACACAAACTGCCTTTTTAGACGCGTTACAACTTTGAGCATCTTATGTCTCGTTTTATGCGACAAAGACCGTCATGCGTAATGTCAAGACAAAAGACGCTCAAAATTGAGACGTCCGTTGATCCTAATGGTTCGCATCGAAAATATTAGGAAATTATTAGAGGATCTCTAATTTGAAGTACAAGTAAGATAATTTTTTTATTAAATATCAGACTCCGATACTGATTGATCTCCAGGTCTATTTTTTTCTTTTTAACTTATTAACGCAGTACTTGATATACACAAGTCAGATGTGTGTATGTTTGTTTGTGGCATCGCAGCTACAGAACGGCTGAACCGATTATGATTTTGTTTGAAAGGTAAATATGTCGTGAGTGTTCCGAGCTATGATACAAAAAAATGCATTTGGTGGAGTTAAATTTTACTGATTATGTTCGTTACCGAATTGGTTAGTTCGGTAACAAACATAATCATCATAAAAAATCTTCCTAATTTTAGGATCATGCATTTAATGGCAGCTTCATTGTTGATAGCGATCTCATGACGGATACTGAGCACTTGTATTAGATTTACTCCAACCGAACACTATCAAGGAAGGGGCTGGAAATTCACTACCGATCATCTATAATACCGGCCTTAAACGGCAACTTGCCTCAGCTGCAGTGTAAAAACACATTTACAAATAAATAAATAAAAAATTAAAGAAAACAATATTTTTTTTTATCATAAAACACCGCATCCTACCTCTATAGTCGCTTTAACTAACTTGGAGACCAAAACCTAGAGGAGTGGCCCATCCTCCAAGAGGCACCCCTCTTAGCTTCACCGTGTCCACGAAAATGCTACTGAGCCTACTATTGTCTATCCTACCCTTCTATTGTATATTAGTATCATACCTAGCGCTGGGTTTCTCCATATATATAAATTAAATTGGATAAAATACTTTTGAAAATATTTTAAATTTCCATTCGATATCATTGCCAACGGATCGTCGGGAATTCCCCCTGCTTATATGACTTGACCGTCATGAACTTCGTCTCAAAATGTTCCTAAAGTTGTTGGTGACTTTTCATAAAAGTAAATACTATGTAAACAACAAAACGGCATAGAAACATAAATATATACCTACTCGTATTCTGAGTTAATATAGAAAATCAACGACACCAACTCTAAAGTTGTGGTTGAATCATGGTGAAGTTAATCTTTTCATTAAATATTTAATGGATGAATCACAATACACACGCTTAAAACTACTTCAATTAAATTGTCTCAAACTACGTATGACTAATCTGCAGCTAGATAATTGTTTGTTTGGCATGGATGTATATTATGAACCAAATCTTATGTAAGAACAAGAAAGGTATGAACCTTAAACTCAGACAAGGAAAAATATATATTATGCATATCGTTTTAAAAAAAAAAAAACTTTTGTGTTATGGAAACGTCTAATATAATGGAAATCCCATACTTTATAACACCATAGCTGCAGCGGCGAGATCTAACGCTGTGGTTCTCGTCCCACCGTATCGATGGTATTATGACATCAAACGCAAAATTTTTAGACGGCTAAATGCTCAAAATTGGACATGTTTATGATATTTTTAATATACGTCTATTACTAGTGGGTCTGTGAACTTGATCTTGCGATCGAAGTACGTACTTGTTGCGAAGTCATAAAAATTAACACCACTGAAACGAATTTATACAATATTTAGTTTTAACATAATATGTAGTTTATATCCATTAAAACATATACATAACCTAACAAAAAGTATATGAAGTTATAAACTATATGTACAAAAGCAATATCCAAAAATTAAAACTAACTTAAATCTAAACCACTGCCAGTTGGTAGAGTACCCAAAATGCTGGCCCCATTGCCTCGTTGTATGGCAATACTTATGCGCTGACCAGGCCAGGTAGAGGCCAGCATTTTGGTCTCGAGTAGCGTCAACTAGACGCTTTGTTAGGGCTTTATATAATAATTTTGCTCCTGGTCCCCAAGGCCCAAGAGTTTCAACCCCAAAAGGCTCAAACATATAACCGCTATCTAAATTATTAATTACACCACTTGACTGTTTTATTTTCATAATTTGATCATAATTTAGCGATAAGACCGCTTTTTGTGCCAGTTTTTTTTAGTTTATTTAGTATTATTATTTTATAGCTGTTTCAAGGTTTTTTGATCGTTTGGTGTGACACAAAGAGCTGCAAAAGGAAAGTAGAGTATGTTTTCAGGTGCCCATACATTTTAGTTTCTAAATACTTGAAAAGATTCTAAAGTATGGGGTACTTTTTAGACTCCTAACATCATTCCGAATGACCCCGGCTAATTATATGGCCCTATTCAAACTTAAAAGAAAACAATTTTTAGAGATATATTGAACATTACTGTATTCAAAAAATAAGAGCTTTTCTATTCGTCCGACCGAAAGACGTCGAAATCCATCTTTTGTTTACGAGTACCTAGCAGTTTGGGCGCCAATAAAGGCGCGTGCGTTTCTGATCTATCACTATTTTTGTTCTGTTATCACTTTTTACCCGACTGCGAAAGAAGGAGGTTATATTTTTTGAGTGTTTGTATGTAAATTCTTTGGCACGCCCTAGAGTCTAAACGGCTTGTCGTATTTATATTAGAGTGGTGTCCATAGATTCGACCTGCAGATGGTCATAAGCTATACTAGCTACATCCGTGATTACACTTACTAAATGAAATCACGGATGCAGATGCTTATGTGGGTAAAAAAATCATTCAATCGGGTTTTTTGAAATCGCTTTTGGCACTTATTTTTTAAAGCACTTATTTTAATTTGTTCTCATTATAAAACCGTTTAAACAGTCTTAGTCGGTAGACTCTAGTGACCTTACACAACGTACACCCTTAAAAGGCAACGGTAGCATCTTGTTGAATCACAAAACACTACTATACGTATTCCATTTCATAATCGGGTTACACCAGTCACCAATATACCTGTTCGTTCAAAATTCTTGTGGGAACCACAGATGACGCGAGCAAAAACTCGTAGTTCCCCAAAGACACGTGCCAGGCACGAGTCATTAATACTTTAACACTTATAAATATGTAACGTTCAGAAACAAGCGCCAGTCTACTTTGAACGTCAGCAAAGAAGCACGGAGACGCTACGATCCAACTATATTCATTTACGAACGAAATTGGTTAACAAATTGAGGAAAAATGTCGTGCATTGTGGTTTTGTGTGTGATACTTCTACTGAGTCAGGTTGAAATGTTACCTTTGAGTCAAGAGTCAACTCATTCAGCTATGGATGGTCTAAGCTCACCTTTGAAGATGACTCCTGTAATTCGAGTGAAAAGGACAGTGATTGGGTTTAGTGGATGTCCTCAAGACATGGTGAAGCTTTGGCACCATGGACCCTGCGTTACTTGTGATGAGTGAGTTTACTTGCTTTTTAATAATAAATAATAAGCCGTCTACCCCTCTAGATTTAAATACGATTGTACTTGTGGTTTTCCTATGGGCCTTTAGCAATAAATTATGCATGAGTATTTTACTAGAGCACATATGTATATTTTAGAGTTAGAACTCAAGGATTGCTGGATGTCCAATCTAATTTTCATCTTGAAACATTTGTGGAATTTGGGGGAAGGTTTAAACATTGTTTAAGCTAAGTTGCATACATTTTTGGTAACATTTTATACAATATTACATATATACATATATTTGTGTAAGAAGTTCTCCGGGTTTTTATAAATATTCTTATTTGACTAAATGGAGCAATGGGGTCCAATGTCAGTTCCAAAGAAATTTGACAACAGAATTTACAAAGCGTACTCTTAAATTTCTAAGCCAAATGGAGGCAATGGCCATGTCTGGCACATTTTGGTAGGCTGTTGTACCCCAAGTTACTTGTCTTGTATACCTCTGTGGAGCTGTCATTGATTGGTTAGCGTTTATTTGATGTACGTTGTTGGTGATTTGTAATTTAATAACTTATCATGTCCATTTCAAGTTTCCTTATCCTAGAATAAATTCATGATGGATCGTCTAGTGTAGCAGGAAAATTAGTGTTAATTATACAGGGTTATCGGCTAGGGGTGTACTAAGCCGAAATGGGTTGCTATACTCATCTTAAGGAACAACATCTACTATGCCTACCTCTAAATTCAAGAAAAAAGAAACCAGCAGTTCAATAGAAAAAGTTTATCCGTTGTCGACATAATGTATGCAACAGCAGATATTTTTTCTCGAATTCAGAGTTGGTTGCATAGCAAAAGTTGTTCCTTAGGATGAGTATAGTGACCACCTTCTGGCTTAGTGTACCCCTAGCCGATAACCCTATTATTATAACTTAGCGTTTGCTGGAGTTAGTTAAGTATTTCTAATAACAAAAAAATACTGAAACAAAAACATATAGTACTATAGTACCGTCAAGATCAAAATAAAACTAACAACGTATAAACTATTTTAAAAGGAACTCTAAGGAAATGAATATAGATATTCATTTCCTTAGAGTTCCTTTTAAAATAGTTTATATTTTTTTTTTACATTTTTATATTTTATATTTTTTTTTATTTCGTTTGAGTTGTCGTTGCATCAGGTTTGTTTGTTTGTTTCAGATACATGGAACATAGGAACGTTGATGATTGCCCCAGCAACAGGTGAAGCTATTCCTTACCTAACTTATTGGAATCTACTATAGGAATCACCTTCATTCATCGACATCATCAGGCAGGATGTGATCAAACGCCTGCCTATTCAGAAATAAGTACCTAATGCTTCGAAAATAGAAAAAAGGCCTTCAGTTTTGCAGGCATTTTTTCAAGTAAACCGTACTACCGGACTGATTTTTATAAAATTTACAACTACATTTTGAATTATAAAATGAAATTTCTAAATCGGTCTAGACGTTGTCGCTGACGAATTGAAAAATTTTTTTGAAGACGGATAAAAAAGATGTTTACTCAATGTAGAGTTTCATTGTAATCGTCAGAGTATCGTCACTTCCGAATCTATGTCGTATATAACAATTTCCTGATGACCTTTGTCAAGTGTTAAGGTCCCGGGCCCTTAGTCATGCATTATCTGATTTCTTTAGCCGGAAGTTCTCTATTGAACTAGATTAATATAACCTGTATCCGTCCACGTAACTTATTACTTATATTATTTTGTCTATTGTCAAATGATTATTTGATTATTGTCAAATGTGTCAACCGACTTCAATTAGACAGGTGTAACCATTTTTTATAAACATTTCCTCTGCAGGCTTTGATTTAATTTCAGTATAAATTCCTTTAAAAATGATTTACCAAACGAAAAAAGAAGCCTATTATAGTATTATAGATGTATTATATAAGTAATCTCTAAACATAAAAAACATACAATCAAATTGAGGATATGTCCTCGATATAATAATAAAAAGGTGTTATAAGCTTGACATGTACTTTTATTATACATACGGTAGTTAAACTACTATGTAAGTTCTTATTAGTTATTTATTCCAATTTTATAATCATAATTAAGACCAGTTCGATGTAAGGCTGTGATTAAATTATAAGCTATTTTGCTGCTTTTATAAAAACAATTGTGAACGTTATTGGCGCTTTTCGTGTAGTTTTTTTAAATAATTCAAAATTTATGAAAAAAAATTGTGTCAAAAATTTTTGCTACCCGGATTCAGCAATTTTTCATTACGTTAATACATAAGTTCATATCAGTTATACAGATTCATATAAATTAAAAAACAATGATATTCTTGTAAGTAGAATAATGTAATGTATATTATGCTAATATTCATGAATTGTATATTTGAACGAATTTGTTTTAATAATCACGGAAAACCCGCGCGCTCAAAAACTTTATACACGAAATTTACATAAAACCCAAAACGTTTCTATACTCGTTGATATATATAGCTTTTTTTAATTTATTTATATAGTTTTCTGTGATGATAGCTAATAAATTTTAATATATAATAATTTCGTGAAATTGAGACATTTAGATTTTATTGGCTGAAAATGAGCTACTCTCTAAATCCGGGACGCATTCGGCATACTTTTAAGGATTTATCGGTATGTCTGAAGGACTCCGCATTTTAAATAAATGATAGCTTATATTTTGCCGATCCATCGGATCCAGCATTTTGGGCACGTTACCAGAAATATTTTTTTTAAGTGAATATGTATGTCATTTTATATTTTTATTTAGAAATACGAATTAATTTAAAATAAAAGATTAAATTTAAAAATAACTCAAAAAATATATGCACTATTGCTATTATACTAACAAACTATTGCTATTTATCATTGTTACCATAAATAAAATGATCTGTTTCTTTCGCAACATTAACATTTTTGAAGGTTTTCCCCCTTAAACCGGTAGCTACCGAATCAATTCAAGAGTTTGTTTATAAAAGAACAAGTTTTAAAATTGTGTTAGTTGCAAAAGGTAGCTATTTATGAAGGCCATTACTATGTCGCCACTATGTGCTGTGTTTATTTGTACATAATTAATATATAATTAGATTCTAGGCAGGATTTTTTGCTAGGTATGTAATGTAATTTGTTATGCCTATTATTTACTTGTTATTTATCTGTTTTTGTGTCATTAGAAACGAAGGCTAGATGTGTAGTTATAGTTATAGTATTTATTTATTGCAATATGTACATAAAACTCTTAAAACTCAGTTAAGCTATGAGATACGCGAAGGCGCGTAGCAAACATTAAAACTTATAACTAACATGTTATCTACGACTTTAACGACTTATATGCTAACAATGTATTTTTTTGTATTGTACATGTTTGTTTATGTTCATTAGTTTTGAGAATTAATATTGTAACGTCCATTTGATACATATTTGCCGTAATTTAGCTATTCCGCTATGCTGTTATATCGGTTCTTGATCAGTAGATTTTTAAGGTTGCGATAGAAAGCTTTATCATCTAGTTCCATTTTTATTTAGTTGGGTAGATGGTTAAATATAGTTATTAGCATATTTTCGGGTCCGGTCTTAACAATTTCTAATTTATATTTGGGTGCCACAATTTGCTTAATGAATGTTTGAATATTAGGGTAAGAATATAAGTGGATAACACCAATGACAGTTCTATAGAGGTAGGCAAGTGACGTTCTATCTTCATGTAAGGAAACATGAGTTTAGTTTTTCTCGTTTTAGTGAAACGTACTCTTTGGTTTCCAAGCAAATTTTAAGCTCTACTTTGAAGGCTTTTATACTTTAGTAGGATCCGTTGTATATTCCAAGTCACTCATCTTCCTCTCTAGAGGGAGTATGTGTCTATAATTTGTAGTGCATATTTTGTAACATAATGTTTTTATAAAATCTATGAATTTACCGAGATGATGACACTGGTAGACATGTAGAATAGTAATTTTTGCTGTAATATTGGTATAATTTATTTTAATATAAGTCAATTATATCTATTTGTAATTTTATCAATCATTAATAATATCAAATATTATGTGAATGTAAATATAAATATTACATAATTAATTTTAATCTAAAATTTAATAGTACTAATAATTCAATTTAATGTTCATGTATATTTGTAGTGATCAATAAATGTATTTTTTATTATTATATTATAGAACAATAAAGACTGCTTTTATACGAAATAATTTAAAATATATACTTTAATTTGTATTTGCTATATACCTTCCCAATTAACACCATACAATATTATAGTGCTAGCTGTAGGTGTAAGAAATCGTACTAACTATTCCCGACCTAAGGTACCGAACAATGGATTTATTGCGATAATATAACTACGAATCTAATGAATAGCTATACAAATAAACATGAGGATAAAAAAAATTGAAAAAGCAGATAAATGTGTAAATAGCGTTCGTAATACGAATGCAAATGAGTTATTGCTAATAATAAACTAGCCTAGATCATCGACAATAAAAAAGTTTTGGTCTCTTAGCGATCTATCTCTATATTTCTTATGCTTATGTGGTATAGGTAGATTGCCCGGTCCGCGGTCGAAAGATTACTTTTGTTATATACCTAGATGGTCACGCTTCTGCGCCCTACTAAGACTAAAACACTGATTATGCAAAGTTGTTCGATGTTCATCCAATAGTATCTCCAAATCTGTAATAAATGCTCGTTAGTTATATTTATTAGCTTTAAAATAAGTAAAGTACATGCAAATTTTGATTTAAAAATTCATTGAATTTTTACTTAGTCATAATTCCTATTTATATATAAATATCAAGATTACAATTAATAAGTAGGAACGCAACTTTGAGAAAGCTTTCTTTGGCAGAGAACCTACTTGTAAGTCACTTGGTTTGTGTTCTGCATTATTGAAAAACGACAATGAAAGTGAAATTTTATGGTATAATATGATGTTTAAATTAGATTTAGATAGGTGTCTATTTGTAGTATATATTCTATACAAACTAAAGCCTAGAGTGCAATGCATTGCCCAAGGTATCAGCGGAATATGCTACAAAGGATCTTTCTGTATCCGTCTAGAATTCAACCACTTCATTTTTATAAAACCTTATATTTTTCATTTTGATATATAGGACGAAGTAAAAAATGACTGCATCATGCATTGCATGCAATCTTCTAAATTAAATCAATGTTATGTTTTCTATATCTTCTTCCTTGTATTTAAAAATCAATCGCTGTTTGTTTGTCTCGCTTAAACTCGAGTACGGCTGGGCCGATTTAGCTGATTTTTCTTGAAATGTTTGTCTTACTCCAGGGAATGTTTGAAAGGTGAGAAACACAAATAACTTTTACGCAGTACGAAATTTGCCGGATCAGCTAGTATATAAAATAGTCAGCCCGGACTGAATGACTTATACTGGCTAAAAATCTCATAGAGTCTGCTTAGACTCTATGAGATTTTTAGCCTTACAAGATGTATTCATAATAGGGCCCCTACACCCTGTTATGAATACATCTTGTAAGGGCTATATTATGAGAGGATTTTCTGTTTGGCTATGTTTAAATCTTCTTTACATTCCATTTTATATCGCGGGCAAACGTCTACTAGTAAAGCATATATGTATAAGTGTCCGTAGATATAATTAGGTAAACAGTGTATGTCCTAACGACGCGGGATAACGAAGTCGCAACATACAACCAGATTAAGGAAAATACAACGGTTTTCCCGCAGAAACTTGTTGTCCACTCTAATTGACCGTACATACCAGGTAGGTTTGTGAGTAAATTAACAGGCCTTACGTTGTTTTCCTATTTAATTTGGTATCACTCTGAAGTTGAAATGCTAAGCATACGTGGTTATTATATACATTATCATGATAAGAGATGGCGCTGTCGAGAAACAGTATTTTGAAGATGGCATTAATTAGTGTGATTGAGACTTTGGATTTAGACTTTTTTACTTTTTTAACACGTGGCAAAAATTACTACATAATCTTCTGAGCCCTGTTAATGGGAAAATTCTCTGTATGGACAGCCTAACAATAATTCCTATGTCGCCGAAACTTTGCAGTCTGATAGTGATAGACTTTTTTAGCGTTATTTTAATTATTAATACAAAGTAGGTAATAAAAATATTTTGTCAATCGTAAACTATTAACATTATTCTATCGGACTGCAAGCTTCTACGACAGAAAAAATATTGTCAGGGTCAAACCTCCCACTAACTGTACTTTATTAGGTGTAAAGTTTTTGCATATTTTTAATGATATCCTAGTCGGTGGATCCCTTGCCCCTGGAGTCGTAAAGGCGCCTGTTTACGCATGTAAAGCACCTCTGAGCTAAGTTTTGCATATGTTCAAAATGTAATTTTTTCACTCTTGCTCTAACGATGAAGGAAAATATCGCTTGAAAGCTGAATGACGGAGGTCAACTTTCAGTGAATTCTTCGTTTAACAGTAGCCTATCATATAACACTATATACTAAATACACGATTAATAAAACATATACATAATTTAGATAGGGCTATCAGTAGGTACGGGTTGTACTAAGCCACATAAGTGATACTGTTCTCGAACCAATGTTCCGGACCTACCCGAACTTTGTGATTGAACATTGATCAAAAAATTTAATATAAAGAAAGATCGGACTTATTTTTTCTCTATTTTCAAAGAATAAGGATAAGCCCAGTCAGGCCATATAAGGCAATGTGTACCTAAGCTGGAGAAGTACAAAAAAGCTCGCAGCTTAACTAATAGGGATAGCCAGTTGGGATATATTGAACCTATAATTTTTATTTCATGAATTTTTACGCTTTATTGAATGTGTGACCTAAAGATAAAATTAAACAACTAAAATCATTAACAAAAACTTTTAATTCTGTTGTGTTATAAATATTTATGTTGAGCAAATATTTTATTATCTAATACTTCTACAATACAGGTATACAAACTTTAGAAATCGCTTTGGCCGCGTACATAACATAACACTCGAAACCGGTTACGATCATTTTTATTTTTACATTTTCGTCCTCGTACGAAGCCAATTGCGAAAAAAAGTTGGATGGTTTTGTACAAAAATTATAGTCAATGCGTGTTAATTAATGCAGCTACATTACTACATTTTATATTTATATTAATACAATATTTTTAACGCAGTACTTAAGTATAGTTACTAAATATAGTAATTCTCATCAAAGTTTTTCATTAAATAGACTAGATAATGCTTAAATCTAGTGGAAACGGCAAGTCCGCGTCTACAATGAAGGCAGTCAATATCTATTATTTTTTGCCCTGGTAATATTGTAAGTTGACACTAGTATACGAGTTCAGTACTTCTCTATGGTTGACACCCCAAGCAGATACCTAACCATCGCAGTTTTTTTTACAAAAGACAGTACTCAATTTCTTGAATGGATTTTGACACTAAGTACATAAAACAAAATGATGATTGTGATAATAGTATCAATCATGTTAGAACATAGTTTTTTTTTCTCGATGCTTGCCGTTTTATAATAATATCCTTTAGTTTTATTTTTTCTCTGAGACATTATTAAATATCACATAAAACATACAAAATGTTCCGATGTAGTATTAACGTATATGTATGTATAAATTTATCAGTTATTATATCAAAACAATATATATATATACATTTACATTATCTCTTCGGTTACCTTTGATATTGTTAATTTTTACATATTTATTTTAATGTTCATGCATTGTTAGGGTCAAAACTATTGTTAAATAAAAATTTGTATTTAATAATAATAATTTAAAAAAGATTGAGAACACATTTTTTTATATCAAGCGTATGTTTCGACAACCTACATTGTCATCGGTCCTTGATATGATAATAACAATTACTTTCAGAGACATACCGAACCAATAAAAGCCTTTAAAAATAAGTAATAATACTCGCAATAAGTAAAAACCAACTTCAAGTTACCCAAAACTTATTTAATATATGACTTAAGTTGACTACTAGACTAATTTCGATAGATTTATGAGATTTATTCATTGATATTTGAACAAAGAAATAGTATATTTTTGCAAATCGGGTCATCTATCTGAAAAATAGGGAAACATACATAAAATAACCTCTTTCTTTTTGAAGTCTGTTAAATATTAACTCTAGTGGCAAAAACAATGGAGAATTAATGAAAATACTTATTTAAGATAATACAGAAGAATTATCACTCCAAATTAAAGAAATACAGAATTACTAATGTATCTAACTAACTTAAAACAAAAAACCCTTAAAATTAATGTCAGTCACACATTAACATAAATGTAACAAAATAAATAAGCATCCAAAATTACCAAAGCAACTTTTCTCTCATGGCACATAGTGTTATTAAATCTTGTTAATTGTGAATTTACAATAACAGTGGAACTAAGGAACAAATTAGGTACATAGTAAGTACTATATACAACGAATAAATAACTTGTAAGAAACTGTAAAAAATGGCAAGAAAGAAATAAAAAAGGTCTCATTTATTTGTCACACAACGGCAATAAGGGTAGGTATAGAGTACAATCAGCAAAATTATTTTATTTTAATTGTAATTGATCTAGTACGTGTGTGAGCTCTGAGAAATCGGGGGCAGAGGTACCGGGCGGGTGAGCGCCGCGCCCGACCGTAGCTTCATACTTCGCAAGCTCCCAGTCCAGTGTAGACCTAGACGCAATAGTACTCTGATTGAATCTTGTTGTTAAGTCAGCCAAAGTGCATACCGAGTTATGATTTTTTTAAATATTCCATGTTACGTAATTAAGGCGCGTGCTTTTTTCTTCTTGTCTCAGCGTGAGATTAGCTTTTAGAAACAAGATTGCCTGTCGCTTAGTCTCTTATTTTGCAGCCATCTTGTTTTTTTCTAATACCACGCAAATAATTGAAACCTCCATAAGTTGTTGATAAGTTTCTTTTTAATCAGGCATCATCATTGTAAGCTATCATCTGTTCGTACCTGGGAACAAAGAAATTTAAAAGTTAAAAAAGAATGTTTGAGATTTCATGTGCCAATGTCGCACAGATGGACTTCGTTTTTCCATAGAAGGTTGTTGACTTCCGACTATGAAGCGGGTTGGGTGATGGGTGAACAATATATTATCTCTGTAATAATTAAATCACTGCAAAATAGAGCAATTTCATTGGACGTAACCTGAGATACTCGTATTAAGAATATTGGACGAGACTCGAAAAAATATTTGTAAACGTGTGACGTGGTTATATACGTGCTGGCTCGTGCATATAACAAATAACGATTACACCTAGTTGACGTTATCTTTACATTGTTTACCTTGTATTTAAACAACTGCAGTAATTTATTTTCATTCAATGGTTCATGATTCTACTGTTTACTTTAGCCGTACAATACAATCACGATTTCTCAGACTTTTGTACGAGTTGCCAATACATAGATGTATACATATATTATTTAGTTTTTAATGTATTAACATAAAAAATAGTTTTGTGAATAAATGAATATCTATAAATCATCTTTTATATATTGCCACATATCGGATTTATCGCTAAAAGTTATCTCTTCCAGGCAACCAGCAGTAGTTAACGAAGCAGTTTGGTGAAATGTTTCGGCCCGGTCATAGTCATGGTTGGGTGACCGAAGGAAACTAAAACTTAATGTAGATGTGGCCCTTGGATGACATTAAATTGTATGTTTTGTTTGTTTGTCTCAGGACAGCAATCATACTCGTATAAGCCTTGTCATAGGGCATCGGAAGAATTTCGGGATAACATTTAATCTGCAAAAATGATAAGGTTGTCAATAGACTGTTGTATAATGACAATAAGACATGGTTGTAAAATGACAAGATCGCAAATTGCCCAGACTGTTCAGTGAAAAAATAATATATAATAAAATGGTAAAGTTGGCACTGATAAGATTAGACACTGAAGTGAGCTACTCTTCCTTAACAAATGACGATGAAATGCTACAACCGCAAAATAATTTACAATGGTAGGACGTAAACAAATCAGTCACAGCCTTTCATATATCATACAATGTTGACGACTGGAAGCGAAATGATATCCTTACCGTAGCAACCGGTATAAATTATATATCATGAGGTGTCTTTACCCGCACGCTTACCACGGTAATAAGTATAAGTCAGAGACCTTAGAAAATAACAATTTCATAATTCTTATAGAATTGTGAAATCTTCTTGTTTTTTATAATAGCAAGCGTAGGTTGTTCAATTCAATTTCATAATTGTTCCAAATTGAATTGAATTCTTCATAAGAATTATGAAATATTTCATAATTCTCACAAGAGATTATGAAATGTTTTAGTTGTTATTTAAAGTGACAACCGATTTTAAGTTGGCTGGTGTGGTAGACTAGTTGGGTTGGACCATTAGGATTATGTAGTACATCTTAAATAGTATATAGGCGATTCAACAAATATTTTATTGTTTTCTACTAGTTAGTTCATGTAAAACTTTATCAATATGTCCATATTATAATAAACTATTTATTTATATTTTAATTTTATTAAATTTTTGTGTTGTATTTAACTATTATAAAAATGTGACTAATGAAAACCTTTCTATAACCTAGGAGAACTTCACTTTGCTGGATTATAAGTATTTTCCATTCTATATATCCCTGCTAAGGCTATATTCATAATATTTAAACAATCACTGACGACAGTTTACCTACTGGTTATCAAACTGATAAAGGTTAATAAACATCTTGTATGGAACCCCTTTATTCGTTTAGGTGAAGAAAATACTTATAATGTAAGGTGTAATCAAAGAAAGCACTCAATTATAAATGCCACTATAGAGTGGCATTTATAATCGAGTTTTTAGTTGTCCTGTGGTACCATAGTGTCATTCATCCAAGGAGCGACCAAATTTATGCTTATGCTTACTGTGTTACGAATACTTCTTAAAACCAGTTTTGAAGAATTTTAGTATTAGTTCTAACAAAGTCATGTACACTAAAGCCAATGCTTACAAATAAAAAAGACTGAAAGGAAGAGAAAAGGACAAAACTCTGCAGCCATGGGCAAAGGTTTTCCATTTTCCCTATCCTCAACAACTTTCTGTAAATCTCTTTTGATGATATTATTAAACAGAAAAATAAATACGTATTATATAATTTATCATCCCATTAGAAAATAGATAATTTATAATAGGAACTAACTGATTGAAGTGATACGTAGAAACAGACCTTTACAAAAGTATATAACCTCATCAAAATATCAATGTACATAAGATATAGACACTAAGCTATTTTAAAGAATAGCTAACATAACGAGTCAATAACAAACATTTAAACTAAATAAACATTTTTATAAAACAAAATTGTAACCTTTAAACGCTATCACAAGGTCACAGCGTCGCGTCAGTGCCTTCTGGTTATGAGTTGTAGCAAATAAATCAATCATCTGATAGCGATGGCGCATGTATTGTGCATACATTTAGTCATACGGATTACGTACCTACCTACGTATATAACCTCAGAGTAAAACCTAACATGGGCAGTGAATACAAGTTATAATTTTTTAATACACTTCATACAGCAGGATATTCTCAATTCGTTAGTTATTTTAATGTGTGTTCTAGGATTTCCCGGACCGGAAGTAGATACTTTTAGAAAACAGAAATCAGTCGACGGGCGCGGTATTTCACGGACATGTCAAAAAATGTCTACTAATGAAAGTGATGAAAAATTCAATGTTTATTCATTGATACAGAAGATGACAGGGAAATTCTTTTATGAAATCAATTTTACAGAAATGTGATTATTTATATCCAAGTGTTTCATATAATAAAATGTAGGTACCATTTTTTATATGTAACTTTCATCTTGACTAATGACATAGAATCTGAAAGTAGGTAATGCTAATATGGTAATGCTGAGATGCAAGCACGGTGCAATTTATCATACGTAGTGGTAACTTATAAACTTATTAACATTAGTCTGACATAAAGCCTCTTATTAAATACCGCAAGAAGATAAGTTATATGTACATCTAAATATGTAGGCATTTCTAGGAAACTTGGTAAGTGAAAGTCGATAAAAAAGCTCCTTATTGACACATATGACACAGCCAGTTTTTTTATTGTCTTCAAAACAGGATAATTTATGTGAACTAAATGATTATCAATTTGTTATTATTTTTTTGTTTTTTCTCAGATTTTTGGAAGCTCTTGAAACGATTTCGAGCATTAAGTATATTTTTCATTTAAAACTATTGTTTTTGAATCGGTCCGGTAAGTACAAGACTGGTTTAATTTTAGACTATATTTATACCGAAAAAAATTACTGAAAATGTCAAGGTCAGCTACACATTGTTCTTATCCACTTCTCAAAAAAGCAGGAGGGGGTATTGAAAAGGTTTATTTTTAATGTTTGTTACCTAAGCTGCCTAAGTTATCTAAGCTATGGCTGGACCGATTTGAAAAATATATATTTTTGTTTGAAAGGGTTCAAGGTGTTTTTTTATTTTTATAAACTCGATTTAGTAGTTAGGTTTTTATATCATAACTGAGAAAATATGTAACGGCGCGTGCCGAAAAAAAAAGTTATTATATAACTTTTTTTAACAAGCTTTTATTAGCTTGGTACGTTTGAACTAATATGTAACAAAAACACTGATGGTAATTTTCGAAAAAGTCGGTTTATTTTGAAAGTCTGCACATTTATTAAGGATCGATGCAATGAATGAATATACTCTTTATTGGAGACACATAAATATCAAATATAATGAGGTATATATAGTGTCACAAATACTCGTAAATAATGCAATCATTTAAAAAGATTGTCTAATAAAGCCGCGAGTTTTTTATGGTTTAAAGCAACTTTTATTATTAGGAAGACTTAATTTTACTCATTAAAGAAATAATATTTCTTTTACATTGAGCCCAACACTCATTACATGTTATTTTTTCACTTGAAAACAAAAATGCACTTCGTAAGTCCGTGTAGGCGGTTGGAGACCTTAATTAATTTTTCCTCGAAAGCTTCTGTCGTACCCGGATATATATTATGACAAATAACTACCTGTCATCCCACCCACGGTAGCGCTCAGGTTTTGACATTCTTTATATTACTTGCTCACTTAGATTTTTCACGGTACGGTAGTAAACGGTATACTTAATTAATACTTTCGAAAACGTGACAACCACCTTCAATTTGGCAGGCATTTATATTTTTTTTAGATATTTAATTTTTTTTCTAAATCAGTTTTTCTGTTCTTCGGCACCACGTATAAAAATAATCTTTTTCAGTTGAATACAGTTTTTACTTTGATTAATGCTTACTAGTAAGAATATTTTTGTTTAGCATTGTATATTAAAAAAAAACGTGATCTAATATCGGGTAGTCAATGTTTTAACACTTAAAGAATCACTAATTTACACAAATGGTTAAAAAGTGACTTCAAAAAACCTGATTGATTAACTGGAAAGTCACTATCTGAGTGAAACCAAGGGATGCAACCATTTTTGCATATAAACATTTAAAATAATGTAACAATCCAATGACACCTCGCATATCAATATAGAAGGCCACAAATAGTATGAAATAAATAAACTCGAAAAACATTACTCTCCTTCTGAGCAGTCAGGTAATAAAGTCACTAACAAAAGAAATAACTAAGTAGTTACTTACACATCTTTCCTCAAACACGTTTTCAAGAATTTAAACCAAACATATCCGATAGGACATCTATTATTACCCGATGTTATTGCAGAGGTATCACTAACAATCACTGATAAAATCAACACACAACAAACTACCAGCAAACTCCGCGTTAAGCACGTCATCGCGAAAATTGATAAGGCTTTTACTAAACACGTCCGCACTCGGCCAAGGATTGGCGCCAAATGAGCGGTGAGAATGAGATTTTGATTATGCAGTAGCGACCTGCCTCAAACTTCATTACATGGATTAGTAATATAATCGATGCACGTATCGATTGATCTCGCTTTCGAATAAATCGGTCACATCGCCAGTTCAGTTAATTCTTGGATGAAGTCCTAGAGTTAGTTGATATAAATACAGTACAAACTATTTATGGATATATTTTTTTCTGATCTGAATAATTCTTTTTTTTTTGTTTTAAAATGGCACTTTGAAGTGTTTATTTTTATCAAAATCGTTTCAGAGGTTTGATATTGAAAGCAAAATTAACTAATCTAAAAAAACAAAACTAAAAAAATTTTATCAACACAATTGGTATATAGACGTGGCGTATATGACATATCTGTGCTGTGTCTGTCAGTGACATGTCAGTCATGTCAGTGGTAGCTCCCGAACAGATAACTTTGATAAGTTTTTTTATTAATTTTTTTTTGGTTGAAGACTAATTAGTCGGGAGTGTTTTTAGCTATGTTTTATCAAAATAGATCCAAGATGGCCGCCACCACGACAAAGCGGATCATACATTTTTAGACAATTCTCTTAATATGGGTATCAAATAAGAAGTACTTGACTGGTAGAATATTAGGTATAATAAATTCTCAATCCAAGATGACTGCTGTTGTTTTTTTGTGTTTTTTTAATAGATTGCATTATAATAATACATTGCTTCTCGCCATCACAATAAAGGCGAAAGTTTATGGTATATATTTTATTTTGGGCATTAGAAGGGCAGATGCTTAGATTTTTATTAAGATGATTTTATAGGTGGCGACCGGTGCTAAGGATTATGGCCAGCGTCATAAACAACTTTGCAGTGGGTGCAATCAGCATACACTTTTCATTTGAGATTAAGTTATGTTATTAAAATTACTAAAGATTTGAATGTTTTTTATAAAAACTAATATATGTATGGGCAAATGCTAAGAAAAAAATAATGCTTAGGTATAGCAACAGTAAAAAAATGCAGTTGTATTACCTATTTGATTTGTAATACAAATTACAAAAACACTCTTATAAAAGACATCAACGAGTTACCGGTTTTCCAAAATTCACATATACCTGAAATTATCTTTAAAATTATAATTGAAACTAGAGTTATTATGATAATGTAGATTGGTACGATAGTTAGAATTAATTTCACCTGACTTGCTCACTTCTACTGTTGACAATAACGTAAAAAGTTGTCCCAACAAATGTCAGTGTAGTGGTTGGAAATTCGTTTTAAAATAATTTTCCTAACGAGTAACATACCAATTGCCATAGTGTTACTCGTTAGAAATAACATTATAGTAGGGGAGCCCAAGAGGGGATTTTGTGACATACTCGAGCGTAGCAGATTAACACATGGGAGATTCCTTAGGTCCTGTTGAGTGTATCTACCAAATATAAGCTCTCAATAAAGAGCCGAGCTAATAGAGCAGCCCGCAAAATAAAATAAAAAACTTTGTTTGCCTGAAATAATCAAATGCGTCAGATTAAGATACGGTAGGTTTATTACTAGCTAAACAGTGTGCATGTCAATAATTAAATGATTTGAATGGAATGTTAGGGAGTGGGGGGATTTATTTTTTCTTAACTATTTTCAACCTGTGTGGCCACCCCTACCATGCAAATTGTCAGTTTAACATATATTTGTTATCAGAAGCATGATGGAGCATAGAAATTATAATCTGACACGCTCGAACATTTACATGTTTTGATTTTCTTAGAAAAAAAAGTGTATATCCTTCCAGATGCTTCCTCCACCACTAAAATGAGAAACATCTATAATATTTTCTACTTCCTATCATCCAAGCTTTGCAACGCAATACGTGTCTATGACGCTCGAGTAAATCCCCATTTAGCATCGTGGGCTCCCCTACTATTAAAAGTATTCCCAACGAGTAACAGTGTAACTGGTTAGGAATTGTTTTTTGATTTAGGTGCCAACGAGTCAGTGTTACAGTTGGGGAAGGTACTCGTTGGGAAGTACCCTACTGTTCTCAATATTCCAGAAAGAAAAAAAACAATGGATTATGTTTTTAGAATACTTTTTTATATCTCTACACACTTTTTTAAATGAGTATAACTATAGTATTTAAACTATTAGCTGTCACTCGCGGAGTTGCCCGCTATATAAAATGAAATATTAATTGGTCTGAGTTTAACGACAGTGTTTAAAATTCTAGTTTTCTTTAAGTAAATATACCTAGTTAATCAAAGTTACGTTACATGTTATTTTAAAGAAGGATTTATTTATGTTTTAAAAAAAGATTAACGACTGACCGACTGACTTACTCATATTTGATAGGAATCAATGCACAGCCTAACTGAAAAACTTGAAATTTGGTAAATGTATTTATATAGGATTAATTAGAGTACTAAAAAAGATTTTTTTTAAAGAGTTATTTTAAAAATGTGTCCGGCCAGGACAGTGCATATAATACCATAAATACGCCAGGGACTAATTAATCTTTATTATATTAACCAAAGTCAAAATAACGTAACTTATCGCTGTGTACATAATTAATTTCGAATCAAAATATTTCCAGGTTATTTACGCAAAAAGGTGATTTACGCGTTTTTATTGTGTGACATTTGTGATGGGCGGTACAATTTATAGACTAATGTAACGATTGGAGTCAACCTAGGAAACATAAATCTTCCAGAGATACCATAATTCCACTAGAATTCACCGAATTTAGATATTTTTGTACACAATGAAGGAGGCGACTGACATATTTTTCATTAATTCACAGTATTAACCACATCTTTAGGCATGTTTTGGTAGAAGTACACCGTCCTGGCCGAAAATAAACCAAGTTCTTTAATCTTTAAAGGGGTTTAATAGGAGTTGAAACTTTAAAAGGTTATTTGTTTTCATATTTTATATACTAGTTACTATTTCATATACTAGTTACATACAAAACCATTACACTCATAAATAAATAACAGAAACTTTGAATCAGGTTTATGAATCATACATATTTAATAGCCACAAAATCTGACACAACTTCTAAGTCCAGCAAAAAGCACGTTTGAATTGTCACACTAATATTATAAAGGCGAAAGTTTGTTAATCATAATAAAAAAAAATTTTATAAAGTTAAAAAAATATTATTATCTTGATAATGAACGTAGATATGTAGATAAATAAGTCTAGGCGTCGGTGAAACTAGATTATAATAATGATATATTTTTTTAAAAATAAAATGTTTTGTTGATTCAAAAATTTAATGTACGTACATTAAAATAACAAATATTCATAAAAATATTATTACAATATATACAAAAAATATTTTTTTAAAAATTACTCACTAAAAAAAAATGATTTTTTGGTTAAATTAATTATTTATTTTAACTATTGTATTATATTTATTATTATTGAGAAATCGGTTAACTTAATTTATATTTACCTCATTCACTTTAAAAGTTGGTCGAAAAGATATCGGCATTGCATTATTTTTCCGTGTCATATTTTACTGCATATATTTAATGTAAAACAAACACTTTAGTTCAAGAGCAAACAAAACTTTTGTGGTATTTACACCGTTAAAAAACTTGCCGTAGTAGTTGACGGTAATACTCGTATGTACAAACATCATAACGTGAGCACTAATATATGATATTTAAGGCATTAAATTGTAGGCCGCTGGATTTCCCAGAAAAACTTTGATTTTTAGTCAGAGGCTTTGGAGCGGCCTATATACAGAGTCACTGGTAATTAACGCATCCTTTGAAGGTTGGCTTTTGTTGATCATAAATTTTGTTCTGCTACTTTAAAAGATTCGAAATGAAACAGATGTTCCATACATTTGGCCGCGCGTCAATGTTTTTTTTTTGTATGGGAAATCAATATATTTTATAATTGCGAACTTTGAGAAGTCATTTAACAAAAGTTGTTGCGTATGATTATTTACTTCTTATTAATAATTAACACTGTCACCCGCGTTGAAGCATACGTCATAAAATGAAATAAAAATAATTTTCAAAATTTGAACCCTCAATTGACTCCGTTAGGGATAGAATTTCCAAAAACTTTTTTTTGGTACATCCGTACACCCTATTATCAATGTACTTTCCAAATTTCATGTCTAGGCTCTGCGTTGATTCAGAACTGTCAATCAGTCAGTCAGGACTTATTTTTATTTGAATATCTAACTTTTTTATACAACAAACAAGAATATCACATACATATCAGATCCGATTATGTATACTTACCTACCTACTTAAGATAAACACTGAATCATCGAAGTAAAAGTGTGAATAACTGGAGAGTTAGTCACCAATACCTGTCAAACGAAGTCCTACTGACTCATACAAGGTGTTTACATCGAGAAAGATGCAAGTTTATAACATATATACGACCTTATGAAGGCTGGAGGCTGTGGCTTATAACGTTATGGATGCGGTCAGGCTTATTACCATAGACAAAAAGTAGATTACAATCAACCTAAGGAGATTCTCAATTCGTTTCATTTTCTTAAATGTTTTCTCGATTTTTCAACAATGCCTGGACTGATTTAATACATAAATGTTTTTGTTCTAATGTTGTCAATTTTTTCATTTTATTGTTTTTGAATTATTCTCAATGTATAGGTAGGTATTTAATTGTTTTAGACTACTTAAATGTACATTTTACTTTGTAACGTGAGTTTTGCCTACCAAACTGAAGGCGGTTTTAAATTTTTAGGGTTCCGTACTTCAAAAGGAAAAATTGAATCTTTATAGGCCCACCTTGTTGTCTGTCTGTCTGTCAAGACTCTTTTTTCAAGATTGCGTTAAGGTATCCAGCTCAAATTCGTATCAAATACTCAGATCTAACGTCGCTTTAAGCTATAAAAAAATCTCAAACTTCTAAGCCAAAGCAATCAAAAGATACAGCCGTTTATGTTGTAAATTTTCAACAATCGCAAGGGAATCAAAACCTACAAGGTACTTCCCGTAAACACAGAATCTTGAAATTTGGTGCAGAACAACGCACAGATAAAGGAAAAATACATTGTAACATACGAAAAGCATACACTTTTAGCTACACCAGATAATATATTTTTTTATAATAATTATTTACTATTCCTTACCTCATTAACGCATTGAGGTGTTTTACTTATATACCTACAAGTATGTACCGAAGTCTTGGTGCGCGAGTGCGCGAGTCCGACTCGCACTAGACAGGTTTTTTTGAAGCTTTATAGTTTAACTTTATAGTTTAGTTCAATTTACATACCATGTAAATATCTCAAAATATAGTTTCAAACACTAATAATGTCGTTGTGGAAGATG
Source organism: Ligdia adustata (assembly GCA_947049295.1). Classification (NCBI taxonomy): domain Eukaryota; kingdom Metazoa; phylum Arthropoda; class Insecta; order Lepidoptera; family Geometridae; genus Ligdia; species Ligdia adustata. Next base: position 2,411,656 of record OX346226.1, read on the forward strand.
GGGACCACTTATACTGATATACACTGAATTAAACACAATAATATCTCCGCTTAAAAATATTTTATTATTACTTATTACACTGTCAAAAACCTAAGTCAATGAGAAATTTAATGGAGTAACAAGGACTCTCACAATGTCATTGATCGAGGTAGCTACATAGCTCTTTAATTCATTTGTTACTATCGTATTGTGTAAATATAAAAGCGCTGTACTTATTAAGGTTTGTCTGGTAGAAATATCTTTAGACGATAAGGCTGCCCAATGTTCTAAAATTGTCTATATGTATTAATTGTTCTTGCTCTTTATTTGGTTTAGTGTGCAATAAAACTACATTCATTCCTCTAGTAAAATTTGCTACCAGGATAGCTCATGGTCCTGGATAAACACATGGGCTAATTTCCATCTCGGAAAATAAAATGTTCCAGTGGGATAGTCGGTAAAGCCCAGTTAGTCATATTATCTTCTTCCCGTTGGATGAAATTTAATAATTTTTGCTTTTGTACCATGGATCATCATCGCGAGACTTGATTGTAAGTGGTAAATCTGAAAGAATAAATGATAACACAGATCTAACACTTTAACTTATCATTTTAACATTTTCAGTGTCTTTAAGGTATTCAATGCCGACTTCTCAAAAAAAAATAATTTTTACTTGATTTCTAGGAGACGCAGAACTGAATTGAAAAATCGTTTTTTTTGTTTGGAAGGGTATAACTTTTAGTCACGTTTAAGTTTTATCAAAATTTGCCAGCTGTTTTGATTTTTAAATCAAAATAACTGATCAATTGTACTGGCGCCTGTTGAATCAAAGTTGGTAATCAAATCATTTTTTTTAATGCCTTTCCTGCTTTCGTACAAGCATTTTTCTTTCGTATCGCTCAGATATAGCTCCAACTTTGCTAAGGCTATATTTGCCGGCTGATTTTAATAACATTAAGCATGGATGATCGGGACGTAACTTTAATTAAGAGAGAAGAGTTCTAAACGAGGTTTTTTTTGGTCTTTAAATTGTAGTAATTACGAGCGCAATAGTATGCAGAACTACTAATTCTATTGAAGATTAATTTTTTTTCATGTACCTCCAAAAAATTTGCAAAAGTAATTTGACATAATTCGAGAGTGACGGCCTGATTTTGCGGTCAACGCCGTAAAACGGTACCTTCTACCTGTTTGGGAATGACACTGAATTTCTCGGAACATTTTCTTGCCGCCCATTGTGACGTGAGTCACCAGTTAATTTGCTAAGCAAATGCTTGATTCATTTATGTGAATAAAAAATATTTATCGCTCGTATCTTCCCACTAGGATTTCTCCTGTGTCAAACATGCCATGCCATGCAACGTTCAAAAAACACACGCACAACACACCCATACTCGAAGACAAATGTTCGAACTTATCCTTCGAAAACCTGCTTCGACCAGTAATCGAACCGTTGGACCTCGAAGCAAACATGCTAGACACTAGACCGTGGAAGTCGTCAATATAACTGCACATTACTTAAAAATTGTCTTACGGAACTAAAATAATTAGTAGCTATACAAGGCTATCGGTTTGGTGAGTGTTACACCAAAAGGGGGTCACTATAACCTGAATTCGAGAAAAAAAAACAGCTGCTCTATAGGAAACGTTTATGGGTCGTTGACAAAACTTTTGACTTTTTTTCGAATTCAGAGTTGGCCCCATAGTTAAATATTTGTTAATTAGGATGAGTATGGTGACTCCATTTCGGCTCAGTCACCCCTAGCCGGTAGCCTTGTATAAAATACCTGTTATTTTAATTTCACGTAGCTAAAATTTTGGTTCAATCACATTTCCGTATTAGTTTATATTTTAGGACGCTCTCGAATGTCACCACCTTCTGTGTCTGATTCGGCGACTAGTTTATTTATAATTTGTCTCTTTTGTACTCTTGGTGATATTGCCATTGGTGACATGAAAATATCATGATATATTACGATCATATAAAAAATAATTCAATCACCAAAATAATATTTGGTCTCCTTCAGTTATACCAAATTCCTTATACCAAGGTATTGAATTAACTGTAACTGTATCATAATGCACTAAAATATATAAAAAAATAGTTCACTAGTACTTTAACATTTTGGTCTTAGTTAATATAGTCCCATTTTGATCATGATTGGTCAGAGTGGATAACGAATAAAATTTCAGTTAAAACTTAAGTTTAGTTTAGACATAAGTCGTGATAAACCATTAAGTGAACACGAAAACGGTTAGTAAATAATAGCAAATAACGCTATTTATATCAACATATCTCCGGAAGTATCAGGGAGACACGACACGTGAGTCAGACTAAAACATGCATTTTTATACACAAAAAAACACTTCAATACCGATAACGAGGCCCTTATTCACTATGAACATTTCAACACGTAACGCGGCTGCGTTATTTTAAACACGCAGGATTCGCGTGGAACGGTATTCATTAAGCCAATATCGTGCCGTGCAACGGATCGCGCTCGTTTTTCGTCAAGAGGATAACGTATTGCTTCTGCATAACATGCCACACGTTTTCAGTAAAGAATCTAGTTGTTCGTTTAGAATAAGGGCCCAGCCGAGTTAGGTCGTTTTGTGCAAGAGGCAAATCAACTATGCAATGATTCCAGGAACACATTTATCGATACATGGTTATCAGTTAGATATACTAAGCCGAGAGAGGGTAATGACTAATTTCAGAATAGGACCGACACTGAATTTGAGAAAAAAAAATGAGCTATTCATATATTATTTTATTAGTTATTCTATGAAATAGTTCATTATTTTTCTTGTATTCATAGTTTGACCTATATCAAAAGTTTTTAGGAAGAATATAGTGACCCTCTTTCGGCTTGATACACTCCTAGCCGATAACCCTGTATAGTCATTGGAAATGAATAACGTAAATGTATAATAAAATATTTATATTAATAGGTCAACGTTATTACTCATATATACGTTATAACACAGATATTAAAAAAATATGTCTTAAATGACATAACATAAAATAAATAAAACATAGATATAATAGATAGCCAATTTAATCAGGCGTTACTTTGCAAAAATCCATTTATAATAAGACGTTATTTTAAAGAATATCTAAATCAAAAAGTATGTTTGTTTTTGTGGTGTGGTTCCTCCTCACCACCTCCACACCTCACCTTATTATTTCCACGCCATAAAAATCAAAAAGAATTTCAGATCTCTCACGCTGACATCAAAACAAAGCGGGAAAACACTATTTTGTAAAAAATCTTACAGCAATAATAATTACGAAATAATATAATTTACTTGGAGTGAACCTTCAAAAAACAGTTTCTCAGATGGATTTTTGTACTGTTGAAAATTATTGTCACATATATTACTTTATTTAGCTATCTAATATATTATAATATTATATATTATGTAATCACATAAATATTTCCCCCATTCATTTTTGTCAAGAGTTATAACAATATATAATATCTGATAATTATATTCATAATATATATGTGTCGGTGTATTTTGTAAAAATACAAACTCGAATAACTTCTACATGACTGAGCACAAAACAAGCTTATAACCCTATATATTGACCTACGATAACAAAAAATATTATTTTAATTATATAATATGAATATATTATAATATAACTTAAGATATATTTACAAATATTTATTTACGTAAATTTACTTAAAACAAGGTAAGGCAACTTCATACTATAAATATCGATATTTTATTACGAGTTTTATTACCTTATTATTATATGAGTTTTATAGTTTATATTATTACTATATAATAGCAGAAAAACGTGTATGTATATATACAGGGTTATCGGCTAGGGGTGTACTAAGCCGAAAGTTTGTCGCTGTACCCATACTAAGGAACAAACTTCACTACGGGGCCGTCAGAGAAAATGAAACCGGCTGTTTCATACATTTTTTGTATGGAACAGCTGAATCTTTTTATTGTTAATATTAATAATATTTTTGTGACTGGGAGAAGCCATTGACTCCTAAAGCACAGTATTTACTAGTTCTGGAGTATTTGGATCTTTTATTTTTGTGATACTTGATTTTTTTTCAAATGAACAATTTTGTATTTTGTATTTTTGTATTTTTTCTTGAATTCGTAGTTGGTCCCATAGTGAAAATAGTTCCTTAGAATGATTACAGATTACCCTTTTTAGATTAGTACACGCCGAGCCGATAACCCTGTATATATACATTTTAATGTTGGTTTGTTGTAATTTTTTTGTTACATGAATAAATAAAAATATCGTGATACCAAATTTACATTTAAATGTAAAACTCAATACACAACCACCAAAATGCAAAACTATTAAATACGAACAATAAAATAAATAATTAACTAATTTTAAATTAACTAAACCTAAATAAATTAACTATCACAGCCAATAAAATGATTATACTAGGTCTGAGGTCAGTTGCGTTCGATCTCCATAGGTCTCCGATGCCATGAGTTCTGCAGTTGGCATGGCGGTCTTCCCCCAAGCACATGGCATATGCCATGAGGTGAGGAACTAAGTTCTGTTCGTAGCTGGCTGTGAAGAGATGCTGCCAGGGACCGCTGGCGTAGACAGCTACATCTTCACCTCCGTGGGTCTCCGAATCCAGAGGCACCAGACTTGGATACGCGTAGTCTAAATCTCCTGGAAGAAGGATTTTTTCAAATCAACACCAAATTGTATTGATGTGACTGCCAAGATATAATGACATCATGTTGATCACTGTGTAACAAGTATATTACATCCACATATTAATTCATACCTATTCTTTCTCATTAAACATCTTGTAAACTACATAATTTCATTGTTTTAAAGTTTATATAAGTTTATACGAGCTTGGAAAACGAACTTTACTAATCCTTCTAATATTTGAGTACTAGCTGTGACTCGCAGTGTTACCTGCGGAAATTTGATTATCCCGGGGGAACACTAAACATTTTTGGGATGAAAAGTATCCTATGTGTTAATCCAGGACATAAGCTATCTTGGTGCCAAATTTCATCCAAATCGGTTAAGCAGTTTTTGCGTGAAAGAGTAACAAACCTACATCAATACAAACTTTCGCGTTTATAATATTAGTAGGATTTTTTTACCACATAAAGTTATTTAAAAATTGAATTTGAATAACTGTGTTTTTTAACTTCCACATGAAGTGTGTTTCTCTCGCCAACGTGTGGATTAAAAGTCAGTTTACGCTTTCGAGTTTAAGGTTGTATATATTTTCTATAAATGTTCACCGTGTAAAATTCCTACACTGACGTAAGAATTTTCCATGCAAAGTTTCCTAACGTTAAATTGTAGCACTAGGTAAATGATGTACGTTGTTTGGATACACATTAGAGAAGGTGTTAAGTGTGGCGGAATCCAATCCATAGTTGCCGTACCTAAATACTATAACTGCGTGTGCATGATGTCATCTACCGGATACATAATAATGTATATTTTTTATATGTAGTTGAAATTAGGCCGAAGATGAGTGTAGGAGGTATCTCAATGACTCATGTGGTTCAAGACCAAATATATGAATGTTTAGACGTCATGTTATTCATCCAGAACTGTAGCTCACTAACTGGGAAAAGTTTGTACTTAGTTTTTCTTGTGATATGTTTTCCAGGTACATTATCGTGATTTAATTGCCCTTATAAACATAAACAAAATGACTAACAACAATAACAAAAAATAAATAAAGCAGAAACATTACCTATAGACCATTTAAGATCTACAGATAATCCAAATGCTCCAAGCCACCACCAGAGGGCAGCGTGCCAAGAAAGCTAGCCGCATTACCACGCTGAATGGCAATGCTTATACGCTTTATTGTCCTTATCTCACTCTGTTATAAATCATAACCATTCAGTCAGGTTAAACATAAAATTACGACGATAGTCTTCACGGATAACTGCCGTGACTTAGTCGTTAAAATATACATACGTCTAGAGCTAGGTTAGCTTCGCGGCGGTCTTATTCCGATTTTGGGAGAATAGTTTGAACATAAACTTAATAATTAAGCTGTCTTATTAAAATTTATACCTGCGATGTTTTTTATTTTTGTACATAATTTCCATGGAGTTCATAATAATATTAATTTGTGGTTACTTCATTATATAATGCAAAGTTTATTAATAATGGTTTTTAATATGTTAAACCTCAACGAGTCGTATTAATCATAATCGGCCTTGGAAATTTCAGCATTACGTGTAAGACTAACAATAATCAAAGGTGAGCACTATCAGTATCTTGTATCCGGTCGATTCACTATTCGACATTATTGTTTACTCATGGGCCTGACTGATATACCTGAATACCAAAGATAAAAAATCAAATAGGCATTCTTTCGGCTTTTATTTGTTTTTTTTTTATTGAAGACGTAAAACTTTGCACAGAAAAAAAAATTACAATTCATTTGGATGCGTGTAAAAGAAAGTTTTACATATAGCAACAGATTATTATTTATTGCGTTTTTTCGGATATAGTCGACAGTTACGTTTAAAGGATGTTGACTGATAACGAGTTACCCTATATGGTAGAGGTATATATACCTAATTAGCTTGCAATAAAATTTCTCAACTATGAATTTTCAAATATTTTTCTGTCCACCGTAACATCGACTCTGCTGTAATCAGAAGCTATGGAATCCGTTTTTCCATTAGCATAGCTTATCTATACTTATAATAAAACTGTAACAGGTCAAATTCTGTACATTGAATATATTTTAAAAATTTATTTTGCTATTAACGATACAGACCCCAAATCTATATTTTTTTTCATTTTTGCCTGTCTATCTCTCTGTGTATGGATTTTCAATAACTCCGAAACTGCTGGATGGATTCTAATAAAACTTGGTATGCTTAAGGTTTATACAATGAGGTAAGATCTTATCAACATTTATTCCGGAAATCAGCGGGAGTTCCCATGGGACGGGATGAAAGTCCTAATAACTCAGTAACGCATGATTTGATTTAGAACTAAAATGTACCGCAAAAAAACTAATTGGTTTTTAGTTTTTATGAAAATATTGTGGTAGACGCCTACATAAAACGTTATAGCAAGTAATTTTCGTTATGGAAATCGAATAATGATAATAATGAAATCATTGTATCCCAAATAACGCTACAACTACAAAGCGAAGGACTATTTCCTTCGCTTTGTAGTTGTAACAAAAAGTCTTTTATTGGACGCTTAAGTTCATTGAACCTTGTAGCAAGGAAGCTTTTTCTATTGAAACTTTATTTGCATGGTTAGTTATTTTTTTTCGTTAGAAAGGATTTACTGAAATTATTGTACCACAAAAAATAACCATATTAGTATTGTAGTTCATGTGTTCGATAAACTACCGACAAGGTTTTTTTTAAAGGAAATCTAAATAAAATATTCCATACAAATCTTACATCTCATCTATCTTATGAATTATGGTATAAAGATACCATATTTCATAAGATAGACAGTTACACTAAACGTATAATACGGCCACAAAATTCTATAATCACGAGTTTATAGCTGCGGCATAGATTATGATTGTACGTGTGTCAACACATAGCGTCCACATTTTTTTGTATAGATGGCGACCGATTAGTTAGAGGGGGTAGATTGCCGTGCGAGAGGTACGAGGTTCCATCCCACGCAATACGCAAGCAGAGCCTGAGCTACTTTTTAAGAATTCAAGTTGAAAAATCTGTCGCCAAGCACATAACGGTGTGTTTCGGCCGCCTCTTTTGAGAGCATTCTAGACAATGATAAGACTTTCAGTAAGACCACTGATATAAATTCATATTTTTTTTAAGGTCGCGGGTACAGCTAGTGACAGTATAAGGCTTTACATCTTCACCTTTCGCCGTGTCTACTGCTTCTTGTATATCATTCCCTCTAGAGGTATGTTAGTCTTAGACAGCAGGTCGAAAGAATTAAAAATATATCTTATTCAGTTTGCTTCAGTTATTGATTAAATCGCAAAAGTAATTCATTAATACTAATAATATGTGTAGCTAGGAGCACCATCTTCAGTACCCAACTCTTCAGAGAATAGTTAAGAGTAAATTTTTGCAATTAATTTGTATCATGACGAGATATTCGTTACTAAGTATCAACTTACTGGAAATAAATTTTCCGTCAACTGTTACATCGACTCTGCTCCCATCAGGAGCTATAGAATTCGCCTTTCCGTTGGCATAGCTGATGGTAGTGTAAGGTTTCCCATCTTCACCCTTCGCAGTGTCGACTGCTCCAAGGATATCATTCCCTCTGGAGGGATAGCCGGCAACCTGGATAATTGAACGTTTTGGAAAGATAGTAGATATTTAATATTGGTAAAAAAAAGAGAAATACCACATACATATATACTTTTGTAAAAACAGTTCTGGTTAAAATCATTGGAATCAAGTGAAAGAAACTTATTGCGCAGTCATTACAGGAACTTATAGGAAAAAGTTTTAAAACCTTGTTACCTGTAGAATTTGTTGAAAATTACATTTATAATTTTCACGGGCCACGGGCATAAATAATATGTACGGAATTCGAATTATATATTAAAACAATACCATAAAATTAAAAATTTCAAACAAAGATACGATAAATGAAAGCTTTCCTGATAATAAATTTCAAGGTAACGAACTCGTATAACATAGCAGCCATGTTGTTTTCTGTGACAAATAAAATTTTATTCTATTCTATTCTCTGTTATGATGTAATTACATATATAAAATATCGTGCCTGGGCTGTTCAGCATTGAAGAATAATATCACCGAGATTCAACACTGGGCGTAGAAGCAATGTCATGAGTTTATTTTACACTTTCTGTATCATATTTTAATTTAATGAATACATTTACCAATGTTCGTACATGCTGTTTACTTTTGAAAAGTTCCAATATACCTCTAACTCCATCATCAGATCAGCTGATGAGTGCCAGATTGTTACTAAATTTACATAAGTATGCAAAATTTCAACTCAAGGAACCGGGGATTGGGCCATCAACAAATAAGATTTTTAATCGATTCACTATTGGCGAAATTATTGATGAACATAAACTAAAAACACTAATTACAATTATGGGAAAAATGGGGTAAAAATAAAACATTGCCTTTCAGCTTATACGACGAGTAACTTACCGTCATAGTATGAGCATGGTCTGAGCTTACGACGATCAAGGTGTCTTCTTCACTGGTCATCGACTTGGCCTTTTTCACAGCTTTGGAGTATTCGACAGTCTCGTCCAGCGCTAGATGAGCCAGACTTTCGTGATGGGCGTGGTCTATTCTTCCACCTGTAATTGAGAAATAAAATTTGGGACTGACTATCTCTGACTGATAACTTAGAAAGCATTAAAATTATAAAATCTTCTCATAATATTACTTTCATATTTTAATACGTCTAAGAAACAATATAAGCCAAGTCAATATTATTTTAAGGATCTTGTTACACTGGAACATAATTAACAGTATTATTTCACAAATAAAACAGTTAAATTAAAACGTAACTATTTAAGTATATTGAGAACGCTTAAATTTCCCAACAGACGATTATAATGCGTGAAAACGTGTTACTATATCACGCAGCCTATAAGTCTATGTCACTAATGTTCAAACCAACAACATTTCTTCAAAAATAAGTAGTAAAGAAATCAAAGTACGAACCTTCAACAAACAAAAAGTATCCTTTGGAGCTTCTGCTCAGCATCTTGATGGCTACTTCCACCATCTCCTCCAGGGTTGGCTGGTTCTGAGCCTTCAGGTGGTAATCCATGTGCTCTTCCTGGAATAGACCCATGAGGTACTCCGGAAGGTCATCCGAGTTGTACGCCTGGAAGTTGATTTATTACAAGAATTATTGTCTAAAAATAAAGATTTATTAAAGTTATTTACTGATTTCGTTTGATTCATACCGGTCGTTTTTATTGAAACCTAGAGCCCTTGAAGCTTATAACGACACGCAATCACTATAGGTACATATTATAAATGCGACAGTATGTTTGTTGGTCGGTTTGGCCTTCTTTTCTCACAGCAACTGAGTGACAGATTGACCTTGATTTTTGCCTAAAGATAGTTGGAGGTCCCAAAAGTGCCAAAAGTTTTTTCGCGGGAAACATAACGGGGGCAAAACTGCGGGCAAAATCTAGTTATTTATCAGTTATCAAAAATATCAAGTGAATTTATGCTAAATTTGATTCAATACTAGTCGTACATTCTGGAACGTAAAGCTTAAAAATCCTAAATCCTAAAAAGTTCTCAATTTAGTACAATACCGCGATTCGATTCGACCTTGAATCTTATATTTTACAGCTTACATATGTATGAGTTTGATAAAGCTATTGTACTTTTCCCAGACAAATTAAAAGTAGAAACAAAAAATAATTCTTTCGACCTAATGATTAGAAGGGACTTTAAAAACTTTAGATCTCTTCGGCTAATGACACCTAACACATCAAAATCAGTCTACGATTTAAGCTGTAAAGGGTCCGAAGAGTTAGACATTAAGACACTATATATATATATATTAAACATAGCCCCTAAAATTATAACCCTTCATTTTAGGCAGTCAAATAAAATGTTTCGCTCACTAGCACAGTACAATTATTTTAAGAAATGTTATGCTATGTCAATAAGATGTAAGTTTGCTGATACTGGATCAATATTATATTAACTAGCACTTGCAGCGGACTCCAAACTAGGCAAAGGCTGAATCTTGGTGGCCCAAGTGAGAAATATTATAATAAATAGTATAGTAATAGTCAAGTCTTATAGTAATAAATATTATAGCAATAGTCAAGTATTATAGTAATAAATATTATAGTAATAGTCAAGTAAGTAGTATAATCTAATAATTGTATTAAGTACCTTCATAAGTTCCGTTCTGTCAGTCACATACAAATGCGTGGCGTTCAACTGCTGCTTGTCAACATGCCACATCTCTATCAGGTCTAGCCCGTCGAGCCTGGCGCCTCCCAAGGCTTCACCCGTGACGTTGGGCAACAGGTTCTTCCTACCACCGCCCATTATCACCTAGAATTTAATAAAAAACTTCTAGTAAAACAGAAAACAAAAAGATACAGAAATGTGATAGCAATATTCCTCAACAGATTTTGCATTCGTAGAAATAGATTGCAGCAGTTTTAAAAAACTACTCGGTTTGATTAAAAGCTTGTACATTTTGAAGATATATAGTTATTTATTATGAAAACGAAACTGGGACTAAGACTGTTTTTTTTTCTCTAGTGTATGGGAAGACTGGATAAAACCATGAGGTATACTTTATTTTTTAAGCTTTTATTATTAATTTCTAGATTAACTATATTTATGGCTGGGATTAGGGACAATTATGAATTAGATTAAAAAAAATATATTATCATAACTGAGACGCAAATTGCGCAGCGTTTTTTTTTGTATTGCATATATTGTTTTATTTGATTTCTCTCATTTTCTATGTAATGTAATGTATGATAATATGTATTACACATTCAAATAATTATGAATCTTCAATACGATGGTACCATTTTGAAGAGAAATTATAAAATTATTCATCTATTTTCTACTTTTCAAACAATTCATTTAAATGAGTACCTAATAGTTAAAATTTTAGAAAGGTATCATCCAGCCTTTTGCATATTGATTGCCAAGTAGCCAAAAAAAAAAACTTTCCCTTTTTTATTTTGGGCCTTCCCTCTTCTTTCGGTATCTCTTTTTTTCTCTTTACTTCTTTCTACCCTTGTCTTTACTCTTTTACTCTTACCTTAAAATGTCTCCCAGGCTTATTCATCACCAGCTGGTAAGCGATATCCCTGCAGCCTAGCGAGAGACATTCCTCTGGTACATCAGCATCAGACTCCCAGTTCCTCTCGGAGGTATGGGCGTACATACCAGCTGGAGACGCGTGAGTTATACGTGTCGTTGTCACTAGACCTAGAAGTTTTATTAGGGTAATGAGTGATCTATTCATACTTATAAAGAGTTATCTGTGAGGGTGTACTAAGCAGAAAGGGGGTCAGTACAATCTAACTCCCAACTCGATAATAAAAACTGGGAAAATATATGGGATAAATGCAAGGACGATTAGTACAAATGAAATCGATTAAGATCCGATAAGATATCCCACAAATATTTCAACGACCAGCACTGGAATACGTGATCTTTGAAAACATTCTAACTACATCAACAATGTCTTATACTACGTCAGAGAGATATACGAGTAATAATGCCAGCGTCTATAAAATATAGGTAACTCAAATTGTTTCTTGACTAGTTTTGGCATGTTTTATTACGCAATTGTTTTATGCTATTAATATTCCTCAATAACTTTTGTAGAAGTATCAGTAATAAATCGTTACGAAAATAGTAGTAGGTGTACGTCCTACTTTTTAATCAACGTCAACAAGAAAGAGCTTCTCAATTCGTTGAATTTGTTTTCCCATGTTGCCCGACTTTTCGGAGAGGGCTGAACCGATTTCGAAAATTGTTTTTATATTCTGTTCGATTTTCGAAATATTTATTTTAAATGGTTCGTGTGTATGAAACGTAGTATTATTTTAAATGTAAAAGTTTTTTTTAGTAACAGCAATACTCAATCACTACGTCTAACTAGAATCTATATTAGAACTATGAAAATTTTACAGAAAAATACTGGACCATATGCAACATTTAAAAACCCATTTTTAATGTACCTAACTAATGTTGCAAATTAGCAGTTCTATCATGGAACTGTAATGATACTAGTGGCAACGATTTAATCGATTTTGATTCTACTGGATTTATAAACATAGTTTCTGGGCAAATTGAAGCCTCAACTGCCATAATTAGCACACTTTGGAAGACTTGCATTCGTCAGATGAATGTTATCGCCGATGTAAGTCACCGATGCGCTGCTAATTTGTTATAATGTCCATAAAACAGCGTAACTGTTGCTTTTGTTAGCATAAATGCATGACGGCATTTGAAATTCCGTGACTGGCTCTAATTTCAAACATGCATTATTTCTAGGTATTATGATTGTACTTTTTTAATACATATTCGTGATTATAGTATAATTTTTTCCATGCTCTATTTTACTATCTGACTCTAGGCTTATAGCAGGTTCCTGATTAAAATCGTTTTCTTACCTTTATGTTAAGTGAATCCGTTAACTTACTTTTATAAAATCATCTTATGCCTCGAAAAGTAAAAACAGATAACATGTACTAAAGTTGCAGACAAGGCAAATTTTCCGCCACAAAAGTCATCATACAAAAAAGACAAGATAAAAAAGTAAAAAGTAGTTTCCAATCATCTCGATAATCCAATGGGGAACTACGCAGATGAAACCGCGGGGGGTCACAGTTAGATATGTAATCTTACCAACGTCTAACCCTTGATCCAATGCCCATTGGCCAATCGAAGATGCCCAGTTTCCCTTATGAAGTTGAGGGTAGCAAGCTCCTCTGGTGACGTTGCCATCAAGACCAATGACCCCGTACTTGGTCTTTACTCCGGAGAGGTAAGAGGTAGCCGTGCACGCAGAGTCTGGGACTTGAGCGTCTAGGCAATACGTCTAAAAAGAAACAACTTCATTTATTAGATAGTCATTAACTGTCTATTTATATTATTTATTATATTAGTATGTTTAACGGGGGGCTCCCATACAACAAACTTATAAAACATGAAAAAAAATAATTAATAATATATATTAAAAATTGTGTAGCTTGTTGTATTGTTATTTCTAATAAATTAAGTACTTAATTTATTAGAAATAACACTTCTAATAATGAAGCTGAATAAATAGCTCTTTCATTGTTAATATTAATCGACTACAAAAAATGGAGGAGTTTCTTAAGCTTTTATTTTATGTAATTTCCCTCATTTAAGGACGTCGTTTATTCTCTTGAAAGAGTATGCCAGTTGGTCCCATAATTCAAGAAGGTATTATGACTTATTTATTAATATAGCAGTGGCAAAATCAAGGCACGTTTTGTCAGTGTATAGTATATACATTAACAACATTATTTAGCAGTGGCAAAATCAAGGCACGTTTTGTCAGTGTATAGTATAGACATTAACAACATTATTTAGCAGTGGCAAAATCAAGGCACGTATTGTCAGTGTATAGTATAGACATTAACAACATTATTTAGCAGTGGCAAAATCAAGGCACGTTTTGTCAGTGTATAGTATAGACATTAACAACATTATTTAGCAGTGGCAAAATCAAGGCACGTTTTGTCAGTGTATAGTATAGACATTAACAACATTGTTTAGTTGAAGAACTTCTAACTACTATAATTTATTAACAGCTATTATAATTTTGCCTGTGTAAAATATCTTGATTGATTTTTGTATTCGTATTTGTTTAACATACTACGTAATTTTGCATGTGCCTGATAATACAAAGTTTTTTCAAAGTTGTTTGGAAACTATGTATCTGTAGGCGAATACGAAACTTCAAGATACATACTAACATATATACAAACATTCTAATACGTATACAACTGAATAAAGAATTAATGTTCGAAGCAGGCCTGCAGGCTTTGGTCCCTCGGCCAATGATACTAAATTTTCACAAACTAAATCTATTCACATACTATAATGTGTTAAACTTCTAAATTTAAGTAATAGTACTTTCACGTAAAATAAGTGTTAAGAAGCGAGTTCGAAAAAACCCTACTATGTATTTTCTTTTTAATTTTGATGTACCCAGAGAGTGTCTCTCTCACGACGAATCTATTGACACCACACACATAAAAATATCACAGGCCGTTTATGCTCTAGAGCGTGCCAAAGAAATATATATACATATGTATAATCGTAAATCATATAAACCCTCCTTCTTTCGCAGTCGGGTAATTATTTTAGAAAATATAGCATTATAAGTTCTATTAATAAGTTTTTTACATAATTATTATTAATATCCTGTTTTCTACTCAATATAACATGTTAATATAATAATAATAATAAATAAATTTGATATTACCTGGTCTACTTAAGTATTTTATTTTAATTAAGAAATTGGTAGTCTCTATCATTTCGACATCTGACAAGGTAAATTCCCCGCCAAAAATCTGTTATGTAGAAGTCATCGTGACGAAAAAATTGGCATTTCCTCCTATCATTTCGATCGGTCAAGGTAAGCGGTCTGGCAGCTACGTAGGTATACTTAGGTACAATCGAATAGACATCATTTACCTAAAATGACACCCAAGAAAGCTACTTACTATAAACCCAGTTGCACACTAGGTAAATGTTATTTTTACTGCTCGTGTGATAAAAAGAATTTTAATTCTACATAATTAATTACATGAATTATAAAATAAGGAATTTCAGCTGCCAATTCGCAACACGTTTATTTTAATTGTTAACAATATTTACGGGTAAATAGTCGAAGAACAATAAAAATAAATATAAGATAATCTCAGTTCAGTTGAGCTAATGCTCTTGTTCCAGTTTTTAAATAAATTAAGAATAAGTACATTAAAACATTGTCATGACTTTTGATTTAAAATAATACAAAAGGCACCTATTGCTTTAAATAAATGACAACAGGCAAATTATTCAGTTATATTAATTGATGAAATTTATAAGTAACTAGTAAAGTGTCAAACAAATCAATATTTTTCCAATCGATCAAGGCATTGCTGAGAAATCACAGACATACATGTTTAATCAAGAACATCATCCATTAAAAACTGTGAATCCAGCATTTAGATAAAATAGAAATGGAAAATATTTAGTAACGCACACACACACAAAAAAATAATTTAAATTAGAACTTCATTATTTGGAAGTCAAACAAATCTGTCCGTAAGCTATTTAAAAGAAATAAAAGTAAAAAATGTTTTCGTGCTTAAGATCTACTGTATAACGGTTGAATTTAAAAAAAAAGCTAAGCGTGACCGTCAGAACGATATAGCTGACATAGAAAATGACGTCTTTTCCCCGTTCCGGTGTGTGTCTGGCTTTACCCTTCTTTTGTCATTCTCGTGACGTATCGTTGTGACTATACAATAAGAGTACAATAAGAGGAAGGAAACGTAAGGTACAATCTTCACGGCAATTAGGCCATTATCAGGCAGTCCAGGTGCTGGCAAGGTCAAGAGACAATGCTCTTGAATTGTGATGGCTATCCGTTGTGGCTTGGTGGCGTGTGTCGGGTCGCTCTCTTTTCTTTAATATGGTTGAGGAGAGCGATGGCACATACGTCAACTCGAGAACGGGTGCTGCTTGCGGGGGCCGGATTGCTTCCGATATACACGTTATACAGAATATTCAAAAATGTAAAAGTAATTTCTATGTAGTTAAATTACCTAACTAATTTGTTTGTCTTCTTTTATAAGTCCAGACTCATAAAAATGTAATTAAACTTAAAAATTTGTAGTAAAATTAATCTTGGACCTTGAAGTATGTGGATATATTATTTAAATAGTTATATAGTTCTAGTTAGGTAAATGTATATGTAACCTTTAACCCGGATTTAATGTAGAGGTAGAGGAGAGCTAGTATTAAGGTGTGCCACTATATCTTTTTCTGCAGCCTCACCACCTCATGTATATGGTATCTATGTGGGTTGCCCTGGTGGTACTGGTACCTTTTTTTTTAACTGCCAAGGCGGGACGTAAGATTTAGAAGATCCGTATGCTCTAAGCATTTAAAAAAAAAAGTAAAAATCGAGATCTATTAGGTCCAGGCGTATCTGAGAAACTGAAAAACATACGTAAAAAAAAACGAAAAATATGTAAGAATGCAACGAATTGAGCACCTCTTTTTTAAATCGGTTATAAATATGTGTAAATGATAAGTTATATACCTAAGAATAGCTTACAATTAAATAAGAAAGGATTTTAGAATATCATGCCTTAGGTTGAATCATTAAGGAAAAATAACAACATTATTGCGCGAAAAAAATTGCGGACAGTTGAAAATATTCACTGGAAGCTACTGAAGCGCCGGAAATGATTTTTACAATTTGTCTGTTTGCACAATTGAAAACAAATAGGAGTCCGTGAAATATCCACCGTGACGTAAATCACCGTGACGTTGTCATCTAAAGCAATTAGTAACAATGACTTAAAATGTAACTTTTGCCTAAAACCTATAAGTTTATCAGCTTTTGTCTTTTTACTTAGGTATTGTAGGTTATGTACTGAGGAGCAATCCCTAGCATCATGTTGAGCGCTGACCTTTTTTGACGCACGGGACACTGCGACTTGACTTATTTTATTAGGTATTTTAAATGTTTATCTACTTTTAAGTAATTAGTTGTAGCAGTAGTGTCCTGTGTGTACAATATGAATGAGTTCTTTCTTTCTTTCTTTCATGTAACGTTTTGTGTTCTATACCAAATTTTCCCAACTTGTATGATGTTTATCATGTTCAATACGAGATATATCTTATATAAGCTTTTCACACAGTACTCTTTCTTAGCAGTGAAAAGTTTTTATGTAAACATAAAAATGTCATTATCATAATTAATTATACCCATAGAGTGGCAAGTGCCTTTATAAACATTAACAAAATGACTAACTACGACAACAAAAAATATAGCAGAAAGATTACCTAAAGACCATTTAAGATCTCCAGATAATCCAAATGCTCCAACTCAGCATCGGAGGGCAGCATTTTCTATACGTCTATCTTTTATTGGAATTTGATAAACAGAGTAGGAATATTAAAATAAATATTAAGCATACAAACTTAAATATGAAAGAAATTTTGCTAAAGTTAAAGCAGAGACGCTTCGCTCGCTCAGTCAATGAAACAAATATTTTAAAGCTAATTAATAACAACCGTTAAACCAAACCACCATCATCAGAGCAGTAATTCACTTTTTGTTATAGATCAAGTACTAAGCTGTTTTCACGAAGTTGTTGTTACAGATTTCTGTGCCATGCTTTGTGTAATTTACAGTAAAAAGATACCTTGTTTTTATATGATCTCATTCACGATATTTAGTTGGAAATAGAAGATTGACTACAAGTAGGTAGTGAAACATTGTTGACTGAGCAAGCAGTGTCTTTGGACTTCGGGTCTAGCAGATGTTCTTATTACTGTCAGTTAGTAGTTGACTCCTGAAATTTTGCCTTCGCGTACGTAGTTTCCACCAACCAAGTATGTCAAAACTTAGTATATAGATTCTGAGAACGTAGAGTTATTGTCGTCAGGAATTTTTATTGTGAGGGGGGTATTTCTCTAACAACCTAGCAGAGCAGAATTTTCTTAAGATTTCGCAATATTAAAACAAAAAAAGGTCTAATGGTTGTCGTTTTTTTATAACGTCGCAATAAATATCGTATTATCGATATCGACAATTTGTGGAGCTGCTAGTATACAAGTGTCCTAAATGAACTGACATGATTTCTCTGCCTATAACGAGGTCAATTTCATGGCGGTTACAAAACATTTATTAAATAAGGGACTGAGCCTTGACAAATACATGCAATGCAAAGGGCAATTATTTTATAATTACTTACTAGTTACTATGGGCGACTTATGCACATTCAAAGATAATTTATTATATTTCATTTCATAAAAGAGGTAAAAACAAGATTATCGCAAGCCAAAAATTTACTATATTTATTTCAATGTCCTCTAGAAACACATAAGTCCTTACAACGATAAACTTTGTTTGATTTTTCAAAGCGAAAAATGAGCACAGCAGCTACTAAATAGTAACTACTCTCAGAACAATAACCTTATTCTATAAGAAATTTGATTATAAGGACTCCTTGCAGAGCTCCGATTTATGTTTAGTTTCCCGGAGAAACATAGCCCATGGCACTCTTCACTGGACATCGAATCTATGTGGAAATAAGTTATACCTACTTGAAAAAGTGAATAATGCCTTATAAAAAATTTAAATTATATTAAATGCAAATGAATTAAACGATTAAAAATAAATATATAAAAAAGTGAGAATATTTGCAGTTCCTGTTACGGCTTTATACTCGTGTAAGCGCATACTAAACATTGGGTCAAGAATTTTTCGTATCAATAAATACAATAGCAGGATGAAACCCGTTGGAAAATGACTAGAATAAAACAAGGTATATAAATATTCTCCTTCTTTTCTCTTGGGTCTTATCTTATTATGTTTTTTTTTACTTTTAGCCATTTTCAAAGGTTTTCAAATGCTGGCTCTGGTCTATACTTCAATGGCATGATTTTGATAGTGAAGGTTCTGTAAGGCCGTGTATTCTTTGTCTTATTTTCATTTAGATAATAGATTTGACTTCAGAGATTTTCTCTTAAACTCGTCAAGTATTCTAATGTTTCACTAAGAGTCACGATGTCTTTCAGTGCAAATGGATCCAATTCACGTTTTTCAATACATTTTTTTTTGTTGATAAATGACTTCCGTAGTTGCGTAAAAAATCTATACGTTTATTACATTTTCCGCGATCGTCGACACTTTTAAGATTGGCGGGTAATCGAGTGTACTAGTATTATCACAAAACTTAAAAAAAAAAACTGTTATACCACTACAATAACAAGTAACACTATAAGAAAAGTAAAATAGGTACCGAATTTTTTTTTGTTATATTGATTCACATACAAAACCACTATTGGCATTACCTACGCAATATTTACTGAAATCAATATTAATATTCAAAATAATCACTTCTATTACTTCTAATGCCGTTTCATAAAGCTATGCATCTACTATTGCTGTGTAATAAAACTAATGTAGGAACATAGAATGTAAATATGATCACTACCAGGAAAGGCAAAATTGGCAAGATGCGGGAGCTACACACCATTTTGTAAAATTTGTTTTTGAATTAAATTAATTTTGATTTTTTTGACTTATACGCGCATACTTATACATTGGAAACCTAATTCTATAAGAAGCGACTTCGAATAGCTCGACTGCAAACATTTTAGACCTCCGTATTTTAACGAGTAAAACTGTGGGACGCAACCAATTTACAAACATACATTCGAAAAACGTTACCCTCCTATAAGACTGTTGGGTAAAAAAACTATTAGGTTACTAATATTGATTCGAATAAAATACACTTCAATAAGTATCTCTATAAGTATTATATTGTTTTCCTCAAAAACATGAATCTCAAATCTAAACCACAATCAAATTATGCTCGAACTTGACTTTAGTTATCATTACCACAAAGTTAATAAGTATAGAGATATCGTACAGTGGTTTTAGGTTTTAATTTCCTGTAATTTTTTATTTCGGAATCAATTTATTATTTAAATTATTATTGTGGAAAATTTATTCTAAATGTTCCAGGATCAGGAAAACTTATGAATTAATATTGAAGCGGTTGGACCGTATGTGGATTAAATACAATTTTTTACGATACATTTAACAATAAAGGTACTCAAAATACATTTTATGTTGGGTTGTCCCTTATAAATTCCTCTTTAAAAAAATATAAATCTCAAATTTATTGCTGTTTTAAGGCCTGGGTCTGAGTGGTATTGCATTATAACCATCTAACTATATTGGTGAGATTTGGGTAAATTCAGGGTAAAAGAAGTCCATTAATTTTGTCAGCTTCGGCCGTTGTTGTCGGTAGGTGAGAAACTTTTTGTATATTATAGTCATATCTTCTTCTTGATATTACGGTTCCGGGTTGATGACACAAACTCAATCAAATAAAATTTGATTAAAAATTAAAAATTTGTATTAAGTTAAAATTTAAATTTTAAAATTTGAGTACAGTGACTTCCTCTTGGTCAATACACTTCTAAATGATATCCATTAACCCATTTAAAAAACAAACTGATCTTTTTGTTTTGTCCAATCAGACGAAGAGCTAGGGCTGCGACAGGTAATCCTTCGTAGTCTAGTAAAAGCTTATTCTAGCCAAAACTTTGACAAACAAACCCTTCGAAAGCCAGTTAACACTCAACTTGGAAAAGCTTGTGACATATTTCTAAGTCAATATCAATAAAGTATATCCTAGCCTATCTAGGGGCAGAAAATTCTTAGTAGGCCGTAAAAACTTAGCCTTCGAAGGAAGGAAATTCTTCAGAAACCAGTAAAAACTCACCCTAGCTAAGCCTGTGACAGGGAATCCTTCGAAATCCAGAATGGATTCCTCTCCCAGCCCTCGCTGCAGCTGTCCTGAAAAGGTCCTCGTTGCCATGATCGTTGCTAACGACATTCCATCACCTGTGAAAAAAATAATTAAATGCTATAATACAGTCTACACAGGACCTTTATAAATCTGACAAACTACGATAGTTTTTGCTGATAACGCGTGACGTGCAATACGTTTTTGATGATGCAAAACAAGCGCGTTTAATGTCACGGCAAGATATAAAATTTGATATTGGCTTAGTGAATACCGCTTCACGTAAATATTTTGCGCATAATAAAATGCAGTTGGGTTACTTGTAAAAATGTTTATAGTGAATGAATGCCCTGGTTTATTGGCGAACTTAGCCTTAAGCTTAGCCTGTTGAGTATAATTATTTATTGATGCAATTTACCAATGACCGATGAACTTTTTTTCATAGAACAATTGATTTTCCAACAACAATTGGTTACATAGTATAAAAGATTTTCAGGTAACAGTAGAGTGTAGAGTTTATGTTGATCAAATCATTTTACGCCCAAAAATTTGAAGCCAATCCGTGTATTTCTGTAAGACTCTACCACTCCGCTTGGAACTAACGTCACTTGTGAATGAAATTTAAAACAGAACCTTCAAAAGTTACGCTTTTCTGTAAACAAAGAATTCTTAAAGTAGTAGCACTAGTAGCCTTACGAGGGATAGTAATAGTCTCGTTAATAATTTAAACAGTGAGCTCAAATTTGTTACTTACCGATGAAGAGAATTCCGTTCTTAGCTTTATTGGTATTAGGTTTTTCTTGTAATTTAGCTTTAATGGTGGTCGCAGCCGATTTCTTCCAGTAAGATCCATGTTTTTCTTCTACAGGAATGTACGCTGGGTTCATTTCAGCATCTAGCACATGCTTAGGCTTCGGCGTGGAGGCTGCATTTTCTGGAGAGGCAAAAAAAGGGATTAGATTATTAATTTTTATTTCCTTTTTTATTTGATTTGTTTTTTTATGCTTGCATATAAAAAGTGGTGAAATATTAGCCTAAGCTGTCAAAAAATGATATACAGAGTATTCTTATATTATGTGTGTACCTATGGATGTAAGTAGATGTTTTAATACGATTATTAAGTTAGTATTTGTGACTACAGACACATCTTACATCAGATTCGCTGCATATGATAAAGTAAATAAACCTATGTAATATTCAGCGTCCTGCAGTATATAGGATTATCGGTTAGCGGTGTACTGATCTGAAAGCGGGTACTACGAGTATATTCATCATTCCGAACAAATTTCATTATGGAACCAACTCTAAATTCGAGAAGAGAAAATGCTGTTCCATACTAAAAGTTTATCAGTCGCCGACAAAAAGCATGAAACAGCTAGTTTATTTTTCTCGAATTCATAGTAGAAGTTGTTCATTAGGATGAATATGAGGCCCCCTTTTGTCTTAGTACACCCCTCGCCGATAATCCTGTATATCTAAAGGCGCATGTGTATTATCAATCGCGTGACCTTGGCCTTGTGCTGCCTACTTCTACCTCAACGACCTCTTATTTTCATGCATCATTAACTGTGCAAGCTATCCTTCTATGGAACGCGCTGCTTTTGTCAGTCAGACAGGCTAAATCCATTTCTATATTCAAAAACTTACGGAACATTCATTACCTTTCTATTAATTAATTGGAACATTTTGATTTGTATTACGAATACGGCGTATGTTTGTATGTGCTTAATATATATATATATATATTATTTTTTGTATCTTATTTTTTGGTATTGTGGTACAATATTTGTACCATCTCTTTTATTCTCTTCTTTATTGTTACACCACCGACGTTACTGTTTGCACTAAGTTCAATTCATCCAAAGGTTGCCTGGAAAAAATCGCTTTAGGCGATAAGGCCGCCCAATGTACTACCGATGTTTTGTTTATAATATATTTTGCTGTATTTTTGTTTTTGGTGTGTAATAAAGATATATTGTATTGTATCGATATTGTATTGATAGCATTATGTGCTATTGTGTTATCTGAATAGTAAATATTACAAGGTAAATAGTAGGTATTTGATCTGCAGCAGTGCCAAGGTCAATGCACTCGCGCGAAGGGTCGTAACCTCAATGCAATTCTTTCGCCGGTAATAATAATTCATTATCTTTTGAGGTTGAATAAATTCAAGGTCATTTTTGTTAATAAAGGCGATACTATCGATAGTAATATATTTTATTGGGTTTTGACATCTTCCAGGTACTAGTTGTAACCTGTTGATTTACATATTTTACTTCGAGGGCTCTATTTTTTTATCTACGTAAATAAAATAATACTAAGCAAGAAAAGATCCCCGATGCAAAAAAACTTGATCGTCCAGAATTATCCACTGTTATTATTGACAGTGTAAGGAGTGTAGAGTTTATCCTTTGCCCTGTGTTTTTTATTGCCGATGCAACAATGCGAACAACGCCGTGTTTATATAACTTTGACGTGTCTCCGTGTATGTGTCTGTCTTTAGCAGCGAAGCTTCCGAACGGATGAACCTATTTTGATTTCTTTTTTTTCGAAAGGAGAATTAGTCGGGAGTGTTCTTAGCTATGTTTGATGAAATCGGTCCAAGATGGTCACAACATTTTTCAAAACTCCTTCAATATGGGTGTGAAATGCTTTCATTTCAATTTCATCAAAGGGCTTCATTAGTAGAATATTATACACTATATTATAAATTACGAATCCAAGATGGACGCCGCAAAAAATGGCAATGTCGGGTTTTTTTATTTTAGAGTTACTTATGAGAGAGCGTGTGAACACCACACAACGGGCAGGATTCGAACCTGAGCCCTTAGTCTCTATAACAATTTAACCGTGGAAAGGTATTAACTAATCCAACGTGAAATTTTATATCGTGCCGTGGCTGAGAACCCGTTCATTTTGTACCATTAGCATAACGTGTTTGTGTAAATTGCGTACACGTGATGCGTTTTAAGTAAAAAAAAACAAATGTCATTTTTCGTTACATAATAAGGGCCCTGCATATTTCTGAGTACATGCTCAGATGCGTACCCATGCACGCAGGTTTTGGCCCCACCCGTCGTCTTATGTTAAAAAAGATTTTATGAAAATAATATATTACCTACATATTTGTGTTATTCATACGAGATCCAATAATTCACTAAAACTTATGTGATTCATAAACAGATTTAAGTATACTTTTATAAAAATATTGTAACCACAAAAATACAACATCCAATACAATAAAAACTGCCAGCCTTATAGCCAAAAGACTTTGACTTTGACTGGCCGGTTGGCGCAGTTGGTAGCAACCCTGCCTTCTGCGCCGCTGGTCCCGGGTTCAATCCCCGGACAGGTTAAACATTTGTGTGCATGAACATGTCTGTGTGACCTGTGTCTGGATGTTTATCATATATATAAGTATCTATATCAGTCATCAGGTTACCATTGCTCAGGCTTTGCCTAGTTTGGAACATGAAACCTTTGTTTGGGTTGTCAAAAAAATCAAACTCTTCCGGATAATCTTTCATACTATATTCTTAGATTCCTAACGTAGGTTTTTGAAAAGAAAAGACGGAAGTGTAGCAAAATATTGAAATGTGACAAAAATCGATCCATAGGCGGCAGGAAGCTGTGTTATTTTATTTATATTAATTTAGCCTTGTTAACGTATCTTTCAATTTACTTTTTGAAAGGCACTTGTTTTTCACCTTCCAAAAAAACAGGAGTTAATATTTTGACATTATATTTTACCTGATTGTTGGGACCTGAAGCAATTGAGAGGCCATTTCGAAAGTACACCCTTACAAATAATTTTTTTTTCATATTGAGCTCTTTATGAAAAATCTTGCAATAAACGAAGTAAAGAAAAAATATACACTCGAATAAGTACCATTTGGAAGTCTATATTTAAAAAAAAGTTGTTAACAAACATGAAATAAAATTACTTATACAAATTGTACCTATCAATATAATATTTTTCCCGGTATTTTCAAGTCGCGAATGAATCGGTTTCTTCTAGGCAAGCGTGCCACATCCTAGGCACACGCGCAAGCCTTATAGTTGTAAAAAAATAATTAAATAACATTGTAAGACGATACAGTTTAATATAAAGTAGGGACGTAAATAGTCACGTATATAATGAAAGTACGTAATAAAAATATCATAGTATTGATCTGTCACGTATAGTACAAAACATGATAAGGATTGTTCTGAAGACGATACCTGTCGTCTTACATAGAAGAAAGTAGATCTAAGTATCACCGTATTTTTACTGTTTTCGTGTATCTGATATAATTTTGTTTTGTTTTTGTTACGGGGCCTACCTCTTTTCACCCCCTAAATTGTAACGTTTTTTTTGCTATTGGTGTCAATAGCTACGTTATATTTTTTGCTATTGGTGTCAATACCTACGTTATATTTTTGCTATTGGTGTCAATAGCTACGTTATATTTTTGCTATTGGTGTCAATAGCTACGTTATATTTTTGCTATTGGTGTCAATAGCTACGTTATATTTTTTGCTATTGGTGTCAATACCTACGTTATATTTTTGCTATTGGTGTCAATACCTACGTTATATTTTTGCTATTGGTGTCAATAGCTACGTTATATTTTTGCTATTGGTGTCAATAGCTACGTTATATTTTAGGCCTAATACGTTTTACTTGTATAAATTCGAAAAAAGTAATTGAATTCTGTATAATAAAGTCTTTTGATAGATATCGTATCAGCGCAAAAATACGACTGCTTAGGAAGCTTGTAACTTTAAAGTGATATAAAATACCGAATAAAATAAAACGGTAAAGTCTAGTAAATAATGTGTTAGCTATGTGAAAAAAGGCTACTGGAATTGGACAACATTAAAAGGTAGAAAACAGCTATATCTTATTGTATGGACAAGTTGGCGGTTTATAGCTGTCTTAATATAGATTAACTTTAAAAAAATCACCCAAGTGCGAGTCGGACTCGCGCACTAAGAGGTCCGTACTATTATCTGTACAACATTTCTTCAAGTTTCCAAAAACGCAAAAATCTCCTTGACATTTTTTTTAAATTTTAATTCTATTATTTATTTCTGAAGTGAATATAATTAAATATTGTATGAATGTTGCCGTTACTAATACGAGTATCGAGCACAAAACGGCAAACGAACGAAAACCGGACAGGCGGACGGACAGACGGACAAAGAAGTCTTAGTAATTAGGCCCCGTTTTACCCGACTTCAATCTAGCAGACAAATTTGGCAGATGGCTACATACAAATTTGCCGGTCACTTTAATTTAGGAAAAAAAATAACTAATTTTGAATAACATATATTTTCCTTTAGGTGTCACTGGAGGCGACGAGACATTATAATACGATAAAGATTCCGACACATATCGTGACGTCAGTGTTATTAGAATTTAAATATGATACAGTCAATATTTCCCAGAGACATTGCATATCAAAACATTAAAAAACAATTTTCAGTATTATTAAATAATTGTTCATTTATTAGATAGCAAAAGTCGCGAGGTCAACTGTTCGCAGAACTAGACTAGTACTTTTGGGCTAAGCTATTTACTTAGTAGTTCATGAGTTTATAAGTAAGTAACTTCAGTTAGTGTTTAAACTGTAACAGATGTATTTAGTTCTGCTGCGGACATTAAGATTACACACGAATGCATTGTGAAGTGAAAACTGTAAGAAACATAAAAATATACAATTTTACTATTCATCGAGATTTAGCGAAGCAACCTTTTACAGGTTGATTATTTTTTTTTGATCTACAGGTCTGTCTAAAAGGAGGGTAATGTTTATCGAGTATATGTTTGTATTCAACTATTTACGTATGTATGTATGCCCATATCTTTGTGCCCCCTACAGCATAATCCGGTAGACCGATTTTGATGTTTAAGATGTCATCGAATTTCTCTGCAACTGCAGATGGTCATAGGCTATACTGGTTGATACAGTGATCTGAAATTATTGCAGTCGGGTTTTTTCAAGTCGCTTTAAATCAATTGTTTCTCTTTTGATTCTCTTCAAATTTTGAGAGTAGGTTTGATTAATAAATGGAAAATATTTGGCGATGCAGTTTTTGAATTATGTTCAAAACGTAAAAAATACCTCTCTGAGCTGCTTATTAAATGGCTAAGATACTTAGTTCTAATTGTATTATTGTGTTAATGCAAAAAAAAATGTCTGATCTGGTAATACACATTAATAATACTAATATTTTGTTTATTTAGTAGGTGACCCGGCAAACCTCGTAGTGTCTAACACTCGTTGAAATGTTTTGCGGAAATTTCTGAATTTTCTTAGAACCGTCTACGAAGTATAGGAATCATTTAAAAAACGCATTAATGAAATTAGTAAAGCTGTTCTTAAGTTATAGCGTGATCAGGAGAAATAGGGGTTTATGTCTATAAAAAAACAGCCAGAAAGCCAACATAAATAATATGTATTATAATACATATTATGTATTGTTAATATAAAAAATATGTAATAGAATTAACTATTTAAAAATCATATTTAAAATTGACAATTCTTTCGAGTATATTCTTAGGTAACGATGATGAAAGCAGCTGTCAAATATTAAAATTGGTCGGTAAACAGCGCCGTGGCAAACTATCTCCGTTTTGAAGGTAAATGCTACATAATGCACTTATATATTTACTTTCAAAACGTAGCCGTTAGTTGCCTACATATATAAAAAAAATATAAAGAACGTGTGGACCAGGTTCCGTTTTCGAAATTTGTAGAAAACTAGATAAGTACTATCTCTACGCGAGTACGCAAAGCACGCTGACTGATGAATGAAAAATTACCAGATTCAAACCAGAGGCCCTTGGCTCGCGTGATCAATTGTATTTGGTGAAAATTTAACTCTTTCTCTTTTAAAATTAAATATTTTAAGTTCATTTTTGTTTAACATTTTTGGTTTTTTTATTTTTTAAGTTAGGTGTGGTTATTTTATTATTTGGTAAGACTCGTATATAATTAATTAATTCGTAGGTATTAACTTGTTTTTTTTTTTAATAAATGAATAGTCTCAGAAATGGGTTTTATGTAATGCATTACGAAAAAAATTGTTGTCATTCCGGCACCTGAGATTTTTTCTAAATAATATGTTAAGTTGTCTGTTTTTTCATAGGTAAACAATAACAATTGTGACCTTTCAATAACGTTTATGAATTTTCTAAAACACTAAATAAGTAAAAAAAAATATTAAAATTATTGCATTGTAGTTGTTGTGATAAGTTTGCAAAGTTATAATTTAATCCCTAAGTACGTACTGAATCGTCCTTGAAATTATTTGACGAGGGTGAAAATCAATACCGCTTAATATCAAAGTAAATAAAAGCGTGATAACACAGGTTCACAGGTGACAATTTTAGTAATAAATATTAGTCACAGATTATTTAACATTCTAACGCAAAAAAATACATTGAAATCAGTCCAGTAAGTAGTTTTTCGGTTACATTGAAGTTCACAAGTTCTGTTAAAAAAATAGGTTATTACCAACTTCCATTACGGCGCCGATATATTTTTTAGTTATTTCGATTAAATAATCAAGCATCTGAAATGTTTTTAATGAAATTAAAAAATAAAGCTGTCCAGCTGTCTCCGAAAAATCAGATAGCAAATATAATAAAAATACAGTTGAATTGAGTACCTCTTCTTTTGGAAGTTAATAGAAAAATGCAAATCTTCACTCGTTATAATATTAGTGTGTAGACAAATTACTCACCGCTGTTAACCACTGAAATTAGTACGGAAGTGGTAACAACCAAGCACGTAAAGGTTGTATAAAACTCCGGCATGACTTCACAGCGTCAGTCCTGACCACGAACTGACTATCAATGATCTTTATCAGATACAATGACTATCTGAAGCAATGAAATCGAGACAACGTCGTTTTCCCCTGCCCTTGCCAATCTGTTTTTAAATTATGTAGTATTAAGGAAAAAAATGCTTTGAATTTATTTGCAAAGAGTTTAATTTACATATTACGTTTTCTTAGTAAAAATATTCACGATGAAGCAATTTTAGCAACCGTATTTTGTTTGCAGTCACAAAATAAAAATGTTCAGAATATAAATTGTATAATTATAGCTTCGTTGATAAGATATATTAAATTTTACCCGTAACAAATATTTAGTAAAAGTTTATTAAATATTTGCATTAGTGAACATTTGTATTTTAATCAGTTTGTTGTACGACACACTGAAAATATAGAGCGCGGAAATAAAGATTATCATTTAGGAACAGCTCTCGTAATTTTTTTCATTAGCACACATTAATTAGCACGTTTTTATTTAGTTATTTTGCTATCGTCACTATTTAATTTACTACTATTTTTTATAAATTAATTCGCCTTTATAAACTAGCAGCACGGTTAAGTGCGCTGCGCAGGCGCACTAGTTTCGTACTGCGGTAATTCGCGCACCAATCAGACCTCCGACTACAATATGACAGCTGAATTGGTGACAATAGCAAAATTATACCTTTTTCACGTAGGACGCCTTTGAACGATTTTAAAACAGATACTTCTGTAAAGAGACCTCTGGATTTTAATTCTTATTTTTTTGAATTTAATTTAATTTAAGTGAAGTGAATTCGGATACTGAGAGAAAGAGAAATAATAAGGTGAGGTATGGAGGTGGTGAAATATTTTTCGATTTCTCACGCTGACATCAAGACAAGGCGGGAAAACACTAGATATTCTTTATATACCATCTTATTATAAATGGATTTTCGCAAAGTAACGCCTGACTCCATCAATTATCTGTGTTATTTTACCTCTACTATTTTGTTTTTGTGAATTATGAATAATGAATATTTCAATAAATGTAAATTTTGTAGCGGTGATGATCGAGTGGTTAGTGCTGATCGAGCCTGAGCTACCGGTGATGGAAAACATCGTGAGGAAACCATAGCATGGTGGTACATTTAAAAAAATACAATTAAAACAGATTAAGCGATATTATCGTTAAAAAACGTCTTCTCTCACACAACGACATTGTAGACGGAGGTACAATAACTTAAAAATAATAGGTATAACAAATTATATTACAAATACGTACCTAGTATATATTTAATGAAATTTCTTTAATTTCTAATACATCAGATGTCTATATTAAAATATAGTTGTATTTAGTTCTTAATACTTGTGCAATACTCGCGGAAAACGTGATTTTGACATAACGATAACCTAAAAAAATAACTCAATTGAATGCCATAAGTCACAGAGTAACGTCTGTTTTATTCTTTTTTGCAGTAAGACTAAACAAAAAACAGGTCATTGTAAAATTCACGTTTAAATTTTTTCAAATGAGGCAATACGACTAATGACATTCATTTACGAACAATCATAAGTGTTTATATTATTTATCTATGGTTAATGCGAATTAATGACATTTCTTATTAGTGTTGCCATAAATATGTACAAATATCGCTGATCCAATTAATTTCTTATTTTCTTAATTGAAAGCGTATTGGCTTCCTTTAGTACAGGGATTATAACTAAGTAAAAAAAACACATTCTCGTAGAAAAAGTGTATCGGCCGTCGACGTAACGATTTGAAATAGTAATCTCGAGAAAGTGTTAAATTCTACGTTAGCTTTATACTGAAATTAATTTAACTAAAAAACCCCTATTAAACTATTTTAACTTTTGGATTATCTGTGGATCTTAAATGGTCTATAGGTAAACTTACTGCAGTATTTTTTTTGTTGTTGTAATTAGTCATTTTGGTTTTGCTAATAAAAGGCACCTGCCCATTTTTGAGATATGTAATTTATTCAGCACTGTCAGTCTTTGGGACAAATAATTTAAAAACATCTAACTACTAAAAATTCTTACAACTCATACACCAAGTTTCATCAAGATTCTCTGGATTCTATGATCTGTATATACGCGAATACGAAGTAGAAATACATATATATAGGAAGGCATATATATATAAAAACTACGAGAGCTATGAGTAAATATTGAAATCTGTTATTTTTTATTTAATTTGTCAAGATAATAGATTCTTCCTATGTCCATAACCATTCTGTAAATTCACCTTTATAAAACATAATCACGAAAATGGCATTCGAAAACAAGGTGCGTATGGTCAAATAATCTTATCTTAAAACTGGCCTAAATGTGTCATTGTATTATTTAAATAATTAAGGAACCGCGTCTTATCTTTGTAATAATATTTGACCAGTTTAACTCAAATTGTCATCAAAGCATTTTTTTATATTGTGTAAAAAATGATCTACTAAGGCTTGGGTAGGTTTGCGATCACGACTTTTAGGGTAGCGTATATATTGCTTGGTTGGTAATTATATATATATATATATAATATGTATATATATTATATATATATAGATTTTAAGAGAGATATATAATTTTCAGAATTAAAATTTTATATATTTATATATAAAATTTTAATTCTTAGTATGCATCAACTTAAATTAAAAAATTTAAGTTGATGCATACTAAGATGGAACACACTTGCCTAGAAGAAACTAATTAAGATGCAGAAGCATCACACATCATCATGTTACGTCAGGCGAATTAATGTCAAACGCAAACTCATTACCAATCAAAAATTACGTATCTGAGTAAATACCAATTCGTTAATGTGTGATTAACGAATTGGTGTATTGTGTCAATGACAATTAGTAATAGCAGTTTGACATTAACCATTAAATATTATCAATTAACATTCTGAACACGTGTCAAACTTATCGCTTTTTAATTGTTATCCGTCAGCGCGATAAATGTGCTAACTGTTCATCAATAAAATGATTATTGGTAACTCTATTATCTTTTGAAGTATCATTCTTGTGTTGTAATTGTATGATAATTTATAAGAGAGTTTTTAATTAGTATTACAAGGTTTTGGCGCGTTTTAGATTAGGATGTAATAAGTACTGAAGTGCCAACAACCTTCGAATGCACCCAACTCGAAATATTTTATTGTTTTCTATGATTTCAACCAAAAATACGTCTCGCTAATACAAATAATTATGATTTAAGTTATTTAATTTTTTTCCTTTCATGCACAACGTTATCTAAGTATAAACGTAATTTTTTTCCAGAAGTTTTTAGCATTTAATTTTCTGTAATATATACCTATATTTATTTGAATAGCACACTTTTAAAACGTTAATGTCACCTACTTTATTATTGCGCCTGCTTATCGCTTAAAAATTAATTATTTAAATTTCTTAACGAACTCGTCATTATCCAAATAGAACAAGTTACTATGAAAAATAAAACAATTACAAATAATCTGAAGGTTGTGTACATTATTTGTCTAATTGACTATTGGTACATCTCAGCACAATGTTTAGAAAATTCAAATTTCAGGCACAATCTCTAATTTAGAAAACTAATTTTGTTGATATATTTATTATAACTTCTCTTTTACAATTATCGTATTCGTAGTATTGGACTGTTGGCTTGCTAGATAAGTTCAAAGTTGCTCAGTGTGCAATGGAAAGAGCTATGTTGGGAGTATCTTTGCGCGATAGAATAATAATGAGGATATTCGAAGAAGAACTGCAGTTGTAGACATAGCTCGTAAGATTTGCAAGCTGAAGTGGCAATGGGCTGGCCACATCGCTCGAAGAACTGATTACCGATGGAGAAAAAAGGTTCTTGAGTGGTGACCACGGACTGGAAGACGTAGCGTAGGTATGCCTTCCACTAAGTAGACCGACGACATAGTGAAATTCACAAGTGGATCCAATTGGCAGCTTGTCGTTCGGAATGGCGTTCTGGCTGTTGATGATGATGATGATTGGAAACAAAACAGTTCGATATAATATTAATATACAGAGTAAGAATTCGAAGGTTATAAATAATGTTTAAGTACCCACGTAACCCAATAAACTGTTTTAACAAAAGACGAAGACTAACACGAGTGGGACATTGTTACATCTGCGGCACCTTAAGTGGTTTACAATACGCCAATTCCGCCAAGGTCGATGTAGTAGCACGTTGCACTCTGTTACGTTTACATTCACGTAGGTATAGAACACGTGAACGTAAACACCGTTACGGTTAGTTAAAATGATGCAGTCATAAATTAAATTCATTTCTTTTCATAAGCAGACATACATTGCTTTGGACTTATGAAAATAATAAGTTAACGTTTTTAAGCAATTTCATTCAAATTGAAGGTTCGTAACTTCGGGAGTTTTTTTTTTGGGGAGTCAAGTTAAAGTAATGCCTTTTAGCTCGTTAATTAGGAAGATTTAATGTGAGTCTAGGGAGGAGACTATATTTAAAGTTATGAGTATTATGAGTTTTTTAAAACCAGTAGTTCGAAACCTATATATGCATTTTAAGAGTGGTCGTACGTCAAAGAATTGTTATAAAATATAACAGTGAAATAAATCAGAGCTACTTATTATTAAGCTATGACCTTGTTAAATATACAGTAAGAACATTTTCCTATGTCTAGATGTATTGTATTCTCCACCAGCGGTCTCGTACTTGTCCGGTCCAGTATTCCTGCCTCCTGCGAATTCGACGACGACGTCGTCTCGGTCAGTACTGTCGGTCTTGTTACTAAACGCGTCTTAACTTTAAACGTCTTTTGTCTAATTTTGACGCGTGACGTTCTCCATCGGAATAACCAAGAAAATAGACGTGTAAAGTCGAGATGCGTTTATTAATAAGACCGTTTATGTTTTTGTCGTCCCTTTGCCCGCGCACCGATCGTTCAGAAAATGTTTTATTTTTTCTCTATGTAATACCCATTTTTTTTTAATAATCGATTTTTGCCTTATAAAGTTTTACATCTTGTTAAACGACTTAGTCTAAATAACATCCTTGCAGTTATAGTCCGACTGTCCAATAGGAGGGTCATAATTTTCAGGGTTATGTTTCTTTTACCTACATTATGTAAGTATGTTTAATTATTTGTGACCCTCTAGCCTATAGCCTAAACTAGTGGACTAATTTTGATGTGCGAGTTGTCATTGCGTTTGTCTTTATCTGCAAGTCATATGCATCTCGTATTTTTACTTGATACAATGGTCTGGAGATATTGCAGACGGGTTTTTTTCTAACCGCTTCTAACCACTGACTTGGTAAATTAGCAAGACCTACATTTTTTCAGTTCTAGCCAGTTTTAATAAAACGTTGTCTAGGTAAATAATTCTAATAGTGTATGTTTTGAACTAATTTGAGTCTAGACTTGAAACAATCTGCATAACCAGTATTTAAAAAAACTTTAAGGAAAATCGGTGCGCGATTTATTAGAATAAAATACTTTTACCGAAATAAATGATTTGACTAACTAAAACCGCCTAGCTACACTCGAGGGATTTTATTTCTAACAGAAGAGCTTGCATAGCTACCACCCTGTAGTTGTAAAATCTGTCGCCAAGCACCTAAGGGTGCGTTCCGGCAGCCTTCCTTGAGAGCCAGTGAATTCCAGACTAGTCATGCTCCATTCAGGGCTACAGTATCGCTGACTTTCGTGGTCGTGCGAACTTGTGGTCAAATGCCTAGCTGTGTAGGATAAAAAAAAAGTTTTTCCAATCATAATATTAATTACAAATTTTGACGTATATTTTATAATTGACCTGTATTTTATTCATATTGTATAGTTGGCCATTAAAAAACCTTAAAATAATTCACACATATTAGAATGAAAATGACTCACGATTACAAAACTTAATTATGGTTACTAAATAAAAAAAATACTTAATGGGATTCTTATTCATTTTTAACTTCATTAAATTTTGTACATATTTATAATTCGTTTTATTCCTGGTGTAAGTTTTTTACTTACCCAAGCAATTAGCACATATAATGGTTACTAACACGATGCACACCGAAATCCACATCTTTGTAAAAATACTTAGTGTTCAAATATTATACAAATTTTCGCTAATATATTTTAAATCTTTGAAATTAACTGAATATTGCTTCCGTGCACGTCCGATACAACACTAGAACCAAAGAAAACTTCATATACTTCATACTTATTATTATTATATTCTATCCAAAGTTTACCTTAATATGATACTACGTATTCTTGCGAAAGATAAATTAGCTACGAACAGGCCACGTGCTTATGAAGTTTTATACAACTACTATACATCGTTGTTGGTTAGAGATGTCCGCCAGAAATTTAGTTCTCGTGTACAAGACGTTTTTAATATCAAATTTTGACGAAACTTGGCATACCGACTCTACAATATTTCAAACTTTGTTATTCGTCATTCGGATCAAGTCGGATTTTTGATTGATTTGGATTGTACCCCAGAAAATTTGTGAAGTTTGTTTGAAAATGGAAAAAACACGAAGTATCTGTAAAAGTAGCTTTTATTCCTTGACAAAACAATGTATAAAATACTGTGGCTTCCCTAAACTAATCGAAGACGACAGTTTCCATGGTTATGCCATCTGTTATTCCCTTCAAAACAGACACTAGAATTTCTGTACGTGGACGAATAGCTCTAGTGATAAATTTTCTGCTGATATACCCCTGCCTACCTATATAATAATATGAAAGAATAAAACAAAAAATCGCAAGTGCGGCTTTGTGGCGAGTCGTCGTTATGTGGCGACACCGCGTCGCCCTATAGCCGCCCACACCAACGTTGCCCTTCCAGCGCCGTCATGCGGCGGCTTTTAGTGGGGAGTCCGTTTTGTGGGGGTCACCACCGCCGTTGATATATTTATATTATATGATTAAGCTAGTACATAATTCAGAATATATACAGTACTCCACGCACAGCCGCAGTGGGCATGTCACTGACGTAGTCCGATAATAAATAAGTACCAAACAACTATTTTATCTTACTGAGAGACAACAAAACAATTTAGTCTCGTGCTGATTTTATGGATGTCAACGGAAATACCTGATAGTAGGCATTATGTATTATATGAATAATAAAATAATAACGTGAAGAAACGAGAAATATAAGTAACAGGTTTCGCGTAGTAATCAGCTTAGTTCATGATTCTCCAAAACAAAAATAATAGTAAGTCGGCCAACAGTTGAAATTTTTAAAGTATTACTTGTGCATCTACATGTATTTATTTTTATTTTGTGACAACAATAATGTGTTCATTTTCTAACTACCAGAATGCCTTTGTTTATCCAAGATAATTATATAAGCATTGCCATTCGGCGTGGTAATGCCGCTAGCATACTAGGCGCGCTGCCCTCTGGTATTGCGTTGGAGCATTTAGTTTATCCATAGATCTTAAGTGGGCTATGGATAATCTATTTGCTGTTTTTTATTTGTCATTTATGTTGTAATGTTGTACGGAACCCTTAGTACGCGAGCCAACTCGCACTTGGCCAAGTGCCGTTATTAAGAAAAATCTGCCCGGTAGTTTGTCTTACTAAACTAATTTAGTTAAATAACTAAACCATCTATCTTGTACCTATTTATGTCAAGTTTTTTATCGTTGCAATCCAAAAAGGAGTAACAATCTCGTGATAATATCTTCAGTCATGATCCTCTTCAGTCAAACCTGTTTTTATAAATTTTATTTTCCTTTACAGCTCGAAATTGCTTCACAGATGATAATGTAAGTAGAGTCTGGGCGGAAAACGAAACGTCGTAAATATGAGGGCGCCACTGTGTTTATTCAACGTATTTTGCTATAGCAATATATAGAGAAGACTGTTACGTCATCATAACGCGACTCAGTAAACTATTTATTTATTATTTTACTTTATTTAGTACTAATTAATTATATTTTGTATACTAAGTTCAGGCAGTCAAATAAAATTATAGTGTTAGTTCCATTTTACGCCACGACGCGGCGACGGTTCTCTTTCCGTACATATTTTTTATTTATTCATTATTTTATTTATTCTTTAATTTAAAATAATAACTAGTAATTTTTTACGCTTGTTGTTCATGGTTGAATGAATGGCTATCTATATATGTAGTCACTACATTTATGAAGACATGCGTGTATGCAACGTATAACAGAAGTGTGTATACTAAGGGTGTTAGTCTACCAATCAAGGTGAACCCATTGTAGAAGAAAATTTTAAAAATTCAAAAAAAAAAGCTCTCCATAAAAAAATTTTGGTCACTTGTTTGGTCAAGTTGTATGGACGACGCAATTTTTTTTTTTTTTACTTTTTCAATATTATTTAACAAAGAGAACAAGTCTAAACATCAAAGTAATCGATCATAAGTCCCTCTTTACTCTTACTCGTCGTATATTTAAAAAAATTACCAAGTGCGAGTCAGACTCGCGCACTAAGGATTTCGTACCGTCTAAACAACATTAGTTCAACTTTTTACCTGTTGCCGTTATTAATGTTGAGCAAAAATGTCTAATTGTTGTATGTAAGCCTCCTTTAAGAGGTACTTCTTTCGATCTGTCTTTCGTATTTTTTGTTTTAGCGACAACAGAAATATATCGGCTGTGAAAATTTCAAATGTCGAACTGTTCATGAGATACAGCGTGGTAAAAGACGGATGAGCAACCAAGTTTCAGTTATAGTGTCCCGTTTTCACCGGTTTACTACGGAACCCTAATAAAAAAACCCATTCAATAAGGCTATCAATGCTACCAGCTTCGATCGTGACTGTTGACCTCTTTACTATAACATTGTAGTAAAATTTTGATTTAAAAAATTTAAACAATACGATGTGTTTACTTGGGAAACTTATGATTGTGTGGATTCTCCTTGTTACTACTCATTGTTACTCATAGGACTAGGTACCAGCAGATGGTACGAGGTGTAAATAAAAAAAAACATGGTTTCATTGTGACAGTTCACCGCTTCAACACTGTCAAAATGCAACCAAGTTTGTTATGGCCCTGCCCTGTTATGTCGATGGCCCTACTTATTACGTTGAATTCTAAAAAAAGGACAATATAAGTTTTTCGCTGTTGTATTATATAGAAAACGCCCTTGAAACCGTAACACATGGATAATGAAATAATATTTGCCCTTTAAATACACTCACGAACAGGTCAAAGTCGACGAGAAGCCTTCTTAATTGAAACGTTGAGTAGGTCGCGATTAAAATGTATATTGCTTGCATATAGCAAGCAAGGAAAGCCAGCTTCTCACGTATTGCATGAGAGTCAACTATTACATACTTTTTGTTATAATAATGTAGTTTTGATGAAAAGACCTATAGAGAAATTAGACGAAATCTCAATCAAATTGTGTAAAATTAGAACTCTTTCAATTCCAGTAGGTAATCAAAGTACACAAATCATTAAAAATGTCGCCCCTATTCTCCTAGTCGTTCTAATTCTGAGGTGAACAAATTCCACCGATTTTGGATTCACATATAAGTCAAAATGAATTAAGGACAACTTAATTTTAACTAATAATATAAATAAAAACATAATAATTGGTTTAGCCAGGTGATATCACCCGGAAGAAAAAGTGGAAAGTGGAAAGTGGAAGTCTAAATGAATTGAAGAGACTTTAATTTCCAATTTGATCACACAAGTGATATCACTCAAGTGAATAAAGTTTTATGGTAGGATCCCTTAAAGGTATACTCCACTTTGTTCTGCCTAATTTAGTCGTTACGTGAAAATCAGGACTTATGTAAGCTTTATATCACAGACAAATAAAGTGGTGCCTTATCTAATCGCTGTCTGCGATGATTACAAAAAACCTTGAAGCACTAGTTAATTTAAGGGCTAACAAACCGCATCTCTAAGTTTACGTACACATATTCGAAAATGGATATTTATCACATTACTCGTATTGTCTTTTGTTTCACTATCATGTCAAACTAAAAGTAATTTGGCGGGGAATTTTCGTGCACGTGGTTTCTAATTTGGCGAATAATATAATAGGTCGCCCAGTTTAGCCCATGCAAAAGAGGCCAGTGTATTGAGAAATATCAAACAATTCTGCTAATTCACATTTAGCATTTATCGTAATAGTCGACCAGTCGATCAAATCCATACAAAACTGACAAAAAGATGAATTGCGAAAAGTGATTCATCGACAATTCATACGATAAATTGGTGATATGTAACCATTTTACGGTTCGTTAGCAATCCTGAATATTTGCTTTTTATGATTCAGATAAATTGCCCATTTCAGATCAGCTGACAAACTCAAATGAATAACCAAAGTGTATAGTTTTTATGATTCAGATAAATTGCCCATTTCAGATCAGCTGCAAGTCGACAAACTTAAATGAATAACCAAAGTGTATCTGTATAAAGTGTATATGTATAACATAACATAGTTTGCGCTAAGGAAAGGAGTTGCTGGCTGACAACTTACAGTTTTCTTTTACTGCATATTATCTAAAAGCTGGACTTTCTTACTAGTTTGATAATTATGTTTAGCTGATAATCTTTTTACAGATTTTAGGGTTTTTCTAGTTTATAAGATTTCAATACTAAGATTTACTGGTCTGTACGAGAGGCTGAGCTTAGTGGTTAGTTGGTTACGCTATTACCGTATATTAATATGTCCAGGGCGCCGAGAAGAGAGAGAGAGTTATAATTATACAAATGAGGTGACGAGGTGTTGGACTAGAAGCAGCCAATTGTTCACCCCATAGTGAGTGGCCCAAGTGTGTTATTTAAATTGTTTCAGAATTACAATGGCATTGCGTTATAATAGTCATTTATGACAGATTTGAGAGTCTGTTAACATTCAATTTAATACTGACTGATCTATTCAATATCAAATTTATGACGGAATGCCATTGCAATTCTAAAACCAATTTTTTTTTTAATATTAGCACTAGGTTTGACCTGCGGTTTTGCCGGCGTTATAACTTCCTGGACTCTCCAGACCTCAAACTTATATCTGTGAAAAATTTAATCGGGAGAAGGAGAACAGAGAAATCAAAAAAACATACTGTCGCGTTTATAATTTAGGTGTCTACCATAAATATTGAATTTAATTTTTTTTATCCTACACAACTAGAGATTTGACCACAAGTTCGCACGACGACGGAAGCCAGCGATACTATAGTCCTAGATGGAGCATGCCTAGTTTGGAAAACACTTTAATACTCAAGGAAGGTTACCGGAACACACCGCTACGTGCCTGGTGACAGATTTTACAAGTTGAGGGTGGTAGCTAACCAGGCGAGCGGTAGTAAACGCCTTACCACCATGCAAAAATACATTAAGGCACTACGAGTATATGAGTGCCTATATGTAGAGAGAGAGTAGATATAGATATGTATTAATTAAGTGCAATAAACCATAAACAGTTCGACAGCATTTACTTAGCTCAATTGTAGTTTAATCTATTTGTTTTAGATTTTATTTTACTCGTGGCAAATGTGTGCTAAGTGAATGACTTGTCCACACGTTTCCTTATTGACTTTAAGTAAAAGATAACCGATCATGTATGTAAATAGTCTATTGTCAAGTCTTTAATTAGTCCGGATTATCTTTGAGTACATTATTTACATTGTAGTGAAATACCGTTTTGACTAGCATATACCTACATAGACAAATAATATATAATAATAAGACTAGGACATAGCTAAGACTAACCACGCTTTTATTTAAGCTGGTAGTATGTACTGTTTGTATGATGTGAGTGATCTATAAGCATAGTAGCATATAAATATAATTTTTTCTTAGTGATATAGCACGGAACACTAACCTTGAATTGGTAAGAATATTTTTATGCAAACCCGTGCTTTGGTCATTGAACATTGGACATTGTTTAAGATTGTTACAGAAAAAAAAAACAATATAACAATATTACAGTTACATAATCCATTGTGGATTAGAATAGAATGAAAATCGGCCAAGTGCGAGTCGGTCTAAGGGTTCTGTACAACATTAGTTCAAGTGTCTACCTGTTCTTACGAATATCGAGCAGAAAACACGTTTGTTGTATGGGTGCCGTCCAAAGTTCTTTTTTTTATATTTTGATTTAACTCTTTATTTGTATAAATAAATATTCTGTGAATATTGAAGTATTCGCAGTATATATATTTTTCTCAAGCATCTAGTCTTTGCCGTTATTAAAGCGGGGCATACAAAATACCGCGTAAATACGTAGTTTTCCGCATTCAAATCGTATACTTTGCCATAGTTATTTTTATTTGCAATAGCTCAATAAAAGTAGTTACTTTTCTCTTCTTAAATAAAAAAAAAATAACTTATTTATTTAAAAATATATTTTTTGACCTCATTTACGAGCTCTGTTTTGCAGATTCAATTCTATTTTGCATCCCACCAAAAAAAAAATCTCTACAGATATTATAAAGGGTAAAAAACAGAAAAAAAATTACGTTTCTTGTTTGGGAGCCCATATGATGCTCAACTTTTCATACATTGTCACAATATTAAAACATAGTAAGTAACAAAAAGTTCTCCACGGCAAAGCTTCGTGATTATCATACCTAGACTTCAGTAGGCACCGGTTGAGCAATATAATTTTAATATTATAGCAGAAACTGTGATATTATTTAAATATTTGATATGCTTAAACCTGAGATTTGTGGTTCAAACATGTGTTTACAACACACGTAACAGGCGCATGCGGCGTGACGATTGCGGTGTGTCGTTTATCTTGTCCCTGATTGGTCGAGACGAATGACGTCATTCACGCAAGAACTTTATCAGTTAGTGGCAACACTGTATCGTGACCTGTTTGGACATAGTCT
This sequence comes from Ligdia adustata, assembly GCA_947049295.1. Taxonomy (NCBI): domain Eukaryota; kingdom Metazoa; phylum Arthropoda; class Insecta; order Lepidoptera; family Geometridae; genus Ligdia; species Ligdia adustata. The sequence continues at coordinate 2,453,243 of OX346226.1, forward strand.
ACATTTACAACACTAATTATTTTTATAGCTTAAATAGTAATCTTATCTTTGATTTGTTTACTTTCTGATGCAATGTTTGTCTCTACGATAATACAGTTTTCTGCTATTTTTTTAAACTAAGTTTATTTTGCCGCGCCTACCGTACACATTATATATACCTACTTACTCATTTGAATTATATAAAATTTCATTTCGATTGGATTTCTACTAAATGTGTAAATTAGACTAAGAGATATTAATAAGGTATTACTAAATTAAAAGGTTGCCCAAGACATTTTTCTTGCTACACTAAATTTATAGCTAAAGCGATATAGGTATATATATCCATAGGTATGTCTCCATCAACTATTAAAATATAAGGTAGGTCATGTTCGATCCGTCCTACAAAAGACCGGGCAGTGGGTTCTGAAGTGCCTATTGCAGTAGCACGTAGGTACCTAGAGTCATGTGGGGTTAAGTGTGCGCAGCGACTAAGTGTGCGCATTCAAGATATCTCAAAAACTATATAGAGTTAAGTAACGGCAACCAACTTCTCCAGCACCCCGTGGGAAGTCTTGCGATACGTTTTATATCACAGCGGCTGCTCGTGCTCCATTTTGGTCTGACAGGTAAATTAAGATTTTTGCTAATATATTTACGATATTTTCACACATTTGGCGCTTAATCTTTTGTAGTCAAGTTAATTTTTTGAAAATACGCTATTTGCTATCTGGTGCAACATAATATCTAGTTTGTTATTTGCCAGTGTTTAAATTGTAATGATGACGCAATAATCAACGACATTCATATAATTTTGTTTCGATGGTTTGGGTTAAGTGTGCGCAGAAACCTGTCGTGTAAGTGTGCGCATGCACGTACTTGCCCGCTTGCATATCTTTGTACACGTGATACTATGTTTTGTCAGAGTACAAATATAAATTCAAAATGCCTTGAGGTATTATAATGAAAAGCCCGTATAGATGTAGCGTCACAAATAAACAGCTGGAATTTTGAACTTACATAATTATTATGAAGATGTAACTAAGGATTTCAAGTTGATCTCATATTTTGATTTTTAGTTGATTATTATGTTGATTACTTATTTTGAGTACCTTTGATGAAATTATTTATAATTAATGTTGATGACATGTGTTTTTTGTCGCGTACACTTACCCACAGTGCTGCGTACACATACCCCTATACTGGGGTAAGTGTGCGCGTATGGTCTGTTTTTGTATTGTTTCGAAAACTATAAGCTTCTGACAATACTATTATAGTGTCTAAGTCGATAACAAATAAATAGTCTTCCTAATTAACATACTTTTTGTACAACCAGCTAATGATTTTCGAGTTTTTGAAGCGTCAAAGTTTAAGAAGTGCGCACACTTGACCCACATGCACTCTATGTACGTCTGTAAATTCTTCATTTTTTACCACATCGTTGCTTTACACCAGGCGAGTGTTTATAATGGTTACCGAAATAAAAAAATAAGATATTATAATAGACAAAGATAATATTACGTTAGATGTATTTGCACTAGCAAGATAGTGTTTGAATATGTTCTGGTGACTTAGCACGAATTTCACGCTCCGAAATACTTTAAAACAACAATTGGGATTTTAAAACCTCTTTAGAATATATTGAATAGAATCTTTGAATGTATATGCAACTGTATATGTAACTAATGGAGTCAGGCGTTACTTTGCAAAAACTTCAAGCGCTCACTCTTTCGAGCGAGTCTACAGTCAACATCTCCTGAAAATGGCTTGTGCTAACGCGAAACACGTGACGAGGAAGTCAGATACAGAGAGAAAGAGAAATAATAAGGAAATGGTGAGGAGGAACCACACCATAATAGCAAAAATGTTTTTCGATTTCTCACGCTGACATCAAGACAAAGCGGGAAAACACTAGATATTCTTTATATACCATCTTATTATATGATTTTACTTAAGAATGCAATCATACCGATACGAGTAGTTTCTGCAAGAAATTCCTGCAATTTTTTATGCTAAAAATAAAGAAATTATAAAAATTTGTTTATAGATTTGTTATACTTTCCTTTAGAAAAGCATGAGTTAGGGGTTTAATTGGTTGAAGGAAGATACTGTACTCATTACGGCGAACGACTTCTGATATCAAACAAACACTGTTCTTAGAAGAAAATAAAATCTGCTGTTTTACTAAAATGGTTCCTACAAAAGAACCTAAGTATTTAATATTTTTATTTGAAAATCCAATAAAAAATAACATATTAATTTTCTAAATTAAAATAGCTACTCTTTTTAGGTATAACCCCAAACTCATTATCCTAGTATATTACTAAATACAAAGAAAATAAAACTCAAAGCAGTGTTTTATTAAAATCTCTTTGTTTCATACGAAGCTTGTATATTCATCTAGTTACATCAAATATCTATCTTGCATATACATAATAACTTATTTTAAACATACAATATTATATTATTTTTACAAACCATTATCTGAATATTCAGATACCTAGTTAGGGTTGGCTCATGTACAAAATTTGGATAACGATAATAAAATTTAAATACAGTGAAATGAAACTTAGGCAATACTCATGGCTGTCGCTTTAGACAGTCACACTAAAGGCATTTTTGGCGCAATAAAATACAATAGAAATTAAAGTTTAAAATTATCTACATTTAGGTAGCATTAAAATTTTAAAATATGGTACAAATTGTGATCAAGTTTTAATTTAGGTGAATATAATATGTTTTATTTAAAATTGGGTGATAAACTCTAAAATATTATTGATTTTTTATAATTCATACGATTTGCATAAATATAATAGCAAGATGATTGTCGACAACCCTATCTACAATGAAACTTAAAATCTTGTACTGAGCATTATACATTACCATTTATATCATATATTTTAACATAGTAATTTATCTATTTAACTAAATGAATCAAAATAATAATAATATGACGATATTCATCTAGTACTTTTTCATTAAAAATACTGCTGATAATATCGTGCATTCACAATTTAACCTTTAAAATAACTTATCTAATCATATAATTTAAAATAGTGATTCTAGTTATGAAAATAAAATTATTTATATCTTGTTATATTATAGCGTTTACAAAACATACGAAAGTTCATCTGATGATAATCTATATGAATAGATCACAAATATTACAGCAGCACAATAATGCGTTGTTTTTTTTTTACATTTTATCTTTTGACGGTTTCGTATATTTTGTATCGAGGCTATTACCACTGCTAGTTGGCATGATTATATTTTTATATGTAATAATTATATGTGTCACATAAAGTTATTCATAGCTAAAATAAATATTTATTTTATAATGACAAAGTAGGTTTTCTACATACATTTAAAATTATTTTATAAATAATATGTTTTTTTAATATTACGGTTAATAAATAAACTGTGTAAATATCAATCTGTCTCAATAAATATTTTTATTGCTTGCGATATGTGAATTTATAATAACTAATTTTGATAGTAAAAAGACCTTCGCTCATTTATAGGTAGTTTAATATTTATTATTGTCAAATCATCTTCAATCCTATATTATTTTTGTAGTTTTAAACGATTCATGTTCATAATCATAATTTTATTTGACATAAAATAACTTTAAAATTTTATACTTTAATTCTTACTGATTGTGTTCCAAACGGAAGCCCAAACATTAATCAAATTTAACGAATAATTGTATTTTCGTCTTCTTAATTTGTTTGACAAATGAAGAACTTAAATTTCATGATTAGTAATAATTTTATCACAATTATTATTACCTAGTCCTTTCACAAAATATTTTACCTTAAACAAAACAGCACTTTGTATTCTAGCAGCTAGGGTTGTCTAGCAAAATGTGTAATTAATTAAATTAATGCAGTGACTAGAACATTTGCAAAACACCAAGAGATAATAATTCGTGTGTAATATGGTAAATATTTGATACAAAATCTTTCGCATTCATTGCCTTACAAACATAAGCCAAATTTTCAACAAAACAGTATTGTGCGAGTTTTTATAAACTATAATTATGAATAAATAATTGTAAGAATCAATGTAAATATATATAATATACAGCATCGATTGTTATAAATAACCAATCGTTTCATTTGAATAATTAAAAGTTTCAGATTTTAACGAATGAGTAAGAGCAAGCAACACATTTTCAAATAAAATATTATTTATAACAAACAACCAGATATGCAAACGATGCATAAGAGATGTCTTACTTTTTCACATAATGTCAACTAGGAATAAACATCAAATTCATATCTGATATTTTTCTAGTTTCTCTATTACATCCAACTATTTTATTAATATTCGTTTCCAATTAACAATAACGAACTCGCGTCTAACATTTGGCTCATCCTCTTCAGTCAACCTTCACGATTTGGAAGACTAACGCAAACCTTTTGATTTCCTTTTTTTAACAACTCACATACAATTAATGACTAGTTCTACATACACAAACATATGTTCATACACCGTGTATACGTACGGATACTATATTTTTTTTGTTATAAAACATTGTGGACACAACCGAATTTTATTTAACAGCTATTTCATAATTTTATAGTAGGTAATTGTAACGAAATCGTACGTTCACGATCTATTTTATATTTTTCTTCTAAAATGTGTTTACTTAGTCAGGTGTTTACGAATTTAAAAATGTATTACGCCATTAAATCGGATTATAATAGTTTCTAAAATTTTGCTATCTTTGTATTAAATTTATTATAATTTCAGTTATAGTGAGTTGGCAAAATACATTTTTAATCGTAATACTTTTGTCATTATTTTATATTTTCGAGTAACTGTTTACAATTTTTACTATATTTTTTTAATATCATAGCGCAGTTTAAAAGATTTTCATTTGGAAAATTAAAAATATAGTAAAATGCAGTTAACCCTGCTTTCCGTGTAGTGAAATGAAAATACAGTTAAAATGTATTTGTATTTTTTCTAATAGTGATATACTTTTTAAAAGTTCGAATGTCGTTTCATATAAAGTTATATTATAGCAACATACAGCAGCATTTGTTTCTATTATTTAAAAATGACATGATTTTTACATCGATTTAAAACACTATGTAGGACCCTGGTCCGTCAAGTCCGCATTCTAGTTTGGGGTCCGGACTATGTTTGTATATTAACCTTTTATGGAACATTATAATATACTATTATTTTAAGGTGTTAAAAGTGGGAGAATACAATTAATTAAAATATGAAAGTGTACACACTAATAGTAATAGTAACATTGTTACAAATATATATAAAACATTAATATAATAGTTAGTAGACATAATCATTTTTGTCATAAATTTTAGGTTGTATGTCAAATGATGTATTGTCAAAAGTTGACGAGATTTTGATTTAAATTGACGCAAAGGATTATATTATTATGTTTTATGATGTCGTCACGACATTTTACAAATTGCATTATCCACTTTTAACACCTTACAGTGCGAACATTAATATTATATAGTCATCACGTTGTAAAATTGTACGTATACACTGCCACCAACTTTATCACCACGCACAGTTTCACCGCAAGCAGTATATTATAAGGGTCTCCCTATTTTGAAGGATTTGTTCAAGAAAGCCATATAGATTTTAGATAATATGGTATTTCCATTTCTTTTCTAGATGGCGTTGTTATCACTATTTATAATACAGGCAACACTGAGATCGATAAAACCATAATATTTAATATCGTTGCAATAATATTAAACATCTGGTTAATTTATTTATTCCTAATTGATTGTATTATTATTTTTCCACAGTTTAACTTTGATTCTCAATCAATGTTATAAATTAATTTTGATGAGATATCTAGTTTACTTTAATGGCAGTACAAAGTTCAACGAATTGATTCGATGTATTTCTAGATTTATTAAGAAAGCTCAATAAATAAGTAATTCAGAAAAAAAAACGTCAGTTGACTTAGTACGGTCAAAGTTTATTATTATGTTATCATTCCAGATTTTGTCATAACGTATGGCCGTTATACAGAGGATCAGAAATTAATTCAACGCCATCTAGCGAGTTATCTAGGAATCAGATCAAAATTCAAACAAATCCCTCAGTCTTCTCAAGTCAGGATTTCCTTATCAAGGGTGTGCCTATATGAGGGTTTCCTTGCCACCCTGGCCGGCTAGGGCCGGGTAGGGCGCCCCCGCGGGCCGCCCGGCGCGACGGGGAGGCTCGTGGGGGGGCTCGGCGGGCTCGCAGGGGGGCTCTGCTTTTGGCTGATCGGCTGGCGGTTGCTCGTACTAGTTTTTCGATGTCAGTATTGTTACAAACTCTGGAATGGGGAAAACATTAGGATAAAATATTAAAAAACTAAAGATTTTTGAAAAAAAAATGTTCTATGTGTTCACTTCGATGGGTAGACTAACACCGTTTAGTATTGATACACCTTTCTGTTACACGTTGTAGAAAATAGATATATCTAATTAATAATAAAAAAAATAGTCAACACTATAAAGCTAAATTTGAAATGTAGAATTTAAAAGTTATCTATATTTTTTCCAACACTCGTTCGGTCAAAATATGTATTTATAAAATAAAATATTTTCTTAAAAAATTCATTTAATAATTATTTTGATTTACGTTAACACATTAAGATATTGTATTAAGTTTTAATATTTAATGTCTCACAGAATAGTATTTATATATATGTGTATTAAACATAATATTAAATTGCACTTTCAAGCCAAAGAGCATGTGGGCTTCAGTCTACCTCCGTAAAATTGTAATTAATTTTGTGTATGCTTGGTTAGTAACTAGTACTGACCGTCGTAATTGACCATGCCATCTCCATCGAGGTCTGCTTCGCGGATCATATCATCTACTTCTTCCTCGCTCAGTTTCTCTCCGAGGTTGGTCATCACGTGTCGCAGCTCCACTGACGATATCAGTCCGTCGTTGTTTTTGTCGAACACCCTGAAAATTGTAAATACAGCTCATTTGAATATTCACCCTTTCAATTGACTTTTATTTGCTTATCCAAGTTTACGGATTTTATGGCTGGGTACGCAGTTGCTGGGTCGGAAGTACTCCAAGTAGCAATAGTTGCCACATGCGGGTTACGGTATCCAGCTTGTTTCATCTAGTTCATGCTCGCAGTTTTCTTCAAATTATTCCCTCACTAGGTCACTGAGGTCTAGCGTCCATGTGTTCGGCTGTGTTAGTCTCAACGCTTTCTCTACACCTCATTTACCCCAGCGGTTATCAGTTCTATCTTAGAGGGGTGGCCAGCGCACTGCCACTTTAGTTTGTTAATTCCTTGAGCTATGTCGGTTACCTAAGTTTACAGTCGGATTTCTTCGTGACGTAATTTGTCTCTAAAAGAAACTCAGAGCACAACTCAGCAATAAATTAGCAAGAGGATTACTTAATATACCAGAACGCAGCGTCCATAGCTTATAGCGTCATTACCACGGTGAATAGCAAAGCTTGCACATCAAAAGTTACGTACCTCTAGTTTTTTTTGGCTCGTGTTTAAACACGGTACAAAAAATCCATTTTTTTTAACAGTAACCGAAATGGATGATTTTCACTAAATTACGTTTTCTAAAACGAACCTTGTTACCGAAAGTATTCGGATTGTCATAAAAAATATGACCTGAACTTACTTTGGACCTTGTTTCTGAAAATTCGTAGTGTCATTTGGTGTTCATAATTTGGTGACCGTTAAGCCATTTTAGGAAATAAAAATAATAGTTGGTGACCGTCTAACTAAAACCCGCCTTTTTGTCTGATATGAGACATGATGTAACAACTTACTTAAACGCCTCTCTAAGTTCCTGTTCCCCATCAGCACCCTTCATCTTCTTGGACATCATCTGCAGAAACTCGTTGAACTCGATAGTACCGTTTTCGTTGGCGTCTACTTCCTTCATCATCTGTCTTAGCTCGATCTCTGAAATTTTAAAATGAAAGACTGTAAAAGATTCCTGTATTTTACTTAATTATATTTCATATAGACTTTAAAATAAAAAAAATCTTTTCTTTTTGTTTTAATTATTTTTTTGTAAAAATATACGGTTTCTGGATGGACAATTTATTAATATCTCTCTTGAAGACACCTGAAATAAATAAAAATTTCATCATCTCGGATAGAATATTTTTGATATTTGATATCTGAGTGCTAAAGCCGTTTTTATCCGCTAGATTTGAATTAAAATATCGTGTACATTAAGTTTGTGAACTAAAAACCTCATTCAACCTATTTACCTTTTTACCTCTATGGTGCCGAATTCATCATTCTTATTTTGTTAATAACTCAGACTCGGAACCTTTTTGCTGTACTTTTTTTTTAATTTGTTTTGCGCGCGCCATTATCTTTTCACGTCATATTGTTAAAACTTTTTGTTAAAAATAAGTGAAAAAACTAAAATGAGTGATTCAATTTTTTTATTTTTCGTATGTAGTCATTTCCTCGCTGAGGTGGGATGAAAAGTTACGTGTTGCACTCGAGTGCAAAGATTTTTCACCTTGTGCTCTTTTAATTCCCTCGCTAACGCTCAGGATTCTAATTTAGAATCCTTCGCTTGATCGGTCTTCAAAAGTGAGCACGCGGTTAAAAAGCAACTTTGCACTCTTGTATAACAAATAATTATTTTATTTCAAAAGGGTCTACAGAGGTTTAATTTTTAAATTGACGTTACTGAAAAAGTTGTATCGGTGCCTGCCGTCATATAAGTCGGTAGACCCAATGAAGAATCTTTTTACATTTTTAAAGAATTTGTGTGTCATATAAAGTTGTTATTTAAATTTGGATACCCAAACAAACTTTTATGACATAGCTTTTATCGAAACAAATAAAGCAAACGTCCCCATTACGCTTACCGTGTCGTATTTTATCGCGCAATTGCCCAAAACAGCGCACTTTTAACAAATAAACGGGGTAATACGGTCATAAATAAGGGAAAATGTCGCGCACGTGGACATTTCATTATGTATTACGTGTTCACACAAATCTACTGCATGTATTATTCAAGTAGATAGCCCTTGGGGCAGGAGAAAGAATATATTTTAGATAATGGCTTGAAAACTTTATATTGTGATTTTTAAACTATAAACGCATACCTAGTGATTTGTTTTATTTACGTAAATTAAAGAAAAGGAATTCAACCTGTCATTTTTTTTTATTTATAATTGAATTCGAATAAAAAAACTTATTTTTTTTGTATTTATTTACTTTATATCAAGTTTATAATAAGTACTGAATATTGCACGACGGTAAGTAAAAATAATTTCCTTATTATAATTTTTTTTATATAAATTTTTTATATATTTTTTATATATTTAGACATTAAAATATCAGAAAAAAAAACTATTTTAAAATATTAATATTGTTATTTAAAACGAATTAAACAACAGAATAAAAAACCAATGCTGTTCCAAGCAGTTGCGTCGTGATTATTATTATTATACAACCTTGCAGAGGGCTCTGACGTAACGATTTCATAGTTCAATAGATATACTGGAAGAAATAAAAAGAAATACTAATTGCATAAATAGCCTGCACCGAGGGATCCGTAATGTCAGTGTCAAATAAATCAAAATTTGATGCTGTTACAAGTTTATTTAGTAAAAATTTAAAAAATAAATTTTAATAAAACTAAAATAAAATTAATCAATAAATACAATGGAAAAACACCTTGAACTTACAAAACATTAATTTAATTTATGTATGACTTAAATATTCAAAATAGAAACAAATATGTAAACTATTAAAATTATGCTAAGTACATGTAGGTTTATCATAAATTAAAATGTATATTTTGAATCCCGACTGTAACCTGACGTTGCAAGTGAATGAGAGATCCGGCCTAAGAAATTGGGTTTCGTTGGCACATTGCTCGCAGAACCCTATCTACATAAAAGGTAGCTAAAAATAGCTACCAATTAACAAACGCTTTATAGAATATATAAAATAATACAGTCGAATTGAGATCCTCATTTTTTTTGAAGTGGGTTATTAAATCGGGCGGCGCGGGCGTAGTAACTAATAGTATGTACCTATAAACTCGCAAATAACTAGAATACCTTCACGTGTAGGCTTCCGTAAAAGGTCGCATGCACGACCTCGCGGATGTAATTCGGGGTTGTGCCTTTAATGTAAGTTTTAAACGAACCTGCATGTCACAGAAAATTACATACTATGTCTGATATAAGTGTAACGTGTAACAGAAATGTGTGACAATGTTTAAGGATGAAGGTGATCCCATTGTAGGAGAAAAATTTCAAAAATTCGAAAAAAGAAATATTAGATTCTCCATACAAAAACTGGTCACGTGATTGGTCAAGTTTTATTGAGGACGCAATAATTTTTTCACAAATTTTGCAATTTATTTTCTACAAAGGGTTCACTTTGATGGATAGAATAACACCCTTAAGTATTGTCACACCTTTCTAGATATACGTACGTGTGTAAATCTAATAATTCTGATTGTAACGTGCAATTACGTAACAAAACATTAAATGAGTGTAAAAGTGTTATTATGACGAGAAGTTATAGGGTTAGTTAGTGACTTTGGCCTCAAATTGTCATAATTGATAGCACTTACTTATTAATTTGCTTAGTTTAGTTCTATCATTGAGACTATTTAAATCTTCAACATGGGGTCAAGCTTTTGCATGTATATAAAATACATAGATAATAAATACATACTTATTTGCATTTTATACGTAATTAATTATTCAATAATCCTATAACAAATAGATTAGTTTAAAAAGTTGTTAGTGGTTATATAATAAAATTATTATACATTTTAATGCCAATAAATCATTTCCTGTATCTATAATAATTCCATTTTCTAAGGGAAAACATTATAACAAAAACAACGTTTATAAGTAGGTACATAAATACAAATAAGAAATATAACATATAGCAAAACTAAACAAAACTGAGAAATCAATTGCGGATTTTATGTTATATTTTTTTGTAATTTTCTTATTTTTCATGTACCCTTAGTTACTCTTATCGGACAGTTCAAAACATTGGTACGGTAATTTCGCCGTTGTCATTCGCAGGCGCCGTGGCTTAGTTGGTTAAAGCGCCTGTCTAGTAAACAGGAGATCACGAGTTCGAATCTCGTCGGGGCCTTAGTGGATTCTTATCTTTTTGCACATTTAATTTTAGTTATTTCTAACTGTTGATTATAATAACATGTTAGTAATGATTGTATTTTTTCCATTATTTCTATAAAGCGATGAGATCTCATACCTTTTAAAGGGAAAAAATTTATAAATGTAACTTGAGATTACAAGTATACATAAGTACAATTCTAAGTTTATTGTTAATGAGATAAGCTAAGAAGCGGTAAAGAAAAAGCTAGGTACAAACTCACGGTCTTATTAATAAACGCGTCTTGTTTTATCTGATGGAGAACGTCACGCGTCAAAACAAGACAAGAGACGTTTAAAGTAAAGACGCGTTTATTAATAAAACCGTTAATCTGCAGTTTATTATAAAGTAGTATAAAGAGATGCCATCTGAATTGAATAGTACTTAGCAGGAACCCGAACTTACGAGAAGCGTTAGGCTAATAGACCCGGGGCAAGTCTTTGAAAATTAATATGCATTATTTATTTATTATTTTTATTACATTAATTAATTGCAAATGCAGAGCGAAAAACGGGTGTGAGATTTTTTTACCGTTTTAGAAGAAGAAGAGCTTATTTCAGAAAGTCATATTTGGTCCAAGGCTCTATGGGTAAAACTTTGAATCCGTACCTAAAGCTCTTTTTACACAAGGCTATGCAAGTCTCCTATAACCGGCGACTTGAATTATTCTCGTCTACCTCCCCACAAACGTCCCCCACGTGGTGGCAGATGGTAACACCTATGGCTATCGACCCCCACGTACAAGAAATGGGGGCAGACGGTCATATTTTATTACCATCTGCTACTGCGCTTAGCGGCACAGAGGCAGACGGTAATAAGTAGTTGTGGGCTTTCCACCCGCGAGGAATATTATAACTGATTTCCCCCTTAATACATAATACCGTTCATTATCAGTGTTACTTACTACCAATCTTACTATCAGTAGTAAGAACTGTAATTTAAGTACCCTCCTTAATACTGCAGTTGAAAGTTATTAGAACACTAATAATATATGACACGTGTTACTACCGTAAAACTAAAATCAGGCAAGACTACAATGTACATATTTTAAACAAGTGACGAATAAAGTGAGCTCCGCAGAGCCTAATGAAAACCACGGAAACCAAATGGCAAAAACAAATGAACATCGCAGAATCAAAAGAGCATCGCAGATACAAAATTAGATGGAGCAAATTTGTTTTTTTTTATTAGCAAATTAATCGAGAGTGCGATCACGGGAGCCATAACCGCTCTCTCGATTAATTGTCCTTGCGACGATTAATATTTAGAAAATAAAAGAACAGTAGTTAGTAAGCGACTGCGACAGAATGTAAGACTGAAACTGTCAGGTAAGTACCGGAGATTTGCTTAGTCACATGAGCGAAGGACTTAAAGCGTTAATGTCACTAACAATTTTTTCCTTACCTGTAGGTCTCTGTCCAAGTGATTTCATCATATAAGCCAACTCCGCGTAATCGATGGTCCCGTCTTCATCCTTGTCGAATAGCATGAATGCTTCTTTGAATTCTGAAACATAAGAAAAGGTAGAGATAATTATTTCTAAGATGGAATGCTTAGTCTTCCAAAAAAAATTACATCCCAAAAAAAGGTCTGGAGGTCTGGTCTCGGTCAAACTATCTACGTACCTAAGTAGGTCAAAACTATTGCGCTTTTTGATAAGATGTGAAGTAATTTCACTTAATTTCATATTGCAACGTTACATTGAAGATTCCTATAAAGGTTGTCAAAAAGAGATCGCTTTTTAGCGAGACCGAGAGAGATTTTTGTACCTGTTATTTGTTTTTTATTATTCTTTTTGTGTAGTACTTTTGTGGTGACAATAAAGAATTATTGTAATTCGAAGAGCACTACATTTACTTACTTCTGATCATTAATTAATTCATAATGGACAGCATAAAAACGAGTAAAATTTTTAAGTTTTCGTTCATATTATCATAGTATCGTTAACATTTATGGACTATTATCATGTAGTACATAATATCTCACCGTGTTGTATGGAGTTTATCGAGTCTGTCCATCGGCCAATATTATTTCTTCTCTGGCTTTTTGGTTCACACCGTACGTCGGCAGAGGGTGCGACTCGCTCACAGACAAGACAAAATTAAAATCTAATAATTTTTACCTGCAACTTGTTCTTCCGTGAGGCCGTACTCCGACTGAAATAGAAAATTAAATTATTCATAATATCATCATCAAAAAATTATCACATACAGGTGTACTTAATATTGGACGAAAAAAATTCGAAATGCCTGAGTAAAAAATGTAATCCTAAGCCTTTGCAGTAACGCTTAAGAACGACAAGAATATTTAATAGGTATTTAGGTATTACAAATGTTATATCTTCTCTGACATAGGTGCAGAATATAAGTAAAATAACTCATTTACTTTCCCAACTTCGTATTTGCCAGCTAGGTGAACTACCCTGTCCCTACGGAAGACCCCCGCCCCGCGATAGAAATAAAACATAACAACAAAAATATAACATACGGATATCTGTCTGGTCATCAAATCGCTAGTCAGCCGCCGCAGTCTTCTATACTCCTTCTTGTAGTTCGCATCGGAACCGACCGCTTGCGCCATTTAAAAGAATAAAACTTCTTTTAATGTAACGATCCTCTTTTGATAAAAGTATTGAGTAATAACTCCTTTGATATTTTCCACGACACCGAAACGTCACTTTTTCCCGCCAGAATTGGAAATAGAACAGTTTTGTTTTTAAAATAAATTTGTTTATTTTTGTTTGGTCGCAGAAGTGGCCAGTGATACGCGCGACGCGACATTGTCAGCTGAGATTATTAGTAGAATTCTAAATTTAACACTATTTTTGCGTGCTACAGTTAGGGCGATTCTACAACGGTCCAACTGTTTCCGCTTTTTGAATGACCCTGAACTACCCACCCTGAACCACTAATTCTCTCATCAAATGTTTAGATGCCTACTTATTTTGGCAAAAAATCCTTATAATCAAGTTGGCTTACAAATTATAACATTTGGCTAGTAGGTACATTTAGTTTCTTCGCTATTGGCAAAAAATGTTTTTATTTTAACAAGTTTATAAAATTAACTGTAGACAGAAATTGCATAACATTTTATCCTCAACTTAAAAAGATTTTGCTATTTCTGCAAACTGAAAATAATACGGGACAAGGAGACTAAAATTGTTTCGCGGAAATTGTAACCAATGTGGCCGGTCGGAATAATTTGCCGACATCTTGGCACGCTCAATATCATTTGGAACGACTCGGTTTTGGCGGGAAAATTACAGACTGAATTTTACGTCGACAGAAAGAATATTTGATTGTCAATTTTAAACCTTACGCTGTAACCGTAAGACTCCATGTTGAATATGCTACTGATGTGGAAAGGGCGGATATTCAGATACACGCATGATTTTGTACCCAATTTTCTGAGCAATAACTACGCTTTTCAATTACCCGGTTCTTATTACAGAAGTTTTTCGCACGCACGTTGTTGGATATAAGATTTTACACCTTATGTCCTACACGTAAAAGATGATTTTAAGGCGATGTAATAATTTTGGCTTACCTGCTTATCACAAAATAATATGGCGTGTCGGAGTAAAATGTAAAAAATCTAATCGAGATTCTATTTTCTCGTGTTTTGTTAGCATAACTATATAAATGGATATATATATATACACTCATAAAATGACAGTTTATGATTGCAATGTTACCTGTTATTATGCATTTCATTACATAGGATACGATTTAGTTGGTTGGAAGTGACATCTGTCGGAACAGCTATGAATCACAGTAACTTTATATCAGAGACGTACAAAATAGTTGTATATGTAACTTACAGATGGCAAGAAATAACAAATATTGGAGATTATCAGTACCTACGACTATATTTATTATTTTACCCAACTTCAATTATTCAGTTTTATTTTTGTTCGCATGACCAATAAAGTCAGCGACACTGGCTGTAATTTTTTTTTATAGATAATAGGCTTGGGCTTTACCGCGAATCTCCTGATGTAAAGCCACGATGCGGCTTAGGATGTAGCGCGCTTGCCTAGAAGAAACCGACTCACTCGTGATTTAAAGAGACCGATGAGATGAGTATGGCCAGTCTCGAATACATTGACAGGAAGGCTGCTGGAACACGCCGTTAGGTGCTTGGCGAAAGCTTTTCAACTTGATGGTGGTAGCTACCTAGGCGAGCGTTGGAAAACACCCTACCAACAAGCAAATTCTAAATACTTACCTAATATACAAAACCGGTCAACTAAGTAGTTGTTGGCTTTTTATGGTGAGTTCATAAAACAAAAACGTTTAATGGGTTAATAAACTTAAAAAAATAATCTTAAACTTATCAGGAAGGTACATCAAGCATAAATACACTAGACATGTAAAAAGTTCTTCGATGGCATAATCCGTCAAAAACATAATCATTTTTTGTTTTTGAAAAAACATTACCTATATTATCAGAGCAAGACATGAATTAATCCAAAAATCTAACAACAATGTTGTTATGAACAAAAATCGCGTTGTTTTAGTCAAATACTACATGCATATTTCTAGAACTAAAATATTTACGACCGGATGACGTCCAGTGCGTAAAAATTGAATTTCACCACTAGATTAGTCTTTAAAATTTACTATCTGTCAAATACTAAAGCTGTAAAGTCAACTGAAGCGTTACATTTAGATTTTATCTCGTTTTACGATCGAATTTTATACGTTTATTATGTCGTGTTCTAATAGAGAAGCAATGGGGAAAGATTAGCTGGACTGACTAAATGTACACTACATTTTTTTGACATTTTTGTCTTAGAAACATATACTAGCTGACGTTGCTTGCATCAGCATCTCTCACTCGAGATAAATTGCTTGATTAGTTACTTAATTTTGATAAGCAATACGTGTTTTCACGCGTACCTGATTGTTGTAATGGTCCAACTGGTTTTCGTTTACATTCGGTGAACTTTAAACTAGTTAGACGATACCAACAATCAACTACGCGTGAAAACCCGTATTGTTTATCAAAATGAGGTAACTAATTAGGTTTTTTTTTTAAATAAAATTAGTAACTTTCCAAAACATGACACTACAAATAATCTATTTTTTATATGACATACTACTGGCATGAATTGGATGAAAAGTGCTTAAGACGGAGCTCATTTGAATATATAGGCATATCCAGCATTAACCAAACAAATGCTGATAGCGATGATGAGGTAAGATTCTTTAGTTGTCCAGGTATTGCCAATGACTAAACACAATTAAAACACCTATATTTCCTAATAAACACATCATAAAAAAATATATAGGAAGTTTAAGCTGGGAACATTTAAATTCCACTGTCTGTTCTGTCATTATTATAACTACAATGTGTTACATGTATAGATCTTTCACTGAATTGTTGGTCACACGTTAGTTCAGTATTAGCTCTCTAGGCTTGAGTAATCGACGCACACAGGAGTTAAATGGTTTTTCAAAATTATGATGTTTTGAGTGTGGTGAACGGGCAGTTCCTCTTGAATACGTATGTTCTCAATGTATTTATTATGCTTTACAGTGTGGTAATTAACTGTAACTTTGTTTCATATCCAGAAATTACTTTTTATGTTGTTTAATAAAATTATCGTAAACTATTTTTAGCCAAGATTTATGTATAACTAGGTATAACTAGCAATAAGTAGGTAAGCTTAATTAACGTCTTTTTCCTTTCTTCTTAACCTATGATTTCATGGTTTTAATTCATAAAAATAATTAAGTTACAAGTGTAATACGAAGCCGTAGTTTTCTTACATAAGTTTCTAAATGAGCATAATTTGCCCGTATTTTTAAGTTACATGTGCAGTTAAGTTGCAGTTAAGAATTATTTATCACATCTACACACTATTAAATAAAGTTAAGAATAGCCTAATCGAAATCTCTATAAGGCTAAAAACGCACAAAAAGGCGCCTTGCTATGTGCCTCGAGCCAATTTAAAGCCTTAGTGGCTTGCATTCCTGGGAAACATGGTGGTTAGCGCCAATCTCGCAGAACGGCTGGGCTCGGACATTGTACAACATTGGTACTTCTTAGCGAGGCTATAGGCGCCTGCCTGTGCGGACGTGGCCTAAATGAAAAAATGCTTTTAACTTCCACATTTTTGATCAGTTCTCTTCATAAGTTTCTAAATCGTTTTTCTTCCCACATTTTTATTTTTACGACGCAATTAAGAGGTCGGTATGCAAATCATTTTATAAAACGGCTATTTAGCATTTTCCATAAAATCTCGCTATGTTTGGAGTCGTTAAAATGCTATTTTAGCATGTTTCGCGTTTAATTCACGTTTAGCTGTTAACAGTTAATACATGGGCGCTATTGCTATTAGTTAACAGTTGCATTTAAATGATATTTGATCGTTTGTAACTGCAATAAGATGTTTTGGTTGTATTCGGTTGTTTAAGAATAAGAATGTGTCTACGTAAACAATGAACGGTGATTTCCTGTACTAAAAGTAATGCCAGGTATAATAAGAATTAGAATAGACAATATAATTAGGATACACATAACAACACACCGCGGTGATATATGTTCCTGATTTTGGCAATGACGGGGACGACCTTGAGACATGGCCTTTCATCCTCAGGGAGTTCCTGCCCGAACTAAACAGGGACTTAAACATAGAGGAATGCCCAATATTTAAACACATAGAGAGAGACAAAGGCGTAACACACAACCACATCCTCATTATGGGAGTCCCGCCAGATGACGTGGAAAAACTAAAGCGCGTAGATAACCGACTCCACTACACAACCGGGTCGATCTATGTTAAAATAAAAGGGATTAAAACCAGTAGTACAGTATCGGCGAAGGCAGAAGTAGCTAGGTCTGCCGCTACTGCATCCAGCAGTGCTGGCACATCAGCGCTTGCTGACGCTGGAGCTGCCGCAGTAACACCGGAAGATAAGGAATGGACAAGGGAGGAAGTAGACCGTCTCCTCGAAGGGTGCGGTGAGGACGAGGAGGATATAACGGGCGACATCAGGAGCCTGTGTATCCTCTCGCCCCTATCGCTCATGGAGACTGAGCGGCCTGACGACCGACCTGACCACTCCTTAGAATAAAAGGGTCGCGGTCTTATAACCAACAGACGCAAACCGGACAGTAAAAACTAAAACAATGGATAAGCAAAATGTAGATGTAGTTAAAAATGTAGTTAAAAAGGTCAGTAATAAACAGGCGACACGCACGCATGAAATTAACAGGCCAGGCAACACTAACGGCAGGGCTAGTAACAGAAATAGGCTAAGTAACAATAACCTTAAACTTGACTTTCTGCAAGCCAACATCCAACACAGCGTCACAGGATCCTCCAACCTGCGACGGACACTTGAAAAAGAATACAATACAATAGCACTGGTCCAGGAACCGTACTTAGAACGTAGTCAGGTAAGCGATTTTACTGCACTAAAAGGTAATGTCTTTACTCCTCCAATGGAAACTAGAATTCGAACATTTATTTATGTACCTAAACTATATAAAGCGACAATTGTGACAAATTTATGTAACGACGACCTCACGGTCATCAAACTAGAGACGGGCCTGCAAGGCAAGCTCAGCTCTATTATCGTAGCCTCGGCGTACATGCACGGCAAAACGAACGCTCCGCCAGTAGCGCTGGAGGAACTAATAAGATACTGCGCCGACAATAACCTAGAGTGTGTGATTGGCACTGATTCAAATGCACACAGTACGGTATGGGGAGGTCCAGACACAGACGAAAGGGGTAAAGATGTGCTGGAATTCGTCCTTAAGTACGACCTCAATCTTCTAAATCGAGGGTCCGAACCAACGTTCGTAACCTCGTGGGCAAGGACTATTATAGACCTAACTATAGCTACCGCAGATATTGCAAATACCATAAATGACTGGCGGGTGTCAACTTCAGAGTATTCCGGCTCAGATCATCGCTGGATTAGATTTAGCCTGCGAGTAGGCGAACATATACTACGAACATATAGGAATCCTAAGAAAACGGAAAAGTCTGTGTTCGCGGCGAATCTTGACGAGGCTTTACTTGAAATACAACGTGTAGAAGTATCCAAGGAATTAACCATTAGTGACTTGGAAGATCTAGTTGAAGAAGATGAAGTCGCGTGCCCACAAAAAACTGAAAATACTGGGAGCTTACATGAAAAAGATAGATGGTGGAGCAATACACTCAGCAAACAGAGAGTGAAACTGCAAGACTTAGAAAGCTAGTTTCGAACAACAACAGTGTAAAACTGGGAACTCTCAAAAAACTAGATGGCACTTACACCACATCAAAACAAGAGCAGTTTGATCTTCTGCTACAGACCCACTTCCCAGAATGTCGGTTAGACAGCGATACAGGATGGAACCTATATACCAACCACGAGCCCCTGCTATGATGACTGGACCTTTGCCTCTTCAATAGTCACAGAAGAATTGCTATTGTGGGCGATCGGCACTTTCCAACCCTTCAAAGCAGCGGGCATGGACGGTATATTTCCAGGACTCCTACAGTGGAGTGTTAATAAAATTAAAAACCATCTAATAGCTACATTCCGGGCATGTCTTGCCTGGAAATATATACCCAAGGCATGGAGAGAAGTAAAAGTTGTTTTTCTGCCAAAACCGGGTAAATCGGACTACACAAACCCAAAATCATATAGACCGATTAGTCTGAGCTCTTTTCTACTCAAGACTTTGGAGAGGCTATGTGACAAATACACTCGCAACGGACCTCTTAAGGACAAACCGGTGCATAGAAGTCAACATGCATATCAGTCAGGAAAATCCACTCAAACTGAATTACATCACGTTGTGTACAAAATCGAATCTGCCCTTGAAACTAAGCAGTCCTGCCTAATAACCTTTATTGATATAGAAGGAGCTTTCGATAAAACAACCTTCCCAAGCATAGAAGACGGGCTAAGGAAACATAACGCAGATGAAAGAGTGAACAAATGGATCACAACAATGCTATCAAATAGAGCAGCGAGCATTTAGTCTTCAAATAACTCTCGCTGCATTGTAACGAAAGGCTGCCCACAAGGTGGAGTGCTGTCAGTCTCCTTTTTTGTAGGTAGTAGTAGTAAACGAACTTCTCGAACTTCTGTACAAGGATGGGATAAATACGATAGAATATGCCGATAATTTAGCAATAATGATATCTGGACTCTTCGAAACAACCCTTTGTAACAAAATGCAAAAAGCATTGAAAATCGTTGAGAGGTGGTGTGAACAACACAGCCTTTCGGTGAATCCGCAAAAAACGGAAATTGTGCTCTTCTCACGAAAGAATAAACTACCACAGTTAAAACTTCCTACGCTATTCGGGTCTAAGCTAACCTTAAGTAAAGAGGTAAAATTTTTGGGGGTATGGTTAGATAGTAAGCTCTTGTGGAACAAGCAACTTGATCATATCACCACGAAAGCAATAAACGTTCTCTGGCAGTGCACTACAGCAGTAGGTAAAGATTGGGGATTAAACCCCAAATTATGTCGTTGGCTATATACAGTAATGGTTAGGCCGGTACTAACTTACGGATGCGTAGTTTGGTGGCCCAGAACTTCCCTTGTAACAACTATCACAAAACTACAAAAAATTCAAAGGCTAGCATGCGCGCTCATAAGTGGGTGCACAAGGTCAACACCCACTGCTGCTTTGGAAATTATCCTGGGACTAACACCTTTGTACCTTCATATACAGCAGGAGGCAATGGCGTCAGCACTTAGGATTAAATCTACAAACCAGTGGAAAGGAGATGGCTCAGCAACAACCCACTATAGTCCTTAGCAGGGCAATAGCTATAGTCCCAAACGCCAATCGCAGAACGGATAAAATAGCTAACACACACTTGGACAGCTAAAAATATACACTGCTTGCAGTTGATAACACTTCAGCAGATAATGCGAGCAATTGTAAGACTTATAACGTCTATACCGATGGCGCAAAAAGCACCAAAGGCGCTGGATGTGGATATTACTCACCAGAGTTTAGGTTCTCAGAACCGAAGGCCTTAAATGTGACCACAACAGCCTTGCAAGCGGAAGCATCGGGGCTTTTGTTGGCTGCAAAAGCGATTCTATCAAGCAATGCAAGGGCCACCACATATTACCATATTAGGGGAAGGCCGAAAGACTCTCTTATATTTACTACTGACAGTGCAGCCATCATCTATGCACTTCAAAAGCCAACCACCAGATCAAGAGTAATATCCGAATGTCATCTGGCACTACAAAACTTAGCAGAAACACACGGAGTCTCCGTAACGTGGACTAAGAGCCACAGTTCATGTGAAGGAAACAATAGGGCGGAAGTACTCGCTAGGCAAGGAATAGACAAAGTACTCTGTACCGACATTGCAGATCTATGTAGGCCAACTGCAATGGAGGTGCGTACACTGTTAATCCAACACACAGAAAAAGAGCAACAAAGACTGTAGCTAAAAAAACAAGACTGCAGACACGCCAAACATTTTTTTCCACGGATAAACAAAAAGGTAACCAACAGCTTACTTAAGCTAACAAGAGCAGATCTACGTCTGATGGTCGGAATCATCACCGGCCACTGCCATCCACCTGAACTACCATCAACATAAGATTGGATCAACGGATAGTCCTCTATGTCGAGGATGTATGCAGACAGACGAAACTGTGGAACATGTGCTTCTACACTGTGAGGCCACGGAAAATATCAGACAGAGACTGGGAGTGCTGAAACGCGATGAAATTTATGCATCCAAATCGGTTTCGCATCATGAGGGTATTTCTACTACACCTGACGAAATAGGAGTGGAACTGGTGAGCCAGCGACCCAGAGCTGTACTCCGTTATTTTAAGGAGCTTGGCTGGTTGGGTTAGGCTGGCGGGGGAAAATGCACAATACACCCCAAGCGGGACGTCAGTGCAGGACTTATCGCCCCCACACAGAATAAGAATAAGAATACACAGAACAGATTATATTTTCGTCAATTACAAGGTCTGACGATTTTGAATTGATTTGACTTATGACTTTGCAAACGACACTAGGATCTTGACCAGCAAATCTCGTATTGAACTAAGTAGGTATATAACTTTAAAAATTGAGGCAGGCCAATTGGGGGATTGTAATAAGTAGGTAATTTATGTTTTTTAGTAATCCTACATAATTAGGTATCCCAATGCCACGCAGCCAGATTTCACCTTAGTACACAACAAAGGGTCTGATACTTTAAGCAAGCTTTTCTTACAATACGACGAAGTACTTAGTAGAAAAATCTTACCAAATTAATGGTAACAGTAAGTTCGTACTGCTGATGTTTGTGTCCTTTTTTCTTCTTGCCTTGTGGAGTTTTCGCTGCCGCCTGCGCCGCGGCCTGCTTTGGTGTTGCTATCTTGACTGAGCCCTTCTGTGCAGAAGGTTTGACGGGCGTTTTTGGACCTCCTTTGTGAGAAACACACTTTAATAAGATTACACACTTTATAAAAACCAGCAAGGGGCCATAAGCGACTTTATAAAAACCCAACTGCAAAAGTTTTAACCATCCCGTAAAGGTTTGCAATCTCATTTGGAAAACTAACGCGTGTTTGATTCATATTGTTTAAGAAGACGGGTTTCTAAGCGTACCTGATTGTTGGAAAGGTCCAACTATATTTTTGTTCATATTCGGTGAACTTCATCAGGGATGAAATGAGTTGTTCTTGTCCTCAACGACGAAACGTCTAGCACTCCAACAATCAGAAACGCGTGAAAATGTCTTCTTAAACAATATGTTTAGACCATTGTATTTTAGCAATAGAAACCGCGGAAAGCTTTGGTAGGTTCAGTCATTTGCATGCAAAGATAAATCCAAAGGTATATCGCACATTAAAATTGGTCTAATAATTTAAGGTTTAGAAGGTCACAAAAGACACACACACACACACATATAAACAAACAAATATACAAACAAGCACTCGAAAAACATTACTCCTTTAGGCAGTCAGGTAAAAAACCGATCATAAAAGTATAAGGTATCTAAATTTCTAAATCACTGATAGAATCGACTTATGATCCATGAGTTGAGCCATTATAGGCAGCATGAGTTGAGCCATTATAGACAGCATGAGTTAAGCATGAAAAAGGTGAACATAAAAGCAAGAATACTTGGTTTTAGAAAGCGGTGAACTGCAAAGCGAAACCAAAACTTGGTTTCGCTTTACAGTTCAGTTTGCTCTTGTTTTCACCTCTTTTATGTCTTACTCTAGCCGTCAGAATGCTGAGTCATATTGTGGATAAAAATTCATGGCATTCAACGTGGCAATACAGCCATTTTCTTAGTCAAACATCTCGTATATTCTGAATGGTTCAAAAGCTTTTTCTATCTTATTTTATAACGAGTTAAGAATTTTATGCAAATTGTACGTTATAAAGTGAATTGAAATTTATTCATCATGTATATAGATATTTTATACCTTTTTGACTGGAAGTTGTTGATTTGCTACCTGTTGCATTTTTCTGGTTAACGTGGCCTCCTCCGTCTGCTGGTTTGTTTCGTGCCTGCAAATAAAAATTAAATTAAATTAATTAAAATAAATAATTACAGTTTTGAATTTGGTATAGGTGAACTAGAGACCATTGTAGACCATCGAGAACTAAAAAGTAAAGAAAATGATGGTAGTTCCATATATTATAATCATGTTTATAATCGCTGGTCACAAAATTCTAATATTTAAATAAGGAAAATGTCTGTAATATAAAAAAAAATTAACTGGAGTGATGAAAACTGCGATTAATATACTCGTACCTATTAGTTAACTGATAGGCTTAGCACCAATTTCGTAGCAAGATATCGATAAAAATTTGATAGTTAAAAATATAAGGTTCCTCACAAGCCCACTGGGGAAATCCTCAAGTGTTCGTCGTTTTTACACGACTGCGAAAGAAGGAGGGTTATGTTTCTCAAGTGTATGCATGTATGTATGTTTCTTTGGCGCGCCCTAGAGTCCAAACTGGCGTGTCGTTTGTTTTATGTGAGTGATGCCAATAGTCTTAGTCGTGAGAGTGATACTGGGTACATCAAAAAAAAAAATAAGGATGATACACATGTTCAAAGACTTCGCAGTCTGGTTATTTAAAAGTCGCTTCAAACACTTGTTACTAATTTTTTTTTTTAATAAACTTCCAGATTAGTTAGTAGTTAGACACATTCCTTTCATTCAACGAATTCATAAAGCTATGCTAGAATAACAACGCAGTTTATTTCATATCTAACAACACAAAAACAAAGGTATATACTTTTGTAACATAAAAATTTAATTTAATTAGTAAAATTAGGTTCTTAAGATAATTTCACAATAGCGAGTATGTCGGCGTGTAGTATAAAGTAATTGCCTATTAACATCTTAAATGGCATGTAACGCATCTTTCATCAGAATATTATCACTCGCGGAAGATCATAATAAACGTCAAATATGAAAAGTATTTTCAGTGAATATTCGTCATTAACCCTGAAAATTCGGTCCATTGCCACACTTGCCACAAATTCTACGAGTTATAGCATCATAAACTCACATTAAATACTAATATCTAGACGTGACAACCGCTAGCTGTCAGATAATGAGTGGATATGACAACATGGCTGCCATCGAGCTGTCAACAGTTTCCGCCCAGTTGCGCGGGAAACTCATACGTCATTAGTATGTTCACAAAATGGCGGCGAAAAGCCCGCGAATTCGCAGTTCCGCTGTCGCAGCTGATTTGCGGGTTCCTGTTCGGTTTCATGTTTAGTATTATCATTGATCAAAGAACTGTAATATCACCGAGACAGGATTGAAATAGAGCCTGAAACTGTTTAGAACAAGTTCAGAATCCTATTATAACAATTCTGCTTTGAATTTCTTGTGCTTCGTCGAAAAGTATATGTAATTGGAATCAATAAAAAACAAATACAATCTAGAATACATACACACGTTGGTTTAAATAGAGGTGCGGTGTATAGTGTATTTAAAAGAAACGAAGCTACGAGACTGATTATGAACTTATTACATGGGATCATAGAAACAATAAACACTTTTAAACAAAAAAAACCAATTCGGTTTAGGGGGCTTTGAAAAATCGACTAAGTCGCAAAAAGTAGACACGAGTTAAATTAAATCTGAAAAAAGATTACAGTGATTGTCCTCACCCACCACTGAGCCGACGGACCCTTAGACTGGCCATAACATAAAAAATTTTATGCTATCAATCAATAAAATGTATATCTACAAACCTTTAGTTTTATTTTTGTTGTAAGTCGGTAGATAAGCAAAATAGTTTGACTACAGTGGCAATACCAAAAAACTAGTTAAGTACCTAATATTTTAATCTAAGTAATGGTTCATTCTATTCTTCAGTCATATCTACGAGCGCATTTGATTTTCTTTTTAACTGAAAAATCCTTTTAAGACTTTTGATGAGTTCGCCGGACCGAGCCTTAATTACCACATTTCTCAAGGTGTCACCCTAAACTGAGTTATAAATTGAGTCGTTTTGAATTCTTGCCCTCTGAAGAGTGAGGAAGCTAAAGTTAAAGGGGATGCGAACGACAGGACTTCTGAATTTAATTGAGCAAACTTGTACAATATTGATGAATGATCTTAAATCGCGAGAACCAACTGTAGGCATTTATATCTACACTAATATTAGGTCCTTACATATGAAATTGGCGTTTTGTCGTACTGGCCACTTTGATCTCAAATATCTCTTCTTTGGTTAGGGATTCCAATTTCAAATTTATACAGCTATTTATTCATACATTTGTATTTCGAGAACCGTAATTTATTTGTTTTGTCCTCGTTTGGTTTTTTCTTTGCGTCACGCAGTTTACAAAATGGAAAACTTGAAATATCACGTTATTTACGAGTACGAGTTCCACCGTGGTACCAGTGCTGTAGAAACGGCTCGAAGGATTAATGATGTGTATGGCGGCGGTGTCGCAAAAGAAAACACAGTGCGTTTTTGGTTCCAACGAAATTTCGACCTGCAGAACAAGCCCCGTGGACGGCCGGAGACTAAAGTTGCTAATGAAGAATTGAAAGCTATTGTGGAAGCAGATCCATCGCAAACCACGTCCGAGTTAGCTGCAGGCTGCGGTGTTAGTGATAAAACTGTTTTAATCCACTTGAAGCAAATTGGAAAGGTGAAAAAGCTTGAAAGGTGGGTACCTCATGAATTGTGTGCAGCAAACCGACAAACGCGCGTCAACTGCTGCGTTACATTACTCAACCGGCACAACAATGAAGGTATTTTAAATCGGATCATTACCTGTGATGAAAAGTGGATCTTGTACGATAATTGGAAACGCTCATCGCAATGGCTGAATCCTGGCGAACCAGCCAAACCCTGTCCCAAGTGAAAATTGACTCAAAAAAAGTTACTTGTGAGCGTTTGGTGGACTAGTGCCGGTGTCGTTCACTACAGCTTTCTTAAATCTGGCCAGACGATTACAGCAGATATCTATTGTCAGCAACTGCAAACCATGATGGAAAAGCTAGCTGCTAAACAACCGAGGTTGGTCAATCGCTCTAGGCCACTGCTGCTTCAGGACAACGCTAGACCACACACTGCACAACAGACGGCTGCCAAATTAGAGGAGCTACAATTGGAATGTCTTAGACAGCCACCGTACTCCCTGGACCTGGTTCCAACAGATTACCATTTTTTTCGAAATTTGGATAACTTCTTGCAAGGGAAAAAACTCAACTCCGATGGGGCAGTCCAAAGCGCCTTCAAAGATTTCATTAATTCTCGTCCTAATGGTTTTTTTAGTAAAGGGATCAATGAACTACCTATGAGATGGCAAAAGTGCATAGATAGCAATGGTACTTTGATTAAATAAATATATTATAAGACTTTATGTTCCTCCCTTACAAAACTCCAATTTCATATGTAATGACCTAATATTATAAAGAATAAAGATTTGTATTTTTGTATGTAACGAATAAACTGGAAAACTACTTGACAGATTATTTTTTATGCCGTTAGAAAGCTACATTATCACTGAGTAACAAATGCGATATTTACAACTAGAATAAAATAGAGATTTTTAGAAATTCCTACTAGTTGTACAAATATATTACTTTCTTCTTCTTCTTCTTTCGTCTTTCATCGCACGCGGTGCGAAAATATAACATCAATACGATAGAACAAAAATATGACGGATCCGTGCGAAGCCAGTACAGGCCGCTAGTTTTTAATAATAGGTATAAAAAGCGCAAATATTTATAAAAAATATAAAGCTGTTTAATCTATGGCAGTTACTCATACTCATTGCTAAGAACTTATAATAGTAATAGTTATATTACCCTAGTAGTAAATTGGTATAAAAATCTACATAAAAACTTACATAAAAGTCAGCTTTACATTCGAAAACAATAAACAGACAAATAATATGGTAGACGCATCGGTTTTGGCTTTAAAATTGTCGTAAAACCATCGTATTGTGTTCTCAAACTGCTTAACACATCATTAAAATGTCCCTTGCAACAATTCAATTGTGGTAAAACTGATCGTCTAAAAACCTATTAAAGATTTTTTCTTAAATTTGTGAGATCGTTAAATTTCAGGTGGATTTTGTAATTGTTTGTAAAGAGATAAACGTGCACTAGAAACGAGCTGTAAAGTTATACGCGTAGATCGTAGGAAACTGGACGAAGTGACTTTGTAGAGATGTTATAAATGACCTATACCCATTTGTCTCCGGGCCTCGGTCACCGAATGATTATAGATTGGTACAAATAATTTTGCTGATATTTTTTCACTAACAAATTAGAAAGCTAAATCAAAAATATTAATTAAACAATTTTAAAGTTATGATATAAGTTAATTAGAATTTAGATAAGATGTAAAAAAAACAACTTGGGAAGTATTCCTTTATAAAAAAAACATATTTGACCGGCCGTCTCCAAAAGCAGGTAACAAACATTTAAAAAAACATTACATTTTTCCCAACTCTTTTTGGATGTCGGTAGAATAAAACGTAGACAACATATATTTTTATATTTTAATTCTAAATTCAGAATCTGCTCACTGAATTCTTCGTTAATTTATTTTAAAAAGTGTTTACTAAACCATTGCGCTAAGTGCTAATCAATTTTGCTAATGAGACAACTGGTAACGATTTTGTACTAACTTTTATTCGATATAAAAAAACTTTTTTAAATGCACATTCTTATTTCAAATTTGATGATTCACACGTGTGATTTTATTGTGCCAATATTCAATGCGTTAACACGTAGGTAGGCACAGAAATACCGATCGTTATTACCCTTTGAAAAATTGACGCGGTAATTTTGTCATACAGCTCGTAAGTTGCGACAGCAGTCCGTGAACAAAAAATGCGGTTCCAAACATAATTTTCTACAATAATAATAATGATGACGAGTGTTTGAACGCACAAGTATTTCTTAGATTTACAAAAACGTTGACCGAAAAAGTAAATTCATACCATAGCAATATGCATAGGATTTTATCGCTAAGCTAAGGATTGGCAAAGAAATAAAAATAATCTGCTTCTTGAAAGAAGAATAGAGAAGCCGAATCAAGTAAATTTGGTCAAACGAGGCAAGTCACTTTGTTTACGATTTAATAATATTTTAACTATGAAATTGTCCGTTTAAGATGACATAATTAGGTGTGTGATTTATACGATTTCATTATCATCCACAGCCTTTTTAACTGCCGACGCAAAAACTACGGGGTCTTATAAGTTTGTCTCCCTGTGTGTGTATAAGGCATCATAGCTCCCGAACGGTTAAACCGATTTCGATTTTGTTTTTTTTTTTGTTTGAAAATTAGTCGAGAGTGTTCTTAGCTATATATTTTTAGCTAAAATTGAATTCAGTGGCAAAGGTTGTTTAAAATTATAATTTTACTTGTATGTTCTACTGCTGGGACCTTTATGTTTTATAACATAGAGATAAAGTATCTAGATCTCCTTTCATAATAATTATGTTGCCTGTCCGGTATTCACCCAATAGAACGAGTAGTAAGGCTGGACCCGTGTCTGTTTTTATGTTGTTTAAACTGAGTTGTCCTTTGATTATTGAACATTCCAAATTACCGTGCCGGAATAATTTATTATTTACTAACTGTCACTTTCACTTGCGGTGACGCCCGTGATATATAGTAGTATATAAAGATGTTTCAAACTTTGAATATCTATTTGATAGAGAGGGTCAAAATTTCATGTCTCTAGGTTCAGCGGTTTGGGCTCTACGTTGTTAGTCAGTCTGTCAGGACTTCTTCTTTTATATATATTTCTGTAGAGAGTTTCACTGATTAGGAATTGGTTGCAAAGCGTTTTATGCGAGTCTATGAAGTCTCAAAGTTTACGACGGAGTTTGGAAAATCTCTACATGTCGGTTTGTGAAATCAGAATATGTTTCAAGTTATGTAATAATTAAGAATGCTCGTATGATAAATAATTTGGTTTAAAAAAGGATAAAAACGTAAAATACAAACAATTAGAGCTAACTTTTGGGACTAGATCTAACTAAAAAGTATAATATCTGCATAATACATCCTCTAAGTAACTAAACATGTAACTAAAGAATTTAATCATCACCCTCTTTTCTATTTGTGTGCATGAACATGTCTGTTTGACCTGTGTCTGGGTGTTTATTATATATATATATAAGAATGTATTTATGTAAATAAGTATGTATATCAGTCATCAGGTTATCATAGCACAGGCTTTGCCTAGTTTGGGACCTGAACACCTTTGTGTGGATGTTGTCCCATATTATATTATTATTATTATTATTATTATTATTGTTAAGAACTAATATCTAAACCAATAACATTCGATGAAATGACTTCCTCAATAATGATTTTTTCACTTACGTCATTACAAGCACATCGCTTCCAGAAAAATAGATTTAGGAAAATGGCCACTTGCGTAGCCTCAGCCTCTTTCCAGCCCCTATTTGAATTTGGAACGGCTGCGGCCGGCGCCCAGTTTGAACTACGGGAACGTTGCGCGCGCAAGCAACGGGGAACCCGCGTTTTATTTTTACTTTTATTTATTATTTTTATTTTTTTATACAATCATGCCTCTATTCAAAAAGCCGGTGGTGCGTATTAAGTTTCGTAAAAATAGTGAAGTGTTTTTTTTTCGTTCTTTTTTTTTGTATTGCAATTTAGTAAAGTTTTGGTTTTGCTTTGCAGAACCGCAAGGACCAACCTGACGATGAACAGACCATTAGTAAGTATCTAGATAAAAAAATTAAAACTTTTTTAATTTAATTCGAATTAATTTTAGTCTTTGATGGACCGATATTCACAGAGCAAAAACTACTATACGCGTAACTTCGTGAGCTAGTAAGCAGTTTACATAGTATAGAAAATTTTTGGTACCAGTAAGTAAATAAATACTTTTTTGCTTACACTGTTCTACTGCTGGGCAAGGGTCTCCTCCATATCCTTCCACATTTCAGTATATATACCTAATTTTTATTTTTTGTGTTTACCGCTTCCGTAAAATATCTTTTTATAATTCAACTTAATACTAAGCTAGATCCGATTCTGACTTCATCCGATGTGGGTAAAGCCAGAACACTATTACATTTACCAACAGTATATTATAACTCATTTTGCTGTAAACAAGAAATATTTATGATAGAGCAAATAACTACGATGTCGCCGCCATATCGGTTCGGACGAGAATTTACCCAAATTAAGTAATTTAATTGACAAAATGAGACTTAAAAGTATGGCGAATACTTTTATGTTTCATTTTGTCATCATCAAATCGTCAAACTATCATCAAAAAATCCTTTATTAAGAAAGATAATTACTATTTCGTTATTAAGAAACAGCTGAAAAGTAACTTTAATTGCCGACTTTCCAAAAAACAATAAAAGAAATAGAAATATTTAACATACTTAACTATTTTTTGTTACTTGATTTCCTGATCTCGATCTGATCGGACACCTTTTTTTACATCTATTGCCATAAGTGTCGACCTTATCACTATTCTCTTCCAGGCAAAACTTTCGATAGTTATTATCTCTTCAATTCAAATATCCATATATATAATATATCCGTCCAATTCGTCCAGTTTTTTGTAACATTAAAAGTGAAAAAACACAATAATGTAAAAATTTTCAACTATAAAATGCATCAATTGTGTATTCACACCACATCGCACATAAGGCGGTGCGGCTCGGAAACATTAAATATTATTTATGTGACAGAAAAATAGTTTTATGTAACCGTGTCCTCGAGCAGAAACCGCGCTGGACATATTGTACATAAGTTTATAATAGTTTGGTTTGTAGCATACTCTATATTTTATATTTTTTACATTAATTATTTGAAACTCATACGTGTAAGAGACTTGTTTTTTTAAATATATGATTAATAATAGTATTTCCTCGTTTACACCCATATCTTCTTATACTACTGTATTTTGAAATATAATATAATTGGAGTATAGTGAAAAAAAAACTTTTAAAATTGACTCTTAGTTGTTTTAGAAGCATATTATTTTATTATTATTATACTTTTTTAATCAATAGTGCTCAGAAATTGCCAAAAAAATGCTCTCGACAACGAGCTCAAGCTTCCTATCGATTTGCCTATCTGAGCTGAGCTAATTATTTAATAAACTTTATTATTCTCTAGCTCCAAAACTCAGCTTACCTACGCAACTACAAGGTTAATTTGACGTAGAATTAAGTTATTTAGTAAATACGCCTGCGTTTGATCTCCCCTGATGTAAAGCGACAAAGCGGCCTAAGATGGGCACTCCTGCCGTCTGACTGGTCGTTCAGTCAAAATTATCACCTATTTATCAGCATACCGCAAACGATGCCGCGGCAGACCAAGGAAGCAATGGAGGGCCAACCTCGACAATCACAACGGATTGTCTCAATATAGCTCTATTGTGAACAGAACATCAAGTTAGAGTAGCCTAGTTGGTAAACCCATTGCATCACAAGCGAAAGAGTGCGGGTTCCTTCCCAAGTTTAGGCATGCAACTCAAAACTTTTCAGTCGTGTGCATATTAAATATAACAAGCTTAAACGGTAAACGAAAAAAAAAACGGGAAAACTGGAGAAGGTTATATCATTTCTCGAAGATTAGTGAAGCCCTCAACTCGCAATTTGGCCAGCGTGGTCGACTATTGATTGCAACCTCTTCATAGAGGAGACCAAAACCCAACAGTTGTATATTATGGTCGTTAGGTTAGATTGGGTTGATACGCAGACGGAACTATATACAAAAAAGGTAAGGACCTACCTACAGTAATTTTATAACCATAACTAACATAAAAATTTAGGCTGCTGATACTTGGCTCATGTAACAAGTATTTTCCTCCTTTTACTAATATTGAATGTAACAAATGCTAGTATAACCCGTGCCCTAGTATTGTGAAGGTTTCAATTCCCGTCGCGTCGGAAACGCCCGTTGTAATCTCGTCTATTGTGCGCCGGACAGCAACCGGACGGCTCCCGGACGGCCACCGGAGCATCAAATGCAGCTGACATTACGCTCTACATTTTAATCTAGCAAAATGTTGTAGCTTGTACTCTTTTCTATAGCGCTTAATATGGGATATATATATCATACAGTTGCTGTGGAGTAAAATGACAAACAAACACACTTTCTTATTTAAAATAGGTATGTGTTATTAGCGTCTACCGCGACTTTGCTCGCGTTATGTATGCTTTCCCAGAAAAAAAATGGCTCATGACAATCTCCGGACCCTACAGAAGGAGGCCAAACAGCCCTAGAAACAACTTTCGCATTTAAATTACCTACTAATGTTTTGTGGTACCTGTTAATGTTAGCATTTGGCAGCTTATATCGGATGGCAAGCCTTATATATATATAATACAGCCTTATATTTTGCTATTTTGCTGTCACCGCACTCTTCACATTAATCTAGCAAAATGTTGGGGCTTATATTCTTTTAGAATATGTAATTATTTCTCAACTTCTAACTCTACCATAATCAAGACCTTACCGAATTTATTATACCTAGGTTTTAAAAATTACCAATAGTTGGCCATATATATTATACCAGTACTGCCTACTTGCCATCACTCTCATTGACCGCGTCTCTTAAATTATAACAATAAATTTGAAGAAATCAACAAGCTTTACGATCGCTGCAAGTGACTGCTAAAAACGAGTATAACTTTTACTATCAGGCATCAGCTGCTTGTGTGTGATTGTCTGTCCAATCATTTTTCCACTTTAACTTTATTTCTGGTTCCCAAAATTGCGACATTTATTAATTCAAATACCAACACCTACATTATAAAATAAATAGTGATTGACACAGACGTGTCATTCTAATAATTTAAAAAGTATTTTGTAAACATGTCAGAATATTTTTATTTCTAGATTGTGATATCTAAGCCAAGTCTAAACTCATGGATTATGAGTACAAATCACGCTTGCTAATGGCAAGAAAAAAACATGTTCTTGTCGGCATTTTAATCATAACAGTTTTGATTAACAGCTTACGTTTTTGTTTCTGTGCACTAATTTAATATGTGTTTA
Organism: Ligdia adustata; assembly: GCA_947049295.1. Classification (NCBI taxonomy): domain Eukaryota; kingdom Metazoa; phylum Arthropoda; class Insecta; order Lepidoptera; family Geometridae; genus Ligdia; species Ligdia adustata. The sequence goes on from OX346226.1 coordinate 2,486,866, forward strand.
AATTATTTCTCTGTGAATATAAAAATATGGTGGGAAAAATAATTTCAATTTAACAAAAGAAAAATTGAAGGCGACCGTTATCTCTGGTAAAAAGACGCGTTGGCGTCGAAAAATCAAGAGTTCGGAACCCGATTAGAGCAATACAAGTTCTGTTTTCTTTTTTAATTTTTATTCTGTTTTAATTTTAATTCAACAGGATCTCGTTCCATATAACTTGATGATGCAGTCTGAAGGGTAGTGCTTGCTTTAAAGCAAATTAGCCCCGTCTCCAAATTTTTTTTTTTAAGTTAGAAGTGATTTAATTATAATTACTTATTTCTGTTTGCTAAGGTTAGTTTTAAAATAAAATATCTTTTTATAAAACTCTCAATCTCCATTATTGGTACAATGTTAAATGCTATAAACATCTTATTTTTAACCTGAATACCTACATTCTAGAAAATTTGTCTAGAAAAAAACCTTAGATTACTCGTAACCTTACTTTCACTAAACACCATCATCAGCCTAAATCGATGTTTTACCGTAATGATAGCCAAAACATCAAGGGACCACGCGGCACACCCGTAACCCGTAAACCTCGGGGTAACGACACTGACAGATGTCAAAAGCGTCATAAAACCCGTAAATTATGACCATAAACTGTCACCCTCGAGGTGATATGACAGGTTAGAGATGAGCAGATTGGAAACGGTGGGAAAACGATCGTAGATAATACGGATCAGCTTCGACCTAACAAGAGTCTAAATGCTGATTCTGATAGAACTATAGTTTTACGAACGGTAGACTTAGGGGAGCATCTTTGCGACATACTCCTAGATTATAACAGTTATATACGTTGAAACCTTCTCTGAACCTTCACAAACATTTCAAAATCAAAATCAGCTAAATCTCGAGTTCTCGAGTTTAAGCGAGACAAATGAACAGCAATTGATTTTTATATATAAGAAAGAAGAAGGAGAAACAGAAGATATCTTAAAGTTCTCAAAAAGTCTCTTATTTTATTTGTATTATACAAATAGTACAAAAAATATCTTCAATTTTTTTTATACATTATTAAAAAAAAAACTCAGAAAAATAGTTTTAAGACCACTATTAATTATAATTAATGAATATCATTATAGTTAAACATCATCTTTTTAATTGCTGGCAGTTTTTCAAAAGGAATTACTTCTGTATTCGTTTTCATCTGTTTTCATCATAAAGATGACAGAGACGCATGTCTTATCGTCCGATATCAAGGTGTAGATGTATAAAAACGAATATAATTCGTTACAAAACGATTGAACCATAATTTAAAGGGCTTATCAACGTTAGGAAATTAGTGTATAAATACCTCAAGAAGCTTTTAGTTTCGCAGCTGTCCAGCCATCAAATCGAGTGATAGATTACTTACCTATTTTTTAAAGACTTTCCTTGTGAACTCACGACGTGCCGACATGCCGATGATAATCCTATTGTTTTGAACCTACGATACGCTTTAGAGATTTTAGCGTAATTTTCTACAGACTTTCAGAACTGAGGCGACAAAATAAAAAAATAGACGATTAAGTTAAACTAAAATTACTTAAGCGTTAAACTAGTCTTAGGCTTAGGCTAGATTGTAATAATATCAATTATAGTCTTTTAAGGGTTTTCCTAGTGCAACAGGAAAAAAATATATCGTCGAATTAAGTACCCCCTTATTTTTTATGACGTCGTTAATAATGGTTATTTGTTTCTATTCCGCAGTGCTGCGAAGAGCGTTCAGCATGTTCGACTCACAGAAGGAGGGGCGCATAGAGAAGGAGAAGGTCAGAACGATCCTGAACACAATGGTACACAACTACGATGACCTTGAGCTTGACAGAATGCTGGACAGTGAAGATGCTATTGGTAAGTTATTCACATAACGTTTTCTTTAATGACATAGATCTATAGGCAAAACATCTTCATTCAGAGATAGTCAGTTTAGAACTTAGTAGGCAATACTATTAAAATTCTTTGAAATTTAAAGTGTCTAGCGATTTCTATTCGTCAAAAACTAAACTACCAGACCAACAAATTTCAATTTAAGTACAATAATATACCAATCCAATCCAAGTTGGTGGTAGCCGCGAAATGGCGCTGTTTAAATACCAGTTTCACCTCTCAGTTTGACACATGTACATATTATAATTAATTACCACATTCTTAAACGGTGAAGAGAAACATCGTGAGAAAACCTGCTTGTCATAGAAGGTTTGATAGCTCTCTATAATAAGTAAACTAACCAACACGCAATTTGGCCAGTGTTGTGGACTATATGGCCTATACCCTATTCTTAGAGACCCGTAACCATCATTATCGTAATAAACATGGGGTTTTAATTTTTAATTACTGTACTTACAATTCAATTACCTACTGTTAACCAGGTGGTCAAGTCTGTTATTCGAATTGTCTCAGAATTACAATCGTATTGTGCCAAAATGGCCGTTTTGACAGAGAATAGGCCACAGTTAGTAAAAAAAAAAACATATTTTTTAATGCTAAGCCCAGTCTACTCTATGTCGAAACCGTCATTTTGGCACAATAATTCTGAGACAATTCAAATAACAGACATGACCACCAGAACGAAAACACCCAATATCCTGCCAACCGACTACAAAAGCACGTCAGATTCGTAAACAACCTTCAAAGAGGAGAGGACGTCTTTAAAAATAGCCTGTCTACAAGTTTACGCGTTCCGTGGTAAGTTACGAGTTTTCGGCGCGACAACACTTCTCAGTGTTTCTGGTTTACCTCAATGTCGGTAATGACAGCTTTACGTTACAAAATGTCTCTATGTTGTGTCGACCGAGCGAAGCGAACATCTTTTATCAGCATTTTATATGATTGTTTGGCGACAACTTCAGTAGATAACGTTTGTTTTACGGTCGTAAGTTTACAGGCGTGTGGTTTAGGCCTATTATATTATCTGTGCCTAAATCGCTAAAGAGGCAAAGGCAAATACAATTTGAAAAGTGTATTTATTTTCGAGTGAAGGGATGTACAATTTCTTTTTTTTTAATTATACACCTCATGATGTCAATAAAGTTAATATTTCAACTTCTTTAAATTTCCTTTTGTTTGTGTATGTCGCTACTAGTGTATTTGCACTATACAGTGCAATGGGTCCACCTTGATTGGTAGACTAACACCTTTAATTATTGACACACCGTTCTGTTACACGTTGTATATATATATATATATATATATATATATATATATATATATATATATATATACATACATATATATACATATATACCAATCAAGGTGAACCCATTGCACTAGTTGCCTACTTGCCTACAAATATATATATATATATATATATATATATATATATATATATATATATATTTGTAGGCAAGCGCGTATCTTAGGCTGATCGTCTTTTTACAACAAGGGAGGTGCAGTCAAACCTTTCTTTATCAAAAATCGGCCTAAAACAAGTCCGGCTCAAGCACTAAGGGTACAGTATCATTATTTATACACCATTAGTTTTTAACTGGTGTCGTTATTATCATCGCACAACACACGTTTTTTTTGTATGGGAGCCCCTGAAATATAAATTTTATTTGCTTTTTTATTATTTGAATGAATGAATGAATAGTTTATTTGCGATAATTACAACATTACACATATTATTTACAACTAAACTATATAAAATAATAAAATAAAAGTAATGAACTATTTATTTATCACAACCTGACCCCAACTCAGCAAAATGCTGGTTGTAACAATCAGCGCTGGTCTTCCGCTGGAGCCGGCAAGTGACCTCACGCACGCATTACTTGACAGTAAACAGCAAAATTAACATTAGTAACTACAAAATAAAACCATATATAATTTAGACTCTTTTTAATTTGTTATTATACAATGGAATAAATCATGTATGAAAATGTTTGCTGTCTAGATATCACGAATCTTGAGATTACAGCCTGGTGAGAGACAGACGGACGTACGGACAGCGTTTTTTTTTTATTTATTAGTAATTAATGGTCCCTTTTTTACCCTTTTGGTACGGAAGCCTAAAATAGGAGAAGTTTCAGATTGGGAGATTTAACTGGAATATTATTAATGACTGTTAATGGTCGTTGGTCATATAGAAAAATGTTATAAAACAAAAACAATACTATTGATTTTGTTTTCTTTATTCAATGTTTTTCTAAGAGGATCCTATGTCGAAAAACAATAACAAAAACTTTCTCTATGGATTTAAAAATGACATTTCATCGATACTATTAAACTCATATCTATTATCACTATTATGGACGTCGTTACGATTTTAATAGTATACTAGCTGTGCCCCGCGGTTTCACCCGCCTAGTTCCCCATTAGATTGTCGAGATAATGGGGGAACTACTTTTTTGAAGTCGGTTCAAAAGTATCCTATGTCCTTTCCCGGGGTCCAATCTACCTGTGCACCAAATTTCATCCAGATCGGTTGAGTGGTTATGGCGTGAAAGCGTAACAGACAGACAGACAGAGTTACTTTTGCATTTATAATATTAGTTAGGATTTAATCGACTCAGAGCGAAGGAATTCAAGATTTTCAAATGTAAATACATACTCATAATTAAATTAAACGATCTTTCTGAAAATGGTGAACCAATTTTAAACATTTTTTAAGCGTAGCAAAATAAAATAAATTTGGAACAATAAAATTTTATTAGTTTCGGTTTTGTGGTTTTATGACTAGAGACCCTATAAAGAGTTTGCTGAAGTTTTATTTCAAATGAGTTCTTGACAATCATAAAGGCTAATTAATATGCTGTGTACATGGGCGACGTAAAGTTTTCAAAACCATAAGGCAATAAAATTACACAAAACTTGTTAAAGTTCAATATCCCGTAATCTGCTGCTAATATAAATGTATGCTTGTAAATAACTTGCGAGCTCCGAGTTATTTGTAACTAAAAAAACATTAAACTACGTAATAAAAAAATCTATAACAGAAAATTTAAAGCAACAAATCTCACTAATATTATAAAGGTGAAAGTTTGTATGTGTGCCTGTATGTTTGTTCCTCCTTCACGCTCAAACAGATTTGGGTGAAATTTGGCACAAAGATAGCTTATACCCTGGATAGGCTACTGTTTATCCCGGAAAATTGAAGTTTTCCCAAGGGATGACTCAACATCTACCGCGGGTAAAGCTGCCGGGTGCATCTAGGATTGTATATTTAAAAAAATGTGGATTATCGCAACTTTAATTTAATGATATCTTAGTAGCAAACCAGTAAAAGCAATACTTTATTATTAAGTACTGAAAATTTATAATTACTTAGTCAATAATATCTAAAGGAGTAGGTGTATTCGCTAGAAATCAATGTAACGCTTAAACTTCTAAACCCAGAGACATGAAACTTAGAGGGTGTAACCATTATAGGATGTAGGGATGTACTGAGGAATTAACTTTGGAAATTCAATCCCTAAGGGAGTAAAATGGGGCTTAAAATTTTATTTAATACCGCGGGTGAAAGCTACTACACGTGTTATAAATGCGAAAGTGTGTTTGTTGGTTTGTTTGTTGGTCTGCTCCCCTGCAACCAAGTAAAGGAACGACTTGAATTTTTACACAGAGAGATATTTCGAGGTCAGAGATTGAAATAAATAAATTTATTTAACCAAAAAACTATTTGTACCAATAGAGACTTCATAATTAATATCTAAATTTCTTGGCACAAACCTGCTCCAACTCAGCATAACGCTGGTTGTAAACAACCAGCGCTGGTCTTCTGTTGGTGCAGGCAGGTGACGTCACGCACGCACACAAGCTCGTGCAATGTACATAGCATAACATATAACGAGAAATATATATTCCTAACTTTTATAATATTAACTTTACACTACAAAAAAAAAACAAATCGTACGACCTCTTTTATCCCGGGAAAACAAACATAACGCGGGCAGAGCCACAGACAAATGTTAGTAGATTACATACTGAAATAAAAGTTGATAGGTAAAAATAATATATTTCCTACTTTTAGTGCTCTGGAATTTTCTTAGGTTATTTATTGTCCTCGTCTTATTTATTCTGGCGCTGAAAGTATTTATGATAGGTGTCTGATCTTCAAACGGTTAGTTGACGCATGTTTTCAGTGTAACTATGTTAAATATTATATATTTTAGAACACATTACTAATATAAATCTAAATCTTTATATATATAATTTATAAAAAAAAATGTAAGTTCTGACTGAATGATATAACGTACAGCCTAGAGACATGAAATTTGGAGGGCGTAGGGATGTACTTACTAAAAAAGGATTTTTGGACATTTAACCCCAAAGGTGGTCAAATGGGGGATGAAATTTGGAAACGCATTTACATTCCATTATTTCGCTAGTTTTAGTTTTGTATATAATAATAACTTCTATATATTTTTTTTATAGTTTTTAGTATTTATTTTCCACTGCTTTAGCACGTCACGAGGAATTCAAATATTGGTAGATAAAAGATAGCACTGTTAAGATTTTTATACTACTTATTTTTGTTTTTATGTTTGAAACCTAATGTTTGTGTGGCTTTTTGAATTGAAACTTGTATACAGTTGTGGTTTTAGACTCCTGAAACTTCTATTTTTACAAACATTTGCATGTAAAGGGAAGGTACTGAGTCTCACGACACAGGAATCTTTTCCAGTGTGAGATTCAGAGACCCATTAAAAAGTTATACAATGTTTATTATGATTAATGTTAGTGTATTAGCGTATGTGTAATGTGCTTCAAGTGTTCCTTCGTTGTATTTTATGTTTTTTGTTCTAAGAAATACAATTTATTATTATCATTTTACCAATATTCAGATATTTGTAGCCATCAGGAACTTTCCATTGAAGATTATTATATTACAACTAAGGAGGAAGCTTGCTAGTAACTATCATTCGTTGCGTAGGTTCAGTGCTTTAGGCTCTACGTTGATTCCTAGCAAATATCAGTCAGTCAGGATTCCACTTATACTTTTTTATATCATACTTGCACGCTATTATATAAAATTGAATACCAAGAAAATTCAAACATTGAACACTGATTTGACCCCTTTAAAGATTGAATTTTCAAAACTACTTTTCAGCTCCTTCACCTTTAAGTTCAGCGGCTGAGGGTGTTCTTTGATTCCTAGTACAATATCAATCAGACAGTCAGGACTTTCTCTTTTATATATATTGCTAGAATCAGCCGAGTTGAACTCAAAGATTTGAATCTGGAAGTTAAATCAAATCAAATTCAAAATAATTTATTATCCAGCAACCAGGACTCATCATTTTTACACATACATTTATGACAATAGAACCAAATCAAAAATTACTATCACAAAAATTAAGAAAAATGTCAAAAATATACAAAGAATTTAATTAATGTCATGATTTGGACAAAAACACGGGAAAAAAATACACGCATACCCCAATCTATATACAATTCATTTATAATTTCCTACTCGGCATTGGGACTGCGATATGCCTATTACAGCTATTATACGTACAAACAAACCTAACGGCGAACATAGCCAGAACAGCATTTCAAAAAAGTTCTCGTATCGTTATTTTCTTATGCGTATTTGTTACGACACTCAATATAACTTTAAATTTCCAATCCAATACGAAAGTTTCACCGTTCCGAACTGTCAAACTCAGAACACCGCTAATTAAAGGATGCTTTCGTCTTGAAGCTAATAAGCGTGACGTAACGTGACGTAATGTAACTTGGCGTGACCTTGTCGTAACGCTGATTTGATGTAGGGTTGATATTGCTACGAGTATTTTAATGGACCAAATATTGGGTTAATCAAGTAACTAATGTGCTATTTCTTATAAAGGAATATCAGTATCATAAAATGTGGTCTTCGACGTTATATGTTCTGAACTAGTAGAATCGTTTTTCTTATTGTTTATTATATGTTCTTATTATGAGACATCTGAACCGATTCATAATTTTTTCTTACGTTTAAGAGACTACCTATACAAATGACTCCCAGGTCTTCCATCAAAAAAAAGGCACCGAATGAACTGAATTTGTAATTTTGTTTCGAAAGTATTACTTGCTTTTTATTTGCCGGGCAAGTGTCTTTAATACCAAAACAGAAATGACAAACTACATCAAACAAAAAAAATATAGTAGAAAGAACACAGACCAGTAATCGATTAATTATTATTAATTAATTTACTTACTCGATATTGTTCACACATTGTACCTATATGACTTTTTACAACAGGGATTAGTTATTTTAAATTATTATTTATTAATTTACTTACTCGATATTGTTCACACATTGTACCTATATGACCTTTTACAACAGGGATTAGTTTTTTTAAATTATTATTTATTAATTTACTTACTCGATATTGTTCACACATTGTACCTATATGACCTTTTACAACAGGGATTAGTTTTTTTAAATTATTTTTATTAATTTACTTACTCGATATTGTTCACACATTGTACCTATATGACCTTTTACAACAGGGATTAGTTTTTTTATTATTATTTATTAATTTACTTACTCGATATTGTTCACACATTGTACCTATATGACCTTTTACAACAGGGATTAGTTTTTTTAAATTATTATTTATTAATTTACTTACTCGATATTGTTCACACATTGTACCTATATGACCTTTTACAACAGGGATTCGTTTTTTTAAATTATTTTTATTAATTTACTTACTCGATATTGTTCACACATTGTACCTATATGACCTTTTACAACAGGGATTAGTTTTTTTAAATTATTTTTATTAATTTACTTACTCGATATTGTTCACACATTGTACCTATATGACCTTTTACAACAGGGATTAGTTTTTTTATTATTATTTATTAATTTACTTACTCGATATTGTTCACACATTGTACCTATATGACCTTTTACAACAGGGATTCGTTTTTTTAAATTATTTTTATTAATTTACTTACTCGATATTGTTCACACATTGTACCTATATGACCTTTTACAACAGGGATTAGTTTTTTTTATTATTATTTATTAATTTACTTACTCGATATTGTTCACACATTGTACCTATATGACCTTTTACTACAGGGATTAGTTTTTTTAACCGTAATCATAATTTTCAATTCCTTCATTTCATTCATTTTCAAATCAATATTTCATTTCATTTCCATTTTTTAGTTACCAGCTACATAATATTTGCATGCCACATTAGATAGATAGATAGATAGATAAATTCTTTATTGCAGGCACACAAAAACAAATAACACAAAAGAGAAAAAATCTTACAAAATATAGTGCCATATTAGGCCCAGGACACGTATGTTCTCGAACTATTAGAGGTCTTATTAATAAACGAGTCTTAGCTTTAAACGTCTCTTGTCTTGTTTCATCCGATGGAGAACGTCACGTGTCAAAACAAGACAAAAGACGTTTAAAAATAAGACGCGTTTATTAATAAGACCGTTAATCTTGTACACCTTGTCAGCGTGGTTCTAGCAATTAAAAAATAATTAATGATTCGATTTGCTTATGAATTTTTCGCCAACATACTAAGATGTCTAAAGATATAAATATTTGTAAGTAGGGTTCTGGCAACCCTAAAATGACGTAAGATATGCCAGCACTATCACGATTGACGCACCACGTCACGCTTGACTGGAATTGATAATGAAACTGATTGGCTAATTGGAACTTCCAATTCGGTAGGTAGATGACTACTGAGGAATAATGCGTTTGAAATAGGATTTGCAAACAGATAAGGCTATTTCGATTGAGAATACGGGTTTTCACGAGTACCTAATTGTTGGAAAGGTTAACTATAGTTTCGTTTATATTTGATGAACTTCATCATGTATGAAATGAGTCGTTCGTGACACGTCTCGCACTATCGCGTCGTATAGTTGGACCTTTCCAACAATTAGGGACCCGCGAGAAACCGTATTGTTAATCAAAATGAATGACACGAGCGTTAGCTTTCTAAAAATCCGTATTTTAAACGTAGTAATAGTGCATTATGATACAAGGACGCCAAATTGATCTTTACAACCGAGGCGGTATTATCGCGCGTTTCGAATGCGAATAGTGCGATTAGGAAGCCGAGGCTGTCAAGATTAATTTTGCGAAGTTTTTCAATTCACTGTGCTTTTTTTTAAGTAAAGAAAAATGTTGCGTACATACTTAACAAATTATTAATTTACATAACTAAAGTGCAATTTATATGTCTACGTGTTTTTAAACGATAATATCAAATATTTGACATAGAAACAACTTCTTATAAAACAAGTAAAATTGACAATTTTGTAAATCGCCGCCATCTTGGATTTAAATTTATCATAGCGTATTCCACTAGTCAAGCCCTTTAATTTGAGGGAGTTGTGAAAAACAATGTACTACGCCAATTTATAGCGGCGGCCATCTTGGACCGATTTTTATCAAAGATAGCTAAGGGCAAACCCGACTAATATACCTTTCAAACAAAAAATCAAAATCATAATCGGTACATCCGTTTAGGAGCTACAATGCTACAGACAGACACGCTAAACTTATAACTCCCCATCGTATCTGAATATAAAAATCTACTGATCATACATTATGTTGACGAACGATAAACTTTTTCTATGGAACAGCTGATGTTTTATCATTAGGTTGTGTATAGCAACTCCCTTTCGGTTAAGTGCACCTCACAAAGCTAAGTACAATGTTTTTTTTATCGACAAGCTGATAATTCTGTATACACATACTTTGTCCATCCCTAATATTATTATAAAATGTGAATGTAAGTTTGTTTGTGCCGCTTTCACGTAAAAATCACTCAAACAATCATCATGAAACTTTGCACACATATTTTTAGTTTAAGTTTTTTTGAGTTTCTTAAAAAAATATGCACTAAACTCATCGATGCCACTGGTGGCAAGAGAGCTGGCTCATTCCTTGCTCAAATGATTTCTGAGGCAAGTGAACGCGGAAATGCAGCCAGTGGTCTTGGGTCTTGCCACGCGGACATCAATTTTCAGACGTTTAATCATTTTTACAGTTTAGGTTCTTTTTAAATTACTTTGTATATATTTAACGAAGTTGCGGCTAATAACTAGTCTTACATAAATACACAATGACTTGACGTAACCAATGGCTTAGATTGCCTAGGAATAATGAAACTGAACCTAGATCGATATAAGTCTGAACTAATGTCACCAACATGGCCTCTACCTATGAGTTCCGAGTAATAAATCTTTCGTCAGTCGTCAGGCAGGAGTTAATTTATTTTACACTAGCTGTTACCCGCGACTTCGACAGCGTGGACAATTTTTTTTATTTTTCGAAAAATATTGTTTATTAAAAAGTAGTATGTTACTTCCAATACCTCCAATACTCATGATTCATGTCCATTTTCATGATGATCGGCGTGAAAGCGTAACAAACAAACTACATTCACATTTATAAAATTAATAGGGATTAGGCCGCCCTATAGATACCTATAGGGCGGCCTAATCCCTAATATTATAGTACCGCTAGTTTTACCTACCTTATTTTAGTACCTTTTTTAAATATCTGCCTGGGTTTATTCGCATTTGCCGAAAATATGTTTTCTTTTTTCCAATTAAGATGGCTTTTATATATTCCTTTAAAAACTCGTATTTTCTCTGGTGTGTTTTCAGTATCTGTGATTATAGTGGGTAGTTTGCTTTTAATGTCTTCTCCATGTAGGCTCTAGCATCCATCTTCCACCACAAGAGCACGTGGTAACTTTAACGTTTTCAAAATATATACAGAATGACTGGTTGAATACTGCCAGTATTCTTTCAAGTAACTCAATTATCGTTCTAAGTAGGTAAAAACTATCTCTATCGAAATGAGTTCTTCGTGAAAATGCTATGGCATTCTTTAAACCTTGGACTCTATGTGCGCAAAGAAATAATTCAATCTGTAACTTAGTTGTTGATAAGAAGAACAAACATACCAAAAAACCAACAAATGCACTCGCAATCGCATTTATAATATGTGATGTATTGCCAGTGTATGGGTGTGTTCATTTTGTTTAAGTAGACGGGTTTTCACGCGTAACTGATTGTTGAAAAAGTCCAACTATAATTTTGTTCACATTCGGTGAACTTGAACAAGTATGAAATAAGTCGTTTGTGTTTTCAACGATGACACGTCTCGCACTGCGCTCGGCAGCCCGCCGCGCGCGCGATGTTATCGAAGGTTGCAGAGGTGGGGGTGATGGTAACACGCGTTAGTTTTCTAAATAAAATTGTATGGGTGTGTTGTGTATATTTTGTGAATGTTTCGTGGCTACTCAGTAAAGAAGGAACCCAGTTTCGAGTTTAAGTGTTAAACGTCATTTATTTATCTACTAGTCACTCTGTAAACGTACAAGTTTGTCGGTAACGGTAAGCCTGCAGCCGCGAGGAGTCTCGCAGCCACATCTGGTGGTCAAGTCTGTTATTTGAATTGCCTCAGAATTACGATTGGATTGTACCAAAATGGCCGTTTTGACATAGAATAGACCACAGTTAGTTTTAAACAAAACAAGATTTTTAATACAAACTCTGACCTATTCTATGTCAAAACCGCCATTTTGGTACAATCCAATCGTAATTCTGAGGCTATTCAAATAACAGGCTTGACCACCTGTGCAGCTTCGTAATTGCTTCTCAAATATCCCTTCAATCTGTCGCATTTTGATTGCTGCTGGCAGTTCTAGCTTTAGATTGAGTAAATTCTTGACAATATTATAACTAGCAGCTAAGTAATAGTAATTATGTAACATTGTGACTTTGTAAGTGTAGATTGTAACTTAGTTAGTATTAGGATGATATGTTAGTAATACCAATATTGTATAATTCAATCATAATCTTCTTGTTCTAGTATGTGGTATGTAGTGGCTATTATAGTAGATAGATATAGTAGAATGTAAATGGAAGCCACGCTGTGCCGACTCCAAGTACTAGGATAGGAACAAGAAGATGATGATTGAATTATTCTCTACTAGCTGACCCGGCAAACTTAGTACTGCCTGACAGTCGTATTTATGGATGTTATTATAAATATAAACCTTCCTCTTCAATTACTCTATCTACTAAAAAACCGCATCAAAATCCGTTGCGTAGATTTAAAGATTTAAACATACATAGGAATATAGGCATAGAAAAAGTGACTTAGTTTTATACTTTGTAGCGATAATAG